>CM021732.1:8401245-8558465 GCA_011075105.1 Heteronetta atricapilla
TGACGGGAGGCGGCCGTGCGGTGCGCCCCGGGGGGACGCCGTCGTTCCCCCGCCGCCCCGGCCCCGTCTCCCGCAGGAAGTCCCTCTGCCCGCCCCTCCTCCGCTCGCAGGGCTGCTACGGGGCCTGCGCCGCCGGCCCAAGGCTCCCATGGCGGTGGCGGCGGCGGGATGGCGGCGGGCACGGCCGTTAACGGACGCCCCCCCCCCCCCAACGGTCCCTGAGGGGAGGTGGGAGCGCGCCCCCCCTCCCCGTTCTTCTCCCCCCCCTCCCCTCGGGGTGCGGCGCGCGAGCCTCGAGCCCGCGCGAGGGGGGTTGGAAGGTTCCATTCTGCCCCCCCCTCACAGAACGGGGGGGAGGAGGGAGTCACAGCAAACCGGAGCGGGGAAGGGGGAGCCGGTACCTTCGGGTCAATGTCCCCCACGGTGAAGAACTTGACGTCTTTGAACATATCCTCCGGGACTTTCAGCTCGTCCTCGTCCGCCGACATGGTGCCGGCCGTCGGAGCCGCCGCCACGACCCCCCCCCCGCGCGCCGTCCCCGTGAGGAGCCCTGCGGGGCCCGGGTCTCCCTCACGGCGCGTCCCCTCCCCCCGCCGCCGAGCCGCCGAACCGCGCGAGCAAGGCGCGCGCTGCGGGACGCACCATCCCCCGCCGGGACGTAGGGGGAGCGAGGGGGGGAGGGGAGAGCCGATTCCTAAGGGCGGCTCCCCCCTCCCGAGCTGCGACCCCTTCTTCAGCAGGGCGCTGTCCGCTGCCGTTCCGCCGCCGCTACCTCCGTCCCTCCTCACGTCTCCGAACCGTCCCGGCAAGCGGCATCCGGGCCGGGCTTTCCCCCCCCACGTTACGGAACGCGATGGACTCGCCCGCGACGACAGAGGCGGGCAGCGGGGATACCCGGACCCGCCCATCAGCGAGCAGGCGACGGGAGGGGGGGGGGGGGGTGAAGGGAGCGCGCCGCCATCTAGCCACGCCCCCACGGGCGCCGAGGCCACGCCCCTCTCCTCAGGCCACGCCCCCCGCGGGAGGACCGTTACGGGCCCTTCAGCGGGGCTGAGGGGAGGGAGCCGTGGGCTGCGGGGCGTGAGGGCTGAGTTGCCACACAAGACGGGATTCGGTGCAAATCCAGTCTCCATAATATGTATTCTAGCATCCAAATCATTAATAAAGATTGTTAATATTACCTAAACGGGACTTTTTCCCTCCAAAGCTTTCTCAGAGAACCTATGTTGATACTAAACCATTCAAACCTAGAGGCAGGTGTGTGTTAACTGGCATTAACTGGTCAGAAATTTGAAATTATCACCGTTTATAGTCATCAGAGCACTTCCAGAGCCTCTCATCTGATATATTTTACACATCCATGTACTAACAGATATATCTCGCTTCCCCCACTCCTCATATGCTTTCCAAAGAAGTTTTGGACACCATATTATAGAATCAAAGAATGGCTTGAGGTGGAAGGGACCTCAAAAATACCCAGTTCCTATAAATAATATTTCCCTCCCATAACAAAGAGCAATGCTGTGAGATGGTATTAAAAGGCTTGCTGAAATAAAAACACTGGACATCTGTTGGTTGGGTCCTATCTACAATGCCTTTCCCAGGAGAAAATTAGATGTATTCATTCTTGAAACATACCTGTTAGAAACTAATAATCTGTTTGCAAATAATCTATTATTTATCCATTATTTTTCTAAGAGTTGAAGTGAAATGCATAGTATACAAGTTCCTGGCTTCTTTTTTATCCTTTTTCAAGGAATTAATTTTATTTGCCTTTCTTCTGGTTTCCTGGATCTTCACATGACATCTGCCCTTTTCTACTCCAGCTAAGTTAGCAACACCCAATCTGTCAAAGTTTGCTCTAACCATTTCTTTTCCTGTTTCAGGAAGAGATCTTATCCTTTGGTTTTAGTTTTTACTTTATTATCTTGCTGACTACCATTTACTTTTTTAGTGAATACTGAGGTAAAAAGCCATTAAACTTCTATATAATACACCTTCTTCATAGTACAGGGAAAAGTAGAAATAACCATCTGCTCTGAAATCTCAGCTTATCCCCTTCTTCCAGTAATTCATATTCTCATCTCACTTTCTATCTCTCCTAATAACTGACTCTTGTTTAGGCTCATTTTCTTTTGCCCCAAGTATTTTCTGGACTGTTTTTGAAAAACACTTCCCTGAGTGTGTAAGAACACGCTGACCTATTAATTATAATCGTGTTGTTTGGAACTGCTCGTCCTTAAGCGTGTGATGCACGTGTGTAGGTTGCCGAGCAGGTATGCAAGGTAAAGAGGAAGACAAATGGGGAACTAACCAAGCTTTTGGGACAATTTTGGCGGAAATGTTGCACAGCTGATGAAACTTTGCGGCTTGGCTCATGCCCACGACCTTTCCACTTGGACAGATTGGCCAAAGAGCAAAAGAAGATGATGGAGGATGAAGAAGTGACCCTTGTGGGGCCGGAGCAGCCCCCAGCTCAAATGGTGCACATGCGCGTTTGTAGATATGCTTATACAACACCTAGGAGGAGCCTGGCAGCCCTCAGGACACGTGTTGGCCCCGTGTGTCAGAATAGCTGCCAGGTAGGAGGGGACTCTCCAGAAGGAGATGCAGACGTGTTGCTGAGGCCAACATTGCTTCAACAGGGACGCCTGTTCAAGAAGTGGGCCTGCCAACTCCTTGCCCTAGTAAGCCAACGATTGGGGAGTTCACTGCACTCATCTGTACCTCTGTCATCACACTGGAGTCAGTATGTATGTAAACAGCTCACAATAAAGCTTGCTTATCCCATATATATATATATGTATGTATATATACACACCTATAGCTTGTCTGATCTTTGTTGAACTGAAACAACCAGTTTCAGCCCCCAAAATCCGACTGAAACACCTAAGTTTTGCTTTCCTTTACATAAGGACACCATCCAGCCCCCCACAAATCTAGTCCTTGCTTTCTTTGTTATATAGTTTCCTCTCTTTCTAACTCCCTTTTTGGTCCGTTTTAACCTCTTCCCACTAAATAGGAACTACTTTGTCCTCCATCTAGAGGGAAATACTTTTTTCTTCTTGATCTATCAGTTATCATTAACACCATTGCTTCTGGAATTTTCTTTCCTTTTGGATTTCAGTGCCTCGGTAATCATCTTCATCTTCCAGCACTGGTAATTCTCACCTCTTTTCTTTCATAAATATCACTGTCTTTAAAGTTCCTGTTTCATATTTTTCTCTGAATTCTCTTCATGATGTCATTCATTATTTGGCTTCATCTTCTTCCTAGTGTGATTGCTAAATTGCCCCTTCTCACACGAGTACTTTCTTTACATCTAATCTCATATGCCATTGCATATTCCCATTCCACAGAAATAAAACCACAGTGATTTATCCTCTTGATTTCTCTCCTCGGCCTACTTTCTTTGTTACTATAATGAGTTCCCCTGGTCTTCCTGTCCTTTGGGTTCACCATATCCATATTATTTTTAGTTCTTCATACAACTCAAAAACCGCAAATATTTCAGTTATATCAAATCAGGCACTGTGCTTATACTGACAAAGAAGTGTAATACAAACAACCAGTACTCTGAACATGATTTTTTAATAACAATGCCCTTTCCCAAACCTTCAGCTCAGACTGTGCCATTGATTGGGCCACTTTGCATCTTCTCTTTGTTCAGCTAATCAAATCAGAAGAATATGAGAGAAGTGTGGTATTTTGTTTCCTACTAATTTGAAAATCCTCTACAACATACCAGATATTAGTGATACAAGGTCAGTGTACTGCGTTAAAATACTGAAATTCATTGAAGAAACAGCTTTCTAGAAAAAGTTATACCCATTAATTACATTAAAAAGTATACCCATTAATCTAGGTATATATTAATATCCTTAACCAAAATTGTTCTTTTTGAACAATTATAACAAAAGCGAGAAGAGAGAAGAGAAGAGAAGAGAAGAGAAGAGAAGAGAAGAGAAGAGAAGAGAAGAGAAGAGAAGAGAAGAGAAGAGAAGAGAAGAGAAGAGAAGAGAAGAGAAGAGAAGAGAAGAGAAGAGAGGAAAAGAAAAGAAAAGAAAAGAAAAGAAAAGAAAAGAAAAGAAAAGAAAAGAAAAGAAAAGAAAAGAAAAGAAAAGAAAAGAAAAGAAAAAGAAAAGAAAGAAGAAAAAAAGAAAAGAGAGAATGAAGTTTAATTCCATCTATAGGAGTAGAGGTTAAGAATTGGTTAAAACAGCTTTACCAAAATTAATCTATTTTATAAATTCAATCCTAGAAAGCAAAGATAAAGTTGAAGCCCTGACCTTAGATGAGAGAGATGGACATTTAGGTCTCTCTTTCTCTTCCTGAACAGCATAAAAGGAATTTCTCTTCTTCTTCCCTCTTCTCCTACTTCAGAGGTAGATATGGACACTAGATGCCTACGTTCTCTGTATATTCTGTATGGTAGCAGTCTAGACACCTAGAAGTGTCCTTGTTCCACCTGTACTCTGCTCTGGTGAGGCCGCACCTCGAGTGCTGTGTTCAGCTTCGGGCCCCTCACTACAAGAAGGACATCGAGGCTCTGGAGTGTGTCCAGAGCAGGGCTACGAAGCTGGTGAAAGGCCTGGAGCACAAGTCCTGTGAGGAGCGGATGAGGGAACTGGGGGTGTTTGGTCTGGAGGAGGCTCAGGGGACACCTCATTGCTCTCTGCAGCTACCTGAAAGGAAGGTGTGGGGAGATGGGGGTCGGCCTCTTTTCACAGGTAACTAGTGATAGGACCAGAGGGAATGGCCTCAAGTTGCACCAGGGGAGGCTCAGGTTGGAAATGAGGAGACATTTCTTCTCAGAAAGAGCAGCTAGGTGTTGGGACGGGTTGCCCAGGGAGGTGGTGACGTCCCTGTCCCTGGGGGTGTTCAAGGAGAGGTTGGACGTGGTGCTTAGGGACATGGCTTAGTGGTGACATTGGTGGTAGGGGGATGGTAATACTTCCCTTTAATTATCATCTAAAAAATGTACAGTCATAGAGTCACAGAATGGTTTGGGTTGGTAAAGGACCATCCAGTCCCAAACCCCTGCCACAGCCAGGGACCCCTGCCCCCAGCCCAGGCTGCCCCCAGCCCCATCCAGCCTGGCCCTGGGCACTGCCAGGGATGGGGCAGCCACAGCTCCTCGGGGCAGCCTGGGACAGGGCCTCACCTCCCTCATATTGAGGACTTTCTTCCTAATGTCTAATTTAAATCTCACCTCTTTTACCTTACAGCTGTTATCCCTTGTCACTACATTTCCTGACAAGGAGTCGTCGTCCTGCTCCCACTTTCTTTTAGGCCCCCTATATGGAGAATATAATTAATGAACATATTTTTTACTTCTTTATGTATTTAATGAGTCATCTGCCAACAAGTTATTTAATTTCTAGTAATTACACTACTTCTAACAAAAATGAGTAACTCAGTTTTCTGCATCATGTATGCAATTTACTTTTACAATCCATAAGGACAGAAAAGTATTTTGAAAAAGTATGCTACTGAACATGGAAAATATCCACTGTATTTGCCAAAAAATACATTTTGGATTCTGCTCACAGGTCGGCACAAAGAATTAAGTCAAATCAGTGAGCTGGTCTGCTTGGTTGCAGCAAGCTCTAGGACAAAGTTCTCACCTACAGCTGCACAAGGACGAGGAGCACGGGGGCACTGCGCTAGGTGGGAGCCCAAAGCAAGGAACCAGCGCCTTGCCCAGGGCTGTCCCACCACAGCAGTCAGCTCTGCTGTCCAGGCATGAACCCATCACCATGAATCGTGGGAAACAGCTTCCGACATCATCATTTGGACTGAGGCAGGTTGCTGCTTCGGGGCAGGACGCATGAGGGGGTGCAGGTGAAACGTGGTTTGGCACAGCACTTATTATAGGATACTTAGGGGAGGGAAGCAAAGGGAGGCGTTTAGGCTCTGTAGGAAGAAGCAAGAGTGGGATTTTTTATATTTAAAGAGGGGTAAGGTGTTAAAAATGCCTGAGCACATACAAATAGCGGCTGCTTCATCAGCACAGGCTGTCCTGCCCTCCTATAAAATTCCTTCCTAATGCTATCCTGTGTGTGCAGTGTGTATGGAGTGCAGCAGCTGGGGTCAGGCATGGGTTGGAGGGGCCATGTATCCCTAGTGCAGGGCCTGGAGCATGGGTGTACAAGCAAGTGTGAGCCACGAGCAAAGATCAGGCCAGATCAGCCAGTGAAAAGGCAAAGTGGCCTGAGAGCAAGGGGGTGAGTGGGTCTCTATGGGCCAGCTGTGGCTGTGAGGGCACTCCTGTACTTCTAGGGGTGAGAGTACAAGGATGGCACCTGGGAACTCAGGGGCTTGTATGTCTAGATGCCAGCAACTGGGGAGACTGGGATCAAGTAGCCATTTATTGGCGGACTGAGTGTTTGAGACCAGCTGCTGGTGGAAGCCACTGTATACATATGTGTATATATATATATATATTTCTCACTAGTGGACTTGTTTGTGTGAGTGCTCTAAGCATGTCTGTGGTTTACTATGTATATACATACGTGTACAGTACATATATGCTTCTCTGTGCCTGCTGGGAATATATCTTCGGCCTGACTACTGGTTGGACCTAGGGACATGCAGCAGCAGCTGCCATGTCTCTCTTAGATGCATAATGATGTATTTTCCTCTAATTATTCGTTCTCCCCATTCATCTCAGCTTCTTTCAGAAGGGTTTGCAGGCTTTCCCTGTCACATCGCTGGACTTGTGCCCGTCACATATCAGGGGATGCTCGGTCACATGTTGGTGTGCTCGTGTGTCAAGCCAAGCACCTGCTGAATAAATGTAGGTCTGATCACAGTGCAGAGGGATGAGGCCAGTTCAAAGCAACTTAACCTTTTCAGAGGTGCTTAGCACATGGCAAAAAACTTAATCTACCCAAGAAAAACCCAAGATTGGAGTCTTTAAGTGCAGTCTTTGCTCTGATGCAGCCACGGCACCGTAATTCCATGGGAGCAAGCACTCAGAGAGATCAATTATGCCTTAATACGAGCTCATTTCTGGGCTTAGTTACTCTAGTGAATAGACTGTACTGAGAGTATGCACATCGCTGTAGTCCACAATGATCTCAGCAGCACATTATCTGTTCTATAAAAACGCCAAGCACAGTATCTAAAATGTCTTGATTCTGAGAGGTCTGCACACAGAACTTTATGGATCATGTTTTCAGAAAAAGCTGTAAAATGACGTTTTCTTTGCAACTGTCATTGCTTGCACATAATGAAAGCCCACTGAGTTGACAAGATTTGTGCAGACAATTAGTCTTTGTTTACATAAATGCCTTATTTGTGTGCACAAATGATTCTATGAAAAATTCATATGCACCTACAGTATCATATTTAGGCATAATTGCTTGTGAAAAAACAACATTTTGATTTTTTTCTGGCAGTTAATTAAATTTGGGGCTTAGATTAAATTGTATATTTGTTTTACTCCAGTGAGCAAAAGCTTTTCCCAGCCCTGAGTTAATAATACATACTTATGTGGCAGCAGCTGGCTCTCTAGATGTTACTTTTCCAATAAAATATATCTTCACAAATTATCCCCCCCCCCCGTTTTTTTTTTTACAGAAAGCCAATATTAGTTTCAACATGTCTAGAAAGTTTTTGAGAAGTCACGGACAGCAGGCTTCCTGCCTTATCATCGTACCAATTCCTTAACATGAATACGAATCAGGTTTTATAATCTGAACCAAAATATGCAAAAGAGATAAATAGAGGGCCCGACTTCAGCTTGAGATGTGCATGTTGCCTCTTTCCTTCAGTGGATCTACTTGCAAAGACAAACAGGATTTATAATTAAAAACTTTCTTTTTATCTGTGCTACAATGCTGAATCCTAAAAGGCTGATTTGGAACTGATCGTTTCATTTTTGATTCCCTTCTAGTTCCAGAGTAACACTGAGAATGCCGTGTCACTTGGGTGACAGTTTTCTTTTTTAATGTAATGGTTACAAGATGTTTTGCAAATGCCAAGTAATAAGACATACCTTTACTACAAGTGTGCATAAAAGGGTAGGGGAGGAGAATGCTCTTGTTAACACATCTGACATAAGGGCATTTTTTAATCAGAGGTGAGGCTTAGCATTAGAGGAGATAACACTTCTTTCTATTGCCTGGCATATTAGTCCACAGGGAAAGGTGAGCGAGGATGGAGTGCATCACATTGCAACGACTGAAAAATAGCCCTAAGCTGCAGCTAGGTATGCCCTTACCGGAGTGTAGCAATGCGAGCAGGATGGCGTGCAGTGTAATTGTACTAGTTACACTTGTCTCAGGTCGCCCCTGCTCTCAGATCAAAACTAGCTGTGGGCATTTTTGTCTCTCCTGCAAATGCAACATCACGCTGTCATGGGGTGTGCGTGAAACCAGTCTGCGGGGAGAGCTGCGTAGTTGTTTTTAGATAATAAAGGAATTAAATACATGGACTGGAGCAGGGCTCTTCAAAACTGCAGAGTATCCAAACACAAAGCTGAAAGGAGCTGCCAGCATGGGTCTGGGGAAACAGGAGAAACCCTTGGTTAACCCCTCGGTTTACAACTAACAGTGATAACATCTGCACAGCTTTTCTGATACCTTGTTCTAGTGTTGTCAAATTTCCTTTTGGTTAGAAAGTGTTCCCTAATACCTGATCTGAATCTTCTGTCAATGAGGCTGATGCTTGGTCTTTCCTTCAGACTTCCAATAACCTTCTCTATACAAAATTTGTATACATCTACATAATTTTATATATATATATGCATAATACATATATATAACATTATGTTATAATACTTTCTTAATGAGTTCTGCGCCTGATTGCAATGCCCCCAGAAAAATAGTGCAGTAAGAACAGATAATTTGCTAATCTGACTGATGTGGAGCCAAAACGACTGAAAACTAATCTGCTGGTTTAATTTCTTGAGCCAGTTCAGCCTGGATTTATGTGAGGCTTGAAACAGTGCAAAGTGGCCCATGCTGTTGAGATGTCCCCTGCTAACTTCTGCTGGCTCTTACTTGCAGTACCACTTAAATTGATTTAAATCACCCCAAAACATCCCCAGCCCTGGTTGCTCTTTTCTACCTCTGCACTTTTTTTTGCATTATGCTCACAAAAAAAGCATCAGTGCCCCAGGGATGACCCATGCTGATCTTGCTGAGAACAGCAAGAGAACAGAGAAATGTCTGTTGGTTTTTTTTTCTTTCTTTCTTTCCTTTTTTTTTTTTTTTGTAGGTCATTTTCCTGACTCAGTTACTGTCCCGGTGCTGGCACAGCACTGCTGGTGACAGGGTTTGTGGAGTGGGAGACAGAGGGCAGCAGCTACACGAGCCTGTCTGGCTGCCTATGGTGCCAGAGCCATCCGCACGTAGCCATGGGCTCCACGCTAAAACCAATGGAAAACATTTCTGCTATGGAAACTTTCCCCAGCTGATGTAAATTCAGCACAAGTCCACCATCTTCAGAACAGGTCCTCAAACTTAAAGCATAGAAGGCCAGGAGGTCACTTAGATTAACCTCCTGGAGTAGCATGGGGATCAGAATTGATCACTCCATTGTTTTCCTCTGAAAACAGACCCGATCTGGCAGCACATTTCTGCTTCATGGCCTTCCCGCATGCTGAAACTTAAAGCGGTGTTTTCTGGGCGGCAGAAAGGCGTGCCTGCACGTGCTAAAACACAGCCACAGAAGTAGGCGTATTTATCTGCCTACGATAGCTGCAAACAGAGAGGCAGCTTGCGCTTGTCTTTCATGTGTGGTTGTAGCTCTGGGAGCTCCCAGAACATACACGTGGATGTGACTGCAGTACACAGACAGGTAGCTGCTGCTGTTTGGTCAGGCTATCACTTTCTTTTCTGGGAGAGGAACCTGACTTTCATTTCTTATATATTTTCAAATGAAATGAGCTTAGATTTTATCCAAAATTGTCTTTTTCTGAGCTGAGTATCTTGAGTGACTGGGTAGCTGAAGTGGAACTTCCAGAAAGAGATTGAATCTTGGTATGAAGACATCAAGAGATGAAGAAACCACTGCTGCTCTTAGATGATCAATAATTTTAACATGACCTTGGAGCCAGCTTAATTAGAGATTGATATTGGGAACTCTATGCCTTTTTAGTATGCCAAGCAGAAAACATTAAGAAGTAACACATTTACTACTTAGGTCCTTAATTATCTGCCACTCTTCAATGCAAAAAAACAAATTAGAATTATTGACTGGGTACCTAGAGTAAGTCTGTTTTAATGATCTCAATTACTTAGTACTAGCTGGGCGTTGGGATCCAAGGAAACAGGTCTCACCATCAAGTCCTCCCTCACTAGAGTTAAGTTCAGCACAAACGCAGCCACACTGCTTCTACTCTTGGCTCTAACTCTTGTTTTGCTTCCTGGAGGCTTTCTGGACAACAAAGGCTCTATAAATCCCCAAATGTTCTGGCTACTTGAAGTACAAGCTGTGTGACAAGCTGAAGCCCCCTCGGTATGAACAAATAGCTCTCTGAACCAAGAAAGCCTACAATCGATTTATGTCTTAAGGTCTGGTTCCTCCGTGACCTGGCAAGGATGAAGTTCACAGGATGGCTCTTTTGGTGTCTTATAACATCTTTCACTTCAACAATATCCCTGATGTCCCTACAGCCCAGTCAGATATAGCTGAAAATGCTTAGAAATTGGGGGAAAAGAGACAAACTGCCATACCATACCCAAGAAAACATGATCACGTTGAACATCCCCAGGACGCCAGGCTGAGAAGAATGTGATGCTCCTGATTTTGGCAAACTGCAGCCTGAACTTGTTAGCCCTCAAAAGTGCTTCAAGGACCATCCTCCTCCTCCGTCACTGAGGTTTCTCACATACTCTTCTCCACATTGGTCACTTTTAACCTCTGACACCCCACCAAACACTCACAGCTACAGGTTTAACATTTCAAGAAGCGGCTGAAAACCTCTCTGGGTTTATTTAGAGCTTGCTGAGTTCCCTGGATAAATCAGAGCAGCCTCGGGGGCCCAGGACTTGCCAACTCTGTATTCTCAGTGTTGCGAATGGAAGGAAGAGTGGCATGAGGCAGAAGGCACCAAAGCTGTAATGATCTTCCTCCGGGGTGTCAATTACCCTCGCTGTTTGCCTTACAGCACACGTAGGTGATTACAGTGTGAGGGCCAGGATACATTTATTTAATGTCTCCTTGAACTCCATTACATTTTCCACTCATCCTGCTAGAGCCTTATCTTCAATTACACTCCTTTCCATATGCCCCAAGCTGTTATTTGTTACAAGACCAACCTGACCCTGTTGTATCCAAAATGTCAGGGAATTAAATCAAATTTTTATACTTTTCAACTCAAACAGTTATCTCCTGATGCACATAACAAACAGATAATGAGATCTGCATTTTATTAGACACACTGGCACTTCCTGATGTTTAACTATTAGGCAGAGCCCTTTTGCTGCTCACAGTTACAATTACATCCCTTTTCTCTGTGGCTGGATAGCTGTCAATTGATTTAACTTATTCAAAATGTGTACTATAGCCTTTTCCTCTGTGTTACTTGCACTCGTGCTTAGGGAATTGGATATGTTTCTATTCTTTTTTTCCTAGAAGGAAAGGGATATTTCCAGTTACATTTCTCTACAGTGTAAGCTTTTTTGCCTCCTGTATTTCATGACAATTTTCCCAAGCTTGTTTTAGAGTTAAATTCAAAAATCACTTCTTAGCTTTAAAGGTATCCTTAAATTTTACTCTTCTTTATCCTTAAATTCTACTCTTTCTTGATAGGACTAAAGCACATATTTAAAACTAAACACAATCGTAAATGAGGATGTGTTCCTGAAATAACTCCGTGTAAGAAGTGTCCCACTGGACACATCCCAGTGGCTGACATACACCATCTAGTTGTAGCACGCGGCACTTTTCATGCTTTATATGTACATGCCTATAATTTTTGATTCATATGGTGCTCACAGTAATCCAATGATAAAATCACCAAATTGGGATCCAATAATGCAAAGATTTAGATACACCATGGGGCACAGGAACATCTGCCCTCCCCAGACGAACCTAGCTAGCACACGGCTCTCCTGCCTGCTGGGAGCCAAGACACACACCCATAAACATTGCAGTTGCTAAATACCCAAGGTGTATTAATTAATTAGAAATTGATATCTCTAATTGATATCTCTGGTTATCTCTCTTCATCTCTAGTTTTATGGGCATACTCCTGTTCAATGCAAAAAAATATATATAAATAAAAATAAAAAGGAAGAGAGCAATACAGGGAAGTGAATCCAACTTACTTTACCCCAAGCTGACAGGAACAGAATCACATAGGTCGTTGTTTTCTGCATCTCAATTTACAGAGGGTAATTTCTCCTAATAGGCTAACCTATTGCTTGCTGAACCTACCTCAGAGACTGTCCTGCTTTTTGTACAGCAAAAGCTCACCCACGTCTCTCTTGATTCTGAAAGGGTAAAAGCTACAATAGGAATATTATTATTCAGATAACAAAAAAAAAAAGTTCAGATATGGTTGTCTCTTTGAGATTTCCTAAGTAGTCCAGAGGATTTAGAGATGTGTGATTTATAAATTTAGCTTTATTTAAAACATGAAAAAAAAATTACTGCGTTTTAAATTATAATCCTCCCTGAAATCAATGGGAAAGATGCAGTCAGATCCATGGATTGCTTAAGGAAATCTTTTTTATTGATGCCCACAGAAAACAGCTGCCATAAATTTTTCAAATCCATGCTAGACATCTCGATGGCCAACTCTGTTTACACAACCCAAACCTCGGCACTAACCCTCACCTGTCCTGCTGGATATTTATCAGCCGTTGTTTGCACGAAGCGTCTTAATGAACTCCTTGTGGTTCTCCACAACTCACGATGCTCTTTTGCAAGACCTGCCATTAATCTGACACTGTAAGGCAGTGCTTAATAGGGCATGCCTCTCGCTAGGCAGGAGGGATTATCCAGGGCAAGGACACTGGGATTTATGGTTCCTTAGAATCACCGCTGTTGTAAAACCAGAAAAGCTGCAAGAAACCGTCACAGAAATGGAGAACGAGCACTGTGGCAGAGAGCATTTGTCTTCGTGCCTCTCCTACACGATGTGTCAAGCACTGGACTCCGCTTGCAGGCTCCTGTTGAGGTGCAGAAGGGACGATGGCAGGGAAGGACAGAGCCACCAACCCAAACGCGAGGGGGCACATGCACGAGGGCAGCTCTGCAAGATGGAGACCAGCCCCAGGAGTCAAAGCTGAAGGACGGGAGGTCTCCTTCCTGTGTGTGAATGGTGGATGAAGGGCTTTAAAACACCAAAATGTTAAGTGGTTCCTTTTTCCCCCCCATTTTTCTATTAAATTATTGTTTGCGATTACAAAATGGCACTTGTAACCCTACTTACAAGTCAGTTGCTAGTGGTGATGTTTTAAAGCCGACCGTGCGAACTGTTCCAGTGCTCAACAAGGAACAGAACAAAGGAGAGGCCTTAGCGCACACCGAAGGGAAGACAGAGAAGTGTGCGGAGGTGGAAAGACAGCGTCGGTCCCTCCAGACAGCTCTGAGGATGCACCGGGTCAGATGAAGAATCCTTTTAAAAACCCAGCGAGATGCATTTGTTTTCAAAATGAGGCTCATCTTTTAAAGTAATCCGTGAGGCATCTTCTGTGCAGATGGATAATACTTTAATGAAGACACCCCATGAAGCATGTTCATATGAGCCCCTGAAAGAACCTAATGACATCAAAATGGAAGATTTGGACTAAATTTACTTGAAATTCAGTAGGGATTTTGTCCCAAGGACCAGACAAAGGTGGGCACACATATGTACCCCAGGGCAACTGAGAGGAGCAGGCCTCAGCAGGCCTCAGCCGTTCTTGCTGCAGTGCTTTTCCCTCTGCCAGCTCTTACATGAGGTTATTGCCACTGCCACACGATGTGTCCCCAGAGCTGAAGCTGAACATGAACCATCGGTGAGCTGCTGCAGCTCGCAGACGGCTGGTTCACCACCCCTGGGTTACAGGATACCAACCCTGCCCCTCAGCCCAGCAAATAGAAAACAATAAATCACCTATTTTGTAATAAAATGCATTGCTAGACAATTAAGGAAGGTCTGGCAGCATTTTGCTGTCAAAGCAATGAATACTGGCTGTCAAAAATAATCATGCTGCTAATAAAAATTCATACAAAAAATACTTGTACACAACTGCTTTCATCCCATAGGGTCAGAGTTTTACAGCTATAACAAGAAGGCACTGCTTGATCAGGTGCCTGCTGAAGTAGAAGGAACCAAAATAAAACATTTTTTTAACACAATGCTGCCAAAATCTATGAGAGAAGGGATGTTTGGGGTCCTGTAAAAAACTGCTGTCTCTGTTCAGATAGCTGGAAAAGTTTGCTTCAAGAGACAAGGTTTTTGTCAGCCTGCAGGAGATGTCTGCAGACACTTTTCTTGCACAGACATGCATATCTACCTTTTTTTTTTTTCCTGACTTCTAAATAATTCCTCTCATTTGTATGAGCCTCTCACTCTCTGAAGAAGCAACGTGGATATGAAATATAAATAATGTTCTGCAGCTTTCCTGTATTCTCTAATGAGCTTTACACCGGTGGAAGGCCTGCCACGTTGATGGTACTGAGAACTTACTGAAATCACCAGCAGTGCTCTGATCTGCATGGCCTGGGCAGGCAGGAGAAGGGAAGCATGTAGGTACGCCGAATAATAAGGGGGAGGAAAATACTCCACAGCTGGAAGGAAATGTGAATACTAATCTGAGAAACTTGTCAGCAAAACCCAAGCTGGGAAAGCTGTACAACTGTGCTAATGCTTTCACTGGCTGGTAGATGGCAAAGATGTGGCTGCGGATGCTCAGAAATCTCCAGGGAAGAAGGCAGCAACAAAAGGTGTGTAAATAAATCAGGCTACTAGTGGAAGATGAGAAAAGAATCTCCACTGAAGGCATCATTTGATGGCTGGCATGGGTGGTTTCATTTCTGTACACATTGCTGATTTGTTACGGTAACAAAACCAGTTTTGAATGCTGAAGACGATGGTGGATGGAGATAAGGCACTCAAATCAAGGAAGACTTTGCTGCACAGAACATGCTGCCAAGGAACCAAAGGGAGCAGAATGGGGAGGGAAGGAAGTATTAGAAGACAAATAAATAAATAAATAAGTAAAAGTGCTGGCCTGGAAAACTGTTTAAAGTGTTTTCCATCCTTATCATGGTAAATGGATCTTAAAATATTTTGTCTCTGGAGTTCTGATAGACGATTTCCAGACTACGGATGGATTTACCTAAGTAAATGTTCAGAAACCTAGGAGGCAGAAAGGTAACCTGGAAGATAACAGACACCAGGAAAAGCCATGTTCAGCCTCATACTGTCACAGCCGTTCCTAGAGCTTCACACCTATGCAAATTATCTGCCAAAATGCATAAAGCTCAAGATAAACAAATCTCTTCCACAACTTGGCATAAGAAGAATAGGCCTGAGCTGAAATGATAATTGAGTTTTAGAGACCCATCCATTTGCTGTCATCGTGCCATCTGTCTGCCTGGCAGAGTCCTGACGGTTTGCACTGGCAGCTTTGATTGCCAGAGCTCGTGTATTCAGTTAGAGGTACCCAGACGTCACACACGGCTTCTTAGGATTTTTCTACAGGTCTGGGATTCAAGAATATTGACGGAACCGCAGGATACTCTGGGCTCCCACAAGCATAATGTACCTTGACATATTTAAACTGGTTTTAGTTTTTAATCAGAAACGTGGATTCATAAGCAACCTGCAGAGACTAACTCCATCAGGGACAGGAGACAGGCATACTTCTCGGGACTGACCACGGACAGAAGATCAGAGATACAGGTATATATACGCGTTAAGTATTTGCTATCAGCAGAGAAATAAATGAAAACTGTGAATGCCTTGTGAGGGCAGAACCCCCTGAGGCAGGCTCCAAGTTATTGCATTACTGTCACAACTACTCGCTGCGGAGTACCTTTGACTAAAAGCCAATACGACACCTAGCAACTCGGCCGATTCCCCTGAAATTACACAGATGATTAATGTTGTCCCTTAAGGTATGAAAGAAGGGATAAGGTTATTTATATTTCATTTATTTACGCAGAGTGTAACTGCAGCTGTGGCACTGGATGATGCAGGAGTTGTCTGTAAAACTTCATGAAGTTATGCTGGTCCTCCAACAATGAAAGTGGCTTTTTGCTAAGCAAAAACTAAGGGGTAGTTCCAGCAGGAGTTAATTCACATTAGGCAGAAGATAGGTAAACGCTCCTAATGGACCATTTACTGAGAAATATGTGGTGTTTCAAGGTACTGGATTCCATCCTCCCTTTAGGCTGCCTGTGTAATAGATTGTGGACTAATTCAAGAGACACCACAACTGTGAGGAAAGGCACTCAGCAGGGATGCTGCACAGGAGAGGACTTTGCTCTAGGCAAAGAGGCTGCTCTGTTAAACAGCTTTTATTCTGGTTCTGCTTTGTTCTTCCAGCAGAAATTAAAGCTTAGATATGTCAGTGAATTCATACAAATTGTGATAATTCCTAAAGGAACGCTTGCATCCCTAAACTGAATTAGATCTGCCATTAGAGGCTGAGCGAGGAACAGTTTTCCAGCTACTCAAGAGACCCAGCCAGACAAACGGGTCCGGCATCCCTAGGACACTCTGCAGATGCAGGGCACTCAGGTCCTCCTTGCTCCTGCTCTGAGGTACTTCCGCAGTCCTGCTACCCTCCTGCTAACACCCGGCAGGATTAACCTCTGCTTCTCGGTCAGGAGTCGCTCCACTTCAGACTAAGTAATTATGTGTTACTGGGAGAGAAAGAGTGACTTCATCTTTCAGTTTCTGTGGCACTTGGCTTGGGTAAGTCTGCACTCCCATAAATATGCAACTACTAAACAGCTTCAACAGAAGAGAGAGCTACCCAGAATAGTCAGCCTCTTGGCATTTAAAATGCACATATTGGATATGAGGCACCAGGATTCAAGCTTGTAGCCTGAGCTGGGATGCTCTGAACCTTTGAACCATTGCTATGGACCAAGGACATGCTCTAACTCATGGACCACTGCAGATGGAAGGAAACTCTCGGTGTTCTTCCCAACTAGAGCTACTGCTCTGGAGCTGAGAAGGGTTTGATGAAGTGAATTAGATGAAGAGATTAAAGTTTAATTAAAACCGGTGCATGTCCATGAAAAGCTCCAGTTCAGCATCCCTCCTCTTCACTCCCCAGACTACCTTCCTACCACCACAGGACACTGAAACCCAAACCAAGCCAGAAGTGGGGCGCCATAAGAGTCTATCACAATGCACATTGCCCATCATATTGCCCATCTCTGAAGATCTTGGTTTTAGCAAGACTAGGGTGAGACTCAGAAGTGTGGATGGGCTGTAAGGGTGTGAGAACAGCCTCACAGTTTGCCTGGTTTACGTGTGTTTGTATTCAAGAGTTTTGCTGCTGCAAGAAAGGAGTGGGTGGTGTGCAAGTGTATTCAGAAAGCATGTCTGGATGTAAAACGCCTGAGCTAGAG
This sequence comes from Heteronetta atricapilla, assembly GCA_011075105.1. Taxonomy (NCBI): domain Eukaryota; kingdom Metazoa; phylum Chordata; class Aves; order Anseriformes; family Anatidae; genus Heteronetta; species Heteronetta atricapilla. The sequence continues at coordinate 8,418,778 of CM021732.1, forward strand.
CTGATGAATGTTAAGCAAAATTGAGTTGGTGACTACCTGTGTTTCAGAAATTGCACTGACAGGATACACACTTACTGAGCAGTCTGGCTGGCAACTGAGCAGAGCTCTGAGCGCTGCTGTCTATATCCAGTAAGTATTCAAGTGCATTTAATGCTTGTCTAATCCAGCAGCTCCACCTGCCCTGTAGATCGAAGTTCTAATTTGTTCAGCGAAAACACCTCCTGGGCCATTTCCTTTCACTTTTCTGCCAGTTTTAAATGCAGACGTTCAAAAGTTATGTACACAGATTGACAGTAAAACTGTACCGACCCTGTCCCCAAGAGCAGGCACTACTTGGATGTGCATGTAGGAAGGGACACTGCAGTGACCGTGTCTGGGATTCCCTCCCACCCTCCAACTACCAACTACAATGGGATATTTTGAATTGGAAAGTACCTCCTGTAAATGGTATTTTGTTACAAGCAGCATTTAATGGTCTCTAGTGGAGGGAAACTGCTAAATCTAGGAAAGCAGCATAACTTTTAATTCCTCTGGCATCATCAATGAAGATGTGAGATAATCCCAACTTTGTAGTCTAGGAGCTTTTCTCAGTTTTATAGGTGAGATCATTCCACAAACATAACTAAATTGCTACAGATCCCAAGCTTTCACTCACTTTATAAATACCAGCGGTTCTGAGGAAATCAATGGGCTTACTAATGTGTGTAATGTAAACAGCATTTGGTCTTTAAAAATAACAGTCGCTTCCAGAATCCAGTGTATCAAGCCACCTTGCTTAAAGATTACAGAATCAGAGTGTAGAATGATCTAGGGTGGGAAGGAGCTCTGGAGATCACCCAGTCCAACCCTCATTAAAGCAGAGCCAGCTGGTGGTCTTCTGTGATGGAGTGAATGCAGCAGTCGGCAAAGGAAGACCGACTGATGTCATCTACCTGGACTTCTGTAAGGCCTTTGACACAGTCCCCCATGACATCTTGGTCTCCATGTTGGAGAGAGATGGACTTGAGGGGTGGACCTTTCAGTGGATAAGGACTTGGCTTGAAGGTCACACCCAGAGAGTGGTGGCTCCATGGCCCAGTGGAGACTGGTGACAAGTGGTGTCCCACAGGGGTCTGTCCTGGGACCAGTGTGTTTAATAGCTTTATCAATGATATAGATGGTGGGATCGAGTGCTCTCTCAGCACGTTGGCAGACGACACCAAGCTGAGTGGTGCAGTCAGTACACCAGAAGGAAGGGGTGCCATCCAGAGGGACCTGGACAGACTGGAGAAGTGGGCCTATGGGAACCTCATGAGGTTCAACAAGTCCAAGTGCAAAGCGATGCACCTGGGCTGGGGCAATCCCAGACATGAGCACAGACTGGGAGAAGAACCCATGGAGAGCAGCCCTGCAGAGAAGGACTTGGGGGGTTCTGCTGGACAAAAAGCTCAGTATGAGCCAGCAGGGTGTGCTTGCAGCCCAGAAGGCCAACTGCATCCTGGGCTGCATCACCAGAGGGGTGTCCAGAAGGTGGAAGGAAGTGATTGTCCCCCTCTTCTCTGCCCTTGTGAGCCCCCACTTGGAGTCCTGCGTCCAGGTCTGGGGCCCCCAGCATAAGAAGGATGTGGGGTGTTAGAGTGGGCCCAGAGGAGGGCCACAAAGGTGATCAGAGGGCTGGAGCACCTCTGCTATGAAGAAAGGCTGAGAGAGCTGGGGCTCTTCAGCCTGGAGAAGAGAAGGGTTGGGGGTGACCTCATTGCAGCTTTTCAGTACTTAAAGGGGGGTTATAAAAAAGATGGAGAACGACTTTTTGCTCGGACAGACAATGACAGGACAAAGCTAAGAAAGGGAAGATTTAGATGAGATGTTAGGAGGAAATTCTTCATTCAGAGGGTGGTGAGGCACTGGCACAGGTTGCCCAGAGAAGCTGTGGATGCCCCATCCCTGGAGGTGTTCAAGGCCAGGCTGGATGGGGCCCTGGGCAACCTGATCTAGTGGGTGGCATCCCTGTCCACGGCAGGGGGGTTGGAACTGGATGGGCTTTGAGGTCCCTTCCAACCCAAGCCATTCTAGGATTCTATGATCTTGCAACTTGCATCCAATGCACCTTGTCCCATCTCCATGCACCCCTAAGAAGAGTCTGCCTCCACCTTCTCTACACCCTCACATGGGGTAGCTGGAGACAGCAGTAAGAGTCTCCCCTAAAACTTCTCTTCTTAGGGTTGAAAAACTGAATTTTCCTCCTGCTAGCAGTTGTCTCCTTCTCCTTCTGGTTAGTACCCAGCCAGTACGCTTGTACAGGGTTCTTCCTTCCCAGGTGAAGAACTTTGCATTTCCACATATATTCTATGTATATGTTTGTGTGTATTTGCCCACAATTTCTGTTTCCAGTTAGTACTCAGCTGATCCATCCAACTCCAGAATCTGCTAATACATATTTTTAAAAGTCCAGTAAGTAAGATAATGAAAATATAAATATTTTTTTTCATTAGGACATAATCTAGTTTTACTTCTTCAGATTTAATACATTTTATTTCCATTTCCCTTTAAATGTAATTTTTGTGTATTTGTTCCTGAAGCAAAGAATTACAATATCTTTTCAGGAGCACATATTCCATAATTTGTGGCTAATTCTGTTAATTCTGGGCTTCATAGGATTCTCTGGGAAGGGCCCACGCAACAAAAACCTCTCAGTGCTAGCAGTTGCTAAGTGTTTTGATCAGTTGAATGATAGTCAAGGACGTTTGGCACCTTGCAAACCAGGAATTTTAAATCAGGAGGCTTTTATGAAAGCATGCAAACCTCAGTTGTCCTTTGAATTGCAAGTAAAAAACATAACCATTCAAAAATTGCCAATATTCACGTGCATGAAGGATAAAATAACAATCTCTTCCCCAAAAAGATGGCACTATGCTTCCAAAATTGTGTTACAGCCTCTAAGGCTATATCTGTTCTAGGCACTAAAATAGACCAGGTCCTGTTCTCTGGCCCTAGGAGAAGTGTCACAGCCCAGGATGAGTCCATACGGGTAAATTCCCATCCCCAAAAATCAAGGTGGCCTTCAGGCTGCCCCACATGTGCCCCACAGGGGGGTGAGCAGTGGGTGAGTATGGATCAGAGCCTGTGCCCCGCTGTGCTGTGCCCTGCTACGCACACAGCCAACACGGGGCAGTGTGGGGCCAAATCCCACACGCCCACCTGATGCAAATCCCTGAACCTGATTTGGACATGCCGCCTTGTTTCCCTTGGTAGCATGGAGAAAGGAGGAGCAGTGCTAGAAAACATCTCGTTTGCTTACCTCCCCCCCCCTTAATAGTTACTTTGCTGGTTTTCATTTAAAAAGTCTGGAGAGGTTCAGAGGACACAGCAGAAAGCCCTGTTTGGGTTTAGCCCCAAACACCACGAACACACGGGTATTCTCCAGAACACCAGCTTCATTTGGGTTTTCTCCTCAGCTCTCTAAAAGTCCCAGAAGTGTCATTGCCGCCGTTTCCTAATACCGATGCAGCCCCTGCCGATACAGGCTGTGAGCCCCTGCCTGCTTGTCCCTGCCACGTGCCTGCTCCCAGGGACAGCCAGCTCCTGCCCCAAACCTCTCTGGACCCCTTACCCTGGGACCCTCCGGAGAAGGAGGATGCACAGCCCTGAACGCAGCCCCAGGCTCGCAGGCAGGAGCTGGCTGGCATCCCTGCATGGAGCTAGTGTGCCAGGAAAGCTGCTCGGTGGGCTTAGATCCTGCCTTCCACTATGAGGCCCTGAATCCCTCTTTATCACGGGCAGCATGAAAAAAAAAAAAAAAAAGAAAAAAAGAAAAAAAAAAAGGTGAAATGCTCAAACAGCGCTTCCTAACAATATCTAATAGAGAAAATGCTGCTAATGAAAGGCCCGCCGATCGCTCACAAGTTGGGAAATGTCAGAGCTGAAGTTCTCCAAGAAATAATCCCCTGCCACATCCCCCCTACCCCAAATAAAGCAGGGTCACCAGCCGGCTTGCTAGCTGCAAGCCCAGGCGAGCCGCCCCATCCTCCCGCCACCCGAGAAGCCCCCAGGTCCAATTCTGCACGGACGCTAACTTTGTGCCCTTCTTCCATCCTACGTGGGGGCAATCCCACCCCCGGCATCCCCAGCGGGGACAAAGCCGGGCACGGCACATCTCCCCTCTCCTCCCCTCCTGTTCCGAGAGGGATATAAATAATAATAATAATAAAAAACCCCTCTCCCCCGAAATGACTAAGCACCAAAACGCTCCGCACCCGCGCAAGGAGGTGAGGGGGGGACTCACCTGCCCCGGCCCCTCGGTAGGGGCAGCAGCTCCTCCGCACGGGCTCCGCCGCCGCCGCCCCTTGGCTGCCTCCAGCGCCGCCCCGCTCCGCTCCGCGCCGCCCCGCCGGAGCGCCGGGGGGAGCCGCGCAGCTCCCCGCGCCCGCGGAGCCGCCTCCCGCCGCCGCCGGGGACGGAGAGGGCCGGGGGCTGCCGGCGGTGCTTGGGTGCCGCCGCTGGGTTCTTCCTCCCCGAGGATGAAGACTCCGGTGGGAAGCCCCGCGGAGTGGGTGGCCCCCGGGGATCCGCGCCCGCGGTAGTACCGCGTCTCCCAGCGCCGGGACCGGGGGACGGTATGGAGAGGATGCTCAACATCAGTTGTTTTGCCGCGATGCACGATGCTGGCAACCGGAGCGGGTCGCCCGCCGGTGCGGATGGCGGCAGGACGCAGCTCTCCGTCTTCAGCGTGTTGGTCCTCACCCTCCTGGCCATGCTGGTGGTGGCCACTTTCCTCTGGAATGGGTTGGTACTGGCCACCATCCTGCGGGTGCGCACGTTTCACCGGGTGCCCCACAACCTGGTGGCCTCCATGGCCATCTCCGACGTGATGGTGGCGGCCCTCGTCATGCCCCTGAGCCTGGTGCACGAGTTGTCCGGGCGGCGGTGGCGGCTGGGCCGCTCCTTGTGTCAGGTGTGGATCTCCTTCGATGTCCTGTGCTGCACCGCCAGCATCTGGAACGTCACGGCCATCGCCCTGGACCGCTACTGGTCCATCACTCGCCACCTGGAGTACACGCTGCGCACCCGGCGCCGCATCTCCAACATCATGATTGCCCTCACCTGGGTGCTCTCTGCCTTCATCTCCTTGGCCCCACTGCTCTTCGGCTGGGGAGAGACTTACTCGGAGGACAGCGAGGAGTGCCAGGTCAGCCAGGAGCCTTCCTACACCATCTTCTCCACATTTGGCGCCTTCTACCTGCCCCTGTGCGTGGTGCTTTTTGTGTACTGGAAGATCTACAAGGCAGCCAAGTTTCGCATCGGGTCTAGGAAGAACAACTCCATCACCCCTGTTACACCTGGAGCCCTGGAGGTAGGTCACTGTTCTCACCTTTTGCTTTGGGGAACTCCTGGGAGCAGCTGAGCTGCCGAGACCCTGCAGTGGTGGGGGAAACTTGTACCTCAAGCAGGCAAGCAAACGGCATCCCGCTGAAGTTCCATGAAGCCTGAAGGCTTTCAAGGGAAAGTTGACTTCAGAGCTTGCAAGCCCAGGCTTCTGATTCCTTCCATGTCCCCACCTGGGAGCACGCAAGGAGTGGTCAAAGCACCTTTGGGTCAGACAGATGGCCTTGGCTGCACGTGGGTGCGCGGTGACTCACAGAGGTCCCCCCACAAAATACTGGATCGGTGCTCGTGAGCGGGAGCAAGGGGTCACCATTGCCCCCTTGGCAAGGTGTGCAGAGGTGTGAGTGAGCTGGATCCCATCGAAACTGAGGAAGGGAACCTGAAAAGAAGCTGTGGGTTGGGGGAGGTTGCGAATCTACCTGCACAGAAGACATGCAAAGCGTCCTTGCAAATCCTGCCTGGGTTGTGCCAGTTCATCCCAAGCACGGTCACTGTGCACCGTAAAGGAAATGTGTTTTAATTGTCTTGCCTCTCCTGTTAAGGACTCTTAAACTCAATGTATTCAGAGTAAGAAAGGGGACTTGCATGTGTGGAGTGTGGGTGTGCGCCTGTTTTACTGATTGGATCCTAAAGGGGGAAGAAATCCTTGTGTGATGCTGCACGCATTTCCCCTGGGGCTTTAGTTTCGGGTCTGTGTTGCCCCGAAGAGGGTCATACCATGACGTAGATGGTGGATGGCCCACGTTGCCCTGGGAGCGCTGGCCATCACTTGCACACTCTGGTTGTGTACCCGCTGTGTGGGATTGGCTGCCCGAGGCACATATGGCACAACTTGTGTTTGTGTTTGGCAGGTGAAAGAAGCCGCCCAGCAGCCACAGATGGTCTTCACTGTCCGGCATGCCACTGTTACGTTCCAGACAGACGGAGACACATGGAGAGAGCAGAAGGAAAGGAAAGCTGCCCTCATGGTGGGCATCCTTATCGGGGTCTTCGTGCTCTGCTGGATCCCCTTCTTCATCACGGAGCTCATCAACCCGCTCTGCTCCTGCGACATCCCTCCCATTTGGAAGAGTATTTTTCTATGGCTAGGCTATTCAAATTCCTTTTTTAATCCGCTCATCTACACTGCTTTCAATAAAAACTACAACAATGCCTTCAGGAACCTGTTCTTTAGACAGCACTGAGCGAGAGAAAGCTTTCCTGCTGCCCCAGGGGGCTGTTCTCAGCTCTCAGTGAAACCAACCAAACTCCAGGGAGTTGAAAGCCACCGATACTGGGGTGATGCGAAAGAGACGCATCCCCACGGGTCGTACGCCCCTGTTCCTACACAGACTCTATCCCAGCTTCTAAGGCAGTTGCTATTTTTCTTGAAACAGCATGTGAGGGTTTCTCTGACCAGCAGCAAAGCATTCTTCCTCCAGTGCCCCACTGCTCCTCTGCCTTCACAGTGATGTTTTTGGGACTGTGTGGTGGCAGTGACAGTGCACAGCAGCCTTCTGCCAAAAGGTCACATCTGAAACTCTGGTTTCAGCTCCTGCCTGGTCTCTCGGAGCATTAATCAGCTTTGTCCCACGTGCATAGCTGGGACTGCTTAACGTCAGGAGGTTCTGGGATTATGTGTGAAGCTCGATGTTTATGGCTCGGTCGAACAGACTGTTTGTCTTGTCTTTCACTGGTGGAGATCGTTAAATGTCTGCATTTGAAGAATAAAGGCCCTCAGTAAGGGTTAAAAGCAGACTCCCAAGTACAAAGCCCTTTCTCACATGCTTTATCAACAACAGATTGTGCTATTTGCTATTGGATTCCATGTAGCAAGGTTTTTTGTTGTTTGTTTATTTTTGTTTTGTTTTGTTTTAATATATTTATTGTGAAAGCTTAATGCACAGTATACACTTGAATGAGAAAGAATGCCTGTGAAATCCACCCCTCATTCTCTGACTGCTACTTGTAAGCATCTGCCTCAGACCTATACTTTCCAAAACACCATGTGTTCCTGGCCTATAAATGTTAAACTTTGTGTCTGTGTTTGCCATTCTAAATCACAGATGTATTTTGAGCGGCTGTGGGGCAGGTTTCCTGTAGCTGCAGGGGATGCAAGGAGTGTATTTCAGATTTCGTGTCAATGAGGAGCTGCATTTTGCTATTTATGGGTGTGATTCAGGTCTTCCTGAAGTCAAAGCAAAGACCCCACTTAATTTTCTCGAGCACTGGGCTGCAGAAAAGGAGCAGTTAATGATGAGCAGTGTTTCATTCTGGAAGCAAAACCTATCCATAGATGTGTTCCGCCACGAGGACCAGACTTAGGCAATTCTTCTTTTGCCCATCTCTCCTCTTCCTCCTCCCTAGAGCTTCTGTCCTGCCTGGTGGGTAATCCTTTGTGGCCTCTCTGCCTTTCCGTGTTGCCAACATAATTACAGTTGTTGACATTTCACTCCTAGAATTAGAATTACGCACTTTATACGGTGCCAGGGGAAGACTGACAGGCCTGCAGATAAAGAACAGCATTAGTTTTAACTATCGCTTCTTAGGGGGCAGCCTCTGAAATCAGATTGGAACTGAAATGGTGGAGGAAAAGACAAGATGGGAATCAGAATGACATGATTTCATGTCAGATACCTCAAGAAGAAGAGATAAAAGGGAAACATATCTATAAATCACGGGAAAGCTCCCTCGTGGCAGATAGGATTAGTTCCTATCCTTAGTGGATCATGAGACATCAGAAGTTAAAATTGTCACTGGTCCTTTAAACCAGTCAAATATCTGGTAGAGTTGGTAAAAAAGGACCTTTTTCTTTGTAATCTTGAGATGGGTGAAAATGGAAGCAGAGCTCAAGGTGCTATCAGGCCTTGCAGTTCCTTCAGGACCAGTTAGACAAACATCCATCAGGAGTGACACAGACGTAGCTGATCCTGCCTCGAGGCAAGAGGAGAGACAAGAAGGCCCTTGAGATCTTTTTCAACACTATTTTATAAAAGTCTGTTAGAAATATTAGGTAAAATCCTACCCTCACTGAAGGCAGTGGACAAATTCTCAGGGACTTCAGGTAAATCAGAATTTTATCCAACATGCTTTGTTGTGTAAAAGGATAGTTTTAATGTTAATTAATTCATGAAGATGGGTGGGATGGGAGCAATCTTTTAATTCCCCTGAAACAGAGTCTCTCATCTGCACTAACCATGGACCAACCTCCCTACAGCTAGCAGAGTATTTAATTTCTTCATTACATTAAGTATTATCTCTGACATATCAAAAATTGTGATAAACTCTTGAGCAAATTTCTTTTAGTGGGGATATAAAGGTTGCATTGCTTTCTTTGGACAGCTCATCACCAACGCAAAGTTGTACTTTTGGGGAACTTGACTGCTGTTGTGTGAAGGGTCGTTCAGCCAAAAGTGAGTTGGAAAAAAAGGTTCCCTCTCCAGCCAGACCCTCAGCTCAGCTCAGTAGTAGAAGCTACGTCACAGTTTTCAGCTAGGCCTGAAAGCAGAACATGGACTATTTATTTCATCTGAACTACATGGCTCTGAAATACAATCCACGCACTTTTAAAACTATTGTGCTTTTAAGCATGCAAGATCTTCTTGAGGTCTGAAACAGAAGAAATAACTTCTGAGCCAAATACAGCTGGGTAAAAATTTCTCCCAATGTATGATGCTAAATGATGAGACAACTCTTCAACTATGCCATTGGTATCTTCCTTTTTTAATCGTTAGGCAGCATGGCAACAATTTCAACACAGAAACGTGGATTAATTGTGACGTGGACTTTAGCCCATGGTTTAACACACAATGTCATGTCTACACAACCCCATTTCAGGCCGGGCTGCGTCCCTTCCCATTTCTGTTTGCCATTGGATGAGTACTGCAGACTCTCGATGATTCCTGCAGTTCTGTATCGTGTGGGATCCTTGCACAGGCCATGGAATAAACTGTATGTTAACTTAATATCCTGTATAAGTAGACAAAACTCAAACTGAAACCAATGGGAAAGATGCCTACTGTTGCTGTGGCTTGCTGTGGATGAAGCTCCCTCTCATTACAACCTGTGTTTATTCATGCTATGCCTTAAGCAGTGACAGGGAGACAGGAGAGGATTATAAAATGACACTAAATATTTCTAATTTGTCTATAGTCGTGGATAGTCCAATATCCTGGCACAAATTACATCCACGTCTATTTGACAACCCACATCCCATACGATCCATACTGATCTGCAAATAACAGCTTCCAGCTGGTCATAAGTTTTGTTCCTTTGATTCTGCACATAATGAGCAGCTCCATTATGGGCCGATTCCTACAGCTCTTGCTCGAGGCTTAAGACCATTGGCTTTTCTTCTAAATACCACTCCTGCAATGTAATGTGATCACACAGGAGAAATATCAGTATTCCGGAGACTGTGCTGAAGATTTGCATGAAAACGTGCAGCTATGATCAGAGCGTACGAAGGGGCATAAAGAAACCTTGACTTCTGATCCTGGCTCTGAGGCTTTTTACAAAGCTCTCCCTATTCAAACACATGTGCCGAGTGGGCTCCCAAAGACCCAGATCATGTTTGAAGACATGCAGCCCCAGCTTCAAAGGATGTGTCTTGTACCTTCTTGTTCCCATTTATAAAACAGAGTTAGTGGTGTGAAGAGATCTACCTCACTGAGGCTTTGTGAGGCTTAATTAGTAAATGTTTATCATGTACGGGGAAGGTGGAACACTCTGGTTTGAATGCCGAGCCGCATGATAAATTGGGCTCCTATTTAATTTCTCAGAAGAACATTATTACCCATTATTATTGAATTTCCTATGCCATTTAATGGCTATATAATACTTCCAGAAAAGATTTAACTAACCTTCTTCCACTTACAATTAATTTATTTCCCTCTCAACACTCTGACAGTTCGATGAACATCTGTATGGGAGCATGAAAGCTGGAGCAACCGCGGCACGCGCTGCCTGCTGAATGTCTCCTCGCAACGCTGAATGCATTTGGTCAAGGTTCAAGGAGCAGCAGCTCTCAAGGCGGCCTGCTACCCTCTTTCCTGTATCTTTTTAGGGAGAGGGAAAGGTCACAAAAGCATGCCCTTGGATTAAATGACGGGTGGGCTGAACGCTTTCCCCCTCCAACCCGTACTGCTGACCTTTCTTCTCGATGCAGGCAGGTCAAACGGGTGGCTCCAGGACAGCCAGAGGTGGGCCACGCATGCCTTCACCTTCCCTTAATTTACCCAGCTTTTTCCTAAAAATTTCCGCTGATGTGGCTTTTAAGCTGGCAGTGGCAGCTGCAAGAGGTGGTTTCATGGAGGCAAAGTTGTGGGCAATTAAGGAAATCTCATCTGACAAAGGTAATTAATGGCTATTAGTTCCAGCGATGGCTGAGGTACAACTGACAAAGTGTCAAGGTCATTTCTGTAAAGGAGTGATTTCAGCTGCTTTGCCCATGATGGGCACTGCACCCTCATCCACTTGGATCCCTCCCTGCACCTGCAAACCAGGATGGCAGCAGACACAAGGGGAACACGGTGTCATTAGTGCTCCATGGGAGCAGTGGGGTAAAACGCCTCTATCAAAATCTGCATCCCCGGCTGAACGGCACCAAGCTGCCAGCATATCCCCCGGCTTTAAAAGAGGGGGGAAAAGAGCTCTTTAAATCACCGTCATTTTCCGTATCACCTGAGATAACTTGCAGAAGACTGGACGAGAGCTGAAGTTGTGCCAGTATTTTGAAAGGACAAACTGAGTACCCATAAGGCTAATACTGTTACTGATTTACAGCTCGAAACCGATCCTTGGCAAAAATGTGGAACAGCTGATAAAGGACTCAATGAATCAAAAATTACAGGAAATAAATATAATTAAAATAAATCTTATTGATGTGTGCCTTTGATTGCAGCACACGGTTCATTGCGAATGGTGGTACAAAGTATTCATTGCTCGGTAACGAGTCTGGCTCGCGGGCACAACACTGCTATGAAAAAGTGAAGGAGAAATCAATGCGGGGTTCAAACTGCCCAATATTTGCTAAAGATTCTTGGACTGGAAAAGGTGTAAATGCAGCCAGTGGAGCCACTCACATGGAGAAATGAGGGTGCAAGCCAGTAAGGGGCACTTTAGCACAACGCAATGGAAGGGGTGGCACTGTCCCTTTGGACAGGGCTGTGGCAGGGTGCAGCAGGAGCTGAGCACGTGGGACTATTCAGCATGGTGGCAACAAACAGGAGCTTATTGCCTGTGCATGGGCTGTGTCCAACTATGGATTTTAAGCTGGTCACCTGAGGAGAGGTGGCAGTTTGGATTCGTTGCATTTCGTTGTTTCTCCTCCTCCACGCACACAGCCAAGCAGCCAGCCTGAGCCTTGCAGCTCTCTCCACAGTGTAATTCTCATGCTGGGCAAGTCAAATAAATACTTTCCCTAGTCAGCCTGAAAAGCTAGACAGGTCGGGCCTTTCTCCAGACCCCCTGGGCACTGCTGATGTTCCTCAGCCTAATCATCATCCTCATCAGTGTGAGCAACACCTCCTGCAATGCCCGTTGGGGCTGGCATCGCGCAGGGCTGGGTGCAGCTCCCAGGGCTTTGCATCCTGGTGTAGGTACCGTCCCGTCACTGCAACAGAAATGGGGAGGGGAGAAATGAGAGCTATCCCCTCACTGTAGGCTTCTGCTGAACCATGCCTGAAAAACTGGTCCCGAATCCTGCATCCAGCAGTGCTCCCAGGGAAAGCAAACCTGGCCAGGCTGCCGCTGCGGTGGGGTTGCTCATCTGTGCGGGAATGCAGAAGGAAGAAGAAAAAAATATATATTCCCTGCTCTCCACAACCCTAATTTACAGGAAGAAAAATCCTCAGCCCCAACACGCTGTTGAAATGTTTGCTGCATTACTGGGGCATACATCCTGCCCAGCCCGATCCCCTTCCCACCCTGCTGGCTGCGGAAGGTGGAAATCCCTGAGTAAGCCAAGGCTATCTGCTGCTGGCCACATCCCCAGGTCTGTGCAAGCACTGGCCTGCAATGCTGCATTTTGCATAATTCCAGCAGCAACCTGAGGTCACCGCGTCTTCCTTGGGCCTTGCTTCGTGGTTACGCCTCAGGCTGCTGGCACGGAGGAGGGCAATCTTGAAAAACCAGCATCTCCACTTTCCAGACTCCCCCTGCTCTTTGGGATCGGGGTGCCAAACCGGCAGCTGGGGTACACAAAAACGGAGGCATCTGCTTGCCTTAGCTGCTGGGATCCAGCGCCTGAGCCAGCCAGCTGCTGCCAGGCACTGGCACTGATCCCCCACGGAAAGTAGGCAGCATGCATCCCACTGAGGTCTGCGTGCAGGGAAGGAGGCAAGAAAATGTCACAGGAGGACAGGGGCTGCAGATGATGTAATGGCTGCAGAGCATCAGGAGCCATGTGAAAATGGCACATTTTTAAACCTCTCGTGTCAAGGGGAAGGGAAGGGTAGGGAAGGGAAGGGAAGCTCTGGACATCATTGAGCCCTTCACATGTTGGACAGGTGCTGCCTCTGTGGCATCACTCTGGCCTGGCATGGCTGGACCACACGGGGCTATTTCCAACCCCAAAGAGCCTGCGGCACATAGACCCTGGTGAAAATCAATGTAGCCACCTCGTGCCCCCCTTGCAGACCTGATAGCAGCCCTCCCCACGGGTTACCTGTGCTCACACCATGCAGATTTCACAGGGAAAAAGCAGAGCCCTATGCAAGGCTGACGGTCCCCGCATTTTGCAGCCTAAATGCAGACCTGCCTTCAAGGGTGGGGAGAACAATTCTGATGCAGAGCCAAACCCGGATCTTCCAGCGAGCACCAGAGCATATGGAGCCTCTCGCACAGCGCCGGGGAGGTGCAGGCCCGTGATGTTTCTCTCTCCTCAGCTGCTCGCCCGGTGCCAAGGTTTGCAGGTGCGTTAAGGCAGGATGCCCCCGCCGCGCGTCTCGGACCTTCCAGGCGCACATCACAGTGCCGGGGTGAATATTAAACAGACAGGGGGAGAGCAGCAGATGCGAAGTGCAAGGCAGCACTGGCACCAGGGGTTACTCAATACCTGGAATTTGAATGGAAAAAAAAAAATGAAACTGCGAGTCCACAGTATAAAATAATTAAGCTTTTCTGAAGGTTTTTACAAGGAGGCAGGTAGATGCCAATGCAGCATGCAGTTTTGCGGCACAGACCTCAGCTTTATGGGGCTGATTTCAGAGCACATTACCCTGGCTAAAGCTACTTTATGTGATGTTAATAGCTGCCAACCAAATTAAAGTTAGCGCTGTTTCCTAGTAAAATAAGCATTTAAGGCTCCCAGACAAAACTATAAGCAGCGTAAACCCTTTAAATTCCTTCAGAGATCCCAGCAGCGGTCAGCATTTGAATGCAGAACACGGCAAATAACTCTTGAACAAAATCTGTTTGACAGCAGATCCACTGCCGCTCCTCAGATAGGCTCCTGCACGTTGTGGCTGTCACTTTTATTTCCACCTGTCTCCAAGACAGCAGTTACCCACCTGTAGTCAGCACGCTTTTTTCCAGGAAAAGAGTGAAATGTCTCATTCCTGTCCAGCACTGCTGTGGTGCTTGGATCCTCTCAGAACACCCGTCCTCACAGAGGGGCTCGTGCCCTGTTGTGCAGCTGTTTTGGATTTACTTGGCAAGGGTTTGGTATTGGGGGCTGCAGGGGTAGCATCTGCGAGCAGAGCCCAGCAGCTGCCCCACAGCAGAGCAGAGCCAGCTCCAGATGGCTCCAAAGGGACCTGCTGCTGGTCAGAGCCGAGCCATGAGCAATGCTGGGTGGGCCTCTGGGAGAGCAGATGTAAGGGACAAAAAGCCTGTGCTACAGCAGCTGGGGGAGAGGAGTGAGAACAGCCCTGCAGCCCCCAAGGTCAGTGCAGCCGGAGGGCAGGAGGTGCTCCCAGCACACAGCAGCAGTTCCCCTGAGGCCTGTGGAGAGGCCCCTGGTGGAGCAGGCTGTCCCCCTACAGCCCATGGGTCCCACATGGAGCAGATCTCCACGCTGCAGCCCGTGGAGGAGTCCCCGGTGGAGCAGGTGGATGTGGCCTGGAGGAGGCTGCGGCCCATGGAGAGCCCCCGCAGGAGCAGGCCCCGGGCCGGAGCTGCAGCCCGTGGAGAGGAGCCCACGCAGGAGCAGGGGGTCTGGGGGGAGCTGCTGCCCGTGGGAGACCCGTGCTGGAGCAGTTTGCTCCTGGGGGATGGACCCCGTGGGACGGAGCCATGTGGGAGCAGGTCTTGAAGAGCTGCTGCCTGTGGGCAGCCCCCGCAGGCTCAGTTCAGAAGGACGGCATCCTGTGGGAGGGACCCGCGTGGAGCAGGGGCAGAGAGGGACCGGGAAGGAGCAGCGGGAGGAAGCCTCAGGGACTGACCGCAGCCCCCAGTCCCCGTTCCCCTGCACTGCTCGGGAGGAGGTGGGAGAAGAGGATGAATGGGGTGAAGGTGCTTTTAGTTTGTTTTTAATTTCTCATTGCTCTAGACTGTTATCAATAGGCAGCAAATTATATTAATCTCCCTATGCTGAGTCTGTTTTGCCCATGAGGATAATTGCTGAGTGATATCCCTGTCCTTATCTCAACCAACAAGCTTTTTTTCATCCCATTTTCTCCCCCTTTTACTGTTGAGGAGAGGGAGCGAGAGCGCAGTGTGCTGGAGCTTAGTCTCCCACCAGCACGAAGCCACTACAGCACCGCTGTCCCCAGCCTGCTGCAAGGCAGCACAGAGAACATATCTGCCCCAGCACCACAGGCTCCCAGGCAGAAAGGGAGGCACGGGCACCATCTGCCCTCTCTGCACCGAGATAAGAGCCTGTTCGGCATGTCTGTTCGGCGAGACGTGAGGTCAAAGGCTGTGTGCGCTCGTACCTGCTGGAGGATGGCAGCTCAGGGCAGGGAGAGACTGATTAGTTTTCATTTCCTTCCATCGGCTGCCATGCAGGGAAAAAAAGGAGCAATATCCCTTTTATTGTTCCCAGATGTGGTTCTGGGAGATACTTACATGTATTTATTTTTTATCTGAATGGTCATGAAACACCCCAATAAGCTGGATGACCCAAACCTCAGTGCAGAAGATGGAGGGAAAGTGCAGTGTGCCTCTCAGCTATGGACCAGCCATGCAAGATGCCCAGATACTGCGGGAAATGAATGGTATGAATGTTGTGTTTAGCACTTGGATGCTTGGCTTTGTGTGGCTCTTTGTAAATAGCAAGTTCCTTTCTTTCTTTCCCTCAACAGCTCTTATAGTACCCCTCTGAACCAGATCAAACCCAGTGCCCTCCTCCGTCTTCCCCTTTGAGTGCTCTGAATGTTGGGATGCCTCAGAGCAGGATTAGTGCTGTGCTTCCAGGCTTTATCCAGCTGTACACCCGCTAAAATTGCTGGGCCAGGCAAAGGCAGAGCACCCAGCACAGCTCCTGCCTGCTGGAGCCCCACGTGGCCCTTGTTACGGGGGCAACCCTGCATTAATCCAAGCCTCAGCACCCCAGAATCTGGCCAAAACACTACAGAAACATCCTACAGCACTGGGCAGGCCAGAAGAACAGAGCTGCACAGATTGTAGGGCTCTATCATTTTTTATTTATTTCATGGAGCCATGATGCGATTTTTATGCACTTTCTAACAAATGTCCTTAGAGGACTTTGAAGACAACGATGAGTGCAGGAGCCTCTTTTGTCCTTTGCCCTCTATGTCGAGCAGCACGGGTGACAGGTGAATGCACATACACGTCAGCTTTTAAGAGAATCACAGAATCACAGAATTTCTAGGTTGGAAGAGACCTCAAGATCGAGTCCAACCTCTGACCTAACACTAACAGTCCCCACTAAACCATATCCCTAAGCTCTACGTCTAAACATCTTTTAAAGACCTCCAAGAGCCATTGCTCTAAGTGCTCCCACCAAGCAAACAGCACTGCATGCCTAAATATACCCAGGAAATATGTCCTTCTTGGGCACAATGATCAGCCCATATCCACTGGAAAATGTCAACAGAGATGCATAATTTTCCTACAAAACATACATGTGTAAAAACAAACACTTCATTTTTATTTTTTTTTGCTCTTGACTAGGAAGACTCTTTGTGCAAATATATGAAGGACAAAAACCTGTCTCAGCAAAAAACTTAATTACTAAAGCTTCTCTCTGATCAAGGATAAAAGGAAAGGCAAACCAAAGATAAACTGATTTTCACCCAGGAAAATTCTGTTAGCTTGTTGTATTTTTCTATTGCATGAGTTATATGTGACTGAAGGAGATGAAACATCTCATGAACTCTTTCTGGAGGAGATTAGCAAAAAGTTTTGGCAGCCACGGTGATCACTCAGGACTGAATGCTATTTTATTCATCATTATGCACGAAGGGCTGATGCTATAGCTAGAGGCTGCTGTAGGCAGCTGAGAAATGGGACCAGGAGGTAAAGACCACAGCCATCTCTGAGTGGTATTTTTGTGAGCATCTTGTTGCCTGATTTCCCATTCAAAAGAAGTGAGGTATTGTTAAAAATAGATGTTTTTCCACTACGTGGGCAAGAAGCCTACAGAGACTCGCTCACATTTAAACATTAAATTTGCAGACTTTTACAGATAGGTGAGGTGAATTTCACCTGGGGTAAAAATTAATTTTGAACCCGGAGAAGTACAGAATGTTCATTTACATTTTTTTCCTCTTTGATGACTGGATAAATCTAGGAAGCTGGCAGATTTTTTCCCTCTTCCTTCTTTTGGTTCTCTTCTCACATATTAAAAAAGGAGATCTGCTGAGGAGCAGTTTCGGCCTGGGGGCCTAGGGCATGTGGGCTGCAAAAACCATTTTTTCCCACTGTACCATGCTTGCTGCCCCCGTGCCATGCTGCCTTTGCTTTCTCTGAGGCCTCTCGGACTCCAGCTGGCCTAAAGAAACTTGTCACCTTCAAATTGTGCCACCTCTCCAAATCCTTGCAGCTGGCAAATTATTATTAGAAGCATGTGGAAACAAGAGGATGGAAGCCACTACAGAAACTTGTGGCACCCAGGGCTATCCTTTACCATTGCAGACGTCCATCATTTATCCCTTTTTGCTTCTATGGTTTGCGTTGGAAGGGACCTCAAAGCCCATCCAATGCCACCCCTTGCCATGGGCATGGGACCCCTCCCAGCAGCCCAGGCTGCCCCCAGCCCCATCCAGCCTGGCCTTGGGCACTGCCAGGGATGGGGCAGCTCCTCTGGGCAGCCTGGGACAGGGCCTCACCTCCCTCACTGGAAAGAATTTCTTCCTTATGCCCCGGTGCTCCTTCAGCCTCAACACAGCAGTTGCAGGGAAGGAGGGATGGATCCTCCCCTGAGAGATGCACGGTCACAGAGCTGGCAAGAAGGAACACATCTGGGGGTTCAGAGCCCGGAAGAACTGGCATTGATTTTGCAAGGTTTCTCCATCTTCTAGACTATGATTTATTTTCTAAAAAATGTGAGCGTTCCCATTTGGGAGTTATTACACCTTATTTTGAAGGTAACTATTCACTTTCCAGGTCCAAGAGGACTACTGGCACTTAACGTGACCAAATGGCAAACTGGGGATTTTCCCACCACCACCTCCCCCGGCTCCTTCATGGTGCTCTTGTTTGAGCAACAGACTAAAAAACAAAGCATCTTTGGTGTTTCAAATTCTGTTCTGAACTTAGAAATCCATCTGACCAAAATATGGCATTTGCAAACCCGAATTCTTCATCTCCTGTTCACTAGCTTGTGGAACCCACTCTTATTTGCAGTGGCTCATCAATTCAGAGCTAGAGTTGGGTGCGTTTAGTCTAATCCTATTGAAAAGACCTGAGTGAAGATTTTGTTTGTGGTAGGTTTTGTTTTGTTTGTTTCTTTTTAAAGGCTTTAGTCCTAGACTAACACGACAGAAAAACTTGCAGGGACTAGCACGTCGTTTTGACTGCAGTATGACAGATAACTTTATTTATTCACATTCGTACACTCCAATGCAATTCAATCTATTGTTCCAATGTCTGATTGCACGTGGGAACCAGGGATATAGCTCGTACTCTGACTGACAGTATTCTAGGAATTAATTACAACTATTTTTTTTTAATACAGAAAAAAATGTTTATTGTCTATTTTTTTGTTATTGCCTTCAGTGATCATCTGGAGAATTCTTGTAGCTACATGTCTCACATGTATGTAAAGTAAAAAAATAAAAAATATAAATAAAAAAATACAATGGCCTCGTTTTCTCTTCCTTTTCTTCCTTTAGAAAGAGTTGCGTGGAAGCTGCTTGGCAGTGCGTGGGCGCATTGTGTGTATGTCAGACTCACCACGGGGAAGCTAATGAGGGGAGTTTTGCCTACAACTTAAACACCTCTTCCAGTTGTTCATTTGACTGGCATTTCAGGGAAAAGCCAAACCTTAGAGGAAGAAAGAAAATCCTGAAGGTGACAGACAGCAATGTTCAGCTGCAGTTGATGTCATGGCGTGGCTCTGCAGTTTCTGCTGTGAGGCTGAGCTGCCCCAGGAGATGGCAAGCTGCCCTCCTGCTGTTGGCTTGCTCCGAGTGTTGAGTCTTCGTGCAGGACATGCCCTGTGGCTCTCTGAGATGCTCATCTGCCCCCATGCCCCACCAAGGAGGCTCTCCTGGAGCTCCCGTGTGCCCAGGAGCTTTGTGATCTCTTTCCTCACTCAGCTGGGTGAGAGCACAGCAGGACTTTCTCTTTTAGCCCCAAATCCTGGTAGTCAAATGCCTCCTCGGAGTGAGTTTGCAAAATCCCTGTAGAGCGGGAGATTTACTAGAACTGTATCACTGGACAAAGCGAAAACTAATGTTTTTTAGCATGTGACACACTGCTTCTTTGGCTACCTGCCATTCTTTGTAAATGAGAATACGGATGTCTAAAGGCAGAAATTAAGCTTTTTCAAGTGATGGCTCCTGTGGTCTCGACAGGAAATCCCTCTTTTGCAATGGATTCTTACAGCAAATACAGGGAACTTTACCACTGGCAACCGCAGGTGCTACATGTATTTCTGAGCCTGGAGACAAATCAACAGGCTGAACTTCCAACAAGAACCCGCAGCTTCCTGTCCAAAGTGCTCATCCTAAAAATACACAAGAGCTTACTCCTCTTTGCCCTTCCACAGGCAGTGCAATCCTTCCTGCAAAAGGGCTCTGATCCCAGCTGGGCCTTCTTGGTGCTCCAGCGCTGCAGGTACCAAGAGGATTTACAGGAGGTGCAAGCTGAATTTTCTTCTTTTGATCCGTTTAAATACATTTTAAGACTTTTTGAATGTGTGAGGCATACTGCTGAGCTGCATGGTAGGTGCTGCTTGATTTAAAAGCATTTTAAAAAGACCGCTGAGAACAGCTGGTTTCTGGCTGCCCCGCGGACTGTTCTGGGGCCCTCGCTCTACGTCGTGTTCTGTATATTCTTTTTGAAACCATCTATCTGAAATGCCTTTGCAAGTGAAAAAAACAAGGGTAGGCAGGAATAGAAAGGGAGGAGACTGAGGAGAAAATGTAGTCAGGGCTGCCTGAATGGTCCACTGCTTTCTGAGGCTACATCAGTAGAAAGAAAAATGCAAGCAGCAGTAACGGGAGCACAGGCAAATTGCTCTAAGCCCCATTATTTGATTTCCAAAAAGCAACAAAGGGTGAGACAGCAAATACAGAATTTGGATGGCTTTGAACAATTATGCTTCTATTTTCAAAGCATCCTAAAAAGGGAACGCCTAGCTGAATTTCTTGAATTTCAAAAAAAAAAAGACTTCTACAGACTTTCTCTGTCACAGAGTGTCTGACAACAGGGACTCTCCCCAGCAGGGAAGGAAATGAAATGGCACCTCATCAGAAAAGGACAAGCTTAGCCAGGTGGTTAATTGTGGGAAGAGCTAACCAAGCACTTTACTCTTACTTGAGAGCAAACATCTGTTTTGTTTCTAAGACTCAGACCAAGACAGGCAGAAGGGCTGGAGGTGGTGATGGAAAGTCAAGGTTGAATCCTATAAAAATTACAATAAAAAGGGAGCCTTATGAGATGATCTCATTAGTCACTTAGAGATCCAGGGTTGTTTCTCCAGCTTCAGCTTGGATTTGAGTTCCCTCAAATACCACTGGCTTTGATGTTCACTTTTCCTTATGTTTAAAAATTACAGCCCTGAAGACAGAAGCTGAGAGACATTCACATTAACATTAATGCAGCCTTGGACACTTGGCCTGCTAATCCAAATAAAGCTGCAATAAACCACTTGATGATAAGCTGTAAGAGTGCTGCAGTGGGAGATTTGGGGTACTGAAGACCTGCAGATGCCAGGGTGTCACCTGCTTCGGGGCCCAGAGCACACCCTCAATGACCCATGAACTTTTCATCACCCTAGTGTGAAAGCTGCAGAGGTGATCCTTACCTAAAGCCTCGATGTCAGTGTTCAGGCTGCTGCTGTGATCTAGCTCCAGCTAAGAAAACCACTTTTTTTCCCCTTTAATAACTTCCTGGTACCTGGTGCTGGCCTTCACCTTCCTGGCTTGGTCACTGGGGACGTGCTTGGCGAGCTGGCTGGTGGTCGTCATCTTGTCTGCAGGGACGTCTAGGTGGCTGTGTTAGATGCACGTAAGTTGTCACCCCAGTCAGAAAAGGGATAAACATGATAAATGTCTCCCATTCATCAGCATATTAGGTAAATTGCATGTGCTATAAAAGAAACAGAAGTCAAGCTTAGAATTTTATGTGAGAGCGAGGGAGTAGCTCGATCTGAAATAATTAGCTTAGTTTGAAGGAGAAATAAAATCAAGATGGATGTGTGCTGTGTTCCCAAGCCTCCCCTGAAGAGGCATGAACTTCACAGATGCATAGGCCTGTCTGGGAATATTCAGCAGCATTCACTTAGGTCATTATCACACGAGAGCTGGTCCAGGTACAGACTTCCACTTACATTTAAAAATAATAAAGTGCCTAGGAAATAATTTCATTGCATTTTCAGTTGCATTTTTCCTCTTACATTTCCTCAGGCATAAAATGATCGCTTTGGTTCTCGGCTGGCACCTAAGAAGCACCAACAAAAACAGAGATATCAAGTATCAAAAAAATCTCCTCTTTTTACGTTATCACTGAAGAAGAATTGCTCCTTTCAGTTAAGCAGTGAGTTGCTGTTTTAATTTTCTGAACAGTGTTTCCGTGGCTTCTCTCCTGCTCCAGCCCCCTCCAGGCACAGCAGCAAGCGTGGGGTGCTGTGCCCCCAGATCAATGCATTTGCTTATAGGAAGGCTGTCTGATATCAAAACCCTTTCAGAAAAAAATCACATTAAATAGATATCCCAAAGTATATTTTTGTTATTTTTCCTTAAAGAAATAGTTATTACTGAAAAATATTTCTCGTTTCTTGTATGGCATTGTCTAAAATTAATGGCAATAAGCAACAGTTTAAGGTGTAGATTTTCTAACTGGCCTGAAACTAAAAGAGCAAGTCATTTAATTACCTGCTTACAGAGGTGACCTTAGGTAGGCTGTCAGCCTGGGTCACCCCGAAGTGGTGGGTTGGGCTGTCACCAGCAACAGCTCCACAGCACTTGGCAATGATGTTGGAGTTAAGAAACATTTCAAAACCTCACTTCTATTCTTTTTCTTTAAGTCTGACCCTTCTGAATCCCACTGAAATGGGAGATAAATGGCAAGGCCCTGTGAAGAAGCCAGTACGTGAATTATGCACGTACGTGAATTAGGGCTGGCTGCCCCCGGAGGGAAAGGTCTGCAAAGGATGGAGAGGAGCAAGGGGCAGAGAGCAGAGGCAGGAGAGGGGACATCGGTTCCTAACTTACCTTTGCTGTGGGTACTAAGTGCAGGGCATTGAAAGAATTTGTGCTCTGCTCATCCGTGGAGGGGCAGCGCAAACCGTGACCTTGGGATTATCTTTGGGACTGGCACAGTCACTGAGAAAGGAACAGGACAAATCTCAGGTTCTTGCTCTGGGTCTCCTCCTCCCTCCACCTCCTACTGTTTTCTCTCTGCATCCCCTGGCCCACTTTACCCTCCTTGGCTGTGGCCTTGGACCCGCTTGCTCAGGCTGTAGCAGCCTGTGGGTTGTGGCAACCCACAGCACGTGTCCATTATCCCCATCACACACCAGCATTGCCAGGACCATAACATTTACATCTTTACATCTATATGTATATATATATATATTATATATGCATAAAATAATATATATATATATTATATTATAAATAAATAAATAAATGTATATATAAATAAATACATAGGAAAATAGGTAAACAAATCAGTTTTAACATGAGTGTGCCCAACCAGTCCAAACCAGAGCAGAGTGCTTGCCAGTGCTGGGGTCTCCAGTCCAAATCCCAGCGCTGGTGGAGGCAGTGAGGGCCCTTCAGATAAATCTGTTGCCCTTGACGTTATTTGATGTTTCTTAGCTTCACTCTGCTTTTACAAAACAGGCTTTTTCACATCAGCAATCAAATTTGTCGTCTGAGGAGGGAGAGAAGCAATTCCCACATCCCATTCTCCTAAACACTCATCTGTTTTTAAACGGGTTTATTATGCCTCCATTCACGGTGAGAAATGTGGAGAGCAGCAGTAGCACGAAGAAATTCTCAGTGGCTGAGCTCTTTACCCAGAGCAAGGCACCAGCATCCCTCCCAGCAGGGACACCAGGCCAGGCTGGATGGGATTTGGGCAGCTGGGCCTGGTGGGATGGGTCCCTGCCCATGGCAGGGGTTGGGACTGGGTGGGCGTTAAGGTCGCTTCCAGTCCAAACCATTCCGTGATCCTATAGCACACGCTGCCTCTTAAGAACAGCCCCTCAAACAGGTGCCATCAGCCCTCACAAAGCATTTTGGAGAAGCCAGGTAAATATTACAAAGCGAGATCACTCTACACATTTCACTCAGCTTCTCCCCAAACCCCACTGCTTGCTCGAGGGCTGTAATTCCTTGTCCAGCACTGCTCCCAGCAGCAGCTGTCTTTCGACAGAAAGGGATTGAAATCCTCTGTCATAAGGAGTGTGTGGGTTTCCACATGCTGTATCCACTTTGTTCACAGTTTGCAGGCAATTTGAAATAAGCTATTGAAGATACCAAGGCAGGCTCTGCCTATTGTGAAAAGCTTTTATGAAAAAAAACTAAATCCTTAGATCAAGTTTGCTGGGGGGTGTTTCGTAGTACTGAATATCCATCATTTTAACCAAGTACATTTTAAATAATACTTTTTAAGCCTGTCATACAAAGCACTGCCTCACAATAATCCCACCAGTTTGGAAACCCATCTCTTCTAAATTGCTCTTTTAACACATACTTATTTCCCAAATCCCTTTTTTAACAGGAGGGCTGCCTTGATAGCCATGGAAAGTGCATAAGCCTCACAATGAGATACGCAGTAATGCCCATTGCTGCTCTATACAGCGATGTCCAGCCAAAGCAGGAGCTCTTCATGGCAAATAGAAAGCAGTCCCGTGTTACTGATGTGTACAAATAACATAAAACAGCCCCGCGTATGCTCATCTGGTGATGTGCAGACGGATGTTTGTATGGGATTCCAAATTCAACTGTTTTCAGAAATGTGGGGAATTCATTAAAAAGGAGCAGAATTGGAAAGCAAGACAAATTTCATGCTTGTAGCCCACGAAGAACTGCAGGACGCTTCCAGCTGTGAATGTCTGCGTGTGTCCAGTTGTAAGAAACAAGCCCAGGTGAGGAGAGCAGGTTCTCATGGGCTTTCAAGATCTAGGGTCAGAATACCTGAATTGAAAAGGATGGAAAATGCTCGTTACAGCTGAAACCAGCAAAGGGGATAAGAGTCTCGTTTGTCAAACCAAGCAGACAGTGCTCTTTTATGCTTAAAACTCCACTTTTTGAAATGCTTTTGGATTTTACCCACCGTACTGTGACTCTCCTGGTGTCACTGTTACCTCTCTGTCAGAATTTCTGTTGGCATTGCCTCTCAGCTCATTCAGCCAGGTATGTCCGTGCTGCTTTTGCATGTTGCAACACATTCAACCCCCTCCGAAGCATTCAAGTCCTACACATCAAGGCGTCAAGCAGGCAAACATGATTACTTCCAACCAGCATTTATATCACCAGAACCCGTAGTGGGTTCAGTATGCAGAAGAGGTAGATGATATTTTCAATGAATAAATTGAGAGGGATCTAGGTGCTTTATATGTGTTAGAAATTCAGCAGGCATGCCGTGTAATGCTTTCTCCATGAGCTTCCTGAATGTGCCAGGAACAAAGCACAGCCTGAAAGCCCTCATCCCAAACAGCCACAGGCAGATCTCCCCCTGTCCTCCAGACTCACTTCTGTTTGCGATCTTTAAGTCCTAATACAGAAACCCAAAAGCCTGCTACAGTCTCCAGGGAGCTATCCGTCTGTGTTAGTGGACGGGAACCTTAAAAGTGACTTACTTTCATTTGCTGCCATCTGTTTCTTCTCAGTACCTTGTGTGTTTTGTTTTTTCTTTTTTTTTTTTGGCTGAACTGGTGTGGTACACCTTGTGCTGAGCAGGGCAGTGTCTGTGCTGGGGCAGGAGAGCATCTCCTGACCAAAATACCTCTTGGACCACCTACGGAGGATCCCTGATCCACCAAAGTGGAAGTGGCCCAGACAAACCTGGGGGGCATCTCTCGGACCACCCCAAGTCTCCACCTGAACAAAATCCCTCCTAATCTTGCTTAAATCTTCAGCAGAGCCAGGCTCCTCGCTTGGGTTGCCACAGCCCCATTCCCACCTTGTTTGTGGTCCCTGTCCCCCAGCACACCCAGGGACACACGGAGGGTACTGCACATTGGGCCCACCTGCTGATCTCTGCAGCGTGGCCAACCTCCAAAAAGTAGGGAAAAAATAAAGCCAGTAACAAAAGGAAGGTTTTCCTGCCAAATTCCCATTAAGCTGCCCAGATGGAAACCAGACGCGGAGAGGTGATGTTTATACCTCCAACATTAGCTTCTTCAGTTTATTGTCCCTGTTTCTCAGAATGGAGGACTAATTTTAATTTTAAACGAATTTACCCTTGGTAGTTTTATACTTACAGTAGCCTTTTTTTGTGTCAATTTTTCCACCGTGCCTGCAGTTAACTGAACTGCCTCCCGTATTATTTTTTCCCATAATCACTAATTTCCCCGATACTGCAGACTGAATTTATGACTTTTTCTAAGCACTCTGTAATGTCATGAGCCAGCTGAGGATCACTGTTGTCCTCATGCATATTAAACCCAGCTGTACAGGGAGCTCCTGCCTTACCAACCACTTGCTTTCGAAAATAAGAAAATGGCAAAAAGCTCCTCTTGCTGTGTTTCTGCCAAAATCCTGCGTTGTCTGAAGGACAACGGGGAGAGGTTGTAGGAAACCCGACCTAACTTCTGGGTGCCAGAGGTCCTTCCTTCCCGACCCGCAGGCGTCTCCAGCTCCTCAGAGCTGCTGGAAATGTCACCTCCCTGCCAGTTCCACCAGCTGGCCCAAGCGCGTTGCCAAGCCTCGGGTTCACACCGAGCCCTTTCTGGTAAGGAATTTTCACCTTTCGTGCTGCCTGTCACATCTGTCAGCACTCTCCAGGTCTGCCAATATCTCTTCGCTTTCCCCATTTCATGGGAAAATTTCTACAGCAGGCCGTGGGTCTGTCTTTAGGACGGTTCACTCTTCCAAAAGGGAGGTTTGCAGCTGGGCCCCAACATGTGCAGATGTGCAGCGGTGGCTGTGCACAAGGAGATGCTGTCTGACTGCTCAGTGTTTGCAGGAATACCAACACCTCGTGACAGAGATCTGGTTTTATCTCTTTTGGCACAGTTTCTGGGCTTTAAATCCTTTTGCCACATCCATATCTGTGACCCCTTTTGTTTCATGCTCTGCTTTGGCTAGCTCACAATGGTCCTTAAAAAAGCTGTCTTGCCCATCACCTCTTTTTATTTTAGTTTTTATTTTTTTGATGCACTACCTGGGGTCCTGCAAGGTATTGCAGTTACACAGCAAACAGAGAGGCACCACCAGCCATCCCTGATGTCAGTGTGCACAGGAATATCCAGGGCATCGAAGCAAACGAGCAGCCACAAATAATTTAATTGCTCCCATCCACCGCTTGGCTCCAGGCCCCAGTCTCAAAGGCTGGTGGGGCTGCAGGGCCCATTAAAGCTTCCTTTGCTACCTGCATTGCCTCTCGCCACCTGCCTGTGCTCCTGCCCATACTGCGCTCTGCAAATCTCCCTAACCGCTGGCACTCCTGAGTGGTTTCACATTTGTTTTTAAGAGTACGAGCTCCTGCTTAATCGCCTGTAGCATTGCCTCACATTAAAGCCGCTGATTGAACCTCTCACTCACCAATAAAGTTCATTCCAGCTTGGAGGAAATCACACTGAGTAGCTGGGGTACCAGTGCCACAGCCACAGACCTCGGTGCTCCTCCACTGAGAAGCCAAGCTCCAGCCACCCCGCAGCAGCCTTCCTGGGTGTGTTCCTTTACTCGGCAGCCCTCCTGCACTGCATAATAATAAAAATAAATACTTAAACTAGTTCTGATTGCTCTCTTTCTGAGAAGAATCATGAATGTGCAAGCAAAGCTCCCAACCCAACCTGCACTGATTCTTCTCAACATAAACCTATGGCAAAAGAGGGAAACATTTACAATGCTCTGCTCTCTTTACACAGCTCTCAGGTTTTTGAAGTTTGGTTTCACATCCACCCACAACCCGTTCATCATAAGCTGGGTCACTCATTCACTACGTTTCCTTCCCTATAACCTCCCTGCCCTGGCCTAGGCTGAAAGCACTATTGCAACACAAAGTGTGATGCTGCCTTTTTGCCATTGCTACTCATCGAGTCACTTCACTGGCAGAAAGCCCCAAAACTGGGAGCTCAAGGAACAAAAATCTCTATTTCCCACCCTTCACAGAGCAGCCTTTCCTGCTTAAAGTCATGGAAAGGGTTGATGGGGTGAACTGGTTGGTCTTCGTTTTTCCCCAGTTGGTCTCAACATCAGATCCTGCAGAAAAAATCCTTCTTTCCTATCTCCAGGCATTTTCCAGCTTTTTTATTTGTCTTTAAATGATTTTTCTTCCAAGCCCTTGGCACGTCTAAGGAACCAGAGCACACATACGTGCACATTGCTGCTCACTGCCTGCGGTCCGGGCTGCTGTCATAGCAGGGCCCGGCAGGAGGTCGCGGGGTGCCTCTGGGGGCTTGCAGGTGTCAGCCACAGCTCTGGTGCAGGACGGCTGCGTCCTCCCACCACGCAGACACATGCACATTTTGGGGGATGTCGCAGGAAGGATCCGTGTCAGCACTGCTGGGTGCCCCTGAAGATACAAGTATCACCGTTCATAACAACCTCAAGTAGTCAAAAATCACAGCACTGACTTAAAAGTAATGGGATTTACAATCAACAACAGCACACAAACTCTTGCAGTCAAGGAGCATCGTTTTATTTGGCATGTGGCTCGTGATGGGTCACTTAGCCCAGTGTGGTGCTGCACACATGTACAGCAGTTTATAAAACTGCAATATGCACATACCAATATTTTTTTATTAACTTTGATTGCAGATGGTTTCTCCTTTTTAATTTTATTCTTTACTAAGATTTTTATTCTTAATTTATTCATTTAGGCTGGTGAAGCTTTCCTCAACTAAGGTGTTTTTTTTGTTTGTTTGTTTTGTTTTTCCATACAGGAAAGGGAAGTCATTCATATGCTCCCACTACTCCAAGCTCTGTGCCATTAGAAACTCTGAGTGTTACAGGAATTGCAGGGGAAAAAAAAATAAAATAAAATAAATAAATAAATAAAGCAGATCTGGATGCTGGCTGTGGTCTCCTCAAACAAACAGCAAATGCTACATCTTCTTAGAGAGGTGTTGACTAAGAGCCAAACATTCTGTAGCTCCATCAGAAAGTACACAGTGTGTTCAGTTGTGCAGGAAACTCATTCGGCTGAAATCTATGCAGCTATTAGTACAAATTTCATCAAGATGGATTTTATTTAACCATCAAAATTCCTTCCGATATGCTTTAGTAAACTGAAAAATATACTGCAATAATAAGCTATCAGCAGGGAGATAATGCCTTGGAGAAACCACCACCACTAATGCCTCAAACATCTAAGCACTGCAAGAGAGCCCTGCTGCCATGGTTGGTAAGCAAGCCAAGAGGAGATGTGAGGAATTTGAGATCTGAGAAGGGCCCAGGAAGAGCTGCTCTCTGCATGGGGAGACATCCACCACCTCTGTCTGGAGTAGGAAGTCACCAGCTTCCAAATGAACAGACCATCCAAAGACGAGCTGCAACCTATAACCACTTCCCACAGCTTTCATAAATGTGGATCCTGTGTTGTTGCTTCACATAAAAGGAGGATGCAACCTGTGGAAGAGCAAATGCAAGCTCCCAATGAAACTCATCAAGAAACACAGTTCTGCATTCACTGGTGGAGATCCAGCTCTAAACAACATTGACAATTGGGAAAGTCAGGACAACCCAAATCAGACTCCCCTGCTATAAACCATGGAAGCCAAACCGTGTTTGTCATCACAGCGTCCTGGGGATGCTCTGAGTCAATGCCCTGTGCAGCACACATCCTTGGTGATGTGACCAAAGCCCTGCCAAGGCAATGCTATGGGCAGCCAGCTGGCAAAACAGCTCCCAGGGCTGAAGAAGTTCCAGGGATTACAGCTCCAAAGCACACAACAGGGGAAAATGTAGAAAAGGACTCACCAGGCCCGAAAGCTCCCAGAGCTGGGAAGAAGTGGTAATTAAATGCCAAAACTATGAGGTAAAAAAGCGATATTTTGGTTTTGTGCTGTAGAGAGCAGGAAATGAGCAATGACTACTTTGGCTGTTCTTGCCACAGAAATTGATGTTTTTGTTACTAAGTGCACCTTGAGATAAAGAAAAGTGGGCAGGAGGAAGGAAGAGACATAATGAAAATCTCTAAGAAAGGGAGGGTGATGCCTCTGCATTGGGAATAAATAAGGAATAAGTAAATAAATAAATAAATTCACCATTGGCAGGGATCTGGTGGAGAAAGCTCTGGGGGAAGGAATTCATTTTTTAGGAAAAAAAAAAAAAGACTTGGGAGTTTTACGTTTGAGTTGAAAAGCTCCTCCTGCACATCGGCAGACCCTGATTTCACGGGCAGATATAACCCCTGTGTAAGCCCAGGAACCTAAGGAAGCCATAAAAATACAACCAGTCATCAAAGTAGGTGCACAAGGTGGACCTGATATTTACATGCGCATCTCTCAGTGTCCTGCAAACCTCTCATCTTGCTGCCTTTGCTTCCATGTGACATAAGGGAGATGTTGTGCAGACCTTCATGCAGCTTTAAGGCCCCAGCAAAGGGCATTGCTCAGCACCATCCTGAGGGCACCATCTGCTCTGGTCCTTCAGCCTCCTGCACAGCAGGGTCACTTCCTCTGACCCAAACACCTGGCAAAAGGCTATCGTAGTAACAAAAGACATAAGAAAAAAAAAAAAAAAAAAGCTTTCCAGGCTATGAAGTTTCTTTCTTCATTAGGAAAAGTAAGTGAGAGACCCTAAAGATTTTATGACTTAATTCCAGAACGAACGTGAGATGTGAAATAATATTAGGAGCATGGTTCATTTCTGCTCAGGTCCATGGGCTTCCAGACAGCAGAAGCACACGTGCCCTGACCAGGAAAGACTTTTCTTCTGGAGGTGCAAAGCCTTCAGCTCCAGAGCCAGCTCTGTATGGATCTTTGTACAAAACCCACCTTGGTTTAGCTCCTGCCTGCTCCCACCAGTGGCTTGAGTTCAGATACGCAGCTATGGCCAGCGAGGCTGTTCTGACAACACCTCTTCTTCTGAAAGGTGCTTCTTAGTCTTGCACCCTTCTTGGGTGGAAGCCCCTCCATCTGGGAGGATCTGCAGGGCTGGAGGGGGAAGACACAGCTGCAGCTTCTGAAACGTCAGGCAACGCATCAGACATCGTGGGGGGCTGAGCTGGCCATTGTGTTTAGCTTCCTGCTAGCTCTGCATGAGGAAAACATCTCAAAAAGACCTCGTAGCTCTAAACTGGAAGAAATGAGGAATCTCATCACAGGGTAAATCTTCAGAATTTAACCACTTAATGATGCAGATGGTGCCAGATCTATTTCCGTGACATAGGTCCTAAAGAAAATAAAATAAAAAAGAGAAGAAAAAAGCCCAATCATCTGCCCATCATTCTGCTGATCCCAACCCAGGTGTTGCTCCAGATATGGAAGGGCAGAAGGTCTTTGCTCAGAAAACCAGCCCCTGTTGCTATATTTTCACTGGCATCTGCCATAAATAAGTATATCTGAGAGCACCCACCTGGCTTTGGGCGCAGGGTTAGGGTTTGCCTTGCAATTTCTTTTGGTCGTTCCAAAGACTGGTTCATTCATTAACTGATGCTTTTGCCTGATAATTAGTGCCTAGCAGCACCTTGGAAACAGTGATCCTATTTTGTGGGTGACTTAATGCAGAGTCCTCACTGCCTGAAGACAAGAGAAGAGGCGTCGTGTTTACGAATGTGCAGGGAAGCTGTGCAGCAGCAAGTGCTTCTGCAGACAATGCCCGCACTCGCTCTGCAGGAATGTATAACTAATGCACTTCTGGAAACGGCCTCATGAAGCAGAAACCATGAAGCCAAGAACAGATGGGAAACAACCTTTCACTCACTGCTTCATTTCAAAATTGGAAATAATTTCTAACTAAGAACACAAATGAACAAAGCGACTGCAGAAGCAGAAATACTTCTGATATGGCATTTCCACCCTTTTCATGGGAACACTCAAGTCTTCCCAGAAATGCATTTACTTTAAGTGATTATCTGATTTTTCTTTATTTTATTTCTCTCTATTTTTTCTTTTTCTTTTTTTTTCTCAAGTGTTTAATTGTGAGAAAATAATTATAGAGGAGTAACGTGATGGGCTCAGTGAATGTATCTGTGTAGTATTAAATATCTTCAAGCAAATCCTGCATAAATTTCAAGCTGGGGTTTTTATATCTACAGCATGCCACAGCAGACAGCCCAAGGACCACGAGGAAGAAGAGTTTACCACCAGGAAGCTGAGGGCGTATTCCCTGTCCCACTTCTTGCTGGGCTCAATCTAAAAAGAAAAAGATGAAATGAAATTCATCGCAGGCAGGACAGGAGGTTTAAAGGTGGGTGGAAGGAGTGACGAGCAACTGGAGAAGTGATTCTGGAGAAACCATGAATGAGGAATAAACATGTCAAGAGGACCGAGGGAAACAGTTGTGATATTTATGAATTCGTAGAAAGCAGGTAGGCATGTTTTATGTTTTATTGTGTAATTTTTCCTTCAAGGGAAACAGCTTTGCGGTCAGGTTATTTTGTCTCCCACACTGTGGCTTTGTTGTTTGTACAACAAGAAGCAAAATTAAAGAGATGAGATTCATGGCTGCAATTTCCCCCTACAGACATGCAATGAGCAACCCAGTGGCTCTCACAGGTGATGCCCAACCACAAACTCCAGGGCTGGAGATTGCCTTTACACCAGTCCCTCCACAAGCCTGAAAATGCCCTGGGGATAAAGCCCATGGCCATAGGGCTGGGCCAGACCTTAAATCGCAATTTCTAACAGCTCAAGCAAAGGGCTGTGGAGGAGTATTGGTTCTGCCTGCTGGACAATGAATCCCCAAGGCAGGTTTGCAGTTCCTGAGCTGGGAACGAGCCCCAGAGGGCTCCCTGGACCCCAGCATGGTGCACACCATCAGTCACTGCAACTGCTGCACTGATAGAGGTGAGCTGCTGCTAAAACCATGGTCAGCTAGGAAAAGCAGGAGCAGGAATGCTGGAGACCATCACACTGGTGGAAAATCACCCCCTGAGCGAGCAGGAGTGCGCTGCTCAGGTAAATCTGGAGATGAAAAGGCCATTTCAGTGCGCCTCATATGCACTACAGAGCACTGCAGCTGCTCAGGCTGTAAGAAGGGATTAGGGCTCATCTTCTGGCTTGTCACTGAATCATTTTTAGACTAATAGGGGGAAAATAACAGTAAATGAATCAAAGAGAATGTGAGTTAAGCAATCAGGTAACACATCTAATGGAGATAAAAATGATGGAGACTGAAAGGGCTGTGTCTTTTCATTTGCTCTTTATTAAAAATACGAAGATGAAAGGCATGCAATACCTCTGAGAAATAAGCATGGCTGAATTGCAAGAGCGACACGAATTACCCAGCTTTTACCCCTGGAAGAACAGAGACTTCTGCACGGAGCAGCATCCACGCTTCACCTTCCTGAGTCCTCGCAGCACTTGCAAGGGAACAGCCCTGCTGGAGACACCGAAGGTGCTCCCTGGCATGGAGCTCCTGCCTGCTCTTGGCGTTTACAAGGTCAGTAAGAAGCCCAAGGTGCTGGGCCAAGGCTCTCTTCACCCCCAACGCCCAAGTCTTTCAGTCTCCAACATCAGATATATGTTAAAGAGACCCCAGGGATGTAAGGTGTTACAGCATGAACTGTGCCATCACTTCTCTTTCTAGTCAGGGGTAGGAACTACAAAGACTCTTCTGATTAAAAAATAAATAAATAAACTGAACAAAATCCATCCACAGGGGAAGCTGACTTGCTTAAACCAGAGGTTCAGAGGGGCTACATCCTCAGGGTACAGATCCCAGGGGGCTATTTTATCTAGTCCAAAGCCTGTGTCCCTTAATGGAGCTGATAGATCTGTGCACCACAGGCACAGCTGGACAAGCTCCGAGTCCAGAGCTGGTTTCAGACACCAAACATGCAGTGGTGCTTCTGTAGATGTTATGCTGCAAAGCAGCTTGTAAATTTGAATCTCATAACCTCTCAAATCTTTGCATCTCATGGGAGTGCTGGCTGCTCTCCTGGCACCCGGACCTGCTGTTTAGCCTGTAATGCACAGCACAAATTGGAGCGGTGGCACTGAGTCTTCAAACACAGGCAATGGCTCGTTCCTCTCAGTGGAATGGTGCCTTTTTGCTGCCAGGCAGGCAGCAAGGAGCTGTCTTTCACTTAAAGGTTTCACTTTACAAAGGGAATTAGGGTAGCCAGGGAACATGGAGAGGTAGCTCAGAGTTATTCCCCTGTGACATGCTCATGGGCAGAGGTGACCAAAGCCATGGGCCAGAATGAAAGGGAAACACTCAACTGTGCATGCCATGACCAGAGACAAGAAAGCAGCCATGAAGAAGGATGCTCTGAGAGAAAAGACCACACTGAGCCACTGAATGAACTGGCTAGAGGCAGTGGCTAAATCCCAGTTGACTTCAGCAGAAGATTTATCCGAACCCAAAGTGACAGGCCATTTCTGCATGTCTCCAAATAAAACATGCCCCAGATGCAGGATGTTTTTCCCCACTAGTTTCACCTTATATTCTGCCTCCCTTTTCTTCCACTCAGTTTCCAGACAGGGGAAAACTGTTCACATAAAAGCTGATTTCTTTTCAGGATGTTGGAGAGCAATAAAGGGAGGTGGTGGCTTTCTTCGTGCTGCCGGGAGCACATCATGTACCAAAGGATGGCTTTTTTCCATATTTACTGCGGAGCATCACATCTCGTTTTGCCAACTTTTTTGGCATGCTAAGCAACAGAAAAATAGCAAGTTTGAGATAACTT
The DNA here is from genome assembly GCA_011075105.1 of Heteronetta atricapilla. Classification (NCBI taxonomy): domain Eukaryota; kingdom Metazoa; phylum Chordata; class Aves; order Anseriformes; family Anatidae; genus Heteronetta; species Heteronetta atricapilla. The sequence continues at coordinate 8,452,660 of CM021732.1, forward strand.
GTAAGATTTTAAATTACGATTTTCAGGAACACCTTGAAATGCTGTGTTTGAAAATCTAAAAATTTAATACGTTTTTGGCTGTGAGCAGCAAGTCATGAATACCTGAGGGTGCTTAGCAGCAGGAAAAAAGCTTGCCTTTGATATGGGATGGTACCCACAGCAGGAGGGAAGGCAAAATGCAACCTGTTACCTGAACACATGGATTTGATTGCTTTCTGCTTTGCATTGATTTTGTACGCCGTGAATTCACTGACTTTAATATAGTAGCTATTGATTTGTAGTAGTGATAGAGAAGGGAGAAGCTAGCCCCCTCTGTGACAAGCAAGCTTGTTTGGTTTTATGACAAAGATTTTGCTTCCGTGCAATTACAAATGAAATGACTGGTTCAAACTGAAATACAATTTTCCCCAGGTTACACGTGCAGGGCTTGGCAGGGCTCGTCCAGCCTCTGAGCAGCGGTGCTTTAGGATGAAGGGAAGGCAGGGACGTACACACCTTCTCCATCTAATCCCAGCTGAACTGCACTGCCCTGACTCACCACCAGTCCATCAGTAATGTTTATTTTTGTTGTTGTTGTTGTTGTTTTTGTTTTTTGACTATTTATTTATTTGTTTATTTCAGTCATAAAGGCAGAAATGCAAATCTCCGTGCTCCAGCCACCGCATCTAATCGCTCCTTCCTCCGGGCTGCTTTTATTTTTGGTTTGGTTTTGTGCGATTTGGGCTTGGTAGAACATCCCCTGGATAGTAAGACTTGGTAGTGTCAGCATTAAAACCAAGTCAGGACCTCCCAGCCTGCCAGGGCTGAGTCATTTGGAGGTCTGAGGCTGCAGGTGACCCAGACTGTCCATCCTCCTTTGGTGTCACTTTGTGAGCTCCTCCATGAGCACCAAGCCCGCAGCTGTGCTCAGGAGAGCCCATTAGCTTTCCATGATCTTTGATTCACTCAGAAATGAGTCAGACGTGGGGAGCCTGGGCATGATCAGGCCATCTCTGAGGAGCTCCAGCTAGAGCTGCATTCTCCTAAGCAGCTGCAATACCCAGACTCGCTCCCAGGTAAAAAGCAAGATCACAGCGTGCCTCTGGGCTCGGTGGAGAGGGGGCTGAGCAAGCAGCAGCTGCTTCCAGACCTGTGCTAATGCATTGAAGCTGCCAGGTATAACACCAAAAATAAACCCTGGCCGTGAATTCATGCCAGTCCCTGCTGGCAGCTGTGCCAGCCCACGATCGCACCTCTCTGCAATCCCACCAGCAGCACTCCGCCAGCAGCATATGGAAGCAAAAGCAGCACACTGGCCAAACTGGGCTCCCAGGGACGTGGCTTCTTTCCCTGGTGAAGGAAGGTTTTCCTAAGCCTGCATAAAATAGCACCCTGTCGAAATGTTTTGTCCACAGTAAATGTACTTTGCAGTTACAGCACTCCGTGAGCCCAGCCTAAGGGGGGTGTGGGGAGCAGGCACAGCCTCAGTGCTAAGCAGCAGGAGGGATGGTTTAGGTAATTCATCATATTAGAAGTGCCACATGAGATGGAGCAAATTAGACGGCTTGTTCAGCCACTAATGAAAAGAAGAAAACATTTCCAACCAGAGCACTGTGAGCTCCTCCGGTCTCCTGCAAACTCCAGAAAGTTCATGGGGGGACACGAGTAGCACGACAAGTAGCATGACGAGGTGGTGCAGGGCTGCTGTGAGGGGAAGAATACAGACTTCTTGCACGACAAGGTCTCAGGGTGACCTTGAACACAGTGACTAAGCACAAGGAAAGATTCGGAGGCTTGCAGCAAGGTGGGAATGATGGACCCCTCCTCTCACCTGTGTCCTCAGCTGAATGGTGCGAAACAACTCAGCTATGCTACGGAACGGGTGATTGTATATCTGTCAACAGGTGCTGATGTGTTAGAGGGATATAACAGCATAATTAAATAAATAAGAAAGAAGAAAATGGGCTTATCCTCTGTGTAGGATGGCTGAAATATAGCCCTCTTGCCACGTGCCCGCAGACCATCTCCATGGGACACAGCCTGGAGAGCTCAAGCCTGGAGCCAGTCCCTATCCAGTGCCCTCCTGCCCCATCTCATGGGCAGTGGAGAACCTTCCTCCTCTGCCTCATCCTTGAGTGGCAGTAAAGCCAGTCTAGTCATGGCCAAGTAGCAACTGGGTTTCCCATGGAAATTGTTACACTTACTCATTTAAGCCAACTATTTCCAAATATTTTCCTGTTTATTCCGAAAAGCTCTGTGCCCGTGAACATTCCTGTGAGCTAAGTCACTGCCTCTATTTCAAGCACCAGTAATATCCATGCAAAGCTAGCAGCAAAAAGGCAATAGCATTGCCCTCTTTATAACCATGCGCATATGTTCATGTTATTGCCGCTGCGGCATTTTTCTAGCTTTGGAATTATCATGGCAAGGGAACGAGCCAGATGGAAATGGGAGAAGAAAACCCACCTCCAAATTCAGGGTGTTTTCTGACTTCTGGACCCTCAGGAAAAAAAAAAAAAAGAAAAAAAAAAAAGCTGCTCCTTTGTGAAAAGAGGAAAAGAAAGTACATGTGAATTTATTTAACGTCTCTTTGGCCTTTCTACCTTAAATGGACCACGATTTTTAAATTATGTGATGCTTAAGTAACTGTACCATCTTTTGTGTACCATCTCTCAGAGATTATATATATTTCCAATGTCCAAGTTGCAGCGAAATAAAGGTCAGGGTCCTATCAATGCCATGTTCCAGAGGACACAGCAAAACCTTCAGCTCATCAGTGTTTTTCCTTTCCTTTGTGTACTTAATGTTATATCTTGTTATTCTAATGGGGAAGATTATCCACTTTTAAAACAAGTTTTCAGTATTGATGACACTGCAAGCACAGCTTAGTTGTGCTGGCTTCGGCCTGGGAATGTTCAGTGCCCTTTTTAAGAATTAGCTTGATGGATATTTTTTCTCCTTTGCCTTGTCAGCCTTGAATCACAGGGGAATCAGGAAGGTGGAAGGCAAAACTTCAAGATAATACAGATTTTTTCAGCAGCTTTTTTTTGTGACCAAAGACATTTTGGCCACAAAGGACTCATTCTGAAATTCAAAGCATTTGGTTTTGCTGAGTAGCAATGTGAGGAATATTGAAAGTTTATGCTTATCTGTAAGGATCATCTGCACTGAAGGTTGCAATGGAATAAAAGCAAAACAACAACAACAACAAAAAAGGAAAAAAATAAAAAAAAAAAAAACACAGAAGGCAGGATGGTATTGAGTATTCAAAATTTCCTGGATTCTTTTAAAAGTCATAGTTAGACTCTTGCCCAGTTTTCCTACAGAATTTCTCAGGGTGGGACTGAATTTCAACTGGTAAGACCACATGAAGGCTAAAATATAATCCTATACTACTTCGGGGGAAAAAACTCTTGATTTGAGTATAGAGATGAAAGGGATGAAAGCCCACCCAAACCCTGGTGTGTGCTAGCAAATAAAACAAGGTCCAAGTATGTCTTTTTCCACTTTCCATGAGCCAGGGACTGAGGTGCTGCTAAAATCTTCCTGAAATCCAGATACTGATTCTTCTTATCCATCTTGCCTTTAGCCCTGTGCTCCTTCACTCTTTTCAAAGAACTCAATCAGATTTCTCTAAAAATATGAACTGAGTGTTCCCAAGAATCTAACTAAGCACTAATCAATCCTTCAGTGGGACAGATTGTTTTCTAGTAATAATAGTAATTATTTCTGAAAGCCCTTGGAAGTTTGACTGCTGTTTACCAGCAGTAAGTAGGAATAGAAGAGGAACTGTTTCAGGTCATAATGCCAGGCTGCTGCTGTGCTCAAAGAACCAGTTCTCTTCTGCAAAGTTTTTTTAATGATGAAAGTTTCCAAGATTACTTTGTTGAGGGCATTTCTACAAGACACAGGTGTGGAAGTATTAGCCAACTTTAGAGAAATGGGGCAATTGGTAATGAGTCACCATTAAATAGCTCATGGCTATTTAGATTTTGTTACTTGAATAGAGAAATTTAAACGCACTAACATTCTAGGTGTTTTCAGGGAATTTATGACCGATGCACCCATAAATTACCCGTGGATCAAGTTAACCACAGGCATAAATTCCCCCCTCACTTGGACACACATGCACACAAACGCAGTCCTGCAAATCCACCCTCTCATCAACCAGCCTGTGACAGATAAAACAGAAAATAGGGGCTCCAGAGCACAGTGGAAAACCAATCCAAAAACTAATACTCAATAAAATAAAATAAAATAAAATACATGGATGAAGCTTTCACCAATTCAAATAAAATAAAGGGTTCTTCATCAAAGGAGCTGTAGATATGATAGGACAAACCTTTCCATATGGCTAGTCAAAATGAAATCTCAGCACCAGTCAGAATTTGTAGCCGAAAAGGTTTTTAAGGCTTCAGGCTCACAAAGATACGCATTGAAGAAAGCCAGCCTTTGTCGCTGCTTTTCCTTTGCTTTGTTTTGTTCTTCTGATTCTTCCTCACTTCCACTTCATTAGGATTCCAAGAGCGAGACAAGCCTGTAGCACCATGGTCCCACAAGGTATCGGGCACAGAAGGTGCTCACCATGAAACCAAGCCCTGCTCCTACGCAGAGGAGGCAGCCTGGCTACCAAGCTGCCCATCACACTGCATGAGGAGCGTCCCCAAACCTTAACCTCCAAACCCAGCCTCCTTAGACTTCACTGTCACCATTACATTGCCTGCTTTTCAGTCCTGTAGTGCCTCCGAACGGCATTATCATCTCCCCCAGGAAACATCAGACCAAGTGCTTTACACACACAGAGAAGACTGAAAGAAATAAATGTTGCCTTGAATTAAATAAATAAATAACAACAGCAGTTACCAAGAACAACAATGATATATTTTCCATTGACTAGACATTGTCAAAACTTGTAGTATAAAAACCTACATTCTAACCCTGCTCACTTGATAAGCAGTTTTGTTTGTTTGTTTGTTTGTTTTTATCATTAAACATTGGACCTAACTCCTGTTTTATGGCTTAGTTCTGCCGCCCTGAAGACGATGGTAAACTTTTCATTAAGCTCTGGTGGGAGCTGAGCTGGGTTGTAGTGACTGCTGTAAATTCTTCTCAAAGATGCTAAAAAATGGAGCTAAAACCTCATTGTGCGAGTCTTATGGATGTCTGGAAAATATAATCAGTGTTTACAGTTTCCTGCAATTGGTGGCAGAATTAAAATAAATACAAGCCCGAGTAACGACGTGCTCCTTTACTGCTCTGGTTTAATTCTGGTCTCAAAAATAAGGGGAGAAAACAGAAAAGAAAACGAGGGCTCCAGACTGGAGCCCTGCAGTGCCTACTGCTCAGTCCTGCTTGAAAATTTGCCTCCGTTTGTTTAGTGAAATTTCCTCCTACTCTCCAATTATTTCTCATTTTGTTCACAGCTGTGCGCTACTTCACTAATTCCTTCTGTGAGGAGACAAACCAAAGACTCAGGTTTTAAAAACACAGCCCCGGTGCCTTGACGTTGTGACCAAATTTATCTGAATTAATTGTCCTTTGGTGCCTCTTCTGCTGGAGCCAGGCTTCATTTAGGAGACCTAGCGCTGCCAGAGGAGCGGATATTATGGGGAGATCTGCCCGTTCCTGTGAATTTGCACATTTCTCAGCTGGCAGGCACCTTTCAAACACCTTCAGATGGCTGCAAGGAGGAATTTTTCCAACACAAAGGTGTTGGCCTCTCTGGGAGGCAGAGAGCAGTTAACGCTGGAGCTAATTACGGTGAGGCTGACAGAGGCTGACACATCTATTGTTTGATGAAGGGGCCGCCAGGATTTCTGCTGAGCGAGAGGGAGGGATGCCTTTCTCCATCTCCCCACAGGCCCTTGACACCAGGGAGTGAGAAGACAAGGATGCCAGACCTTCTAATTATACACCAGCAACCTGTGAAAACAGAGCTTTGGAAGTGTTGGTTAAAAATAACGCCCCCAGGTTTGGAAGCCAAGCAGCATAAAAAGAAAGAGCAAAAGGGTGGGAGTGGGGAGGTGGGAGAGGTCTTCTGCTCGGCCCCTTGTGGATGGGGCCAGCAGAGCTCCTGGCCCCTGGTTCACAAAGCACATGTACGGGTTTGTATCTCCTAAAGCTTTGGTTGCGTTTTTATTTTATTTAGTTTATTTCCCAAAGCAGTTTTATGCTCAGTTTAAAGATACTTTTGTCAAAAATAGTCCGGATGTCATTTACCCTTAGGACAACTGCTTTCCTGTTTTCCTGTAAGGAGAATTATGGGCATCTAATGCTGAGCCCCAGGCTTTGAAGACCCATGCCCAGCTCTGCAGCAGACAGACCAAGGTAAGATAAGCAGGGAACCTCTGCAGCTGGCAATTATTGCAGATAAACCTGAGATCTGCACAGGGAGGAACTTCTGTGCTGATGATTTTTTTTTTTGTCTGAAAATCATCTGCTGTCACTAAAACAACATTGGAGGAGTGTTCTCTGAAAACCCACCTGCATCCCCCTAAGGGAAGGCCCACAGACAGGGATATGGATACAGCACTGACAGGCACTGAAGTGCTCCACGTTCAAATCTGCATTGATCTGGTAGCTTGTAAGGCGTGCACCGTGTAAATTATTGGATATTAATTGGACAGGAGAGTTGCCTTCCAGAGGGATGACCTAACCAGCAGACTCATTATCATGTCTGGTTCAATATACAGAGTACTCCAACAATCCGAACAGCTAACAGCAGTGGGAAGGACACACAAGCTTGCCCAGATGGTGGTTGTCAGGTGGGATCCCATTCCCAGATGTTGTCCATCTCTTGAGCAGCTCTGGGCTCCCCTGGGCATCTCTGTGCACAACAGATACACTGCCTCGTGATCACCTCCGCCACCCAAAAAAAAATGGTCCCTCAAGGTTATTAAACTGTCCAGTTTGGGGGCTTAGTGCTGGTCTAGAGTGAGTTCAAAACCCCTAGAGAGGGTTTCCTGTGTCCTAGTGTCCATAAGGTCTGGGGTGAAAGGATCCTCTTCTCTGGTTTGTGAACTGGGACCTCCTAGTGTCTTCACTGGGTAGTACTGGAAAATATGACTAAAATATGGAACAACTTGACACTAAAGTAACTTTTCTGAGGAATGATTATCCATCCTGCCTAACCCACCCAGCTGTGAATGCAACAGAGAGTTAATCAGATGAGTTTCTTATCATCCAAGGATGACGACGTTAATATTCCCTCCTCAGCTTTTTCAGAACAGTTGCTCAGCCCACACCTTACAGCCCAGCAGCTGCAGCACTCAGTGGATTCTCAGACCCTTTAATTAAATAAAGGGAAGAAAAGCCCCATAGCCACAGAGGTGGATCCAGCCCATGTCCCCATTACTTTCCACCTAGCATGGCTGACCCCCTTGCAAACTGTTGGCGTCACAGAGCCTAAAACTTGCCAGCCTTCTCTCTGGAAAGGCACTTTGATTAGGGCAGCACATCCCAAAATGAGAAAGGATTGCAGTCATATATCTGGCTCCTGGTTGTATCAGTGCCCGCAGCTCCAAGCCAAAGTGAAGTATTAGGAGGTAAATCACCTCCATAGGTTTCTCATGGGCACTCAGGAAGAGAAAGCAATTTTAGGCAGGACCACAAGGAATTCCTCTTCCTTGGTAAGGAAATTCTATTATCTCACCTCGTGCTCCATCGTTGCCTGTTAATGTTAAATGAAATAAATAAGAGATGGGGAGAGAAAACCAGAGGGAAGTGATGCTCTGTCAGGGCTCTCGAATGGCAGAGGAGCACAGCTTGCTGCCCTGGCTCTGCAGCTTTTTTTTTTTTTTTTTTTTTTTTTTTTTTCTCTGCAGCAGTGAAGCTGATGCCCCCACTGAGACAACAGCACAACCCATCTTCTCTGCTGGCTGTTGGACTTCCTGATGCGAATCTGCCACTGTTTAGCATCTTCCACGGGTACACGCACAGCCCAAGGTGCACAAACACACCAGCCGCTCGCCCCCTGAAGAAATGTACAGACAGTGGTGATGCTCTCATCACCACTTTTTTGGGTTGTTACACAGTGCCTGGCGTTCCCCCAGCAGCCTACCCACAGTCACCACTGGAAGGATCACGGAACTTGCCCCTTTTTCCCATGAGTTTCCAAAGACAACTTTGAAAGTGCACGAAAGCCCCTGGCGAGCTTGGATGAAAAGAGAGAAAAGAAAGATTTTATTTATTTATTTATTTGAGGCCGAGCCCCTGAACCGTGCAGGACAGGCAGCAGCTTGCAGAGAAGGAGTTTGTGGAATATGAAAATGGTGAGTGCTGCCTTCAGTATTTCTGTGCCATAAAGTGATCTGAAATACCCTGATTATGAGAAAACAATGCACTGAGCACAACAGCCAGTGCCCATCACTTTGTGGAGAGCCACTGGTAGGACATGAGCTGGAAAACTGTACAAAACTGTCCAAAAACCATACAACTGTGAATAAAAAAAAGGCAAAAATTGTCAATAGCAACCTGAAATGCCAAGAAGGATAACAATATCAGCTCGACGTGTCTCTGGCAGAGCAAACGAGGCAAAGGCAGTTCTGCAGGGTGACGCATGCCTGAAGGCAGCACAGCCTCTGTCCTCAGAGGGCTTTAGGGACAGCTCATATGTGTGTTATGCCTCAAATATCTCCATGCCTCTGCTCTTTCCAGTGAGGGATCACTCTTGTCAGAGTGCTTCGAGGATGCAAAATCAAGAGCATTTTCAAAGGACTCAGCCGGCACTTAGCTGAGAAGTACTGATAGTGCTGCATGGGTGACAGTCCAGATCCACACCTCCTGAGTTGTTTCTGCCTGTTATAGGGGATTACATGCACTTTAGATGTGTTGCCCAAGCTCTGCCCACTACGTCCATACAGAGTCATGATAAATCATCAGGACGTGCCAGACTTCAGGAAAATGAGATATGGCCTGCTCCAACCACGCCGGAGAAGGGAGCTGTCCCGGGGATCTCAGAGCCATCAGATGAATACCTGGAGCATGCAGGGTGAAATAGAGCCTCATAACAACACTGCCTTTATGGGACCTGCATGGAACGATGGTGGGTGAGAAATTATAACACCAATTGTCTATTCAAATGAGGAAAAGGATGAGTGGTAGTGAGCACAGGAAGGCATTTCAAAGGAAGCAAAATCACGTCTTGCAGAAATTACATGAGGCTACTCTTTGCTTGGAGGTAGCACAGGCTAAGACCTGTCAGTTTGATCAGAGAAATTGTTTAGGAAATGACCAAGGAAACATACTTCATTGTTCAAATTTCAAGCTGCTCATATCTGGAGAGGAGAGCGTGTATTTGTCAGCAGCAGTAATAGACACCCCACAAAGAAGAATAGCAGGGAGGCTGAAAATTTTATCACAGATCTGCTGTGACTCAGATATCCCTGGCACTCAGGCTGAGTACACAACACTGGAGAGGAAGACTCATATTGCATTTCCTAAAATGAGAAGTGATGGGCAAACACCAAGTATGATATAAGTCCTGACAGAAAAGAAAACAGAGCTTTTCCCAACTATTAAGTAGAGGAAAAAAAAAAAAAAAAAAAAAAAAAAAGGCTGTGAATGATCTCAGTGCAGCAATAATCAAGAGAGATGCATCTGGACTAACCGACAGCTATTGAATTGGGGCAGCTATGATTAGCCAGGAAGATTCAATATAAGAGGTCAGGGGAGTATTGCAACAATAGTTTACGGTGTGGGCAGCGATAGATTAAGACAGATTAGCTAGAAAAAAAATCTACTGAAAGCAATTTTCCTTTAAATATATATATATATATATTTTAGGTAGAAAACAAACACATTTTAGGGAATAAAAGGAAGATGTGTGTTCTTTCAAGAATAAAAATGTGTATTGTGATATATCTAGAGAAAAGAAGAAAAGGAGCAGTTTGAATACACTGTTTTTATTTGATCAGAGAGCATCCAGTTCTGGTTGGGTGACCTTGGGAAAATCACCTACCCAGACTGTCCAAGCTAATTGCTTCATTAGGAAAAAATATAAAATGAAATGGGGGAGGGTGACGATGTCTTGGATTTGGCTTATTTCTATTGAAGGATTTCCAGTGTAGACACGTTCTCTTCAGAGGCCACGTGAACAGAAAGTTGCAGTTGTTTCCTGTTGTGTTTGCTTGTAGATTCAAGGCAGGAGCTGATTTTGATATGCGTACCACCACAGCAATTCCCAGTCTGCAGGTAGGGAGTGCAGCCCACAGTTCAAAGTCAAGCTGGAAGGCAACTGCAGGGCTATTAATGAAGCTCATCGTCATTCCTGTCCAGTGACCTGACCTGGAGACTTATTCCTCTTACAAGTGGGCTTTCAGGTAGCTCCAGCAATGAACTAAGTCAGGAAATAAAAAGGAGACCCAAGGCTGTGGCTGCATTCCCCATATGCCACGTCTTTTTTTTCTCTGATGAAGGTGAAGTTGCACACAGGTTTGTTGGAAAAAAATCAGCATAAGAAAAGATTTATCACTTCTGTTCAAGCCTGAATTCTTGCTCTTTTATGTTATTCTCTAAGAGCCACATCAGAGCTGTATTGATCACAGATAGCTCATTCCCATCATGAGATAGTGAAGCTTAAGCACAAAGCTGGAGAGACAGAGGTGAGGTACAGGTCTTCGAGGCTGAGGTTTTTTATTTTGCCTTTGGGTCAGAATAAGTGATGAATGGACCTTTCTACATTCTATGTTCTCAGACCCGCCACATTCAGACTAAACTGTTTTAGGTATGGGGGAATAAAATCTCAGAAAGGCAATCTAGGTCAATAATTAGGATGACAAATTCAGGATAGCAGGTATGTGTTAACTGCAAAGAATTGCAAAGGCACTTTGTGCCACTAGGTGTTCAAGCAATAAAATGACATATGAAATTATGTGTAGATGTATGTAAAGTGATGCAAATGGAAAAATAATTCTAATTCTGCTTGCATAATGATGGACTGTGTTAAATTACCAATCAAGAGCAAGTCTTCTGTTTAAAATAGATGATTATATGAAAACATCAGCTTGCTGCAAACACAGCATCGGGAACGCTTAGAAAAGTAACAGAAGACAAAGTAAACATTATTATACTATGCTAGCATCTTGAACACAGTCCTGATCCTCTATCATAGAAAATGAGTATGGTAGAAATAGAAGAGTTACAGAGAAGGGTGATGAGATGATCAAATATATAAAAGGGTTTCTGCATAAAGACTTGCTGAATAGACAAGGACTCTTCAACCAGGAAGAGAGACAACAGAGAGGATCTATGACAATTGCCTTAAAGATAATGAGAGTTCTTCATTAAATACAAAGGCATCATCTCTACTCCAGCATCCCCACAAGCCACGTGTAACAAGAGCCTGGGACAGCATCTTGTGGAAGCTTCACTGCATGGCTGATTCTTTCACCCTTCCTGCAGTGCCCACTTTTGGCACGGTTGGAGGTAGGTCATTGGGCTGGATGGTCTAATCTGACTCAGCTTCTTGTACAAGTTTTGTGTGCTGAGACTGTGAATCCAGCTATTCACACCTCATACAACATAGCACAGCATTACTACTTACCCCCCCCCAACCTCTCCCGCAGAAACCACACATGCCCCTCTCCCTCTTATCAGCTAGAGTCAACTGTCTGACACGGCTCTCAGAAGAGCCTTTTTATGTTGTCTCCAGGTGGAAGTTATCGCCCTGGGTGTCCTTATGTTAAACAGCTGCAACAAATTCACTTGCCACAGCACACTGCAAGCCACCTGTGTCCTTGCCACCACTCAGCTTTCTTAAGAAGGTCCCTTCACACTGGGAAACACTGACAAAGCCCAGCCACTTCTGTAAGATGTATGTATATGCAGACCTATAGGTACCTTGGTACAGGATAACTGGCTGCACCTGTACAGCTCAGCACTGTGGTCTTGTTTGACCCAGAGACTATAATAATACGAGTTGCTCTGCTTGCAGATGGCAGGTTTTTGTTTGCATCCTGAAAACCAAATTGCATGAAGAACTGGAGTTTATAATTCATCCTGCTGTGAAAAGGCAGCAAACCTCTCCCTGTTATTTTCAGAAGCTACTCGCGTATTCTGTGCACTGCTCTGATTACTTATTGGCCTTTTTTTACATGCATGCAGATAACCAGTCATCTGTTGGCTCTGAAAACTTCTAGGTCATGAGAAAAATGTCAATGAGTCAACAAATGAATTATAATTATGTACCACATGATGAAGAATAGAGGAATACAAGAGATCCTGAACAGGAACGAAGATTCAGAAAGAAAAAATAACAGCAATGCTCTTGAGATGTACACAGCGTTGTATTTATGGTTATCCAAGATGCAATCAGCGGAGCTATTTCTGAACAGGATTGTATCAGCTGGTGAAAACGGCTCCCTACAGTTACAGGTAGGCTGATAATTCGGTAACCTGATTTGGGTTAGAAAGTCTATTGTGCATAAATCCCAGACAGAGTCACCTCAGGTGCCCACACGCAGGCACCACTTGGGATGCCCTCAGTGTCCTGCCTGCCCGCCCCTCCAGGAGGGCACAGGATTCCCACAGGACCTGTGCTAGATCTGCCGTGGAGCCACTGGTCTTCAGGGGAGAGGTTGGTCACAAGGCATTTCAACCCAGACGTGTCTAGGCTGCTAGTGAAGCCACAGGCTTCACGTTTCCTTTTAACATGCAGTTTTTCAAATAAACTAGGCTCAGAGTGAATGATCATCAAGGCTTACATGGCAAATAAAGGATTAGGCTAGGGAGGGCTCTCAGCCTTGCCATCATGCCTGCCCTTCCTTGCACACCAGCACCATCCTGCACAACCTGTGGCAACACTCCACATACACAGCAGCTGTGGCAAGGACACTTCATCAGCTCGTAAGGACTCTAAACCCATATCTTCAGGTTCAAAGCAAATTTAATTAGTGGCTTGTTTATTTGAAATAGGGCTGTGTGCCTGAATGTTCTTCTTCCCTTCAACTGTGAATAACAAAGAATTATTAAAAAGTTCTCCAGAACTCAAGACAGCAATTAAAAAAAAAGATGAGCAATCTCCACAAAGTATAGCACGGCTGCTTTCCAAATTAATGTTGTAAAGTTCCTCGGCTGGGATGTTACTGTGAACTGTGATTGTAAGTTATCCTCTCTGAGGCTAAAGGCATAGCAGGATCCCCACGCATCCCGCTCATGCAGTTGTACCTCGCTGTGCACAGGGCATTCAATTGTACTTGGAGCTGGGTGTCTGGAGTGTCCGGATACGGAGTGGAAAAGGACCTGTCAGACCATCCGTGGTGGGAATGGAGGGACTTGCACAAGCTCCTCCTGCAGATCCCACTGGTTAAACACAAAATCCCAGTTAAACAAAAATAACATTTCCTGACAGAGAAAATAGTTGTGGGGAGCAGCCAGATATTAGCAGTTCCACAGAACTGTGCATTAGGAACAGCCAAGTTAACAAGGAAGGCCATTTCTAAAACACCAAAAAACTCCTCTGCTTCTTCTTGAATGGAACTTGACATGTCCTTAGTCCGTCAGTGCAAGCTAATCCCTCGGCTCATTTGTAAGGAAAATAGTGGTATAAATGGATAAAGCTCTCAAGGTAGCTGCTAACAATCATGTTCCAAGCCAATTTTCTGCTTCACTAATACTCTGAAGCTAATCAGCATTTTTCTAAATGATCTCCATATAATACTAAATTTTTATGTCCCCAAAATACCTACTTGGAAATATTTATGCTGGTCACACACCCGGCTGCTTATTTATCCTTACCAATTAAAATACACTTTGCAGACATTTCTGCTACCTGCAGCGTCCGAAACCGAGTGACCTTCTCCTGGCTCAGAGTTTCCCTGGCACCCGATGTGGAAAGCGAGGCGAAGGACAGCGGGATGAAGGACGGTGCCAGGGCGGATGCCGGCACAGCACGGAGCAGAGGGGCAGCAGACGGCGGCTTCCCAGAGCCCCTGATACTGCAGGGCATTGAGAGACCTGAGCATTTTGTGCCTGGAAGCGAGGCTGGGCACTGCGGGTGGCACTGAGGGAGACACGCGGGTGACGTACTTGCCCTTCAGGGCATGTCCGGCATGGGATTAACAGAAACTGATTTTTGTTCAGCTTCACCATCCAGATTTAAGCTTGCTGCTGCATTGCCTTCCACAGCAAGCTTAATACATGGTATTAAATTAACCAACTCTCAGTTTTCTGATTATGAGATATATTTAAGGAGGAGACTGCTCTCTTAGTGACTATTCAAATCCTCCTCGGCGTCCCAGTAAGAGGTGCTTTCTGGAAAGAAAAACAAAAAAAAAAAAAAAAAAGAGAAATCTGGAGACACAGGGCCTCTGCTTTTTCTGAGATGCTGATAACTTTTAGCTGAGTGTGGGCTTCCTCAAACACAGAAACTCAGCACCTTCATTTTCACTCAGTATCTCCATATCAAAAGGATTTGACCCATTTTTACACTGAGTGCAGGATTATTCTTCCACTAAACGGCACCCTTTTCTACTCAGTTTTAATGAAATACCAGATGCATAGTACTACAAAAGAGTCTAGGAAAATATTGCCAGCTACCTCTTAACAACTCTGCAAGGAGAAAAAGTTACTAACAGCTAACACTTTTTACACTTGTGAGTTACTCGGTGCTGCAATGACGTGGGCAGTGATAAGTACCACAGGAACCAGGCAGGAATGGGTTCACAAAGCTTTATAATGAGCACGATGTGAAAAGAAGATTTAAATCTAGTTAAACCCACTTAAGAACAACCTTAGCAAAGACAGCTGAAGCATTTGCATCTTTACATTAGCAGTAAAATTCCTAGTTTAGCAGAATCAGTTCAACACAAGATTCCTTTCTGTTTTTTTTTTCAGGTTTAATTCCATTCTCATCTGAATGAGATGTACTTTCAGTCAGTGAAATCAAAGAAAACTTCGATAAGCCCTTGCAAATGACATCCTTCAAAAAGTCCTTTCCACTGCACCCACTTCAAGAAAGTTCTTAAGGCTTGCTGAGGCGCCATAGAAGATTCACAAGTTCTGTGAGCAGAAGAAGGAACTGATCCTAATTTAAACATTTTTAATATATAGCAGTATGTTTTAATCACTAGAGCAGAGAAGTATCAGTTAAAGACATAGGAACAAGTCAAAGTACTGCTTTGTCAGCAAGTTACACTCAATGCAGAGAAAGAACTGCAATACCACAATCTTTCTTAATTTGTGGCTACAGCTAAAATGAATTAATTGTTAGAATTTCTGTTTCATAGAAATGGCATCACTTCTGTTAAGTTGGCTTTTTTTTGTTTGATTCATAAAACACGTAAGTTTTCAAAATTTCTGTGCAAGGAGAAATGACTGAAAAAATTAATTTCACTAAAAAAAAAAAAAAAAGAAAAAAAGGAAACAAGGAATGCCAAACCATTTTTGCCATTCTGAAACAAAGGAGGGGACACAATTTTGACCCCTAGAAAACCCGTGTATCCCGCTTTGCAGAGACATTGCAGAGACTTCCCTGAAGCTCCTGCCCCCAGTATCATAGCAACCTTATTTTCCAATCATTTTAATAAACTAATTACCTCAAACGTATTTGGCACTGGTCCTGCGGGAACGTTGTGGGAACATTACGGCTGCAATGATTAGAAGCTTCCTATTCATTTCCAGGTTAAATGCGTTTGTGGTCATTTTATACCCATTTGTTCTCCTGCCAACATCGCCTGCAACTGCGGGCTGGAAGCCCTGAGAGCTGCAGGACACCTGGGGGTAGCACTGCTGCTTCTGCTGCTGCTTCCTCACCTGCATTTCAGCCAAAGCCCATCAAAATCAACATGTGCCGCCAAAACCTCGCAGTTAGCCCTGTCTGCAACCAGCTGCTGGTCCACCATAATGCAAACACCTGGGAGTTTTCAGGGGAATTCAGCTGAAAAAAACATACAGAAGGATTTCAGCTGCCTGAACATGAGCAGCTGGTGCCGTTTCAGGCTTCTGCAAGGTCTGGATGGTGCAGATGGACGTGGCACAGGACCTGAAAGGGACTCACTGCTCAGACAGGGTGTGTTAGGGCACCCCCAAAACCCTATCTCTGTTAGGGACCTGAGTCCCACCTGGAAGCTCACCACAGCACAAGGTGAATCACTTCCAAGGGTTTGCTGGCTTGGTCTCCACTGACTTTGATGGGTGTTTAGCCACGGTGCTCACAAAGTGCCAGCACATAGGCACCTGAATATAGGTGACAACTTAATTAGTGACCTGAATCCCACTTCATCTTGTCGATATTAGCGGAAAAAAAACACCGTATTCTGGACAAACAGCCTCCACAACAGTGTAATCTACTGCCTCTGCAAACCCCTCTGCAACAGAAAATGACAGCAACAGAATGATCCTACATTAGATTTGGATTAAGGAGTAATTAAGGAAAAACTGGTGGCAGTTTTGGATAGCCATTGCTAATTACCAAATGCTTGCATGGACAATGGGATCTACCTGATCAATTTAAACCTATCTGAATCTACCCCCTTATCAAAGGGGTACCACATATTCAGAACAATGTTCAGAAAATTCAGCATCTTAAAAAGAGAAGGGAGCTAAACAAAATGTAAAGCATAAACAACTCTTTCCTTCCTGCTTTCCTCCAAGGAAGGGTCACAGAAACATAGTAGTATCCTTAAATTTATTATGGGCATATAGGGTTTTTTTTCAGCCTTGATTTCCAGCATTAGACTTTGACAAATAACTTTGTGTAGTTGGATTTTATGCTTTTCCAAGGTGAAAGTATAAAAATTAAAATAAGTCTATTAGAAAACCTGAATTCACCTAGTTTCAGTTGTCCTTAGAAGGCAGTCGTTAGAAAAGATAAGACATTACATGAAAGATTTTGTTCTCCAGAAGTGGTGTTTCTCATTGCACTTGGTTTGTCTTACCTGAGGCCACAACAGCAAAGTCAGAAGGTCCCTCAAATGTGGAAGGAAAGTAGGGAAGAGCATTGCAATGGAGAAGAGAAAGAAGAATACAGCTAGTATTGACAAGATAGAAATTTTAACATGGTGGTCACCTCTAAATATAGGTCAATAAAATTAAATGGAAGGATAAACCAAGAGAAGATTACAACTGATTTTCTTTGTTCCAAGAACGTATCATCAATGTATGTTACAGGTGGAAAGAGTACCTAAAGGAACTTGGATATGAAAGGCTTAGGCTGTTCTTGCCTGATAGGGCAGGACAATCAACAATCTGTTGCACCAGCCAGGAGAAATGCCCACAGAAAAGAGCTCCAGACACCTCAAAAATAATGATGAAAACAAACAGAGAGATAGAAAGTACTGACGTGGGGAAAAAAAAAAAAGCCGTATCTTTGAAATCCAGAGCTGTAGCAGTTAAAGCAAAACTTAGCAGTCATGTGAAGAAATGAGAGGCATGGATGCAAAACTGTAAAATAAACTCTTGCCTCCAGCTCCATTGGCAGTAAGGTAGTGCTGATGCTGCTCAAGGACCAGGAGGAGGAGAGCAGAAACAAGAACAGGAACACGGCAGAGTCAGGCTGACCCTGACCTTGAGTAATTTCACATCCAGAAGCTGGAAGGACCCACTGCCCTTCCTGAGTCTTGTATGGGACACCTGGGCAGCAACAAATATTTTAAGCTAATCTATCCAGCCAGGAACAGCATTACATAATGGGAGAATAGCAAATTTACAAGGGAGAGAAGAAAGGAAAGGAGTAAAATGATGGTCTCTTATGTCTGACCTTAAGAACAGGTAAGATTTCAGAACAGACTTGGAAGAAAAATATATGGCAGTAAATGATATAACAAGCAGTATGGACTTATCAAAGTAAGATCAGAAACATAATTGGCTTTATAGATGCAGAGAGTGCAGCAGAGCTCATCTATGCTGGCTTGGAGAAAGCATTTGATTAAATACCATCTGGGAGATTAGCTCAGATGGGGAGGGTGGAAGCTAGATTGACTGCAAAGTGGGTGTGCTGCTGGCTGAAGGGGAGATGAAAACACATACTGCTGCAAAGGTGAGGATAAAGCTGGAGGGGAATTACTAATAGATTTCCTCAACGATCAGTCTCGAGACCAATATTTTTATTAATTACTTGGGTGCAGCAAATGCCTGACAAAATCTGCTAATGACAGAATTTAGAGGCGGTGTCAATATGAAGGTGGAATGAGATAACATCTGAAGCAGCACATGATCCTGATGACTGAGGTAAGAGGAGAGAAGGTAAACTCATTGGTACAAAATGCAAGGTAATTTAACTGGTAACCAAATAAACATGCAGCTTTCTGACATAAATGGGTAGCTCAACATCTGTAGAGCACCAGCTGATCAGAGTGACCAGTGTAGTGCAGCTGGTAAAACGAAAAATTGGTCTTAGGCCCAAGATGGGCTGGGTCCTAAATCTCTCAGAGGGACTAGGAAAGGTCTCTGGTAGAGGTAGGAAGCATGACTGTCCTGGCAAAGAGTATTGGTGCCCCTCATCTCTGAACTGTCTCAGGTGTCAAGTGAGAGGTGGGTTCAGCCAGAAGGGGGTAGATTAGGGTTGTTAAGATAACTAGAGAAAGTGGGAGGCATTTGTACCAAAAGAGATGAAAGGAATTGGGTTTGATCAGCCTGGGAAATCAGCTACCTACAAATGCATGAGGGGTAAATAGATGGGAAGGAGGAAATGCGTACAACTGGCAAGATAATGTTGGCAGAAGAATGAACTGGCACAAACTATCATGAATAATAACACATTGCAGTACGGAAGAAGGTTTCTGGCTATTTATTGAGAAGATAAGAGGGAAGAAGCCTACTCCTTGTAGGAGGGAGTTCACCCAACTTATGGAAAGCACAGTATGCTTTTCTTCATGACCAAGGTATGCAAACTCCAGGACATTAACAGATCTTTTCTGGATCTTTGCTACTGAAAGGGGATCCCATCAGTAGCCAGAGGAACAGTCTGGTGCCAAGAATGGGAATTTGCAATCCTGTCATCTCTGTTCTTAGAGAGGCAAAGGGGGACCTGCTGGGTAGCTGGATATGGGCCAGCCTGGGGTAGCTGGTCACGTTCTGCCATTACAGTGGGACATGGTGTTTCATTTTAAATCCTGCCCTAAAAACTGTTGCACAGAATGATGCTGAATAGCTGGAGTGCTCAATTATAACTTTACTTGGTGACTTTTTATTTAACCACCTCCAAAAGTAGAGCCCCCCATGCCAGCCCTGAGCCAGAGATTGTCCCCTGCAGTTAGATTCTGGACATGGCAGTGTAAGGACACTCACAGCTGTACCCAGCCTTCCTGCACGGGCAATTCAGCATTCATCATGAACAGCCATCTCCTACGCTGGCCTTCCTGATAGTACTTGGATTTTGGCAACTGCAGTATTGGGAATTTTATAGAAGAGCCTGGTGGGTCTGTAGTGAAGGTGGGACAGCAACATGTCACACCCATCGAGGCAGCAGCAGACCTGAGAGGAGAAGGGGAGAGGACTGGAAAGGGGAGAGGAACAAAATCAGAGAATGGAGGAGAGAAAAGAAAGAAAATAAGGACCCTGGGGGCTGCTGTCTTATTTATTAGGCCACAGTAGCTCACCTGGGAATGCAGAGGCTCCCCTGGCATGCTGAGATAAGCAGCTGCTGCCTCCTTCCCAGAGGGAACATTGAAGTAATGGGGTGTTCAGGGGGATGCACCGCTGTGCCAGAGGCAAGCTAAAGGAACGGTGTCATTATTGTGCCTACAGAGGCTGGTGGGTCCCCAAGAGACAGTGACAGTAATGGTGTTTTAAAGTAACTCAATAACTATTCATGCCAGGAGGATGAGTTACTCTGAGTGGCCTTATTTGCTAAGTTACTAGGCAGTAAAAATAAGAGAATTTTCACAGCTGGTGCAGAGAGGATACTTCCGTCTTTCTTTTAATACAGGGGAATAATCAAAAGTTGGTGAAAATGGACAGTTAACTGAACACTCTGCAGTCCCAGGAAGGTGGATACAGTGCTTTGCAGAGCATGCACAGCTGGAGCTAGGTGTGCCTGGGCTGAGGAGAAATAGTAGCAAGGGCTGAGCACTGGGAGCAACCACAGGAACTGCAGCAATCTGCAAGAAATTCCCCCATCCGTGTATTCTCACATGGAGCTATGTGTGGGAATGGGTCCAGTTCTGGCCCTCCCTGTACAAGAGAAACCTGTACAGACTATAAAGAGTCCAATGGAGGGCCACCAAGACGACTGAGGGACAGGAGCCCCTCTCCTAGAGAAGAGGCTTGGGAAGGGGGATCATCAATGCCTATAAATGCCTGAAGGGAGGGTGCTATACGGACAGAGCCAAGCTCCAGTGGGAGAAAACAAAGATGGTAAAGGGTCTGGAGGGCCAGATGTGTGAGGAGCTGCTGAGGCCCCTGGGTTTGTTCAGCCCAGAGCAGAGCAGGCCGAGGGGACGCCTCATGGCAGCCTGCAGCTCCCTCACGAGGGGAGCGGAGGGGCAGGCGCTGAGCTCTGCTCTCTGGGGACAGCGACAGGACCCAAGGAAACGGCATGGAGCTGGGACAGGGGAGGGTCAGGCTGGGGGTTAGGGAAAGGTTCTGCACCCAGAGGTGGTCAGGCACTGGGACATGCTGCCCAGGGCAGTGAGCGTGGCACCAAGCTGCAGGAGTTTGAGAAGTGTTTGGACAACACTCTCAGACACAGGGTCTGGTTTTTGGGTGGTCCTGTGGAGCCAGGAGTTGGACTCGGTGATCCTGGTGGGTCCCTCCCTACTCAGGATATTCTCTGATTCTTTTTTTAGCACCTGGCATCGAAGTACATAGGGTACGTGGCTCCCTCTGCCAAAACCAGGCCCCAAAATGCCTCCTTGTCAGGCTGCTTTGGGCGACACCCATCAAAAACAAGGTGTGCAGAGCAGGGACAGTGTCCCAGGTGCCATCTGATGTCCCAGAGCTGTGTGCTAGGCACCATGGTCCAAGGTCCCATGCCTTGGTCCTGCCTGGAGCCCTGTCCTCAGTGAGCCTGCCCAGCAGTGCCTCGCCTCCTCCAGCTCTTGGTGAGCAGCTTCATCTGCTGCTGGACAAGCCAGGAGGTGCTCAAAAGAGTCCAAGTCTGAACAACTTCATCAACTTCATCTCTCTCTTTTTTTTTCTTTTATTTTCTTTTGATTGGAGAGAACTCCTCCTCCTCTGGGCAATGAGGTCTTAGTAGAGGGCAATCTCCTCCAACTACATGGCTGCTGTTTGTGGGGATTTTAACCCACGTGATCAGTCAAGAGTCTCTTTTTATCTCCTGGGCAGGAAGAAGAGAGCAAAGTTGCAAGAAACCTGTAGAGAAGCTAGGAGCCAAACCTAGCTCTCAAGAGAAGTACACAAACACTTCTCCTGTCAGTCTCCTTCCCTGGGAAAAACAAGACCAAAACTACACAAAAAACACTCTCACAAACATTCATTATCCAAACTTGATGAAAGACACCGAAATTAATCAAAACAAAAACTGGGCAGGGTTACATTAAGCAAGTGAAAAACAGACACAGTTTGGATATGCTGGCACGTACCCTTGTCAGATATAATTAAGGCTCCCATTCTTCATCCTTCCTACCACTATTTCTATATATTAAGTTCCATTCTATTTTAATTACATTTATTGTAGCATTTATTCATTCAAAATGAGTGGCTTTTAGGAATGATGCTTTCAGGGAAACACAGTGGGTATTCTTTCTTTTTTTACTTTTTTTTTTGGGGGGGGGGGGAGGCGGGGATGCTTTGGTAATTGGTGTTTTCAGTAAGTGTGAGAAAATCCCTGCTTCCAGTGTCTTGGGGAAGATAATGAAGTTTGCAGTTCTGAAAAATTAGGAGGGAATCGAAGGCTTAAAATTACTTTTACAGAAGAAAACCAGAAACTTACTTTTAATGTTTATTCCAGGCAGCAAGTGGGAGTCTCACAGGTGAGCTACAGCCTTGTGAAGTAATTAATTGGCATGTTAATTTTATTTAGGTGCCACTCAGCAGCATCCAAAGGTCCTGTCCAAGCCTGGGACCCCTTTGATGTAGTACTGGCCAGGCAGGTTACAATAAATCCTCCATGCCACCCAAAGTCCACAACAAGACCTAGCTGAAAACTTCCCTTAGGGCCATTTTTTTTTCTGGTGGAAATTGAAATGCCTGAAAAATAATCAATTTCAACCCAGTTCTAATCATTTCAGGTGGTGGGAATGAGTTCTGGAAGCTTATGTCCTGCGCTCAGGTCCCTGTGCATACCTGCCCTACAGCTGCTGAGGAACACTCACTGGTTTGGGTTTATGGGCCCCACGCATCTCCCTGGAAATCTTGAACGTGTCTTCTGTGCAAGGATATGCACTGGGAGTCTGATGCCTCTAGGGCATGTTGGACCCACTGCAGCCAAGTAGGAATCTGTCCATGTGCATGCAAAAACTCCCTCGTGCAGGGCTCCTGGGTACCCAGGTGTGTCCTTGCACAGAAAACACCAGGAGCAACTAAGTCATGGTGACAGAGATGACAACAGAACCTAGGAACTTCATCTAAAAGAAAGGTCAGCCTTGCTCCTTTTTTTTTTTTTTTTTCTTCCACAAGAAGAAAAATTGTTGCAGATTCTGTATATACCATCAAATTTTGATATAAGGAGGTACATGGATAAGATGAGCAAACTGAAACAAAAATGACTAAAGACAATGTTCTCAAGGGACTGAAGCTTAAGCACTTCTTGTTCTCAATCCTCAAATTTAGAGCCATGAATTATTTGGGATGTTTCCTTTTTAGACAACCACACAGACTATTTTTCAGAAAATTGATGTCTGCCATTTCCTTTCAAACAATTTTTTCTAAGTTTTTTTCTTAGTTGCCAAAAAATAAGGAGTGCAGATCTCCAGTTGCTTTTGGAAACCAAGTCCTTATGCATTTAAAGAAGAAAAACATCCCATAAAGCCTACTCTCTGCTTCCCACCTCTTTTTTCAAAAGCAGGTGTGGTGGATGCCCTCTCTCAGCACAACTTTTTCAGTGTTTAATGCCTAGTGTTAACCAAGTAAGCTGGAGAAGAGAGCTGATGGCACAACCCCTGTATGTGCACCATGTGGGTTGAGATTAGTTTACACACTTTCTGTATGGGGTTACACAGGGCCAGAGCTGAGATCCCCAGTTCAGCTGCTTTCACCCCCTGATATTACTGCAGAGGGCAGTGATCCGTCAGGGAGCAGCAGGCAGTCATGCCCGACCCTGTGCACTGCTCAGACCCCAGGTTAGCATCACCCATCCATGAGCTTCATCAGCGCACTGCTAAGCTGTTTTGCTGGCATTTGGAGTACAGTAGCGTGACGAGTTATTGATATTTCCTTGAATATTACACAACTGCTTGACAAGGTAATCCATCATGAGAGTGAAAGCAGATAATTTCCCGGGAGCACACTGAATTCCTGCATTCAGTTCCCTCTCTGGTTAAGCCCACTTGCTGGTCCCATTGTGTTGCTGCCTGTTCTTTGAATTGCCATTTATAAATTGCTCTGTGTACAACCAACTCCAGCGTAAAAGGCTTTAACAATTGCAATATACAGTCAAATGCAAATAATTGCTTTGACAAAAGGAATAGAAATCACATCAAGGCACATAAACCCCATTCCCTGTGTACTGCAGTTTGAAATAGATTGTGCCCTATGGCTGATAATGTACTCCTGTTGTAATCATTAAAAGTCTACTAAATAAGTCAATTATTGTTCTAACAAGGCATTCATTAGTAATCTGGACAGAGATCATATGGATGGTATATAACAGCTGGAAGTGGCAAAGAAAAGCAGAGAGGTGGCAAGATGAAGGCACGGGTATAATAAGAGGAGCTGCAGCCCTTTTCAGAGACCCTGCTTTAATTAGGAAGAACTGCAACCCACCACCCGTGAAGCAGGCTCCATCTCACTTGGTTTCTGGTGAACACTCTGCTCTGCCAAGCCCTGAAGGCAGGAGCAAACAGCACAGATCCAGAGCAGATCCTGCTGCTGCCAGCAGCCTGACCCTGCTGCCTCCAGTCTGGGCATGCTGGTGTCAACAGTGCGTGTGCAAGCGTAGCACGAAGGCTCCTCATCCTGCCAGGAAATTCACACTGCACACGTAT
This sequence comes from Heteronetta atricapilla, assembly GCA_011075105.1. Lineage (NCBI taxonomy): Eukaryota > Metazoa > Chordata > Aves > Anseriformes > Anatidae > Heteronetta > Heteronetta atricapilla. Next base: position 8,476,680 of record CM021732.1, read on the forward strand.
AGGGCAAGCTGTCTGAGACTCATTTGAGCTAAGCAGCACTGCCATTTGTGCCTGGCGCACAAGGCTGAGGTACAAATTTCTTGAGCTCGAAGCAATACTTGAATGACAGATGAGTCACAGCCACCATGTGCTTCAGCTGATGAAATGATGCACTCCTGCTGCTAAGGGAGTTCAAGCTGATCCTGCAAACACTGGGTCTGTAAGGCGTTCTGACCTGCAAACTGATAGCAAACTCCTGCCCTATGGGTCTGGGTGCCACCATCACTGAGCACCACCATGGGCATGGGTAAAGGTGGCAGCGAGTTTGGTGGCATGTGCACATCTGGGGAGCTTGCATCTGGGGAGCTTGATGGAAGCACTTCTCTAATGAGGACTTTTTGCTCTTGCTCCTATCCAGGTTTGACCACAGCAGCTCTGTGGGTAAATAATCCTCTCTGTGAGCATCTGTTGGAAAAGTGCAGTTCAACCAATGCAAGGACATCGTAAAGGTGTAGATATGGATGTGAAAATGTGCAGCTCCACCAGCACCACAGCCATGAGCACAGTGCAGAGCAGCGCAGAGCTGTGACCTTGCCAGGAGCTGTGTGGATGGATGGATGGATGGATGGACGGATGGATGGGTGATTTTTGTGCTGAGATGGAGACCCACCTGACACTGCCCACTTCCAAAGAGGCTTCTGGCAAGCAGAGGTTGCTTTTCAATTGTCCCCAATTTTCCATTGAAATCAACTTTTCCACAGGCATGTAGGTGAGGGTGGAGATGATACCCTGATGCTCATTTGTGCATTCTTCACCAGGTTAATCCTGCCCTCTTTTCTAGCAGCAAATTTGCCGGAGGTCACAGGGGTGGGCAGCTGTGATTAACCCCTGTTGCATGCAAATCTTGCTCCATTTTTACTCCTTTCTCAGCAAAAGCTTTGTAGGGCATGAAGATGAAGTCAGAGGGTGGGTGTGCAGAGACGTAGTGCAGAAGCTGCTCAGCTGGGAGCTGGTACAGCCCTGCCCCTCCCATGCCTCAGTTTCCCCATGGAGGTGACACAAAGCTCAGCATCCCCTTTACTTGCAGGCCAGTTTGGGTATTTGCAGCATCACCCGAGAGAGGAGAGGAAGCGTTCCACATCAGTGCAGAGTAAATCATTAGTAAATGTGAGCTAATGAATGATCACATGCATCCCAAACCAGAGGGCATTCTCCCCACTGCTTCAGCTGCCTCTGGGTGGTTGATTTCTAATTTGCTCTTCCCTCATCGCTTCAAGGCATCGCCCTGGGAGCCAATCATGCCTCTTCGTCCAGCAGTCCCCAGTGCTCATCTACACCTGAGAGCCGTGCTCCTGCTCCAGCTCAGGTGGGGCTGACCCCCAGCCTGGATGCAATTTATTCCTGTTGGAAAAGCTGATTTGCTCGAAGGGAGAATAAGTGCTGGGTGCTAATAAAGCACCTTTACACACACACCTGCATGAGGAGCAGTAAACAGGACCAGTTCACACCAGGTCAGGGTGCATGGGCAACCGTTGGCTTTGTCTGTGCAGGGAAATCTGCTCCACTTCTTGCAGCAGAGCCCCCACCAAAGCCAGAGCATGGATCGCCACCAAGATTTCTGCAGGTGCCACAGCACTGTGCAGGGACAGATGTCGGTAACTCTGGCCAGGGAGTTGTTATTACCCCTGGGTGCAGGGAAACTGAGGCAGAACAGGCAAGGGAGTCCCCAGACTCCCTCAAACAGCAGCAGGGATGCTGGAGTTATGCCATGAGCTGGGCTCACATCTACTGGCACTGACTTCTTCAAAATACTAACAAAGAACAGGCAAAAAGTCTGTCTTGTCAAAAGATTGGCTTGAAAAAGCCATAGTCTTTGAAAAAGAGTGTTGTGAATGAATCCTAGTTGCTGGACGTTTTCAGCAGGTTTCTGCTCCACGGCCATGGATGTTGGCATTTCTGCCCCCAGACAAGCACAGCCCCAAGGACTGAGAATTGCTTCGCTGCAGGGTCTGGCTCCCTCCTGAAGGCAAGGCTCACAAATGTCTTTATGGCTCATGTAATTATTTCCCTCCCCAGTTAATAACACCCTTGGGCTCCCTGTGAGGTGGATAAGCTACGTGCAGAGCCTGGGGCACAGAGGGAGCAGCGACATCCCCACCGCTGCCAGCAACAGCAACCATCCCACCTACACCTATTTGTCCTGATTAACCGCACCTTCTTAAGCACTTTTATTTTTTCCAGAGCACAAAGTACTGTGCCAGCACCCAAAGCCAGCCCTGACATTTTTTCTTTAGTTTATATCGGGTTCAGCTGAGCATGTCCAGCTCTGTTTGTATTTCAGACACACAGAAAAACAACTACATTGCTATAGAGACAGCTATGATTTGCATCTTAATTAGGCAATGACAGATGCCCTGCTGATAAAGGCAATCTTTAGCTATGGATCCCCATTGGTTTTTAAGTTACAGCATCCCCGATTATGAGTAGGTGCTTCTGAAAACAGCATTTCAGCAGGTGATTGGCAGAGCATCACGTCTTAATGTTCTTGCTGCGCTGATGCTCTGATGTGAATACATATTTCTCACTGGTGAGACACTCAAATACCCTGGGCTCAAAGCAGAGAGGCACTGGGGAAATACCAGCTGCTTCTGCATGGTGTAGACCCCACTGCTCGAGGTGGGGGGACCTGGGGCACGTGAAAAGGTTGCAGGAACCAGCAAAAAAAAAGCAAAGGCAAGTGCTTGTGCCTCAGGCTGAGTGCATGGGGACACCTGCAGCGAGACCTCACTGTGTGCTGGCAGCACATTGCTGGGGTTTGTCTCTAGATGTGCACAGTCCTGAGGAAAAGTGATCAGCAAGGGAATGGCCTCAGACCTGGGCAAGGTGCTGGCATTGCAACACCAAGCAGCCCGAAAGAGCTCCAGACGCTGCAGAGCTGAGCACTTGCAGGACAGGAGATGACCACGCTGGATTTCCAGCCCTGGCAGCACTTGACTGGTGACTCAACACCAAAACCTTATTTCACCTCTTCTGCACTAAAGGGACTTTGCAGAAATAATGCTTTCCTGCTGGTCTGAGCACCTGGCAGCAAGCAGGGTGAAAGAAGTCAGTTGCAAGCAAGAAGACAGGGTGCAAGGAGATGGGGAGTGGCAACGCTTGGCAAACCTAACCCAGGTGCAGCGTGTGATTGCTGGTGCAGCCCATGAAGCCATGCACCCCTGCTCCCCATGCAAACTGCCCCCATGCTCAGGGATGTGTCTGCAGCCCTCTTGTCCATGTTATCTTTGCAACACTTTCAGATGCAGATCTTTCTGAAACTTGGCCAAAGGCAAAGAAGGAATGGGTTAAGTGAGAGAGGCAGGCAGCAGACTGACACCTCTGCATGGCATAGGAAACTAATATTAGTTGCAATAAATTCTTTATGGGATTTCAGTCCAAATGGTTATGTTTCTGCGGGCACATTCTGGTAATACTGGATGCAGGGCCCTATCCTACATCAGACAGTGACTCCTACATCAGAGGCGTGGATTAGGCCAAGCAGACAACAGGACTGGGAAGAGATGCAGCTGCAGCAGATGACAGAAACCCCCCGCTAGCCCGCAGAGCCATTCCACTGCAGCACTTTCCCATCTTCATGGCAGAAAGTAGAGGATGTGTGTTTGTTCTGCCAAGTGAAACCGGAGTTAGCAGTCAGGTCAGGTGCCTCCCGGGAGGATCATTCAGCCCTCGCGCTCCTTCCAGCTCTGTGGCATGCTGAGCAGCTCCCGCGCTTGAAGGGCAGGAGGCCCATGCCTGAGCACACCAAAAAGTTAATTGGAAGGAGCAGCAGTGGAAAAGGCCTGACCTTTTCCTGAATCGCAGCCCAACGCCGAGTAGCAGAGGTCATCCAATTAGTGGGGAAAACGATGCTGGGAGAGAACTTTCTGCCCTGACAAAGTGAATGTGAGGGTTGTTAGAGGGCCCCATCGCAGCACACGCAGGTTCAGGGTGAGCTGTTCCTCGTGATGAGAAAGTGGACGCTTCGCCCTCGGACATGGATGGTCACCACCAGCACTGAGATGGCTCCTGGTGCTCCATAACCATCATCAGAGATTGGTTATGGTCCCCACAGCCTGCTGAAATGACGCCCTGATTCCTGGCTTTTACTGCTGATAAAGCTGAGTTATTCCAAGGGAAACAGCCAGGTGGGATGAAGTTTTTAGACCTAGCAATCTCCTGTGCTAACCACTAAGAGAGACCATTTCTCTATCTCTGACTCTTACCGTATCCAAGCCCTAACAGGTTTTCTGCTCTCCACAGGCACTCAATTCAAAAAGAAACTCCTCCATCAACACTTCTTCAAATATCCCCAGGGCTACTCTGCAGGCTCCAGCAGGACTGAGGCAACAGGACTCCTCCGGGCTGGTTCAGTGGGCTGTGTCTTAACGCATATCCACTGGGATGTTTCTCATTTCACAGGCTAACAACGATTTTCCTCATCTATTTTCTGATGAAAGAAAGCAAACAATTACCGCTTGGAATATCAGCTAACAGCGTATCTGGCTTACACAGATAAACTCAGTTCCTTTGTGCTGCAAAACACTCAGAGATCATGTTAATCTTCAACAAGGTGCTGCGAGTATTTTACAAGGTGTATATTAAAAGCAGTTGAACTGGGATATTGATCTTTCCTCCACATTCAGATCATTCTCCATGCTGTACTCTCCTTTGTAGTCTTAAAAAGCTGTGAGAAGTGCAGTGTGATTCACTTTCTTCATCTTCTATTAACCCGTAGGATTCACAGAGTTAAAGCTAATATCCCCAAATCATTCAGAATTGATTTAATTTATATTTCCTCTGAATCAGAACAGCCTTTTGCTTAGTCAGAGGTTCAAAAGAAAGCAGATGAATAACACATAAAGTCAAAAAAGTGAATGGAGAAGCTAACCTGAAGGGGATTTCACCAGCAGCCATCACCACATGGCCAACAAGAAGAGCTGTGGGAGAGCCTCCACGGCTTGTTGGGACTGACTGATGGCACTCGAGGAGCACCAGAAGAAGGGGACAGGAAGAAGAAGAGAAGCACTGGATGCTCTAGGAGATGGAAAAAATGCCGACAAGAAAACGGATGGCTGTTCAGAGGGAGACGAAAAAAACAAGCAGCTGGAATCTTGTATCACAGGCTTTTAAAGAGCAGAAATGTGATTCGGGTAATAGTTATCAGAGCGCTTTCTCCAGAGAGGCCTGTTTGTTAGTCTCACACCAGTTTTGTTTATTGTGGTTGTAAAGAGAGCCACCAATACGTGTGGAAATAAAAAGCAAATGGGGATTACCAGAGCAGTATGTTGGACAAATCTCAGATTTACTAGAGCATGTATTTAGCAGGCTTGAAATCACTTTTAAAATAAATCTGATTTTCTCATTTTTTAAATGTCGTTGATTACAGTTATTTGGTTTGAGAAGGAACATAGGCAGGTGTTACTAAGAGATCTACCCCCGTTAGCAAGATTTATACCCGTTCCTTTAACAGAAACCTATGATCCCTGTGTCATGGAGGTCTGGCTCCCAGTTTAAAGCAGGAGAGATACATGTAAATAAATGCTGTAATTAGAACTGACGCTTTCTGCTCGGCTGCTAACAGTGACCACAGGGATGAAAAACAACATTAGTTCCACCCCAGGCAGAGCCACTGTGTGCTGTAAGAGATTCGAGGAGAGCATTAAGTAGCAATGAACTGGCTTACAAGCTCTGGCCAGAGATGCTGGGCAGCTCATGTGATCCGCAGCGCCAGTTCCAGCAGGATGACTGGCACCAGCACTGACAGAGAGCTGCCAGCTTTCATTAGAGACGGTGTCTGCAAATGTTCTCCATGTACAGGGAGAGAACCTTGTGTGTGGTGGTGGTACGGTGCAAAAAGCTTCAGCCAGTCCTTCAAGGCGCCCAAGGCTGAGGAGGTGACCTGGTGTTGGAGAAGACCATGGTAGATGGAAAGCCTTGGAAATGTGGGAACTTCAAAGACTGTGACACCAAGGAGTGATGGCTGCTCTGGGTACCTGGAATATTCCCACAGAGTTTTCTATCCCTCAATCTTTTCTTACCACCAAGAGGAGTCCTTCTGGGACAAAAGGGGCAGGACTCTGTCCAACCTTGTTAGCCTACATGGCTATAGCACTCGGTGGCAGCTCCTGGTGTCCCAGCAGAAACCCCAAGGCACAATCCTTGGCAGCTACGTTGGGTGCTCATTTGCAGGGGAATTAAAAAAGGATGTAGCAATTTCACGATGCTGTGGCATCAATCAGAATTCATAAGCAGCTTCCTGAAATTATCGCATATGGTAACTACACGGCATCTGGCTGGTAATTAGATGTCAATATTTAAGGAAGCATGGCTGATGCAGTGTCTCTGGCTTTGTGTTTTATTTTTCACTCCTGTTGCCTCTTGAAGTGGAAGCTTAGCTATTTGTTTCTGGTCAGTACGACAGCACAAGAATTTGGGATGAGTTTTGATTTTGTGCCTGAAAGGAGGCTCACATGGCCCCAGTCCAGCACCATCTATTGAGCAGCCAAGTCAGCAGTAGCACCTTTTCTCTAACCTCTGCATGAAATCTGTGGGTGCTAGCTGTATATCATTATTTGCTTTTCCTTCACATGAAATGAAACAATTTAAATTTTGTTTGCATGTGGTCAGCTTGATGACTTGCGCCCAAGAAACCAGTGTGGGCAACCCCAGGAGGAACAAAACAACACAAATGCAGTCAGCTCCAGCCTGTGGCTTGTAAAAAAAAAAAAAAAAAAAAAAAAAAATTAATTTATAACCTTTAAAATATGATAGAAGTGTTTTAAAATAACAGCTCAGTAGAAGATTGATCAAAACAACTTTAATTAGAGACATGAGGCTATTTACATTGGCTTTTGCCTTTCTAATTTAACTTTAATTTTCATGCTTGAGGGTAACCAAGCAAGCCAAAACTCAAGTGGCTTAGTGGAAACGTGTGCTTTTAATGAAAGCATCTCTCACCCTCTGCAGCAAAACAGCGAAGGAGATGACCAGGAAACAGCAATCAGGAGCCAATGCTTTTGGAAATGCCCCAGGTTTGCTGATGTGATGTGTCCCTTACTCTGTGAAGCAATGTCTGATCATTGCCCCTGGACGGTGACCTCGTGTCCAGGTATGACCCCTTCCTGGAGATGCTCAGAGCTTTTTGCATTGTCTGTAGCAGGGAACCTGATTTATTTTACCCTTATGGAGGCAATGAGGTTGATGCTGCAAAGTGTGAGGGAGAATAATTGTTACCTTCAGCTGTCAGGGATGCAGGGATGGCAGAGATTGATCCCATCAGTGGCAAGTGTTGTGCAGATGATTCATTAGTCAGGCATTTATATTTTGGATGCTGTCTTTGCCACCCCAGTGTGGCCCGTTTGCACTCACCCAGCTGTAACTCTCCCTAGCTTGGCAGCAGTTTGGTGATGGAGAGCAGCTGGAGGTGAGGTGGGAAGCACAGGGCTCACTGCTGACCTCCTTGGGAGCAGGAACGGGGCAGATTTCATCACTCCAAATGCAGCATTCCCCGAACTAACACCCTAACCCTGTGTTAGTAGGTTCCCCTGTCATTTGGAAAGGGCAAACAGCACAGAAACATACATAGGAACATGCCATTCAGCTGAAACCTCTTTTGGCAGTATGAATGTGTCCAGAAAGATTTAAATGTTCTAGAAAGATGTAAAATTCTAAATAAATAAATTAATTAATTAAAGCATTACAGGTCAGCTTGATACAATCAGTCCACAGTGGAAGCTCCAGCTACCAGGAACACACATGCCCGTGGGATGTGCCGCTGCTGTCGTTGCCCATGCAGAAGCAGGATGGTGTTCCTGATAATTGCAGACACAGAGAGAGCTTTTCATCAGAAACTGTTTGTTGAATGGCTTTTCTTACAGGGGAATGGTCTTAATTCACATCAGGTCTTTACTGAAAGAGTTCTGTGGCATTGGAATAGGCTGCCAAGGGAAGTGGTTGAGTCACCTTCCATGAAGGTCTTCAAGGAATGTGTAGATTTGGAACTTAGTGGCACGATTTTGTGGTGGACTTCAGTACTAGGTTAAAGGTTGAACTAGTGGATCTTAGAGGTCTTCTCCAACCTGAATGACTCTATAAGTCCATGATCCTTTCAGACATCTCGTACCTTCTTAAGCTTTCTCGAGCTGCTTGCCGTGTTGGCTGCCTGCTCTTGGTGGCACTCTCTGCCAAGAGGGTTGTGTAGCTGGATAGATGCAGCGAGAGCCAAGTGAGCTGCAAAGACTTCAGATTAAGTGATGTATGGAGCATTTGCTCTCCCTACCTGAATGCTGAGTAGCAGCAGCAAAACAGGCAATAGCAATGCCAGCCAATGTGATTTTCTGTAGTTAGAAAAAAAGTTAGACTTTTTCTCCAGTCACCTCTCGCAGGAGAGGACAGGTCTGACCTCCCTTTGCTGGGGAAAAGTGCTTGATGCAGTAGTGATGGCCTCCAGATTACCATCTCTGACCCTCCTGAGGAGCCTCAGCCTCTTCCTCCAGGTCTTCTCAGAAATTCCTGCCCCACTGTGGAAGAAGCAGCCATGGATCCACAAGAGATGAGCAGAGATGGGGTCACCCCCACCAGGATGTTCCCATATGGACAGGGAGGGAACCCAGCCTGGAATCCACAGCTGCCCCTTTTCCCTTCTCCAGCTGCTTCTTCATCCCACCCCTTCAAGTGCTTGTAAATTTTAATCTGGCCATACTGTGAGTTTGGGGAGAAAACATCCAGCAGGCAAACATTTATTCATTTTTTTTTTCATATTCTCCCCCCAGATCAGTTACTAATGACACCTACAAGGCAAAATTAACAGCAAGGCAGAAGCTAGCTGTGACTGCAGTCTAAAGCAGAAGCAGTGATAAGAACCAGGTAAGAATAAGTAAATAAAGCTTGAATTGATCAAACACCCACAAGCGATGCACACACTTCCCGAGCACAGCTCCTGCGACGTCTGGGTGAAGGACAGCATCCCTGCTTGCCACAGCCCCTGTGTGCATGAGCTAAGCCTCTCACTTCAAGTGATAAAGCTTGATTAATAAAACATTTCAGGCCAAATGGTTAGTAAGCACTTCAACATTACTGTATTTATCAGATGGGCTGTGAAAGAAAGGGAATTAGAAAGAGGCTTACAGAGTAAGTTTGGTGAAAGTGATTCCCTCGCCTTGACTCAGCTGCTCCATGCATAGGGGTGGGGAGAGGGGCTTCCAGTGCATTAGTATGGCTAGCGTGCAAAGTGAAAGGCTCATAAGGACCTAAAAGAGACCAAAAAGCACACTGGCCTGTCATAAACCTACAGCTGGCATAAATATCACTGCTGAAACCCTATAATACCTGGTTTGAGTGATGGCTGGTGTGAAAGAGCAGGTACTACACTGTAGTGAGCTTGACTTTGGGTAGAGGGAAAATGGGAAACACAAATCATTGCAGAGGAGCTGCTTCATGTCTCAGCAACAGCAGCTGGGCATTAGCAGTGAATGAAAGCTGAGGGAAAAAAAAAGACAGAGCCCAGACGTGATCCATCACCTGTCCGAAGGGCAGACACTCTCCGGGGATCAGTGGCAGGGAGGTGATGTTCCCACCAGATCATAAACTTTTCCATAGCCATCACTGGAGAAGTCTTGGCATCAAGCTCAGAAGGACACAAGCATCTGGCACCAAGGAAGGACCAAGAGGACAAATAATCCTTTAGCAAGTCTCAAGCCAAAAAAAAGCTCCTATTTTCCTACTGCAAGAAAGAGGAGGTTTATTGCTTTGATCTCACTAATGCTTTGAACCCGGAGGGCAAACTGAAAAGCCTATGTCTACTGTACGCCATAAAGATGATTGAGAGAATTTCAGGCTGATATAGAGCAGGAAGGGCAGGCAGAAATACAGTGCTACGTCAGCATGAACATGGCACAAATGAGCAGAGAGGGACCAATAAACTGGGGACTGGAAAACAAACCATTATTAGGGATGTAACCTGGAGCCAGAAAAAAGTCTTTGCCAATGAAATAAAGAGGACTCACTTCTCCTTGCTTCAAGCCTTACCCATAGCAGGCTGCACCTGTATTGGCCAAAGCTCTGTTGTGTTATCAAGTCTACACATTCATTTCTTTTTCATTTTCCCCCATGTTTCACAGTCTTCTCGTTTCTAAGGATGAAATATATACCTAATCAACTTCTGAATTTCACTTGCCTTTTAATAAATTTGGACTTCATTACAAATGTCAAATAAAGTAGGGAAAAATGTTCTGGAAGCTTTTTTATATAACATTCTTCTATTTGGGGTCTGATAAGTACACGGACTTGTTGCAATCAAGCCACTGATCTTATCAGGAGTGTTTAAAAGACCTGACTTACGGCATGTAAGGATAATGCAGAAGTCCTGATAGTTCATCACAAACACTTCCAGCCTTCCAGGGCAGGCAGCCACCTCTCGGTCCAACACCTGCTCCATGGCTGGGCACCCTGATGGTCTGGGTAAAGGGACCCCAGGGACTTCACAGGACTTTATTTTGATTGCAAGTGCTTGACGGGGCTGGGACTGGAGCAAGGGACAAAGCTTGGGGGCACTGCAGAAGTCCCTGGGGAAGGTCCTGAGGGGTCCATGCTCCCATGGTCTCCTCTTCCCATAACATCTCTGCATTTGTGAGCTTGGACATTTTCAGTTTCTTTAGATCCGTGCCTGGATGTGGCAGGTTTGAGCCTGGGCAGGGTGTTCATGCACAATTTGGTGCTGAGGTGCAACAAATCTTCATGTGTTTTAGGGCTCTGTTGTGACACCTTGTTGAACATCCAGATCCAACAGTCCCCCCAAATTCTTTTACAAACAACTCCTACTCAGTTCTCTTATCTCTTTAGTGGTCTCGCAGTTATTTAATCTAGCTCCTTGGAGTTTCATTTTCATTTTAATTTCCCCAAGGTTCTCTTATTTTTTTATTTTTTTTACTGCCTCTATTTCAACTTCTGCAATCAGCCCTAATTGAAGTTTTTTTCTGGGCTGAGCCATGAGATGTGCAGCTGATGAGCACTGGTCTAAATCATCCCTCTGCTTTCTTAATTCTGCAGTCGAATACAATGTATTATTAGGAGAGCTGAGGGCAGGAATTCCTGTTGCTTGAATGCTCTGCTTGGACCAGGAGGCTTCTTGATGCCAGAGGTTAAAGCCTGAACACGCTCGTGTGCTGTGTAGCACTGACCACAAGTTCACAAGGAGGCACACCTGTCTGTGTACCCATTTCTGCTCATTTTCACATGATCACAGCTTCCACCTCCAGCTAATTTCGCTGAAAGAGCAAAGGGTTATGACCCCAAATGTGTGGTGCATGGCTCAGACCAGAAGCGTCTCCTGGGGGCCAAAGGACAAGCTCCAGAAAGCTTAGTGGGTCTGAGACATTTTCTCTCTGGAGATGATTAAGCCCCAAGGAACCAAGATAATTCAAAAGCAAAATACGATCTGTTACCTTTGAAGTGTTGTTTCTAATTTAATTTTAATGATGCTTATGAGAAATGTGACAGCTGTGTGTCTGATATTTAATTGCGGCGTCTTCTATCTGTGAGGTTCCAATGTCATGTTACAGAGGCTCTGCTGATTTCTGGTTGTATCTATTGCAATAAATATACTAGAAATTAGATCTTATATCCTAACTTCCCTCCTCAGACCAGAGTTACGTAGAAAAACCTAGTTTATTAGCTTTGCCATTAAAGGCAGCAGCTTTGTCTGCTGTAGCCGAGGCTGAATTATGGATCTGAAAGTACAGAGTCTGTTGTGCGGGTCTACAAGGAAGCATTGTACCTACATACCAACCGAACTGGAAAAATGGAGCTCTTGAGATGTTCTGGCTTTGACGCATTCACTGTCCCAACAGTCATATTTGTATTTAATTTGAGATTGATGGATTAATTCTTTTTTTTTTCTCTTTTTTTCCTGTGGGTTGGCAGACGGTCTGGGACCTCCCCTCTCCTCCTGCTTCCTTCTTCTTACTTGTATATAGTATTTAAGATAACAAAGAACCATAACAACATATAAGAAGTCTGGATTCAAGCTCAGAGCTGAGCCTCTTGGCAGTCAGGTGTTCACCTAGAAATAAAACAGGAACAGATCTTCTTTACCACCCGAAACAGTCACCCCTCATTGATCCCCCAATATTCCTCCATGCCAAACCTTGGAGTCAGCGAGCTGGAAAGCAGCTCTGCAGAATGGGATGCAGGTGTCGTGGTGGACACCAGGATGAACCGGAGTCAGCAGTGCTCCCTCGTAGCAAGAGGGCACCCTGCACATCGTGCGGCAGTAACAGGGGGAGGCCGGCAGATCAGGGCAGTGATTTCTCCGTTGCATTGAGTTATGGCTCTTGGGATGCTTGGGTCCCATCAGAAGAGATGATGGAACACCACCTATCATGTGGGAAATCCTGAAAAAAAAAAAAAAAAAAAAAAAAAAAAGATTCCCAATGAAAGTGTGCAAGGTCACAAAGATACCAGCAAATCTCCATCCTTGGACATAACCAAGGCTTGACTCTACAAAGCAAGCCATCTGATCTAGGTGTGTCCTGATGCTGGATGACCTCCAGAGGCCCCTTCCAGCTGGAATCTCCCCATGACCTGATGATCCCATACCTTCCTTGTCTTCCTCAGCCAACCAAACAAGAAAAGCCAACGTGGTCAAGTGACAAAATCCAAAGCAACTGTTGTGAAGTCCATAGAGCTATACTACTATAAGAGAAATCTAGCACCTCTGTGTACTGGAAATAAATTCATAAGCAGTTGTATGCCCATCAAACACTAGAAAAAGCCCTCACCGACTGCATTTCTCACTGCTCGTTTCACACCAGCATTTTAAGCTATTAGCACTGAAATGCATAAATAATGCTTTCTTATTTAGCAGCCTTATTAAACCCTAGAGACTGAGTTAACCTCCTAGTTTGTTACATTATTAAGCTTGTCATTCATTATTAGATCAGTTTGAGTTTATTGTAGCTCTGAGCTAAAGACTATTAAAAGCAAAGATTGGCATTTACACAACATTAAGACAGCGCAGGCCAATGGAAAATTGGGGGAGTCAAAGTTTAAGCTGATACTTCATGATTAATGTTCACAAGGGATGAAGGAGCCCACTAGCAAGAAATAAAGTGATGGGATCTGGTTTTCCATGGCCTTCTGCACACGGGAGGAGGTGGTGGCCATGGAGAAGCTGGGCTGTCTGGAGGGGAGCTGCAGCAGTTTTGGTCTTCTTGGCAGAAGCAGGTACAGCCTGTTTTGTTTTGTTTTGTTTTGTTTTGCTGAGAGTTCCCCGTCTGTCCCTTGTTTAAATGCTGTCTCAAATTCCAGCCTTGCAATAAGAAGAAAATTACAGAAACCAAGCCAAATTCAATTTTTAAGGAGAAACTTAACCAGTCCTTTGATCTGACCAGGATATCTTCTAGAGAAGGGATGGGAGGTGTCCACACCAACAGCCAGCATTCATTTTGTGCTCTGCAGGCTCTGGCACGTCGATGTGGTTGGCTCCAAGGCCCCTTTGCCCACACACCAGCAGTGAGCAGGACCACAGGGCTGCGCAGCTCTGGGCTTAGTGCCCGTGGTCCAGCCCCAGCCTGGAAGCCATTGCAGCTCTCAACGTGTGTGTCTGCGAGGGCTGGCCATGCCCAGGTGCGCACAGTCTGCACAACTCTTTTATTGTCTTCAATAGGAATGAATAAAATGAGCTTCTGGGACAAGTTCAGATCAGCCACGGTGCTCAGCCCACTCCCCTGGGATCCCCATCCTGCTGCAGGAGGTGCTTGAAAGATGCTTAGAAGGAGAGGTCCTACACTGCCTCCCTGCTGATGGGCTTTACTCCATTTCTTACTGGTTGCTTGGTTTGCAGGCAAAGAGAAGTTTGGTATTTGAATTTTTGCGATATAGCTTCAAGTGGCTATAGAAGAAAAAAGCAATTTTCTGACCATCTTTTGAAATACCACCTTTCCAGGGTGCCCCTTCTTGCATTTTTATTTTCAGATCCACATGCTGTCCCCACCTAAATTCTAGACTCTCTGATGTGTTTCTCAAAGGGATCCTGCAAATAATGAAATCCCCACTTTTCAAAAAGCGAAGATACATGCAACTCGGTATTTTTTCCTACAGAATACGCCTTTGATCTTTGTCATCTCCATTTCATTTCTTTGCCATAACAGGGGTCTCATATTTCATGTTAATGGGGGATATTCCTCCATTCTTTTCTTAAACTGTTTTTCTTTACTTTTTATCAGGATCAAAGAGCAAACATCATAGCTTCTGATCAAACACGGACTGATTTTGTATCTCTCATCTTTCCCATTAATTATCTGACCACTAATGAAATATGTCTAATATGCTCCTGATGGGGTTATCAGCTGCTTCATCCTCCCGCTTGGTCCTTCTGGTCATGTTATCATCTTTCTCTTTAATTCCTCTAATGAACCGAGAAAGAGAAAAAGTGTGTGAATAAATTAATGTGTGAGGGAAGGCTTCACATGCTGTTTGGGAAGCAAAAAAAGTTCTAAAGTTTGCTGAGCATACGCAGCAGTGAATTAGTGTCTGGATGAGCACACAAGCATTAAAAGCACCTTTCATTCAGCTGCTCATCCACAGTCACGCCAGCTTGTCCTGGCAGAAGGTCCCGGCAGCATCGTGTTGGCTGCCATCAACACCTGAAAGGTCACGTCCCTGGTGATGAGCACCACTTTGTTCGTGGCTCAGGGTAGGGGACCTGGCCCTTCCTTCACCCTACACCTCCATACTGTGGTACCAACAGTGATGAAGGACAGGGTGGTCACACATTCCTTACTACTATTTTACAATAGTTGGTTTTTATTCAGCACCTCTTTCATCAGCCCTTATGCTCAGAGCCATAAGGTTAGCACCGAATCAACCCCCAGGGTCCTCTTCGGGGTCTTCTCAGTTTTTATTTCCAGATTGGTCTGACGATCAAGAAGGCTGTACCAGAAGAGAGCGTGAGCCAGGCTCCCCTTTGCTTGGTCACCGAGATTTGGGCAGAGAACAAATCAACATAAAGTTGAGACATTTTCGAGGACAGTGACTTTAACTGTAAAATGGAAGCTGGGCATGTGTGGAGCTTCTCAAAACCAAGGCTGTGTATGGAGAAATACTCCGTGTTTCAACAAGACAGTTGTTAAATGAATTTATCAGGCTTAAAATCACATCCCAAGGACACCAGGCATTTTGCTAACACCCAGATGACCTATGTTCAAATCCATCACGCGTCTCAATGTGTACAGCCACGGTGTTGCCTTTGAAGGTTGCTGGATTATATCTGTCTACCTGAGGGCATTTTTGTTCTTCACCATCTTTTCACTTGGTCTAAACTTAACGTGCTTCGTCATGAAGTGCTTTGCCTTGGTTTCCTTCTGACACAGAACTGCTTGACCCTGTTGTGAAACCTAATTCTTCTTTTCCTGCTTTCTCTGTCAAAGCCAGGAGCAGTGAAAAGCACCCTCGAGCAGTTTGTTGGCGTAACTGCAGCTAAGGCAGCCTGCTGGTAGTGAAGGCACCATCCTCTGTCTGACAGCACACTGCCCTCCTTTCAGCCCACTGGAAACCACCTGGATGAGTAATTCTGGGTATGGAATACCCCTCTGAGCCGCTTCCCTTCAGAAGAAACGAACCGTGGAAGAAAGGTGGAAGGCCATCAGGAAAAGATGAGTGTCCAGCAATATGAGCTCCTTAAACATGTCTTGAGTGCTGTCCTTACTTGGACTAATTGTAATTTTCTTAATGAGGAGTTTAACCCTGAGCGTTTATGAATTTGTGTAATTAATGCCTTTAAATCCTGCAAATAGAGCTGATTTAGAAATACAGCATTTTAGAGCTACACCAAAAGTTTGAATATATCAAAATCTCACTATATAAAAACTAGGAGAAGTAAAAAATTGCTAATTTTCAAATGCCCTATTGCTTGGCACTCTTGCTGCAAGAAAAGACAATAAAGAAGAATCAGTGTTATTGCCATGGTAAGTCCGTGATGTGGCAGGGACACAGCAGGCATAGCCCATAAAACTGTCATCGTTTATTTTCTGAAATTTCCAAATGGTAAAATCCCTTTCAATTTTACAGCATTCTCCCTGTGTTCGTGACTTGAAGTTGTTTAGGTGCAAGATCATACCCATGTCAGCTCTCATTTCAGAGTGGGTATCCAGTTGTTTCTACCAACTTTACAGATACTTTTCTACTAGAGAATTCCATAGCCAAAAGCATTAAAAATTAAAAGACATGCAGAGGAAAAAAAAAAAAAAAAAAAAAAAAAAGGCTGAAAATATGTCTCAAGCAATTAAATAACATTACTCATTTATTTTCCAACTCATCTCTCCAGGCAGTGTTGATGTATTTCTCAGGGCATCTTCCCCTTGCCTGTTCCTCTCAAGAGCATGACTTTCAGAAAGTTCCTAATTTTAATCACGTCCTGAAATGAAGCTCCGAATAGAAAATTAGAAGCAGTACAAGAGACAATGTCACTGAAGAGTGACAACCTTGAAAGGCTTTGCTCTGTAATTCAGGAGATGCTAGGGCGGATATCTCCGAGCCCGTGTAGCCCTTGTACATCAAGCTCATGGTTACCAAAGAAACTAGCCTTCAACACACAGCCCAAAGAGTCTTCCTGTGCATCCTTATGGACTTCACGGGGGTAGGCATGCACTGAGCTATTTCATTACCCAGCGCCAAAGAACCTCTGGGGACTCTGAGCCCCCGGGGCTGCCCCACATCAGCTCCATCTGCATGGGCTGAGCCATGTCAGGTGGCTCCAGAGCAGCTGCTGTAGGACCTTCAGGTTCTCCATCAGTAGGACCTTCAGTTCCTCCATGGTCAATGGCAGAGGTGAGTGTTCCCAGAGAGGACGAATGCTGGTAGTGTGGGTGTGCCCCCTTTTTCCTTGAAGGACCACACATTTCTGAAGATGTCATGGTTATGTCTGCCTTTCCTTGAGGCACTGAGTGCCATGAGGATGCAGTGGTGGGCTTCTTCCTTGACATCTCTCCAGAAATGAAAAGCAGAAGCCCATGTCTCCTGCTCCTGCATGATGCAGCAGCAGCAAGAACCAGAGCCATCCTTGTCCACCACATCATGAAGCAGAGGATGGAGGCATGGAGCGGAGGTGTGAGGCTGGAGCTGGGCTGGTCGTTGCTGTTGGTAGGCCCATCACTAGAGGGAGACCAAGATCTACCCTCTGGTTGGTGGGTGTTCACCTCTGGCTGGAAAACAGGAAAGATAAGCAATAACATCACATTTTCCTCTTTATTTGCCAAAAATACTTGGGGTCCAGATCGGGGAGACAGTTTGATGTGATTACTACATCATGCAGTATAGCCGGTGTGGATGGTGCATCGTGCCCTCAGGATCTCCTCCCAGCTTAACACCGTGGCCCTGGTTCAAGTTCTTAGCAAGCAACACCATTTGTCTGCTTTTATTATGTGACCGAGAGAGGATTTGGTCGGTCTCTGAGGAGAAATGTCTACATCTGAATCACATCCACTAGGCTTCAGATACCGGCTGGGGCTTTGCCACTCGGAAAACTATTGTTGCCGTGGTTTATGCTTTAAACAAAACAAAAATCAGAAATGATATATTAGGCTTGGAGCTGCACTCTGTTCCTCATGATGGCCAAAATGGGATTTGCTCTGAAGGTTAATCTTGTTTTTGTCCCCATGTGTGCCAGGAGAGGAGACTCTGCCAAAATGTGCTCAGTGTGGGCCAGAGCTGGGGTGGCTCTGCCATTGCTGGTGCCTTGGGGTTGGCCCAGGAGGACAGCTGAGGTGTCCGTGCCAGGCTCTCCCCCCATCATAAACCTCGCCGTCACACCCAAAGGGGACGTGGCCATGCAAAGACTAATTGCAGTGTGAGTCCAGTGTGTCATAGCAGGATAACCACACCTGTGCAATAGGTGACACGAGCTCCGCGTTTCATGAACCACAAGCACGTGGGGAAGGAGCTCAGAAAAAAATCTCCTAGCAGATGGTCAGCTTCCTTTCCAAAGTAAAGTGCTATTTTTTTAAGAGAAAGGGTAGATACATTGCTTAGTGAAACATCCATGCCTATTCTAACTTGCAAGACACTCTGGTGGTGGAAGTTTCTTACCGAAGACTTCAAGCTTCTTTGTCTAATTCGTGGTGCACTCATATTTTCTGCCTCCTTCCTGGAGCACGCGCGTGAACTGAAATTTGTTTGCGGCTGGTGTTTGCCGGGTGCTCGTGGCCCCTCCGCCATGGCGCTCCTCGGGGAGCAGCAGCTGCAGAAATATTTGCGCTGCAACCTGATGAGGCTCATAAAACACTGCGAGTGTAAACACGATCAGATTTACAGAGCGGCATGTGTCCCACAGCCACCGGGGGCTGCTGTCGGTGGAGGCAGTGACAGCCACCATTTGTCACTTGGTAAAAGGGCACGGCTCGCCTCCCACACCAGCCCTTGCTCTTCTGCAGCCACGGGTGTCCATCCTGCGGGGACACAGCCAGGCTGAGCCTGCTGGAGAGGTGCCACCAAGCTTTGCTGCCCTTGGCCTGAGCAGGGAAATGGCAGAGGAGGGTGTGGGGTTAGGATGGTTCGTGCCAGAGGTGGATACAGTTAGAGATTTATTAACTTTTGCATCAGATTTTGGCATTGCAGTTGGCCTCCGCTTTCCCAAACGCAGCCCCTGCTGCCTCCGGGACCTGACCTGCTGATTTTAAAAGGCTGCTGCTTGTGCCATGCAAGTGCCACTCGCAGCTCGATCCCTCTGTCAGATCTCCTTCCGTGCAAGGCCAGAGGGGGGCTTCTTGCCTGCAGCCAGCCTAACCTTGCTGTGTGCAGGTGAGCTCAGTCAGAGAGCTGCTGGATGCTTGTGCCCATCACTTTTTCACATTTTGGCCATTTTCTCTTTCTCTTTTTTCTTCTTTTTCCCCCTGCTGCACCTGGCCCTGCCTGACAGGTAGAGCACGGCCAGAAGCCTTCTGCACGCAGCCTGCACCGGTGCAGACATCTCCTGTTAATCAATTAGCCGTGTGAAGTAATTAGGACAGGTTTCAAAGCAAAGAATAGAGAATGAGGGGTTAGAATAGAACGGAAGGGTGAGAACAGAGAATTAATTCCTTGCACCGTGTTTTTAAAATGCTTGCTACAAATCACACTCTTTCCCGGCCCCAACAAAACCTAATCAGCAGTTAATCTTCTCGCAAGATAACTTCATCAGCCAAAGCAACTCGTGATGGATTCATTTAACCACGGTATTAGTTCATCAAATCACAGCCTCATTACAGGCTAATCTCCTCCCTAGCCCCAGAAGGAGTCACGGACGTGACAACCCATCTCCTTCCAGCCCCAGTGGGGCTGTGGAAATACCTGTCAGTCCGTGAAAGCTTCCAACCCGGCCACCTACCTTCCTCTTCCTCACTGAGAGGCTGAACAGTACCACAGGGAGAGGCACAAAGAGAGCTGGAAAGGATCATTTAATAATAGCTCCTTCATCTCAAGTGCTTCCTTCAAGTGTGTGCAGGGCACGGAGTACCCCCACAGTCCCGTAGGGTGCTGCTGAATGTGTCGGTCACCCCTGCTGTGACAGAGCACGGTGTAAATCACTGGGTACTTTGGGGCTGTGGGGATCTTTTAGGTCATTCACGTCAGCAGCAGCAATGCCACAGCCATGCCTCTGGTCTGGAGGAAGCACAAGGTTCTGCTTGGTCTCAGCCTGAGTCTTGTCTGCTGGATCCAGGAGGGCTTTCCACGACATGGGAAAGATCCAAAGCACTGGATATTGAATCAGGGAGGCATGAAAGAGCAGACCTGAAAACAAGAGACATTTCTCAACAATTCACAAGGCTTATGAAAGATGTTAATGAGGAAAAACACATGAAACAAGTCATGATGAGACAGGAGCCAGTCCATGGTCAGCTCGGCTGCTGTAGCCCAGTGTCACAGCTCACCACAAAAAGCTTGGTTTTTGTCTCCATCTGCTGCCACCTCTGGTTTTCTGGCTCTTTAAAGAAGTCCAGGAAGTGTCACATCTCTTGTTTTGGAGGCACCCTTGCTAGCTCGGCATTACTCTAGGGCCATGCTGCTGGCATATGTGGACAACACTTTTCATGGCAATGTAAGATACTACCTAAAATAAAAGTCAGGCACAGATCTCATTTAGCAATAATTCCCAGGGAATTCCAGCTCTGGAAGGTTTCAGCTGGGGATAGCCCTTTCAATTTAAGCCAGCACGCTGTTGCCTCAGCAAAACTGCACAAGCAGCTGATGGAGCAGTTCCGTACTGCTGTCAGACAAAGCCAGAGCTCTGAATGTGCCTTGTTTGTAAAAAATCAAAATAAAATAAAATGAAAATATTTAAAAAATAATAATAATAAAATAAAATTTTAAAAACTGTGTTGAAGAAACCTAAATACTGCAGTGGTCTGCCAGCAGAATAGTCCACAAGGATAAAATTTCTTGGCTGCTTTAAATTAAAATATACTCCAGCAGTATGGTTTGCCATATTTTGAAGTCTACAAGAGCACTGCTGCTTTGCCTAGCAGGGAGATGAGGATGAGGAGCCGTGGCTGAAGCAGCCCAAGAGTGGTGCTGTTTGCCTGCCTCCCATTGCAGGCCTGGCAAGAAGCTGGTGACTGCAGCCAGCTGTCCTTGAATGTCACTCCAGAGACAGGGATGTCCTTAGAAGGGATGTCCTTAAACACCAGAAAGCCATTCTGCATGGTCTCCTTGGGTATATTTGCTCACGCTTAGGGTCTGCTTCAAGTTCATCCTCAGCCTGGTCAACCACATGTGCCATCCTTGCCCTGCTGGCACACCATGGTGCTCCCAGCAAAACCACCGATCCTGCTCTTGGAGGCATCCTTCCTAACCCCTTCTCAGCCAGGCTAAGGTGAAATGCTCTGGCAATCCCTCTCTGGCCTGACTCCCTCTCCCTGTGGGCATCACGGAGAGACAACAGTGTTTATAGGGCTGGAGTAGGCTCAGGCTCCAGGTGAAGAAGACCAAGTTTATGTGCCAGTACTGCCTCGAGTCAGTGGTCTCTGGAGACACTTTCAGTCCCCAGCAAAGCAAACAAACACCTACACTGCTCTGCTGACTTGTTCCACTGACAGGAACTGCAGCCCAGACTCACACGTCAGGTGGAGATGCCTACGTGGTGACACCTCCTCGTGGGTGTTTCCTCTGGGATGCCGAGTCCCTCCCTGGAGGGCAAAGAAGGATTTATGGGGTTGCAGCCATCCCGCAGGAGATCTGACCTCAGAGCCACACACAGACTGTGGAGGACAAAGACGCCGAGCACCGACATTTTCAGGTGTAGTGTCTGTGGAGTTTGGGCTTGAGGATGGCATTAAGACCAATCCAAAACACAGCTGGGAAAGGAAAAAAAAGATGGGAGTTTGCTGTAAGTGACCACCATTATTTGCCACTTGCCGTAAGAAACTTCTGTGTTTCTGGCTCGGCAGCTCCAGATCCTTGCCTACCATCAAGTTATAACCTCAGATCAGAGGCGGCAGAGTCTGAAGACAAAAATCTAATGATGAGGCAGCTTGGTGAGGGGAAAGGCTGATCCAGCTGAGCACTGTGGAGCTCAGCAGCTCATTATCAGATCCAACACTATGGTAAACAGATCATGAAAAGCCCCAGGTTGTTAAGAAATTTGGTGCCTTGAGACTGAGTTGGTATGGAGATGGTAGGTGATGTCTGTGGAGGGAACGTGAAGACTTGCAGTTTTGCTTGGAAGACACAGAGGAATGGAAAGGCAACAGGGACATGGAAGTGACTGTGGAGGAACACGGTGTTTTGCCCTACCCATCGGGGAAGGTCTTAGCACCGCAGGTGGGAGATGTGGCCATCGCAGCACACCGTGGGATGGGAGGCAGAAGGGAGCACAGCATCTCCCCGGGTGCCTCAGGTTTGTGGGCTGGCCAGGATTCACCCCAGCACGGTGAGCTGCGGGCTCCCCTGGGTGACAACACCGCGTTTCTCCTGTAGCACAGCTGCGGATATTGCATGTCAAAGCTGCCAGCGCCTTGTCTTCACCGATGGCACTTTGAGCAAGGCTCACGCTGGGTTAGAGCATTGTTACTTAGCAACTTCAGCCGGCTCTGTAAATGAAGTGGCGTGGAGGGCTCTTCTGCAAGGGGAGGAGAGCAGTATTTAAGGTAGGCTCTGCCCCTCTGCTCTCACCTAGGCATTTGGTAAAGCTGTTTCTTTGTATTTTCTCATCTGCACGTCAGTTTTTCCTAATCTTACACCACAAGCTTTTGGCAAATTCTGCCGCCTCTATAAGCAGCAAGAACTACAAAGTCCGTGCGTTGTACAGAGGCTCCGATGTACTTTGGTAATGATGAGAGTGAATAACAATAAAGTTGTTAATTAAGCCCTGTGCATTTTGTGTGTGAATGCACAGATATCTGTAAAACAACAGTTATGGGCTCAAAAGAACAAGAACTGTGAAATCCATGTCTTGTTGGTATCTGTTAATTACTGTGTCAGTAGGGCCAGGCAGGCTCTGGAGGCATGGGGTTAAGAAAATGAATGGCCCTGGATGATGTTTTGCATTCTACCAGAATTTATGTCATACCTTCAAATGGAAAATTTAGCCTTCAGTGTATAAAATTTGCTCAGACAAAGACTCCACTTCCACCCGGGTCCAAGGGAAGAAACTGCTCTCAGATCCTTGTCCTGGGAATCGGGAGCCTCTGAAGCATGCAGAGCTATGAGGGGATGGGGCAGACCTCTCACGGCCTCAGGTCTGAACGTGGAACATAGAAATGGTGAGCATGGTGCCACTGGGGATCAAGCAGCCTGTCTTCGTGGGACAGGAGGAGCTGCAGCCCCACTCATGAGGTCTGGTGGAACTGGCACCTCATGAAGCCGTTCCAGCAATGCTGAGGTGCATCACACCAGTGATCCACGACCTAAAGGTGATGTGAAGCACCACATGCACAAAAGGTACTTGACTTGTCTGTACCGAGGACAGTCCCCTCCCTTGGCCCCCAGCTCCTCACACAAGGCCCACAGGACCCACCTCAAGACCCACAACCTCAAGCATCACCCTGAAGGTAAGCATTGGGCCCTCTGAAGAGCCAAGCAGGCTCTTCCTTCTCGGAAAACACAGCAGGACCCAGCGAGGCAACGCCCCGCGTGGTATAAATGCTTGGAGCACTTTGTCAAAGGGCTGGGGTGAAAAGTAAATTAGGCTGAACCATATTCTGCTCTGCTTGCCAAGCACAAGAGGTTGCACAAGTGCTGCTTCCTTTCCCAACCGTGTTTCAAAATAAATCATTTAGTGCTGGTGCCGTGGAGAGCCCCATCTGCTAATGCGAGGTGTTCCCCAGGGGCTAGCGGTGCTCAGGGAGAACTGTGCAAGGAGCTCCTCATAACGGGACCTCTCTGAATCCCAGCACTGGGGCTGCAGGTGGGAGAGAGGCAGAGGTCTGTGTCAGTGCCACATGGCACTGTCCTGTGCTAGAGCTGCAGCCGGTCAGACTAAACAAGCAGGCAGCAGGAGACAAGGAGGTTGTGATTTATGCAGCACGTTATCAGGCTGCGGGTGGCCACGGGATGTGGTGGGTACCAGAAGTTCCCAAGGCACGAGCACAGCAGATTTACCTGAGGAGGGCAGTCACTATCACAGTCTGGGACTTGGGCACCTGAATTCTTTTTGTGTCTCACCTGAAACACTTACTTTACCTACTGATTCACTAATGACTTCATTACTTCTCTTCAGTTTTTGGGAACCCACCTTCTCCAGGATCCAGTCCCTTGCCTTGTCACAAGGGTGTACACTCTTTAATACTAAAATTATTAATTTACTTTTGCTGTCTTTTAATTATGTTTAAGCTACTGGGTAATTAAGGTCATGCTATATAAATTATATGTCTGGGCTATCACCATGCCAACAGTCGCTGTGTCACCTAGATATTTTTCACCCATCATTTATATTTTCTCCTCAATTTTTGATTGCTCTATGATTCTATGATAAATATATTGGTAACTCTTGGGCAAAGGTATAAAGCCTGAAAGGAAAAAATCAGCTGATAACTCCTAATTAAAAAGATTAAGTTACTTTTTGAGATTAGCCAGATAGTTTTTAATCTATTTAATGTGATGTATCATTTTTAATGTGCTGTACCATTTTTCATGCTCTGTACCATTTTTTTAATGCAAAGTTTTAGTAAAGTTTGAGCATGCCACGTGATGAGGAAACACTTAAAAAAACACAGTGAGTGCAGCTGACCTCCATCAGCTAAACCTGTTAGCTCACCAAAGGATGCTATCAGCATAATTTAAGAAAGAACTGTTCCCTGTAAAAGCATTTTGATTGTTGCCAGTGTTTCTCAGTTTGTTACTTCAGATGAGCATCTTATTTTCATGAGAAACATGACGGGTGGCTGCTGCAGGAGAAATCAGAGAGGAACGCAGCAGCAGCAGCTCTTGCTATAGCATACAGAGGTGTCAGGGTTTCTTGGCAAGCTGTATCTACTCATAACAAACCTAGTTATATAAATAATATATATATAAAAGTAAATACGTAAGTGTTGGAACACTGCTATCAGGGCAAATCTAAGGAATAAGTAGCTCTGTCATGTAAATCTGCAACTCAGAAAATAATTGATAACTTATAATGAATAAATAGCTCAACATTATATTTCTTTAAACAGAAAATGTGGGGGAAAAAAACTCTCATGAGAAGAATGATAGAAAAAGAATCATTCAAGTAAAAACATGATAGCAGAGAGGTACTTTTACCCTTATATGTATACCATTGATGAGACTGGGTAGGAAAACTGAGCTACTGAATGCCTTTTTCACTAGCAACAATTTTGAAATGATGTTTAATGACAGGAGAGGATTTAGTGGGAAAAAAAAATCACACACAGGAAGATCTGAAAAGTGAAAAAGATACCTAAGTAGCACAAGAACTGAGAAGCTCCATCTGCTTGGCTTCATCAAAAACAAGATCAAAAATTGTTCTCATCCCCGAGCATAAATATCTTTAAAGGAAGGAAACCCTGAGAACAAAGGGGGTGTGAAATCAGAACCAATGTCTGGAAGCTAAAGCCAGACCATTACCAGTGAGGTACATGACACAACATTTTCATGGGGAAGGTGATTAGCTACCAGTGCAAACTAACTAAGGATGGGATCATCTTTAGGTGGTTTTCTGAGGAGTGAGAAGCAATGCCACCCCCTGCTGCAATCACTGTGATAACCAGCAAGTGGATTCCAGCCCAGAGACTGCTTTCTTTATCTGCTGTGAAGCTCAGACCCATCTGTGCTTCCTCTCTAGAAAGTGATGGAGGAATGACATCTTGACATTCTGGCCATAGCTGACCCTGCTAATACAAATCTGCCTCTTCTGGTACCCTCGTATGAAGGTGCTGGAGTTTGCAGCAATTGCAAGTATAGCGATACCAATGCTGGGTTGCTACAGACAGAGCTGCAGAAGCCCTGCAAGTGGGCTCAACACCACATGAAGTTCTGGGAGACGCTTCCCAAGAATCCAGGCAGGATCCTGTCTGCAGCCTGCACTGGGGGTATGCAAACACTCCTCCAAAAAAATAAGCAAAACGCTTGAGACTCAATAAAACAGCACTGCATTTCACATTATTTTGGATATTGCCAAGCAGCCCTAGTGAGCAGCACGGATGACGTGTCACTGGTCCCATGCAGAACATGAGAAATGAGCGATGTACCTTGAAGGGAGAGGCATGGATGATAGTTTTCGTTAGTTCCACTGAGCCGTAATCCCCCACCACGCTCCTCTGCTTGTACCTAGGAATTCCCATCTCCTCATGCCTTTTTTCCATAACAAATCCTATCATTATTTGGTGTCCCAAGCAAAAACTGTATCATGCTTTTGGAGATGCCTACACTATATCCCCGCAGCTGTCAAATCCACTATCTGCAAAGCAGGTTTTATTTTTACCACATGCACTCAAGGAAACAGCTTACCCTAGTTATGGTTTTCAAGAACACAGCCATAACATTTCAGATATGTGTACCATCATCGTGACAAGTCTGTCAGTCAGTCTGTCTGGGGAGCAGCTTTATTTTTCCTGCATTAGCTGTGCTGTGATCAGACCTAAGAGCCCCGATGTGGCAGACACCACATGAGAAAGCAGTGAAAACCCAGTCCCTGCCAAGGCTCACTCCTTTCACCGCAGCACGAGAGCCTTTGAAAAGCTGCTGGAGAAGAGGAGTTTCATCTGGTGAAGCCATCTATGTTGTTCAAAGAAAATACAAGAGGCTCCTGAGTGAACGTGCTAGGGCTTTATACCTGTTTATTCCTGTGGCAATTCAAAGCCTGACACGGGGGAGATCAGGACCCATTTCCCAGAGGATTGGGAGCTGGGAGCCTGCAGCAGGCAGGGCACTCGACCCCCTCTGAGGTGATGGCAGGGGGAGCCCCTCCAGGGTGAAAACTGATGGAAAAGGAGTGAGGAAGCCTTTGGCTCCCTGCCAGCCTGCCCCCAGCAATCAGGGTCCCAAACCGTACAGCAGGAAGGAAAAACTAGCAGGGATTAATGGATTTATTTTCTACACGGGCACTTTTAATGAGAGGTGATTCTCTCATGAACCCTAAAATAGGTTAACCTAACCTAAACCTAACCTAAAAATAGGCTATCCTTTGCTTCAGATTCTGAGAGGCTGGTACAGCCGTGAGTGATGGCGTTAGAGCAGTGATGGTGTCAGTCAGTGAGGACCTACACGGTGGATCAAAGCGGTATCCCGAAGCCCAGAGCAGCCTAAAGACAGCCCCCCAGCTCACCTTTTTGTCCCTGGGACACACAACCAAGCCAGAGACATGGGGTTGAAATGCCACCCGGTTTGGGTCCCACCCAGCCTAAATCCTCCAGTTCATTTCTCTCAACTCCAAGGAGAGGGGCACAAAATTTGGGTGCGAATGCCGCCACCACCCCCCACTAACTTTTTTATCTACACAGGAACAAAATGGGGTTGTTGTGGGGCTGGCACCTGAGCCCCTGTTCCCTTGAGGACACACGTGCCCTCATTCCACACACACAAGCCAGGGCCCAGCGAGGCCCTGTCCCCAGGCAGCAGCTCTGTCCCTGTCCCCTGAGCACCCTGAGCTCTGTGCTTCGTGCTTGGGCCTGCGCTGCCTGGTGACATTGCCAGGTGTCCCCCATGGGGCTGGGGTGGCTCTGCCCGTGCCTCAGCCCTGGCTGGGGGTTAGGGGTGAGGGGTGAGGGCCATTCTTGTCACGCTGTAGACACAGGGTCAAGAGAAGACAGCAAACTGGGACACACATGTGGCATAGCATGCACAAGCAAAGATACAGAGACAGGGGTATAAAAAATGAATTCATGATCATTTCTTTCCTTAGCTCTAATGCTCTCGTCTTTATTCAGTATTGTCTAATTCATAACAGCCTTTTTGGAAGGAGATGCTTGAATGCCTAGAATCATAGAATCACAGAATCACAGAACGGTTTGGGTTGGAAGGGACTTTAAATATCATCTAATCCCAACCCCCTTCCATGGTCAGGGACCCCTCCTAGCAGCCCAGGCTGCCCCCTGCCTCATCCAGCCTGGCCTTGGGCACTGCCAGGGATGGGGCAGCCACAGCTCCTGTGGGCAGCCTGGGACAGGGCCTCACCTCCCTCATTGAGAAAATTGTCCTTAAATGTTCCTTCCTCCAATTTCTTTTCTCTTTCTTTCATATCATTTCTCTACTGGTGCCTGGTTTTAAGCAAGTTCTGGCCTAATCTGTGGGAGGAATGATGCCACAAGAAGGCCCTTTCAGTGAGTCCCATGTTCACATGGAAGCTGTGTGGAAGCGAAGGGCTCTGCTCGCTGGCCCACAAGCAGTCAGCAGGCTGGGCTGGATTCCCTCACTTCCCCAGCACTTCTTGTCCGTCACCTCCAGTTCCCCTCCTCCCTATTTTTTCATGTTGCTTCACCTCTTTCCAGGTTAAAAAACCTCAGTCCTGAGGTAGGTGGCTACCACACTCTCATTAGTCCACTGAAGTTACCACCCTCCTTCCCCACTTGTAGCCCCGGTCTCGCTGGCTGGTGGCTGCGTTACACAACTGGGTGTTTTGACACTAAGCACATGTGAAAAATAGAGGTGGAATCCCAAATGTGGCCCTAGACTGAAAACATGCAGACAACTCGGGACAAAGACTATCAAGCAGAATATGACAGTGCAACACCTGAACAAACGAGGTGCTGCGGCACCCGTGCAAACGAGACATTGCAAGGAAGGAGGGAGGAGGTTGCTAAAAGTAATAATATGTTCTTTTTCTTTCCACAGAGACCCCGTTTGTCACGTAGTGATACAGTCAATAGCTTTATCTACCTTTTGCAGCTGGCAGGCAGAGTATGTGTAGCAACATTACCCCCTACAGTTCAGCAGTATGTTCCCACTTTCTTTAAGCTTTGGGTATGGCTCTGGGTTTTGCTTATCTTAAGCTAACAAATGAACTTCTTATTTTATCTTGAATCTATTAAACTCGTGCATGCATGGAAAACACTTGAAGGAGGCATGAGGAATGGGTAAGTCAGCAGCCTGCAAAGACTAATTACTGCAAATAAAATCTTGCAAAAATGCAATACGTTAAATTAGCCTAAGCAATGTTATGTTTGCACTTTCTCCTAATTTACAGCTTTTCATTAACAAGTTTTTGTTTGACCAAGAAAAATGAAGATTTTTCCCTTTCCACAAAGTTTTAATCTATTACTTGAGAAGGATGTAAAAATGTCATACAAGATGGAAAATTTACTTGAAATTGCAGATTTGGCAACTTCGTTGGAAACAGCACACTTTCAGAAAAAGTTGTCCTATGCATACATATATATCATTATTTTTTGGAGGCAAAACAAGTAAAATATACATCACATTTACCATGGTGTGGCTGCCTGCCTGGGGATGCCTCATGGGCTGCCTGGCAGGAGGGCTCCTGGGAGGGTGTAGTGAGTATTTGGGGAATTTGAGTCTGATCCCACAGCTGCTCCCCTTGTCATATTTTCCTTCTTCTTCATTTTCTTAAACACAACATGAAAAAAAAAAAAAAAAAAAAGAGAGATACAAAAAGCTTACTTTAAAATACCGTAAGCTTCATGAAAACCAAGGGGCCAATGCAAGACAAGCTTAATGCAAGCAATACCAAGTGGACTTGAATTTGAGAGGGGAAGCCACCACTGTATGGATTCCCATAGCCCATGTGGGCTGTGTGATCATTGTGCAGGAGCCAGGGTTGCATTTTTCAGCACACCATGCAAACTACAGCTCACACAATTAGTAGGCGAGAGACTTCCTCAGCCAGGTGTGACAACTTCATAAAAGCATGGTGTAAAACAGCAGCATGGAAAATTCTTACAACAGAAGCAATCCCAAATCTGAATGGATTCAGGGGGAAGGGCAATCATTTTGCCACTGATCAGCCTGGGGCTGTGCTTTTACCACCATTAAAAGCACTTTCAAGAATCCCGGAGAATTAAGTTTCCAGCACTGTTGCGTGTCCTGCCCCATTTACACACCCTGATGCTATCAGTGCAGACTGGGTGACACACAACAGCGTTTCCTTGCTAGCAGAGGAGAGCTCCAGGCAAAGTTTTGCAGACACAGCTTTAATGGATCTTGTTAGATCACTGGGGCTGCCTGACTTTGGGGTTGAATGTACCTTACCCTGACTTCTCAGAGAGGAATTGATCCTGACCATGGGGTGCTTTTGCAGGTAGCGGCAGCCCCCCATCAAATTCAGGGCGTAGATCACAAGAATTTGTTCCAGCTCGCATTGTTTTCTCTTCCTTGCAAGAGCCTGTGATAGCAGTGCACAGTGGCAATCAATTAATAAGAACAAACATATGGTTGCAAGGAATCCCTCAGTTCTCCATCACGCTTTAACTTCCTTGGAGAGCAGAGCCTGAAGGAGAAGTGCAGAGCGAAGACCTCCACAGGCACATCTGTGCACTCGGAGATTAATCCTTTAAGAAAAGCTCAGGGCCAAGGGAGCCAGACGCTGTGTCAGAAACCAGGATTTCCAGCCTAGCACCTGCTCTGCAGCTCTCCCCGTGTGGCTTGTGACAAGTGTCAAGAAACTCAGATCCTAGGAATATCAAAAAGAAACCTGTGAACACTTACAGATTGGGTTTTCCCTGGATTTGTTTTTATTACAGGCATTATTTTTTATTTTATTTTTTTTCTGGGATTTTTGCCATGGTGAAATGAAGGCTGAAATGCCAGCATGCCCAGGGCAGACACAGCTTCCCAAACAGCCCTTGCAAGGCCGGATACCTGCACTGGGTGCTCCTGGCACTGCTCTGGGGCACATTTGAGCTTCACCCCTGGCTCCCGGCAGGTTCATTCCCTGCCAGCAGCCCAGTGGCAAGCAAGGTCCCAGGGCAGCAAGGACGATGAGAAATGCATCTCGCTACAAACCCTCACCAAAGGAATTTGAAGCTCCACATTCTAAAGAAAGCAAAACCTCAAATCTCTTAACTCCCGTGCAGCTTCCCAGCCAGACCTGCACAAAAAGAACAATCAGAGCTCTCATCAAAACCAATTTGATATGCTAAGGCGATGCCAAGTAATTCTTGTAGGACACTGCGGTACAGCTGTCTTGAGCTCCTGTGCGCTCAGCACATTTTGAGATCACTTTGGCAGTGCCTTTGCTGGGTTTTGCAGTCGCATGGGAGCCCTGCAGGCTGCCAACGTGCTCCTGGGACACCACGGCACAGCCACCTCCTTCTCGAGGTGGGACCTTCGGGTCCAACCCTTCTCCTGGATGCACTGGGGTGGGCACTGGAGCCAAGGGGCTGCCCACCTACCTGCAGGGCTGCAGTTGTGTGGATCAGCCCCATCCCATCACCAGCACTGGTGGAGCTGCTCAGATGTGCAGAGCATGAGGCTGCCCCCTTTGTCAGGCCCCAGGGTATCCAGGATATTTTCCTAGAGATTTTTCATGAGATCCTGCAGGAGACCTTCAGTTTCTTGAAAGCCAGGCAAGATACCCTAGGGCCTCTCCAATGGCACTGAATATCCACATTTGGACTATCCTATCTGGACTCCAGCTGCAACTCCAGAAGGTCATGTCTGTCACATAGGTTAGCCATGGATATATCAGGTATCGTAAGATCTATCGTATGGCAATAGATTTCTACATGTGGACAATCAAATTGGGCCCTGGATCCCTCATAGCCACATGGGTTGACCAGAAGACCTCCAGAGGTCTCTTCCCACCTAAACCACTCCGTGACACCCACCCACACGTAGACACCAACATATGTGTGTTGTAACCTGTGGGCCTACATGTGTCCCACCTGTAGCTTCCTCCTGGTCCTGTACATGACAAGAAATATAACTTCTCTGCCCATCTGTTAGTGCTGGTGACATTATTTCCCTGTGCAGCACTCACAGGCTGGATCCCAGCCTGGTGGAGCTTTCACATGGATGTTAGTAGGATCAGGAACATGGCCCACGCAAAGATCAAATATAAGCCTCTTACATCGGCACCCAGAGGCACAATGGCATTAGGCTCTTCATGCATTCAGATCGATTCTGTAAAAAACAATAGGAAGAGAGAGAGCTTTGTTGCCTGTTGTCCTGAAGTAAAGGAGACATTGCACAGATCACCAGAAAATATGAACGATTAATCGTGTCTACAACATGTGCTTTGAATGTTTTCTACCTAAACCCAAAAACAAAAGGCTTTTCCTCCTTGAAACAAACACAAAATGCTATCTAGTGTTGGCTCTTTGCTACTGCAGTTTCACATAGGTGTTTCTGAATGAAGCAAAATGGGCAGCAAAGCATTAAGGCGCCCCTGACAGTGTGCAGCAGCTCTGTGCACTCGGGATAGGGGAGCCTTGCCCGGTTCTTGAGTCTGGTCTGAATCCCAAAGGCCATACAGAACTCACACTTGCTGGTTTCACACCCCACAGAGGAGAGACAGAGCAGAGAAAAAGGACCAAAAATGGGGAATGAGAAGTTGCAACCAGCTGCAGAGCCATGCACCAGCACCAGGATGGCTGTGCTTTCCCACCTAGTTTAACACAGCACACGAGTCTCTCTAGCTAGAAAATATATATTATTTTTAATTTATTTTAACTATGTCCACTTTAACATTGAATTATGTAAAATGCTATTATTAACAATATTTTACTTTTTTTTTTTTTTTTTTTTTTTTTTTCTAAATAAGTATCTGGATTTAAAGCTCACAGGACAGAAAGACAATGGGCTGACAGCCCTCTGGGTTTCAAATCAATCCCTCGTATTTGTCCTACATGTAAAAAAAAAAAATGAACTTTTGCTAGTAAACAGTTGTGGTTTCAATTCTGACGTCTGAGTTAATTAAAGATCAGATTCTGCCTCCAAAGCCACGTTTGCAGGTGAATTCCTGCACGAGGCCGTGTTTTCACCGGCAGTTTTTCTGTCCATCAGCCAGCTGCTGTGACATCTCAGCACATCCAAAAGCACCTTCTTTAAATTGCCATCAGCCTTGCCTACCACGGATCAAAACATCTCGGCTTCCCTGCGTGACGTGCCTCAGAAATGTCACTTTTACCCGCGGCAGGCGACGTACCAGCTAACAGTTTTCTTGTCCTTGCAGGAAGAGGGAGCAGAGGGAGGGGATGGGAAGGAGGCAGCGGCAGCTGATTTGGATTCCCGAGGCTGAATTTTCCCCTGCTGCCTCTACGAGCTGCATCACCTGCCTCTGCCTGGGGCACACGTGGCCGGCACCACTGCGGGCAGGGCTTGTGAGGGGCTCACAGAGAGCCCCCACGGTCCATGGAACAGAGACCACCAGCTCAAGCTTGGCCATAAACATTTCCTACATGCTTTTAATGTGCCCCGTGGAAGCATATTTACCTGTACTCAGACCTCAGTAAGTAAATATTCAGAAACACTGTGCTCCTGAAACCCCCCCACAGCTTTCTTCCTAAAATAAAGGCTGGATGCTTCACGCACACCAGGCATCGGTCATGTTGCTGCTGTCAGACTGGGAAATGATGAGGTACAGTTGTGTTTCCTGTGTCTGATCCCAAACCTGAAAATCAATTCACATACTAGCAGGAAATGATGGGAAAGGATCCACAGGCAGTAGGAAAGAATGAGACCTCAAGGACCGTACCCCCTGTCCTGTCACCAGATGGGTGGGAGACAACCAGCTGATGGCAGCAGGGGAAATGGCCCTTTCTGCAGCTGTGGGGAATCCTTGACGTTTCCTGAGAATTTCCTCTTGAGGATTTCCTCTTGTTCACCTCAGCCTGCAAAGGTGAGTCCTGTGACGTTTTAACCACAGGGGCTGGGCCATGAGGGCAAAGCCCCAGGGGAGCTGGAGCACAGGCCCAGAAGGACACGACAAGCCCTCGTCCTGGGAGCCCGCTGTGCTGCTCCAGCACCTGGTAAGACGACAAGTGGCACTGATTTGCTGTTATCTAATAAATATACACAGGAGATGTGCCCCCAGTGGAACAGCCAGGTGTAGCAGCACTTCAAAGGGCCCCCGGCTGCCACAGCGCACTCGGGGCTCTTGGCAGTCAAAGCAGAGAAGCTTTTTTTATTATTTATTATTTTTTTATTATTATTTAATGGTGGGGAAAGACATGGCTGGAAAAGTCTTTCTGAGGTGCAGGCTCACACATCTAAGGGCAGTGAGGCAGTGAAAACAACCATCGGTGCAGATCAGCAGGGTCTTTTAGACTCTTCCCCAAAAAGCACCGTGAGCCACCTCCAGCTCCTTCTCCCAGTCTCCCCCACCAGCATGGTCCCAGTTTCTGGTGGGTCGGTTCTGCTCCCTCAGGACAGAGGGAAAACCCACTAGGGTCACGCTCAGCATGGGCACAAATAGGGTATTCTTCTTCCACCAAGGCCTGATCTTAAGAGCAATAGCTCGATTTTGAGAGAGGTTTTCCAACAACTTTAAATCCTCCCTTGGTAACAAGGTGAAAACCCCAACCCCAAAACACCTGGGGCTGGTTCACATTACTTGAGACTGTCCCAGCCCCTTTGCATCCTCGGATTAAGGTCATAGGCACCTCACCCACAAAGGAAAAAGAGGAGGGAGGAGGTACCAGGTCTGAAAAAGCAATTTCTCAACCCCTGCTGCTGCCACAGTGTCCTGACACCTCAGTTTCACAAGTCACTTGTTTTCTGCTCATTTCAGAACATTTTAGCACCCTTAACCACTAGGAAGCAGTTTCTTCTGGCTGTTTTTCGTCTACACAATTCTTTTTTTAAGGTTGTTACTGATACCCGGAGTTGAGGCAGCTGTGCAGACCGAGCTGCGTTGGGAAGGATGTGTTACACGGGTACGGCCACGGGCATTTTAACTCCTTACCAATACCTCGCCTGGAATGATCTGGAGGCAGGGGCTGGCCCGGCTGCTCACAGCCCTCACCCCGCTGTTCTTTGGGTGCTGTTTTTGCACAGAAAAAAATCTCACAAATAACAAAGCCTCGGGAAGGCAGTTATTTACCAGAACAGAGTGAGTCACCGTGTTTACTCTGCATGCCGGGATCTGAAAGACAAGAAGCCACAAAAGGTCACGGAGGAGCTGTCTCCTTGCCACTTATTTTGTCTGCTCCTCCGACAAAGGCGAAGCCATCTGCAGTACAAGCGACGAAGCAGTGATGACCAAAAGATTTCAAAGGGGCATGCGGGGAGTGCCAAACACTCTCGGTAAAGCCAGAGCGAACAAGAGGAGTCGTACAGCTCTTTGTGTAACCTTTACTCTCCCGTTACGTGCACCAGTTTAGAGTAATTATGGCAAAGCCGCTCATTGTATTATAAATGTAATGACATTAGCAGGACTGTCGCCGCGTTTGTAGCAACAGTTGTGAAATTAATTTTTTTCTTCATTAAGGAGATCCTTATTTGCATGATTAAAATGTCAGCCCAGATAAATGCGCGTGCCAGAGAATGAATCACTGAGCAAAAATGCCACCTGCCAAGCCTGGAGAATAGGACAAGCAGGCAGGCGGCGTGGGGCAGCTCGGAGCTGGCTCCAGCTCCCGGCGGGAGCTGCTCCCTGGGAGCTGCGATGGCCACGATGTGCTGGGGCAGGATGCCGAGCACCAAAAGGATGCTGAGTACAGAAAGGTAGCCCTGTAAAAGAGGGGAAAATACCTGCAGTCTAAACTTCCCCCTTTGTTTATATTTGGTGATGAAAAAAGCCCATCCATGAGCACACACCTCCCGTGTCCTGTTCTTGCCTTCCATGCACATTGCTTAGCTCGGTGGTATTCTTCCAAAATGACACCACCTCCCCTCCAACCGGACTGAAGCTCCTCAGCTCCACCTGCTACCGAGAACCAACCTATTTCCTATCTGCTTTCAAGCCCCGGGCGCTGAGGCAGACTGAGAGCTGTGCCCAAAAGGGCTGCGTCCCAAACAGCAGCGCTGAGGAATGAAGGAGTGGGGAGCACAAAGTCGTCTTCCTGTTTGAGGTCAAGAAGGGAAGCTGACAAGATAGCGTGGTGTCAAGGATTGTGGGCGTTACCTGATTCAGACAGGTCCTGGTCCTTCAAGAGCATTTTCATTGATAACGAAAGCAAGGAAAACAAAAATAGGATAGAAAAAATATAGTATTTTAAACTGAGATGTTCCTTTTAGAATACACTGGGATTCTCTTCATCTGTGTTTTCATAGCAAATTTTATGATTTGGACTTCTTTGCATTTTAGGAAATGTAATGGAGCAATTTTGATGTTTCTAAGGAAAATGTTTGTTACTCAAAACGTTGCATTTTGACAACTGACGGCTTGCTTTACGTCACTGTAAGAGCTGGAAGGGGAAGTCAGCTGAGAAAACCGAACACTTCACTCTGCAAAAGGTTGAAACAAACCACTGGAGCCTCACTGCAAGGCTGTGACCTGGAGGAGTCCAAAAGAAAACTTCCCCAAATCACTGCGTTTCAGTGAAATTGTGCTGGATAACCAGCACTTCCTAGTGCACCGCACCGGGACACCCCCTGCACCCAGGCTGCAGGAGGGCTCGCGCAGGGCTGCTCGTGCTGCAGAACAACTTGGTGCCCACACAGGCAGGGCCGGCAGCTCCAAGCCCAAGCCGAGCTGCCAGTTTATCACTGCTGAGGCAAAGTGGCAAAAATATGCTGGGAAGCTACAGCATGTGTGTGTGTGTGTGCGTGTGTGTGTCCCCAGCCTTCCCACCTTCCCGAGCAGATCACCGCTGCTGGCATAAAATCTTTCTCCTGACCTTCATCCGAGCAGAGCATCCTCATCAATACCAGTCTATGTTTGCTTCGAAAGAGAATATGCTATTGAGGTATTTCGGTGCAGACTTTTTTTCAATAAGCCCTGTTAATCAAGTCCCTGTAGGCAACGAAATTGCTGCGGATATTTCTAATAGAGCTGACCTCAGCCCAGTACAAACAGAGCCAGACAAGTCAGCTGAGACAGATGTTTCTTAAGATTTCAAACTTGCATTGGCTATTTTTGTAAAAGTTAGGAAAGAATCAGTAATAGTTCCTGAGTGCTAATTTGCATGGATGAATTTGTTTATAAAACAGTGTGCTCCAGACCACAGACATGAAGCACCACCGGTGGGAAGGGGCAAAACTAGGGCAGAAGGCTCCAACCAGGGGACACAGATCACGGGAGATGACTCAGGTCTTCATGCAAGGGTTAGGGTTAGGACTGGGGTTAGGGTTAGGGTTAGGGTTAGGCTTGGGGTTAGGGTTAGCCCACAGGAAGGAAGAGGAGGTGAGGTGGAACCCTCTTCCACGAAGCCTTCAGGGACTGTGGGAGCTGTTGCCTCCCCAGGAACATGAACAAAAACTCACTGTGTTCTTTCTGGGGTTTCAAGGCGGACCTGCAGCGGTGCAGTGGGAAATATAGACTCCAGCCCACCTTGCCTTGTGTCCTGTGACACTGAACAAGAGGGGCTCAAAGCTCTGTGCTCTGAGCTCCTGCTGCTGCTGAGCGAGCTGCTGCGGAACCTGGTGCCATGGTGAGATCAGGAGAGGCTGCTTCTGCAAGAACTAGAGCCAGACCCAGGTCTGGGCTTCAGCAGTATTGAGCTTGGGGCAGCTTGACATCATGGGGTCTCTGGAAGAGCTGCCCCATGACCTACCAAGGTCTCTGCTTGGAGCAGAGAGGTTCAGGGCGGGGTTCCCGATGCTATCTTCTGCTGCTGTCATACAGAAAGCCAGGCAAGCCCACAAATCCTTATTACTTATCGGTTTTCGGCTCGGTTCAGATCAATTTGTATTACAGTGTGGTGGATGTCTATTTAATTCTTGCATCCTTCCTGACAGCAGGGAAGTGTTTTTAGTTTTACTGTTATTATTGTGGCTTTTTGCATTTATGCTGGGAAGTCCCGCAGCAATTGTGCAAAGGAAAGAAGAAGGGTAGGGTGAGATGCGTGAAGTTAGATGCCATAACAGAAACTAGCAATGAAAAATAAAAACTCCTAATCACTGGCTGAGCTGAAGAAAGGCATTAACTAAAACTCTCCTAATCTGTAAGGTTTGCCAGCCCTTGGTCTTTGGGAGGATAGGAAGCCCCACTTTTATCAACGTCCCCTATTTCTCTGGGCTCCCAGTAATTGCTTCTCCTGCATTTTAGGCTGTGAACTTTGCACTTACAGACTTCTTCCTCCACTGTTGCCACAATAAAAGGCACATGAGCATGTTCTCTAAAATTAGACATGTTAGGGAAAAAAAAAAAAAAAAAAAAAAAAAAAGCAATATCATAAAAGCCCTCCTTGACCTTGTTGCAGAGTTGGATCAACACCTAATTGTTAAATGTTGCACGTTTCCCTAAAGACAAAACAAACACGAAGAAAAGCTCCTGGATTCTGGAGGCTGGCAAAGCTATCTGCCATCTGCAGAAATTCAGCTGGGCCTTCAGCTGATAATAACGGCAGACAATACCTTTATTTTCCTCATTTTCTCTCCTTTTACACAATTGAATATCTTCCCCTTTTGGAACGGGTGTCCCCATTAGCCTGGCAGAGGAAATGTTTTCCTGGGACCCTGCTATTGTGAAACACTCCCACTAATCTTTTCAGTGTGTCGGTGGTAAAAGTCAACAGCATCTTGAAATTGCAGCCCAGAATAATTGCCTGCGGCCCCACGATTGATCTTCCTGTTACTTCCACTAGAAGAAGCGCTCGCAATGCTTGAGCTGCAAGCACGCTCCGTTGTAGAGGTCAGGCACAGGCTGGCTGTCTATTTTATTTATTTTTTTATTTATTTTCAAAATTCCCTGATTCTGGGAATTGACCTCAGAGTGCAGTGCGAGGCCAACTGTCTCCTGGCCAGCGTGCAAGGGTTGCACATGAGGAAGGGCATCTTGTAAGGCAAGAATCTTTGGTTTTGCATTTTAAGAGCAAGTTGGGAGCGCTTTCTGTGCCCTGTGCTGGGACTGACTCAGGCAGTTCTGCTCTGGGAGGAAATGGCACGGCCAGCAGCACAGCCTTGGCCCTCTCCCCGGCGGGGATGCAGCAGCACATCACCCTGCTGTCCCCCTCCATCCTCTCTCCCTCCCTCCCATTTTTTTTTTGTTTTTATTTTTGACTGTGAATTTCAGAGATTTTAGGCATTCTGAATCATTCTGCTTAGGCACAAAGGAAAAACCCCGATAAAATCTTACGCTGGCCACGGTGCTATGTTCTGATGCAGCACGCAGCATCCCCAGCCATGGAGCAGAGCTCACTGATTTTCGCTGGATTACACCAGGGGTAGCTACTTTCTAAGTGACTTGCTTTTCTTTTTTAATTTATGCCTCTAATTTGCTATCTAAATGAAAGTTTCTCCCCAGAGTGTTTCTTTTCTGCAGTCAAAGGCCAATATTTGGGGGCAATTGTTTCCAAGCCAAGTGGCTAAAGTCAGGTTGATAGTGTTATAATTACAAGAGTTTGCATTATGCATACTTGATTCCCTCTGTGTCTTTCTCTAGTCTGTGGCAGCTGATGGTAATGGAGAAAATGCTGCTGTATTATATCCTAAAATTTCAGTTTCCTGTTTTGGAAACTTGCAAGTCTCGTGTAATCCCTTCTGGTACAGGCACGTGCTCTGGGGAACTGCTCCCTTGCCCATGTGCTAATGAGTACTTCCTATCATTAGACCCAGGAATCATTACTGTGTAATCATAACTGGTTATAAAGCAATTAACAGGGAAAAAGAAAAAAAAAAAAAGAAAAAAAAAAAAAGCTCTTAAGAAGAATGCTGATGGTGTTTGGGAGCGGGTCCTGCCTTCCAGCTGCCTCCTGGCCGGGGACGTGTAGGACAGAGTGACAGGAGCCTGGCCTGGACCTGCTCCTGCTGTGCCCCCAGCCTGGGCAGGGCACGGACACGGGACTGTCTTTGGGCTGTCTTCTTCTGTAGGGACGACTGCTGGAGATCTGTGACAAGGCAGCTGCACATCCTTTGTGACGTGTGAAAATCCATGTTGGACTTGCCCGGCAAAGGGCAGTCAGAGGCAGGCACCTGGAGCCCCTAAAAAACTGGCACATTTCTCACCGCTGGCTGAAAAGAGAGCCTAAGGTGGATCCCCATCCTTATGTCCCTTTTGACAGCTAATATTCGCTGGGATTTTACCCTAACATTTGGGTGACTTGCTCTAGGTCAGAACAAAGAAATTGCTACAAACCTGGGGCTGAAACTTGAGCAGCTCTGCAGTTCTGCAGGAACACCTGCACCACGCAACCTTCTTGAGAAGAGAGAATGCATAAAACCAGGTATTGGAGCCAAGCTCCCCTGCACTTCAAGCAAGAAATTCTTTGCTCAGAGGGAGGTGAGGCTGTGGCCCAGGCTGCCCTGCCCAGAGGAGCTGTGGCTGCCCCATCCCTGGCTGTGCCCAAGGCCAGGCTGGATGGGGCTGGGGGCAGCCTGGGCTGCTGGGAGGAGTCCCTGCTCAAGGAAGGGAGTTGGAATTAGACAATCTTTAAGGTCCCTTCCAACCCAAACCACTCTGTGCATCTGGTCACTCTGTAAGTGCCATGCACTTAGCTGAAGAGCATCTCTGTGAGCCCCAGCCCATAGCAGCTCTTCCTAGGAAACTGCGAGAGCCTCCATACAAAGAGCGATGTTTTGCATATGTACGGGCCATGTGGCATGATTCACCCTTGCTCACTGACCTACAAAGTCATTTATGCCAGAGTAGGATGGAAACAAACACTGCAGCTCCTACTTTGGCAGCACCGCACCAAGAGCAAGGCGAGACGCAGGCGGGCATCCCCACGCAGCCCTGCCCCATGTCTGTTGTTCCAGCCCATGGTAGAATTGTCCCCAAGCTGGAAGACAAAATGCTAGTGTCTTATAAAGAAAAGCAAAGGAGCATTGTAAGTCATAAATATGTCTGTGTAGAGGATTTGCTGAAATCTCACCAGCCTCACTGGAAGCTCCACCAGCACCGGCAGGGTTGGTCCTTTGTTACTAAGCCTGCTTGTGTATGGTTATACAGAACCACAGCAAAAACCCCACTCATAGCAACATTCATGCTGCCATGAGGCTGTGGTGAACAGAGGATCCAAGGCTGGTAGAAAGACACGGTGTCTTTTAGGAGACCCTTTATTTTTAATAGATATTCCTGGAAAAAAACAGGGAGGGGTAGAAGCCGTAGGAGGCAAAAACATTATTCATTAAACTGTTACACTGATTAGTCCAAGCCTCTGCATGAACAAGCTGAAGTGAAGAGCACCACTCTGTCTACTTTAGGAAGCTGAAAAGAAGAAAAATCCTTTGGGAAGAGGTAAGAGAAGGTGAGAACTTGGTTGAAGCAAGCAGCCACCATGTCAAACAGAGGCAATGTGGGGTGACGTTATGAATGGAGAAGCTGCTCCCGCAAGGTACCAAACATCCCTCAAGTCCTACCCTAATTAGCTGAGCCTGGCATCTTGCAGTCAGGCCATGAGAAAGTAGTGGAAAGCTTCCTGATTTATTGATACCCCGGGAGAAAGGGCACGGAGCCAACTGATTGAAAGCCGCCGGCCCTGCAGCCAGTGCCAGGATGCTAAATCACAGCGGGAATCCAAAGCGGGGGGATCCACAGGAAGGAGATTTATCACTGCCAACAGCTGGCAGCATCATTTATTGATCCAGCAGCACAAGATGCTGCCGTGTTGTATAGGTGAAACACTGATGGAGCAACATGAAGCTCAGCGGTCCCAAGGAGCTGGCTCAGGGAGCCCTGCTAAGCCCGCTCTTGCTCCTCGTGCAGCATTGTGGTGGTTCCTGGCAGCAGCAGGGGCAGTGTGATTGCCTCAGGGCTGGCACGTTGCTCTCACCAAAGGCTGAATGGGTGAGAGATCAGCAGCAAAGAGCCACCAGGCCACCGGGTTTTTTGTGAGGTGGTAGCTTAACTTATTCCGTGCCTTTTTAGCTGTTTCCTGGTGGCTGTTCTTAAGTTTACGTGCTAAGAAAACGCACCCCATTCTGCCTTCAGCTGTTCCCAGAATTAAACAAGTGCTCCCTAAAGTCCTTGCTCTGAGAATGCCTTAGGAGTGACAAGGATGCAGGAAATGGCAAATTGGCAGCCCTGTGCTCCTTCAGGGCGGCAGAGGGCTTGGGTGGTGTGCAATCGGCGGTGCTGGGGTACGGCCACCAGGGCACCCCAAGGAGAGTCAAAGAGAGTTTCTCCAGCAAATGTTAGGCCAAGGAACCTGCCGTTGGAGCACCAACTCTTCCTGATGTCCCAGCCCTTCCTCTCTACATCTGAGACCCTCTGCCCAACATATTTTCCGTCCGGGTTGAAGAGAGCTGGCACCTCCCGCTGGGCGAGCAGCGCCCTGCCTCTCGGGACAAACCACTTTCACCCGCACCTACATCAGCAGGAGGAGGCTCGGTGCCATTTGGCTGAAATCATCACATTTCCCTTCAAAAGCTCTACTTACTTCCTCAGTAATTTTCACTTCTCATCAACTTCTGCGTAGCTTAATTTTTCTAAAGCTGGCCCAAGACTTTTCCTGCGTTTTAACCCTTTTCACCTCCTACCCAACTGTACAGGCTAAAGGTTTGTAATCTTGCATCGCTCCAAATGCAAGTGCACCCACCTAGTTTTGACAGCTGACCTATAATGAATTCCAATGGACTACCTGGGATCCTTCTTCCAAAGGCTTTCTATATTCTTAAAGAGAGACTGAAAGAAAAAAAAATACTTTAAATAATCAAATTGGCAGCTAATAATTGGAACTATACAAGTTCCTACTCTGCATACACAAAACAGAGCACGCAGACAGCAGCACCTTTTGCCCAAAAGAAGCTGGGTCACTGACTTCAGGGTTTTGCACGTTTAAATGCCCATGATATACGGAGTCAGCGTGCCAAGGAAAACGAGAACGCCAGCACAAGGAGCTGTGATGAGCTTTGCGATGAATCTGGAGTAGAGGCATGTCTGCAGTCTTCTGGCTGCTCTGCAAAAGCTTTAGCGATGCAGACAGCAGAAATCTCCGGTACCCATAACGTTTCTGAAAGCTTGTCAAAGCATTTTCTTAGTTTTTAATTAGCTTCTGCGAGAGGTCACGGCTTACAGC
This sequence comes from Heteronetta atricapilla, assembly GCA_011075105.1. Taxonomy (NCBI): domain Eukaryota; kingdom Metazoa; phylum Chordata; class Aves; order Anseriformes; family Anatidae; genus Heteronetta; species Heteronetta atricapilla. The sequence continues at coordinate 8,519,117 of CM021732.1, forward strand.
TTGGAAGAGAGAGCCGGGAGTAAAGACACCCAGGGTCTATTCCTAGCTCGGGAAGTGACAGGGCAGGTGGCTCCCGGCCACCCGCCGCAGCCCCTCTGCCCAACTTCCAGACCTGTAAAATGGGCAAAATAACGCTTGCTGCTCAGGGATGACGCGAGACCTAATTAGATGTTTGCAAGGAGCACGCTGACCCTCGGATGAATTGTGCAAGGGAAATGAATAGTATTATCATATGGGTAATGAGCTCTCGCAAGACAGGAACTCCTTTGTTCGAAGAGACAGGCTTTTCCAGCAGCAGCCAGGTTACAGCCTAAGTTTATTAGAGAAAAGTGAGTGTTGCTCCTCTCTGTGTAACTGAGAATATATTGCTTTATATTAGGAGGATTTATCTGCAATGTATTGCATTCCTCAGAGCCTTTACCTTTAGGGAAAGCCTTAGGAATAACTCCTTAATGCCTAGTTTTGTTATGAAAATGAACTTTAGCTATCTTATGAATTGTTTATCTTAAGGCTGCACAATCACTTTGATTATAAGAGTCTAGTGTTATTCAAAAGACTGAAGAATCTCAAGTGAGTAGATGAATATTGAAAAGATATGAGGGGCATTCTGCTTTTCAGATTCTCTTCCACTCGTATGCCCATTCCTTATATGAAGAAGAACAAGAGTGTAATTGTATTGCAAGCTATTACTGTGATAGTGAAGAAGCAATTATTATATGTGTACAAAAGGATCATTAAATATTTCCATCGGTAACCACAAATCGCACCAGAAGTGTATTACAGTCATACCGTATTTTCATTACATTGCCTACAAGAAACTTAGTTAACAATTAATTCCAGCACGAGCAGGAGGAAATTGAAGTGGAAGATCATTTTTTCATCCACCCTTAAAAACGGACTGAAATGAAAAACAGAGTGACTAAAAGTGACTGAAACTTTGCCAGTGGGTGGTGGGTGGGATAATGCAGGAAGACATGAGCGACCCCAGGGCTTGCTTTGTTTCTCAGTGCTGAGGAGAAATAAACACAGGTGCCCCTTCTCCCACCTGCACCTTGCCACGGCCGAGCTCCAGCAGCACGGCTTCCCGTGCTGCAGCCTGCGAAAGGCAGCGAAGTCTCCCGGGCACAGGTCCCAGCCCTTTGGCGAGCTCTGCTGAGGCCCAGGGGAGAGGCAGGGAAGGAGAGGCACTGAGGAAGTGTAAGGAGAAGATGCTATTCTTATCGGTGGGCATTTATATTTCTGGCGCCCTGTGACAGCGCCTGATTAACAGGCGAGGTGTAAGGCGTCTGTGCCACTGTCGTAGCACAGATGGTGAAAAGGCTGAATTCTTCCTCCTTTGAAATGTTAAATAAGAGGAGCAGAACAGCTTTGTAACTGCTAACAGCCAGGTTACTGAACGAGGAACTGAAGGCAGTTATGAAATTGGTATAAACAGTGTTCCAGGGCTCTGGAGGTTCCACATCTTTAGTCAAAGGTAAGTCAGACCTACGATAACACCAGAGCTATCGAGTTAGCTTCATGTTAATTGCAGTGTTCAGACATCACAGCTAAATGCTTTTCTTTCCATTGTTTATTGCTGGCTGTTTTGCAATTACAGCCCTAAGTACAAAGCATATGGCCTTTCTCAATTCTTCCAAGCTATGTAATTACTTCAGCAAAAAGATTAACAGGAGGCTGGTTCCACATCAGCCTTTTCACAGAGTTCAGCACTCATCGTCCTTAGTTTTTTTTAGGTAAGTGACCAAATTCAGAGTGACTGCAGTCCTTCAGCCACAAAGCTTGCACACCAAACAGAGGGAAAGCTTCATGGATTGTTTCTTTAGTCTTTTTTGTGGAAGGAATCACCACCGGGAAGGAGAGGTAAGTCAGCTTGATGCCAAGGTGACAGTAAAAGCAGACACTTTGACGTGGATAACACTTATCATTGATGCATCAATGGGACAGCATTCTTGGTGAATTTTATAATTTGGAGGTGAAAAGTTGTGAATCCTGCTCTTTCACATCTTCATCTGCTGGAAAGTGTTCTAATTCCTATATAATCTATTTTAACACCCCTGTAATTAATTGCTGTACTTTTTCCCACTTCATCTGAACTCTTCTATTAGTAGTTCTGGCCCACTTTATCTGCTGAAGTGACATTCCAACAGAATTAACAGAGCAAATCTGTTTAGTATAGCAGAGAACAGAGCACAGGTCTGTGGTACCTGTAATACTTACATTGCAGGGAAACTTCTTTGAAATCAGAGTCATGTAATGGGATCTACTCCAGATTAGCAGAGGTGTAAGAGTGGAACTAGATCTTAAGTTTAAGGCCTCGAGGTCCCTCTTTCTGGATCCCTATAACTATTCCAGCTGTTCTCAAACTGGTAGATACGATGAGAGCAGCCCACGCAGCCAAAAGAGGTGTTCCCCTTTGCCAGCATTTGCTGCCAACACTTAAGCAGGCAAACATTGGGTAATCCCTATGACTGTTGTCCTGGCATATCTCTTGTTGCTTGGAAAACAAACATGTGAGTGGCTAGGCAGAATGATTTCTGCTGTAACAAAAAAAAAAAAAAAAAAAAGAAAAAAAAAAAGCTTATTTGCAAAGCACTTCTGATAACAGATGTTGTAAGGAAAAGGTTAGTAGGTCAGCAGATGAAAATGTGGGAGCAGTTCTTTTACAGCATTTTCCAGCCTCCTACTCAGTCTACTTTTAAAACTAAGTGGCATTCAACCCCAGGGAATATCCTCACTGCATTTTAGATCTTACGAAATACGGATTCTATTACTAATCATTTTTGCCTTTGAATTCCCACCTTTTTTTTCTCCTTTCTGTAGTTCATATCATCAAATAATTTTTACCTGACAATTTTTTCACTAACTATCATTGTTTGACTATGGGACAGCCTGGGACACTCATTGTCTATTCTAATGGGATGCAGTTACCCGTGGTGTTCAGAGAAGATGGACAACATGAGGAGTGCAGAAGATAGCCATCACAGATGAAATAAAAGGTCTAGCTAGCCCAGTACCTGAGAGTGGTCAGTGTCTTAAGAACAGGACAAGCTTGCACGGTTGGCCAGCCCAGACATTTTCCCAGCTTCCAGCTACTTGGAATTTAGCAACATCATGAGCAGAAATGTTCTCTTTGTATTCAGTAGATTTCCTTTCATTATTTTGTTCTATTTTTCTCTGTCCTTATAAACAACATGCTTTTTGTAGGTTGCACATAGATTCTGTGGGAGAAAACTAAAATCATTTTTTTTGCTGTTATGAAAGTGGAGACTCATTGTCTGTGATTATTTCATCCCTAACGAGAACAAGACCATGCTTAATAATACTCAGATTTAAAACAAAACGAAACAACAACACTTAGGTTCTTCAGGTTTGGATGTTGGTGATTCAGTACACAACTTCTTTCCCTGTGAGTTATTAAAATCACTGCCTCAGTGTGTGGATATTGCTTTAATATTGAAGAAATGCACAAAGTTCTCAGCACTTTGAGACTTTAAAACATAACTAAAATAACTAATCTAGCTTGAGTATAGCTAGTTCTGCTTTCCTCCTTGCATTGCTGAAATGATCTTATTGATGGTCACGTAAATGCCCACTTTTTGTCCTCAGCTGCCACATATGCTCACTGTGCTATCTGGTGACTGCCCTGTTCCATCCAAGAGGAAGCCGTACAAAGATGCACTAGGAGTCAAACTATGATGTTCATTAAGACCTCACCCCATACTCAATTTTATGACTTCGGCACTGGCTTTAATTACTGAGTGGATTGAACAAGCTAAGCAGTCTAGCAACCTATTATTAACGTTACCTGAAAACACAGCTGAGTCTAGCTATTAGAGGTGCTTCCAACTTTGTTTTGAAAAAAAAAAAAAAAAAATCTAAATGAGAGCAACTCCTCCCCTTCCATCCAGTTTCACCTGACCTCTGCTGATGTGTCACACCCTGACAACTTTTAGCTGAGTAAGATGAAACTACAAGGAAAACTGTCTTGTTGTGATTCAGTACCTGGTAAATACAAAAGGAGTGCATCCTTGTTCCTGCACCAGAACACTCTGCACAGCAACTCCATCCCTGCACTGGCCATGATTGCCATTTAACCCTGCTGTCAGTTCTGCTGATAGAAACACAGCTATATGACACCAGCCTCTTGAGTACACACTGCTAGTAAGTTCCTACAGGAGTGTGTGCACAGATGGCAGGAAAGGAGTTTGCTTAGCCAGGGCTTGCGCTGTCACTGGCTGCGAGCACTCTTGCTACGGTGGTGTCAGCACACGAAACCAGCACGAACCAATACAAACCTCTTCCTGTCGTAAGCAATTGATTCCTGAAGAAATAGGTCATCTAGGAATACAGGTTGCCAAATGCACACATGGACAAATAAACGGCTTTTGGACGTGCAACAGCAGAATGGGTAAATATCCTAAAAACCAGGAGCAGTAATTCAGTGGGAGAAATAATTCTGTTACCTCAGGATTCAGATTGCCACATGGAAGTTCTTGTGAATATAGCCAGTGACTTCATGTGTACACAGACTCCTGGGATTTAGTTCGGTGAGGCATCGAGCACTCCCATACGGTGCAGAGAGCTTCCTATAGAAGCTCGGGAGTTTGAAGACTCTAAAATTTAAAAAATGAACAAAAAAAAAAAAAACCAACCAACCAAACAAAAACTGCTAGTACAGATAGTTCCTGAAAATGGAATAGATGCCAAAACACTAATGCAATACACAAGTTAATTACTGTTCAGCTGCTTTCAACAGAAAAATAAATTATTGCTTTGATTGATTACAAGATTGCAAAATTACAGTTAAAGGTTAGATAGCAAGTTTATTCACAGTCTCTTTGGAATAATAAAAGATAAAGTTATTGAAATAAGATAAATATAATTCTATGATTTTTTCAAAATAAACAAAACAAACTAGATCCTTTTTTTTTCCACATTGCTTTCATATAGAAGTGTTTACTTAAATACCTGAACATTTAAAAGTCATCTGGCCCAATCATCCCCCTACCACCAATGTCACCACTAAGCCATGTCCCCAAGCACCACGTCCAACCTCTCCTTGAACACCCCCAGGGACGGTGACGCCACCACCTCCCTGGGCAACCCGTCCCAGTGCCTGGCTGCTCTTGCTGAGCAGAAATGTCTCCTCATTTCCAACCTGAACCTCCCCTGGCACAACTTGAGGCCGCTCCCTCTAGTCCTATCACTGATTATCTGTGAGAAGAGGCCGACCCCCAGCTCTCCACACCTTCCTTTCAGGTAGCTGCAGAGAGCAATGAGGTGTCCACTGAGCCTCCTCTTCCCCAGACCAAACACCCCCAGTTCCCTCATCGACTCCTCACAGGACTTGTGCTCCAGGCCTTTCACCAGCTTCATAGCCCTGCTCTGGACACACTCCAGGGCCTCCATGTCCTTCTCGTAGTGAGGGGCCCAAAGCTGAACACAGCGCTCGAGGTGCGGCCTCACCAGAGCAGAGTACAGGGGGATAATCACCTCCCTGCTCCTGCTGGCCACACTATTCCTGATCCAAGCCGGATGCCATTGGCCTTCTTGGCCACCTGGGCACACTGCCGGCTCATGTTCAGGCAAGCACTGACCAACACCCCCAGATCCTTTTTACTCTGCACAGCTTTCCAGCCACTCTGCCCCCAGCCTGTAGCACTGCATGGGGTTGTTGTGGCCAAAGTGCAGGGCCCAGCACTTAGCCATGTTGAACCTCATCCCATTGGCCAGTGCCCATTGACCCACCCTGTCCAGGTCCCTGTGCAGGGCCTCCCTACCCTCTGGAAGATGGACACTTTCCCCCCAGCTTGGTGTCATCTGCAAACTTACTGGGGGTGCACTCAATTCCCTTATCCAAATCATCAGTAAAGATATTAAAGAGGATGGGCCCCAACACCTACCCCTGGGGAACACCGCTGGTGACCGGTCACCAGCTGGATTTCACTCCATTCACTGCCACTCTGGGCCCAGCCATCCAGACAGTTTTGAACCCAGCAAAGCTTGTACCTGTCCACACCATGGGCTGCCAGCTTCTCCAGGAGAATACTGTGGGAGACCATGTCAAAGGCCTTGCTGAAGTCTAGGCAGACTACATCAGCAGCCTTTCCCTCACCCACCCCGTGGGTCACCCAGTCATAGAAGGAGACGAGGTTGGTCAGGCAGGACCTGCCTTTCATGAACCCATGCTGGCTGGGCCTGATCTCCTGGTTGTCTCGCATATGTTGTGTGATTGCATTCAAGATGATCTATTGCAAAACCTTCCCTGGCACCGAGGTCATGCTGACAGGCCTGTAGTTCCCCAGAACCACCCTTCAGCCCTCCTTATAGATGGACATCACATTAGCAAGCCTCCAGATATCTGGGAGCTCTACGGATGACCATGACTGCTGATAGATGTTGGAAAGCAGCTCGGCCCCATTGACTTGTGACAGTCCAGGTGGAGCAGCAGGCCCCTAACTGTTTCCACATGAACTGTGGGGGGTTTCTTCTTCTCCCTGTCCCAGACTTGGTCAGGAGGCTGAGTACCCAAGGATACCTGGTCTGATCCAGTTGTGGGATCTGTCACCACAGATCCCACAGCATAAATAAGCCCGGATTGACTCATGGCAGCAATGAAAAGAAGCATTCATGTCTCTGCCCTGCTTTCTCCAGTGCTCCTTTGGGAGCAGGATCCTGAGGCTGACGCTGCAGGGGCTGCTGGCAAGGCCTTCACACAGCTGTGACGCAGGTAATCTGCTGCTGGGCTGGAGGGAGCCATGATCTGACAGATGTTCACGTAACTCTCTGCTTCAATCAATACAGCCTACTGGTCCGAAGTCAACTTTCCACGTAGTAAATAAACTGAGGTCACTGCATCCCCAGCCCGGTTAATCCACAACCCAGACAAGCCGTGCGTAGATAACAGAGAATTGATTTCCACAGCGCAATTGTAGACAAATGACTACAAACTGTCCATTCAATGTATGAGCTACAAGGAAAAATGAATGTTCTTATGATTATCTGTGATCACCAAAGTTTCTTAAGAAACAGAACAAAAAGATCCAAAACAAAAGATAATGAAGTGGCTTATTTATGGCATGACTTCTTGTTTGCTGATTTAAAAAGCAAAGCAATGCTACCACGGCAGATAGAGAAGTCTGAGCTGTCTCTCAGAACAGCATATCCAGTATCACTTGACACGGATTAAGGGCGAGCAGAGGGAAGTGAATTTCAACCAGCTTTGGATCCTCCCCCTTTCAGTCTTCTCAGGAGACAAAATAATATCTGGTGGTGTTAGCAGATGGACTAAATGGGGAAAGAAAATGGGAAGTCAGTTTGAAATAGCTATGGCTCAGGCAGTTTGGGGGGAAAAAATGTGGTTAAAAGCAGAAGAAGATGCTAGCAACACTGCTACAGTAGCTAATCTGAGCATACGTATTAAGGTTTGCCACATTTTTTCTTGTTCTGTAGTTTATGTGTTGACACCTGCTACACAGGACAGTGGGCCTAAAAGGAAGTGTTATGTGTGCTAGATTCGAGTAGCTGAGAACTGAATTTTGATTTTTGTCCTTTTGTTGAATCAAAGGATCTGCTCCAAATAGCAAATCCTACCCTAGAAAGAGCAGGATAAAGCATTGTTTGCCTTCCTGATACTGCCTATGCAATAAACTGCAAAGAAAACTGCAGGAGACAAGTCGAACAGGATTGGGGCTAATGGGAACAAAACTCTGTAAAAGGCTTGAACTAAAAATTTAATATGTTCAATTCAAACTTTCCCAAAAGGTAGGATTGATCAACTTTGCAGCTGTGGGTTAGTTGATAACAGGCTCCTAGGCTGCTGGAAGTTCAATATCATTTGAGCAGTAAAGAAGCCTTTGCAGCAGTTTTGATAAACATCATTACCTCAAGTCTAGGTCCAAATTATTTTTCTAATGCTTGGTTTAAGCAGTACATCTCACCAAGCCATTTCTCCAGGGCAAAAGTCCAATTGTACTTCCACCAGTCAGAAATATTGTCTGTTGTCCTTGCACTTCTGACAGTTTTTTTTTTTTTTTTTTTTTTTTTTTTTTTTTTTCCCCAAGATGAACAGCAGCCTTTTGAAACAACTAAGTTGTTTGACGGGCAGTATTACATAAAATTATGTTTTTAATAGTGTTTTCAGCTGTTTTGTATCTGTTCCTGAAGAAAGGTTTATTGCAAAAGCAATGACACGCTCCACTGCTTGGGAAGAGCTAAAGACAAGCTACTCTGCAAGTTGGCTCCTCGCGAGGACTGTATTTGCAGAACAACCTTCTCCCAGCCCTCGTTTTCTCTATTCCCCCAGGAAATATATTGATGGACATTTTTCATCTTGAACATGAAACAGCAGCAGGCATTATTTCTATGGAGAATCCCAAAATATTATGCAGACAGGAACATTAAAGGTATGACAGTAATTCCTACAGTGTTTATGGCACTGTTATCTCAAAGATCAGAGAAATTAATTGGTATTTGTAAAATATATGGTCAGTCTAATCTGGAACACTCATAGAAGACATACTGTCTTTTAAAATATTGTAATTTTCCTTTTTCATTCATCTCAGTTTTTCATGAATGAATCTTTGGAACAAATCAATTTTTTTCTCCATTGAAATGAATTGGTAAAGGGTATTTCCCAATACAAAGATAAACCTTTGTATCAGCAAATTAGGCTGTGTACTTTAAACATGTGCTTAAAATTTTCCAGTGCAAATTTAACTTTTGCTCATGAAGAAAGTCATCGGGCAGTTAGACATTTCTGACTGACCGCCAGTTCAAATACCAGGTATTCATGACTAAATTTCTCTCGAGAATGGGCAAGATGCAGCTTTAGCAGATCCACGTAGGTGAGTGGAAGCAGAAAGGGACACATTCCTTTCTCAGTTCAAGAAAGCTTCTCTGATACTTAAATGAGCCTCGGTAATATCCCAAGACCAAACAAGAGGACAAATTCTGCTTGCACAACTGAGATGAGAAATCACAGTGGTGTCAACAAAACACACACGGAATTCAAGTCAGAAAGATTTGGCCAAATCTTTCAGCAGAACCAGACAGAAACATTCAGAAAACACAGTGATGATGGATAAAGTTTTGATGGAGGGTGAGAAACGTCATAGGCTACTCACACACACATCAGCACCCTGACTAAATGCAGCACCCAGAGAAAAGGCGAGACTTGAGGGAGGAGCGTATTTCCATGGGTGGCTGCCACGAGATGGGGATTAGATGCCGTCGCACTATTACTACAGTCTGTTTACATATAAGAAGCAGGAAAATCACTGCAGAGAAACAGGATTAGTACTAATCTCAAAATCACAAGGACGACTGTTCATATAGATTTAGTAAGTTAACAAGTATCGAGAGAGGGAAGGGAAATTGTACCATTTTTAGCCTCCCTTTTTAATGAAAAAAAGATTTATTTGGCCTTGCTGCCTCCTCTGATATTTGCTTTCCTACTTATCCTGTAACTTTAAAACCACTGACCAGTCTTAACCTGGTTTTACAATTGCATAAAGGTCACTGAGTGAGTAAATTATAGATGCTTTCAGAATGAAGGCAGCAGTGAAAAAGGCAGCATCATATGTGCTTTTTTATAAATTCCAGTAACGCTTGACTCAGGGAAATAACACCATGTACTTGCAAGAATCTACAAAGGAACTTGTAACCCCAGAAACAAGAAAAGTTAGTTAGTCAGTTTGCCACCAGTTGAAAGGCACGAGCTCACAGGAAACTACTTGGTACAACATTTGTGGAATGGCTTGGTGGTTAACTGCAGAGGCATTCCTTACAAACGGAGAAGACAAAACATCTTGTGGGGCTGTGAGGAGAGCTCCTCTGCAGCTGCTTATTCCCAAGCACCACGCAATCGGTACATATGGATAAGAAGTAAATTAGATCAGAGAGGGCTGAAAAGAACAAACCAATCGGTTTTATCTGGCTGCCGTCCCCATTCTCCTTCACAGAATGATTGCACAGAGAGATCTGTGAGCACAGGGTAGGGGCTGGCAACGAGTATGCAGGAGTAGAGATAGGGCTGACTAGCCAGTCAATAAATGCTTGCATAATCTGGGGTTCAATCCATATGCTGCAAAAATCTAGAACCTGCAGGAAAGGATGAGGGAGAATGGAGGAGTGGATGAATATCATGTGATAATAGAAGGCCTAAAACAGGCTGGGAAGTTTTACTTTGCACCAGAATAATTATCAATGACCCCAGTATGGTACCAGCCAGTGTAAGAGCATCACAGTTTGACTCTGTGGAGTTGAAACTCTGAATTATTCCTGTTTATTTCTTAAGGACAAGAATAAATAGCTGAACCTTGAAGAAAATACCAAGCGAGAATTTCAAACAAGAAAAAGAATATTTAATAAAATGAAACCCTCATATATTCATTTTTTTTTCTTAGAGCTAAAGAAAGGCACTAAGCACAGTCTGTGTTGTCCCCATAAGGCAGGTATGAAGCAATGGCTCTTGAAGCCTATGCAATTCTTTCAAGATGAGGCAAGATAAATCAGTTCACAGCAAGCTCCGGGCTTTCACAGCTGCAGCTATGTGGAAGCTGAGTGAGGATCAGGTTTATACAACACCTGAGTTGTGGAACTCATTTTCACTTTTCCTTATTTCACAACCGTTTTTATTAACCTTTGTACGAAGAAAGGCTCAATTATCTGTTAACAGTCCCTTCAGCCATGAGTGTTCGTTACGATGTGTTCATGTATGTGTAGGTCTTTACAGTGTACTTTGTAGCTTTGCTAATGATAACACATGCAACAGTCACCCGGTGAGGTTTAAAGAACATATTTATCATACATGGAAATACGCCTTCCGTGAGCATGAGGAACTTGCAATTTTCAAAACAGCTTCGGGCATTTGGACCCACTTATCTGGCCTTCATGTTCACGCTGGAAATTTCTACATCTGTTGAAAACTCCCCCTTGGTGTCTGAAGACAGACTGGTAAATAAGTGACTTGTTTCTCAACACTCGGTGGAAGTTGAGCGCTTCTGAACATCGAAGTCAGCAAATGAGGCAGCTTCCCCCTTCGTGGCTGTAACCACAAGGCCTCCCAGCTGGAAAAATAGTAGTCCGTCTGTAATTTCAAAGAAACATAGGCAGGACAGTTATTTATGCTGAATCCACTTTATATGGCGTGACCGTATGTTGCGGCCTCGTAGTTATCATTTTTATGTAAGCCTTTGCATTGCCAGGAGGGTGTAAAAAGCCAGTGGTGTCAATAGGAATCAGGCCCTCTTTGTCTTCTGTGCATGCAAGCATAACGTTGCAAATATTTACCCAATTAGACAGTCAGCTCCACCCGACTATGAGCAAACAAAAACAACTGCTCATAGCATTCCAGAGAAACAACACAGCGCGAGAACAAAGATTTCCACACAAAAACACAGGCAACCATCAAACCACAAAGCAGCAAAACCAGCAGATTTTTTCATGTTAAAAAACAGGGGGGAAGTTCTCTTCGATATCCATACATCTTTGTGCTGATGATTCAGAAGTAGGAGCTGCTGTTTGATTTTTCCAGCTGAGTTTCCCTCAGTGAATATGGGGAAAATAAATAGATATCCAGTCCAGCAGATGCCAGAGTTGGCTGATGAGAAGACTGATAGCTTCTAAGCATGGGGCACAAAGCCCTTTTAGCTTCCAAGATGTGATACAGAGCTATTATAGCTTCTAAAAGTGGATACAGAACCATCTTATCTTGGGCCATTTTGTACTTATGTCTTCTCTTTCCTCTGATGGGGGTATAGTTTGCTATTCCTTGTGCTTGTTTCTCACTTGCCAGATGTGGAACATAAACTAGTGCCACCCAAGAGGTTCGTGCCTCTTTGCCATGAGGTCTTTTTGCAATCACAATTTCTGAGCTTCTGCAATAGATGTGAAGGCACCGATCTCATCTTCACTAATGGCACCAGCCCCTGACCTTGTGAGGCAATGCACAAACCTCACCACCGAGTTAAAGCTGGATGAGGTCTGGGCATACCAAGTACCCTGCATGATAGCAGGGTATGAACACATGGCAGCCCTCTGACCTCAGAGCTCCAATCTATCCTTCATTTACTGCTGAATACAGAAAGCAAAAGCTTTCGCTGCAGTTGGAGGAACCAGACACCTCCCAAGGCCAGTTCAGACAAAGTTGGATCTCATCAGCCCTGTGAAGGTACGAATTCACTCACTCGGCTGCCTGCAAAGGCAACTGCAAGGATCTGGGCTGGAATGGAGGCACCGCCATCAGGTGCGTTAATTCCAGCAGGCTGAGTGGGTGCGGTGCATGTTCCTACACCGTGCACGCTGCTCTCCCGTGTTTTGAAATCCAGCAAGCCTGAAAAATATACAGTGAAGCTGGCAGCGTGCTGCTCGGATCATTAATGAGATGAAGTTTGCAGGATCCTAAGCTAGTTTTTGATTTACGATGACTCTGTTAGCAGTGTCTATAAAAGAAAAAAAAAAAAAAAAAAAAAAAGTAAAATTTCCTACGGCATAAAACTGAAGCAGTCCTATAAGGACCAACCATACATTACAACAATAGCAGGAGTTACATTAGCATATAATTATGTCCTGGAGTTTACATGGAAGTGGCCTGATCTCATTACTACAAGCAAAACATGTCCTTTTATGAGTAAAAGCCGAAGGGTTTGGCTCTAAGTAAATGCATTTTTCAGCACATCCTGGCCTCAGCAGTTTCTAAACCATCGCCCCAGGCAAAGTGGTAGGCTCCCTGCATGCTGCACTTTTTTAACTTAAAGCTCAGTTCGGCAGCCTGAAAATATACCTGACAGCAATTCCCACCACCCAGGTAGAGTGCAGTGCCTTTCAGACTACTGCTGATGTCATTGCTGAAATAGGAACCTTGACATTTTGTCTGAAAAGTGGCAAAACAGTAGCACTACTTTGTCTGAAAAGTGTCTGCACGGTAGCACGAACCATGATGCAACAGGGAAGCCACATGTTCACATCACACCATGCAGTAATGTGTGCCCAAGTTCTCTCTCTCGTGTTGTCTTTCCTCTGCATTGGTCTTCCTGGCTCCATCCTGAGATTTACATGGCCAACCTTTTCCCAGTGCCCTGTCCAAACGTAAGAGTGCTCTCTGAATATATGAGTCTACACTATGATGGGAGAAAAAATCAAACTTAATCACTCATATTTCAAGGTGAGCGTATCTCTACATATTCACATAGCCTGGAAGAGGCACTGGCAGTATTCAGGCATCTCCTCAGGCTCCTTTCAGGTTATTTATAGTGAGTTCTAGATGGGCTATATATGTCTTTAATATGTGTATTTAAAAATAAAATAAATAAATATATAAATGAACATGGTGTGAATTGGGTAGCACGATCCTATATGTAAAGCTCTGGAAGAAAGCGTTTCCCATACTCTAGCAGTAGCTCTAAAGCTCTCGACCATTGTGGCCCAGAATTTAAGGGCCATGAGGATGTAGAGACGTAACCACGATGTGACACTGAGTCTCGGTAGCTACAGCTCTGCTATTTACAGTTATTACTACAGTAAGGCCAGACAAGGAAGTGGCAGAGCCGAGGAGAGCTCATCTGATTCAGATCTTTCCTGTCTCATCAGGCACCACGGCTGCAGCCAGCCCTCCTAGCTGGGAACAGTCCCTCTGCCCATTTTACCAACAAAAATGGGAAGGTTTCCATCATGAGATGGCAAAAAGTGCTGGAATTGTGTACCACAAGAAGAGGGAACTGTAAGGGGAACTTATTGCACATTGCAGTAATGTGCAATAATTTCCTCAAGGAAATTCTGTTTGCATTGTAGAAGGGAATGACCAAGCCCCAGGTCACTAAAGTGAGAAACATTGGAGCTCACAACTAGCCAAGGACAGGCTTGCACATATACCTTGGAGAAGCTCTCTTACAAAACCTGATGTTTCATAAGGATCAGTGATAGAAATGTACTCCTCTGGTTTCTTCTCCAGGCAAATAACGTTCCCATCAAGAAATAAGCTACGTAAAAGGCAATGTTCCTTCTGTTAGTTTGGTTTATTGTTCTTCTTCTTTTTTTTTTTTTTTTAACATGGTTCATCTGTTGTTTATTTCACCTATGCTTTAGACTATCGTGACTTGGACTAATAAAAAACTGGGTGTTCCCTCACGTGATGGCTGACTAGCTGCTCATTTACAAGGGCACTATAGCCAACAATTTTGCTTTTAAAGAAATACATTCCTTATAGTGCCCTGCTTTTATGCCACAGCTAATGTAAAAAAAAAAAAAAAAAAAAAAAAAAAAAAAAAAAAAACACCCACAGAATTCCAGCAGTTTTTAACCCCACCAGGACAGAAGTGTTTGCAATGGTGAGTAGCACTGCCCACACCAGCCTCATAAACCTGCTAATGTCATCAAAGAAGGATTTTTTTATACAGCATAACCAACAAATAGTATTTTCTTTTCCTAATGAAGTTTAGATCAAACCACCATGTTGACTATCAAGCCTGAACTCACTGAGCCAGCTGCTCCATAAACACGCAGGAGGACGCTGATGAATGAAGCTGAAACAAAGACGCTGTCTTTGTGTCAGGACAGAGGTTCATTGACAGTGAGTCAGTACCCACAGCTGCATGTGGGATGTTGATTAGCTAATTATATGATAGTTGTTATACGAATTTATAGACACTCGAAGACTGCAGCCTACATATAATTGTTCTTTCTGTTTTGTTCTGGGAGAAACGCAGCTAGCGAAATGTCTGCAACTAAACAAAAAAACTTCAATTAGCATTTGTCATATGCCCGATACGATATTATTAACTGCACAAAGAAATGGCTTTGTTAGGATATCTTAGGGTTTAATTTCCATGTTAAGACTCCAACTTGAGTTTGTCACCCTCAGATTATACACAAGCAGCCGAGTTTTTAAGTTCTGCGCGCTGCGGATGACTCACGTTGTTATGTACTAACCACCAACACACTTTGCTTTACCCCTTTGTTTTACACGCCTGAAGTGTTCTGGCTGGGGTTCGTCTTGTCACCAGTCCATACTTCTTGCATACTGCTTATTGTACCATGTAATCACTGCCTGTACTTCTCCTTTTAGCTTTTAATGAGATCCTGCGCTGGGACTTGGGCAATTTCACAAACCTATGCTGCACAGTGCTGCATGCACCACTTTACTGCGGTCCTGGGACCTCCGAGGAAGCATCGTGCAACCCGCAGGCTCCGGTGAAGATCCCAGACAATTCACCCAGCTACGGCTGAAGACAGCCAACAAAGCAAAGGGCTCAGCCTGATAAACTGCTGCCCACGTCTAAAAGAGTTTTGGAACTATTGTGCATAAAGTTGGCATCAGGGATCAAACAATGCATGTCACTAAATCCCTTTATGGAGACATGGGAGATTAAGGTTTAGGTTATGACCGGGCAAGTTCCTTTTCTCTGTATCAATCGGAGAAAGCCTGAAAGGTGAATAAAAATCCAGAAAGTCACCAGTGAAGCAGAGGGCGAGCAGCGCTGGGGATAATACATCTTGTTCAGCAGCAGAGGAAACTGGTTATTTCTGTGATTTTCTGCCGCTGCCTTCTGAGATTGTATCAGCAGCCAGCTCAGGTTTTGGTCTGTTGTGAACAGGGAGGAAAACAAAATGCCCTAGTATTCGGTAGTAACCTATCCGAAGTTTCCTGCTTAAGAGGCCCACGACACAGTCTTTGTGAGACATGCGGGTTGTCAGATTTCAGAAATGTCAGTTTAATGCAGAAAGCAAGAAAGAGAAGGTGAAATCATTTCTGTAATTTATGTAATGATGCTGACTGAGTACTTCCAGAGTCTGCTGTCTTTGCTAAGGAAAGAGATAAAAATAGCTGTCATTAATCTCACAGAGACACCTGAGCACTTCTTTCCAGAAATAACCATTAAGCATAACTTTTTGAGCATTAATCAAAGCTTGCAGAGGCCTACCACTTTTTAGGAAAAGGAAATCCAAGACATTATGACCATAAAGCAACGCAAACATAATGGGGCATTCAACCTTCATTCTAAGCAGACAACTTCATGAAAAATATGCCTGGGGATAGTTCTCAACTGGTGTACATTCGTATTGCTTCCACCGCTTTTAGCAAAGCTGCAGCAAGTTTTACCATCTCAGATGTTGGTCTCTGCTGTCTGAAAGAAGCCTGGAAGAAATAATAATAATAATAAAAGAAAAAAAAAAAAGTTAGAAGAAGATACTGCAGAAGGTAGCAAAGGAGACATACCCATGAGGAAAGGAAAAGAGAGGATAAAAATGCTTAAAAGGTTCTTTCAGGAAAGATAACTAGCAAATGTCTGCAGCACAAGGGAACGTGAACTCTGCCCAGATGGGAAGGACTTAGGGAAAAAAATAATACAGAAAGATATCTTTTTGATTAAAGTAGAGATGTAGCACAAGCAAGGATGAGTTAGTATTTGTTTCCCTTAGGTCAGCTCCAAAAGAAATTCCTTACAAAGACGGGTCCTTTTATCTCAGATCTGCAGTCCTGTTGATAAATCTTGAAGTGATTTAAGAAGAAAATTTCCCAGGGAATGAGATCTAGCCGTCATTTAGAGTTGCTGAAGGTATTGCTTAGTGTTCCAGGAATATACATAAATCGCCTGTGTCAATTCAAAACGAGTACATGGTTGCCATGAAGGGAAGTGTTAAGTCTGCATGTGATTTCCTGGAACAAATCAAATGTTTCTGCAGAGGAACTCGTAAGTGCTGACAATATAGTAAGGCTGTCTTCTCTGAAAACAGTTAACTTAAACTTACAGTGCAGGTCCACTGGGTCAGAAAAAAAACTGAAGGAAAGGAAATGGTGTAATGCAAAACACAGTTCCATATTGGCATATGAGCAACTCATGAGGCTAGGGAACAAGCAAAACTCCAGCTGCACTGACACGAGAACACTTGGTGAAGGAGGAAGAAGGAAAAGGGATATTCTTCCAGGATGAAAACCAGCAACTCTGAATTAACTGGCACAACCACATTTTGATGGGGTGTGTGGCAGAACGCTGGTGTGCTTCGTTTCACAACGACTAAAACCAAACTGGCAGCATGTGCGGCGCAGAAGGCAGCTCTTCAGTCACCTCTTAATCAACATTATAGCCACTTCAGAAACGATGAGCGGAAAAGGTCTGAGATTTCTGGAATGAAAGAAATTTTCTATTTATTGACATTGTGACTTGAAGTTAGAGGAAAAAAAGCCTAAAGTAAACCACACTGTAAAATAAATTGAATATAGTTATGCATACTCAAAATGCAAATTAATGGGGACTTCTGAAATAGCTAAAAAAATGTTACCAATCTTGTTTGTTCAACATCTTTAAAAATCTGACAGAAGAATCAAGATAATTTTAGCATACGAGAGTAAAACCAAAACTGCTTCAGTACACTATGGTGAAACTGAAAATGGTGAATATGGTGAAACAATATGGTAAAACTGCCACACAGAGTCCACCTGTGTGGCAGTCCAGCAGTAAGGACTAAGAGGCAGAACTGGTCTGATCCCAGGCTGGTCAGTATTCAGAGAACAGTATTCCTCTCTTCTATGACTGCCAGCAGTGGCACTAACAATTCATCCACCTCAAATACAGTACAGAAACTAGTCCAAAGGCACGTTATTCAGTAGGCTCAGCCATCATAAGGCTTTGAATGACAGCTGGGACAGATGAAAGATCAGAAGGGATAACCATAGCCTAGATGATTTTTTCACTTTATCATACATAAAGGACGTCCTTCTTTTCGTATGATTTATTGACATTTGTTACATTGAACATGTCAACAAAACACAACTGGCTTGAACTGGGACCAAGGGCTATGAAGCTGGTGAAAGGCCTGGAGCACAAGTCCTGTGAGGAGCACCTGAGGGAACTGGGGGTGTTTGGTCTGGGGAAGAGGAGGCTCAGTGGACACCTCATTGCTCTCTACAGCTGCCTGAAAGAAAGGTGTGGAGAGCTGGGGGTCAGCCTCTTCTCACAGATAATCAGTGATAGGACCAGAGGGAATGGCCTCAAGTTGTGCCAGGGGAGGTTCAGGTTGGAGATGAGGAGACATTTCTACTCAGAGCAGTCAGGTGTTGGGAAGGGTTGCCCAGGGAGGTGGTGGATTCACTGTCCCTGGGGGTGTTCAAGGACAGGTTGGACGTGGTGCTTGGGGACCTGGCTTAGTAGTGACATTGGTGGTAGGGGGATGGTTGGATGACCATCCGGACCAGATGACCTTGGAGGGCTTTTCCAACCGTAATGATTCCAGGATTCTGGGATTCTGTATTTCATTTATCATTCTGTAATGATTCTGTGATTACTGTGCCCTTCAGCTCCCCTCAGGCGCCTCAGCGCCCGCCACGCTCCCGTTGCCGCCTCAGCGCTGAGGTAACGCTCCCCCGCTCCCCCACCATGAGGTAACGCCTGACGCGCGCTCCCGCGGCGGGGAGGGACGGGGCGGCGGGGCCGCGCGCGGGGCGGGTGGTGTGTCCCGCACGTCATATCAGCCGCCCGCCCGCCATTGGCTGCCCCCGCCTCACCCGACGCCGCCGAGCTGAGCGCGCGACTCCCGCGCTCGGCGAGCTCGCGCCGCGGCCACGCCCACCGCCACCACCCGCCTTCCCCTTAGCCACGCCCCCTTTCCCTTTAGCCACGCCCCTCCGCCGCGGGGCGGGGCGGCGGCTGCGGCGGGGCCCGGCGCTGCCCCCGGCCGCCGGTAGGTCGGCGGCGCCTGACGTGACCGCGGCGGCCGGCGGTTATAAACCCGAGCGCCGGGAGCGGGACGGCGGTGGGGTGGACTCTTCGTTTGTCCCGTCCCTTGTGGGCTGAGGCTGGGCGGCGGGGGCCTGAGGTGAGAGAGAGCGCGGCGGTGGGAAGGGAGGGGGGCCGGGGCCTGACAGGAATAGGGGCTCCCGGGACTGGTTGTGACAGGAATAGGGGGACGGAGCCTCGGAGCCGCGGGTCCTGACAGGAATGGAAGGCCCACGGGCCTGACAGGAATAGGTGCCTCCGGACCCGACGGGAGCCCCTCAAGCCAGACCCTGGCAGGAACGGGAGCCCACCGGGCCCGATCCTGACAGGAATAGGAGCCCATCGGGCCTGATCCTGACAGGAAGGGAGCCCATTGTGTACTAACAGGAGCCCCCCCGGCCCTAACCGGAGACCCTCGGGCCCGACCCTGACAGGAAGGGGAGCCCCCAGCGCAGTGGAGTCGGGGTCTTCATCCTCCCGCCGGTCCCCTCCCGCCGCATCTCCCCTCGGCTCGCCTCCGGAGCGCAGTGCTCGTCTTGAGGCTTGCCATAACCGGTTGTGTTTCCCGCTCGCGTTGCAGGGCTGCCGGCGAGGCCGATGCCCAGGCTGGAGAGCTGCGCCTGGAGCTGTTCGTGCGCTGCCAGGGGACGACACAAAACGCAGCCGGGCGACGCGGCCGCCAAGGCGGGCGAGATGCTGAGCTCCGGAGACCCCTCGCAGGCGTCGGCGGGACGCGGGGCGCGGAGCCCCGGCGGTAGCGGCGGCGGTGCGGGCAGCACCCTGAACTGGAGCCGACACCTGGTGCAGCGGAGCGTGGTCCTCTTCGTGGTGGGCGCTTTCATGGCGCTGGTGCTGAACTTGCTGCAGGTGCAGAGAAACGTGACGCTGTTCCCCGAGGAGGTCATCGCCACGCTCTTCTCCTCTGCCTGGTGGGTGCCCCCGTGCTGCGGGACGGCGGCAGGTGAGCGGCGTGCGTGGGGGCTGACTTCGTTTTGTTTGTTTTTGTCTGGATTTTAATCGTCTGCGGGTTATTTTGGGGGGTGTGTGCGCCTCCCGCCCCCCCCGTGGGGAGTGAAGCCAGCGCAACGCGCCGTGCCCTGACCTCGCTGTGCCCCAACCTCGTGGCCGCTTCCCTTGCCACGAAACCGCCTCGATTTGGGTATTTTGGGGTTTATTTCCACCCCAAGCGCGCCGCAAGCAGCACCAGGCGCGGTGCAACCCGCGGCGCGTTCCCGCGACGGCAACAGCAGCGCGCGCGCTCCCGCTTGGCCCCGCCCCCTTCAGGCCGCCATTGGCTGCCGGCGAACTGGTGAGTGGCGGGCGGCGCTCGCCATTGGCTGCGAGCGCGAACAGGCCAGGGGCGGGGCCCAAAAACAAGGAAGTCACGTGCGGAGGGACAGCTGCGGCTCCGGGACGGGCA
Source organism: Heteronetta atricapilla (assembly GCA_011075105.1). Classification (NCBI taxonomy): domain Eukaryota; kingdom Metazoa; phylum Chordata; class Aves; order Anseriformes; family Anatidae; genus Heteronetta; species Heteronetta atricapilla. The sequence continues at coordinate 8,539,250 of CM021732.1, forward strand.
GCACGGAGCCACCCCGGGGCGCCGGGCTTGGAGCGGGCCGGCGGCGTTGTGCCCGGCCGTCTGCCGGCACCGCTGGCGCGGTTAAACTCCGTCGTGATACCCTCTTGAGGGCTGGAGGGCTGCAGGTCGGGTCAAGGGAAACGACACCGTTGTGACCACGACTTGTGTTAAAAAGTGCTTTCACAGCGCATTCCTGCCTATTTTTAAATGCAGCGGTGCTGTCTTGTGGTGCTGAGCAAGAGTCTCTGATTGATTAAACTCACATGAGTGATAAGCTCCATACTAAGTGCCACAGGATAGGCTGTAATGCGGCTTCTGATAGTCCTGTCATGCTTGGATTAATCTCTGGCATGTAGCTGTTATCTTAAGGTAAAAGTCCTGCTAACTAGCACCAAGAAGTAAGGCTTTCAGCATCAGTTCCATTAACTTACAGTAGTATCTCCTGTAACTCTCTTCACATGGGAGTGACTTCTCTTAAGAGTCTAAGGAGAAAGAAAATACAGTGGGGAAGGAAACAAACATCCCAAAAAGTTAAAAGCTCGCTGTCTAATCAGGGTTTGTGACAGTACATGGAGTTGCAATCATTAAAAGAATGAAACAAGTGTCTAGTAACTGAGCACACACTAACCTTTTTCCTTCTGTGACCATTTCTCATAAAGCTGAGAAAAGGCTATACGCAGGTAAAACTCTGGCTAACAATGTGAGTAAATACTTTTCACTGACACATGACTGATGGCAGTTGTTCCTTGAGTTCTGCCCTGCTTCTATTTGATACCCAAATCCATTTAATTTGGATGGGAGCATAGGCTGCCTTACAGTCCAGAAGAAGGAGGGAAACAGCTCTGCCAAGAAACTTTTTAGTTCAAGCAAATAGTAATTCAGGGCCTGATTCATAGGCTGTAAATCAAGTTCATAAAAGGAGCTGTCCTGCACATGAGCAATAAAGGTATATTCCATTCCTCACTATAATTAAGCTTTTTGTTATTTACTGGTACAAAGCAAGCGTCTACTCAGGCTGGGAAATGATACTTCCTCATGGGGGGGGGGAAAAAGAGCTAGAAGACAGATACTTCACACTGTGTATCTCTGCTATAAAGGTGCAAACAGAATATTGCTTGAAGAAGTGTTTTTTTCATTCCCACAGCCAGGGGAGGTGGGGTGGGAATGCTAACAACTGTTTTCTTCTTCCTGCCTCCAGTAGTATGGTAGGCACCTCACTACTAGGAGGCTTTATCAAGCACTCACTTGCCAAACTAATATTTAATAATAATGAAATAATCATGTTATAATGGTTAGTTTAAGTGGTCTTGCTTCTCTTGCAGCTGTCGTTGGCCTGCTGTACCCCTGCATTGACAGCCACCTGGGGGAACCACACAAGTTCAAAAGAGAGTGGGCCAGCGTAATGCGATGCATAGCAGTTTTCGTTGGCATTAATCATGCAAGTGCTGTATCCTTCAACTAGTTGATGCTGTTGCTCGATGTACTTAGCCTCTTTCATGACAATACACTCTTCCACTTGTGCCTGGGAGAATTACAAAGGTAATGATAATGATTGGCAGACTTCTGAGACCTGCAGTGCAATATCTACTTTAAGACCGATGACATAGTTAACATAAAAGTAGTTATGGGGTTCTGGGATGGAGAAGGGCCAGACATCATTGTATGGCTGGTGTAGCTGAGTGTAACAGGGTAATGTGTTACATTAATCTGTATGTGTTCTCTATGTAATAGTTAACACAATTAACTAGTGAGATCTACTAAACTCTTCAGTAAGAGCATTGTTTATGCTGAATGGTGGTGGCTTGGGCAGAAAACTTCAAGTCAGCAAGAGCTGTAATTGCTCAGCAGGTCTGAAAGGCAGATCCCTACCACTTTGTATCTAGAAATACAAAATCATGTTCACTTTCAGTTTGAGTAGGATGTGTGCAGACTTAACAGGATTGTCCTTAACATCTTTTTTTCAGAAATTAGACTTTGCAAACAATGTCCAGCTGTCCCTGACTCTAGCAGCCTTATCGCTGGGTCTCTGGTGGACATTTGATCGTTCAAGAAGTGGTCTCGGACTTGGAATTACGATAGCCTTTGTAGCAACTCTGATAACACAGTTCCTTGTATATAATGGTGTTTATCAGTAAGTTACACTTTAAAATACTATTTCAACTCTTTTGTCTTAATTAAAGCGGGGGTGAACAAGTATTACAAACTACTAAACATATTTAGTGCATTCTTATAAGGCATCTTATATGTCTAACGCAGCTAATTGTCATGCTGTTCTACATAATAATAGCATGGAGGGGAGGTGGAAAGAATAATTTCTAAACCTTGCTGGCTTGGACACTGGGAGTTTAAGCTTCTAAGTTAACTTGGTCAACTTATTTCTGCTCCTATGTTCTCGAATTGGTTGGGTCTGGTGGTAAACTTATAGCATCCTGTTAACAGTATATGAAGTGATGATAACATGCTAATACCTTGTTTGATTTATTTCCTTTTGTTTATTAGGTATACATCCCCAGATTTTCTTTACATCCGTTCTTGGCTTCCATGTATATTTTTCTCAGGAGGTGTGACTGTAGGAAACATAGGACGCCAGCTGGCTATGGTAACTACTGTATAATTAGCATTTCCTTTTAGCAGTCCAAATAACTTCTGTCATTGTTACTCCAAGAACAAACTATGCCTTTAAGGGTATGACTCACAGATCGGAGATTAATACCCATCTTCCCAAGAGCTGAAATGTAAACATGCAACCTGTGTTACCAGTGGAGTGGGGATTGTCTTAGCAAGTGTTTGAGTATGTTCTGTGGGAAACTTTTTCCAGCAAGAGCCTAAAGGAGACTTGAATCAGTATACTAAATCCAGTCAGAATCTGTTAATCTTTCTATCAGTAGCTTGACTTAACATCTAAGGTAGCTAGCAAGTTGAAAGACAGGTAGACTTGCTCTAATGTTCATGCAGTAAAGCACTTATGTTCCTTCTGGTCATTTAACATGTAGTTCCAGTATCACTCCATAAATGCATTGCTGTAGTGTAAGTTACCTCACTTGCTAGGTCCTTAAGTAATTATTTCCTTGTAGGGTACTTAACAGTAAACCTGGCACTGCATGAGCTTTAGGTCTGGTTGTCAAATGCAGTCAGACACTGATGGATAGTAATAATTAATACTGTATTAGTTTAACTTTTCCTACATAACTCCCTTATCCTGGAAAGCATTCAAGCACTCTACTTCTTTAAGTAGTTTAGGTGCCTTTCCTTTTCACTGAAGGAAGGGCCTTGATAGACTTAGGAGCTCCTGAAATACAAGTCTCCAAAGCTGCTTAGGAAAGGGGAAAGCTGTTTTTAGGGACTGAACTACAAATGAGCAAAAGGTCAGTTTGCAGCTAGCTGTCTTGCCTAGAACAGGCTTTCTGTCCCTTCTGCCTAACCTTTCTATCCCAGGGCACAGACACTAATATACTTCAGATATGGATGGTCAGAACTTGATACAGCAGATGGACTGGCTTGCAGCCAAGCTGGAGGAAAAAGCCCTGTTGCTCAACCACCACTGATTAATTTCTGTAGTATTGATTCTCAGTTTCACTACATTAATAGTAACCCCTTGTAGAAAAGACCTTGGGGGGGGAGGGGGAAGACAAGTCTACCTGGTTTAAATAGCTTTCTTCTAAAAATTATTTCCTGATCTAACTTGGTATCAAGCCAGATTTCCCAGGACCTTAGTCACAGTCTTAAACTTCAGTCAACTTTGTATTTTCTGATGTTCTTTAAAATACAAGTTCACTACTTCCACTTCAAATGCCAGCAGTACATGCCATCTGCATGTGCTTTTTTTTTTTTCCCCTAGGACTAAGTGTATGGGGAGAGAGAGGTAGATTTTTTTAAATAAAATATATTAGTAACTTATTAGTAACTTTCTCCCTCAGAGCTTGATGAAACCCAACATTTAATAGCATGATTTCTGAAGAGAAGGTGGAGGAGCTGCTGCAACTCTTGCTGCATATTGATGCCTAAAGTTGCTCCTTCATGACTCATCATTTGGATTAGATGGAGGGCAATACATCATCTTGAGTTGTAACCATCATTCTCAGCATCTGGCAAACTAGGGTTGTCATAAGACAACCCCCACCTCACAAATATTTGTTCGCTACTGCTTGGGGGTTGCAGAACCTGTACATGTTCACTATTTGGGGCCATTTGTATTTTCTCAGGAGAATGAAGGAAACTTAGTACATGCTCTATTTTAAATAAAGGTTGATTAAATGCCTTCTTACACTGATGTACTAGGGTTTCACACTAGAAAAGAAGCTTAGGAGGAAATAACCAAGTCTGTCTGACACTAGGCTTTGCAGGGAAAATCCATGAATTTTTGCTTGAAGTCAACTTGAAAAAGGCCACTAAAAATGAAACAAATACCCATTAAGTGAGTGCTGTTCATCACCTGCAAATAAATAAACTGATAGGGAGGAAGGCTGAAAAAGTCTTATTAATCTCTCTACCAAGCCCAATGCTTTTTATCAAATGAAGAAACTGAGGCAGCGCAGAACCATGGGGACACTTCAGTCCACAGTTACAGAGTACATCCTCACTGGGCTTTTACAAGAAGCCATGTCTGCTAGGTCACTGTCAATTTGACTAAATAGTCAACTGACTTTAGTTATTGAAAATATTGCATAACATAGTAACTTCTTACATGGTATTAAAATATAACATTACTTTTTTTTTTTAATCCATAGGGTATTCCAGAGAAACCCCACAATGACTAAATCCTTGGAGGAGAGAGCATGGTGCCAGCGTGAAAGCAACATTGAGAAGATGTGTTCCTGTTTTAAATTGAAGATTATTTAGAAAAAAATAATCTCTATGGGCTCACTGCACAAATGACTTGTGGAAAAAAAAATTAATCCACTCTTAGAATAGCCAAGTGAAATTAACTGCTTATCTTGAAATCTTACCCTGATTTACTGCACAAGCATTTGCATATGGCTGTTCTCTGGAAGAGTTTAACACCAAGCTGAATACAAGCATTCAGGCTAAGTGGCAGTTTTCCAAGTATTAGATTCCAGTGTAAGTTATTGAAGCAGCTGCCACATTTTAAAGCCTTGAAACAGAAATTTAATTACAAGCGCCTGTATCAGTGCCCAAAGGAAGTAGATCGATGGTGCTTAACAATGAAGTATGGTTTAATAGGAATAGTATTTATCCAAATCTTTTTAAAAAGATAGGGTTATTTAAAAATAAGAGTGATCAAAACAGATTAAAGGCATTGCACTAATGCTTTTATGAGTCTTATGAAGGAATCATGCCCTTACCTGTAATGCTGCATTAAGTTTGACTTTGGCAGTGGAGGGGGTTCAAGGGATGGAAGACTTGAAGTCACCTGGCTTGGAAATTTCTAAATTACTTCAGTACACTAGGTGAACGCTGGAGACAATCTTGTTCCAACACGAACTTTATGAAGAAATTGTAGCTTGAGCAAATCTCATTCTGGCCCAATTCAGTAGGAAACTTAAGTGTTTGTAAGTATTCCTGCTTAAAAGTATGCATGTGCTTCAGTGTCTCACCAAAGAAAGCTTTCAGGTGTCTTAAGTGTGTGGTGTCACTGAAGATACCTGCATTGCAGGTGCTTGTGGTTAGTGAGGACGTGGCCCCAACTCCTCGGAAGACCTGCAGTTTCCTCCTACAGCCGTTTTTGATCTTGCATCTGTTTGAGTGAGGGTTGTAACTGAAAACATGGGAAACAGATGCAAGCCTAAAACGTGACTTAAACTGCATGTGAAGAATTTTGAACAGCTTGTTTTCTTAGTTCAGCTTATAAAAGAGATCACTACTTGTTTTTTTCACAACCCTATAGAACTTGCAATCTGTGATTGCCTTGTGTAAAAAAAAGAAAGAAAAAAGTGCTTATGTCACTACATTAAACGTTTGGTGTTTCTTAATACATAGTTCTGTGAGCACAATGCATTCGTTTGATAGCTTAGACCACAGTAGACCTAAATAGCAAGTATTAGGTCTTTAAATTTAAAGTGCAATGTACAGTAAAAATCTGAGCCTTGTATTCTCTTACATAGCGATCATTTCTTATGACAGATTAAAGAGAAGAAGGTTCTGAGTTCATTTCAATGCTGCATGGAGTCAAATGGAGCAATAATTTATTTAACTAGTAATAGTAAAGCTAGTTCTGTTGTATCTTTCATCAAACCCAAATTTTTAGAAATACTCCAATTTTGTGGTTATGGTGTACTTGTAAACTTTTATGCATTTGCCTTTTTGTATTCTACATTTTTTGTGTGTGTTTGTTTCCACTCTTTCATGGGTTCTGATATAATTAGAGGCATCTGTTAAAGACTGACCCATCAAAAAGATGTTGCAGCAAGGTAGCAGCATCCTGGCCGTTTTCACTATTCTATGGGAATGCTGTAACTGCTGCTTGTGCTTTTGTGTAGGAGGAAGAGATTAGCACAAAGACTACTACAAAACAGTCCCCAGTTCTAATCTTGCTTTGGTGTGAATTAAGAGTAATTTCACTGGCATAAGATCCTTTTCTCAAATGCTTAAAACCTAAAAACATAATCACATAAGTCTTCAGACCAGGACTGGATCAGCTCAGATATTTTAGTAAGTGTGCTACCTGCTGGAGAGACAATTTTGCAATCATCTTAAAACCATTTCCAAAACTTCATAAAACCGTATATAAGATGACTGATCTCTACATATATTTGATTGATAAAGGAGTATTTAAGATTTATTTGTAAAGCCTGAAGCTAGATCTGTATGTGTTAAAAAATAATGCAGCCAAAAAATGTAAGTCAAAAGTTCATTTTTTGCCAATACTTAGAGGTACCTGAACCAAAGTGATTTAAGTTTGGAAGAGGTGGGAGGGGAGTGAAGAAAATTTGCACTATTCTGAATTTGAACACTTAAATTCTCATTCTTACTGATAAGTTTTCATTGGTGTGTTTGGTTTTACACTTTTTTTACTATTAAAGTTTTACGATCAAGTCACGTTTGCCATGGGTTCTCTGTATTCACATTATGCAGGAATCTTTCTTGAAAAGGACAGTTGTTATGGTTGCATAACTAATAGTCAGTCATGCATATGCAGTGGTATAAAAAGAAAAGAAAATAATAATCCTCAACTGAATTTGTGCGATTAACTTTTAGAAGGGTTTCTAGTGTGGATTATAGGGTTCAAGAGAAACAGTCTTGCTATTTTGCCAAGTGACATAAGTATGTGTCACTGCTACGTGACTTAGGCTACAGAGTGCTATTACCGTTGTCCTCCAAGATGCCGAAGTTCATAATCTGAAATAAAATACAGAGGGTGCAGGGTAAACATGCTACTTCTTGCAGCTTGGTTGGCTGCAGTGATGAATTACTAAATGCCAAAGCATCTTAGAGGGCATGCAGCAAGGAGGAGGGAGGAGTAAGCACAGCTGGTAAGGCTAGGCAGTGCTGGGACTTGCATCATTTGATTTAGGAAAGATAACATCTTACTAATTTGAACAAAAATATTTTGTTTTTACTTTATTTAAATATACTCATTGGGGGCTTCTAGAAGATGCTGTGTTTGTAGGGGAAGCAGTAGAATGGTTTTGTGATCAATCTTCGTCCATTTCACTGCAGTCTGTTGGCTTAGTTTGAGCAGCCTTCATGATGAGCTTAGCCAGCCTGCCTTCTGTTCGATGTGGCTGTGCTGCCGCCAGCTGAAGCAGTAGTCAACATCTCCGGTCTGAGGATGGCCCAGGTGCGTTGCTTTCCCTCAAAGTCTGCACAGGCTTTGTCAGAAGGAATTAAAAAACATGCACAAGAAGATTTGGGATGTAGCCTGGTCTTGGAGAACTAGGACGTCTGACCAATGTTCTCCCTTTGAGACAGGGAAGTGTGCCCAAGGTTTCTACGTGAAAATATAATGTATCAGTCTTGACAGAAAGTGTGATGATTTGGCCCGTGTTTAGTTCCCGCACGCTCATTCTGTGGGTTATTCAGCCTTTGGTTTTAAGCGTGGGGATTTGCAGGTGCTAAATTAGCCACAGGAGGGCCCATAGACTGTTCGCTGAATACAGCAGGAACATATTGAGGTGAATAATGAAATTAAGTCTCAGTAGCCTTGCTGCATAGCAGAGTAGCTCCAAAATTCATGAGAACAAAGCATTACATGCAGGACTAATTGGACAAAGCAGACTTCTATAGAAAAGATCATTAAGAGTTCTACCTCAGAAGCTTTTGAGAGGTGTCTGTCTCGAGACAGCTGGAGAGTTCTCTCCAGCCAAGGAGCCAGGACAGTGTCCTAAAAATAATGGTGATTTCCTTGGGTAACGAAGTACCACATGGGTAGCCCTGCCTTACGTTGTAGTCCTTTCCCTGCCTTGAAATCCTGTTGTGCAATGACATTTTTCTGTCTTCCCAGGCTACGAATGCTGGTTATGATGACAGATTGATGACACAGGGATGAGGAGAGCAGTTTTATTGCACAGCTGTGTGATAAGAATGTCGGTAGGTTGTAATAGCGCTGCTGGTTAACTCTCCAAGACAGCATTCAAAGGATGTATGATAATTTCTATAAATAAAGCGTTACTGCTCAAGATGTCCTAAAGGTACATAGGAGTTCTGCCCAGTGAAGTTTCCCCCAGCTGTAAATAACGTTTTCTGTTACGGTAAGCCATGTCTAGGTAGTTTCAGAGCCCTACTATATTGTCATATTAAATAGCAGACAAGTGCTGCAGAAACTCCACCAACTTGTCACATTGCCTGTAGTAATGAAAACAGGCGAGCATTTTTACACGGAAATCAAACACACCTGTCGTGCTTCTCCTGGGCTCAGTGCTGGGAAGGGGAGGCCAGCTCCTGTAGCTGCTCCAGGGATGCTCCAAGCTCCCTGTCTCCTACAGCACGTGGTCCAGAGGGTTCTTTGTCCTGATGTTTTCTGATTCATCAAGAGTAGCTGAGTAGCTCATAGCTTCAAAGTAGCCCATAAGTGACTGCACAGGCGTCAGATTTATTAGCCCTGAGTAGTTTTAGCCCTGCTCAGGACTCCTTGAGGGCTGTATTCTAACAGTATCTAACTGAACCACCTTCTGTTTAAATATATATGTAAGGCCTGCTGAAAGCCATGTATGTCTGTTAGCTGTGTATGAATGCACACAAAAAATCATTCTTTTCGTGGCATCTTGAAGTAGATGTCCCTAAAATATGATAAACTGGATTCAGAGGGGAGCCAAGGTTACATCCAACGAACTGGGCCTGTGGTGGCTCAACAAGGTGACCTGCAGAAAGGTCAGTGGTTTGGATGTGACCGTGGGGTTCTTCTGGACAAGGTCTGGCAGCTCTTCTGACTGCGTTTTGAATTGCAGTGTACCCCAGAGACACGAGAAAGCCTCAGATCAGGTGTCTTGGGACCACCACAGCTTGGAGGAGACTGACTTCTGCCATACAGAAAGGTCCTCAGCCAGCTGGGAAGGTGCTCAGCAGTACCTACAGCTCTCCTGCAGTCACCAAGGGGTTCTGGCACAGGTGTGGTTGAACAAGGGGCTCGTGATCCCTCGGGGAACAGGTGGAGTTCTTAAACCTTGGACTTGGACACAAAGGAGATGTTCCATTAACATCAGGGGTCGTTTGGGAGCAGGAGACAGTGAGATCACTGACAAGTCACTGCTTTTGTGAGGGCAAGATGATTATTGCAGCTTTTGGGGTTGAAGCACACACGGTTTCTTCACAGAGTGGTCCCAGTTGTTTGGTAGTGCGGTGTTCTACCAAAAATCTGAAGTAGGCTTTTTTATAAAAGGGAGATGAGCGATTTCAATTTCTAAACTTTTTTCCCAGTTACTTTCCATGTTATAGAAATTCATAAGAATGTTTTGTAGAAATATTCTGTTTTGATAAATAAGCATTTTTGGCAAAAAGTAAGAGAGGGGGTCAATAAATGTTTATGAATTTTACTGGGTACCTCCTTGCTCCTGGAGAGCGACCCCCTCGGGCTGTGGGGCAGCTCTGAAACCTAAAAGCCCCGATTCAGGTTACAATACCGGGAGGTATTTGCTGCCTTACAAACACATGCTGCTAGTGGATTGAAGGGCAGCTGTACGAACCTGCTGTCCTCCAAAAGCGACGAAACTTGGCTGTGCCTCGGAATGACCCCAGCTGGTTCCTGTTGTGTCAGACCATCAGAGCCAGCCGTGCAGGCACACTGCAAGTGCAGGGGGCTTCATGGGCAAACCCTGCATTCATAGGCCAAAAAAAACACATCATTTGTTCAATGTGGGGTCAAAGAGGCTCTGGGTGTTTTCCAACACACACCACGTGGTGCTCAGGGGGTTCCCTGATCTCAGACCCACACGAACCCAGTTGAGGCAGCACCCGACACATGCTGTGGGGCCGAGCCAGTGCCTCGCACGTGGTGCTGCACAAGCTGCCCAGAAATCCCTGTGAAGCTCACAGAGACGTGGGAGAGAATTCCTCTTGAGTTAAGGAAGCATCACCAGAAACACTCCCTGCCGCCTTGCCCAGCATTAGGAAAACAGCTCACAAGTCACACTTCAAGGGCTTGCGCGTGCAATGGAGATCCCGTTGGGGCAAGCAGAGCGCATCCGTTTCCACACTGACCTGTGCATCAGTGAACTTCTTTGCAAGCTCTGTTTTTAAATATTTTTCCTTTCTGGAAGAAAACATATTTTCCAGAATTGTTTTTTCCTCTCCTTTACGTAGCTGTGCTCATGGAGGCAGCAGCAGACAGAGGGGGACAACAGAGAGGTCAGGGCTGAGGGCTGGAGGTCCCCTCCTGGTGGCCTTGGTCATGTTTAAAGCCACTGAGTAATCGTCCTACCAAAGCTCCCGTAGGTCACCTTCAAGCACACTGCTGAAGACTGTGCCAGGACGGGTTGAGTAGGAGTGAATAAAAACATCAGGAAAAGAGCTCAGATTTTTACCAGATTTCTTCTTCTTATGTGAAGAAAGCCCTTGCTATCAACAGGACAGATCCTAGGGTCTTTGCTTAGTTTTCACTCTGTCTTCACTCAACCATCCCGCAGAGCTTCTGGGATGAAAGTCTTACCACGGTACAAATTAGCTCTTACTCAATACGTACTTAAAGAAACAACCTGGAGACTAATAATTCTCTCGTTGGGCCCCAGTTGTGAAACACAGACATTTGCCAAGAGTTTTGACACCCTAGGTTATGGGAGGCAATCCCCCGGGGCTGAGAGGTTTGGCACAGGAGACCCACAGCTTCCGAGAGCAGCAGCTGAAGGCCACACGGAGGACGTGGGACATCTTGGGTGGCACAAGAATTCGGCTTCGAATCCCACCATCACTATCCACTAATACACAAGCTAAAGATGTTGATGAGCACTTAAGATGAGAAATACCACTGTTTCAGGGTTGTGCCCAACAATCAAAAGTTGGAAGTGGACCCTGAAGCCAACAGGGCACAGAAATCCCAGCATCATCACCCCCGCCACCAGCAGTCGTGGGAAGGAGTCAGGAGAGGGAAGTCTGAAGGCGAAGTTATGAGGTTGCTAGAACAACCAGCCCCACACAGGGCCCGGCGAGTGAATCCCATCGTTTTGGCAGTGGGATTTGGGGAATGAACAGCTGCATTTGCCTGCCTGCTCCTTGGGCATGTTCCACCTGTTTAATTGAGGGCAGGTCCAAATGAGCCATCTGTTGACCTGGTTGAGGAATCAGAGTTTGCCGTTAATTTAAAGATATTTTTACAAGTTATTAAAGACCTAGAAGGAATGGAGAGATGAGTAAAAAATGAAGGTAAGAAGCTTTGCCTTGGAGGCACAGGTAATATCTGTAACAGATGCTACACCCTATGCCTAAGCTAATTGTTAAATGAGTCACCCTGGCAAAAGAAGCATTAATAAAGGGAAGCGAAGACTGAACATCTGGAAAATAATATGAAAGGAAAGAATTTTCATATTTTGGAACTCCTTGCTGGGTGGGAACTGCTTGGGGAGATGGCTCTAATTGCTTGTCTGAGAGAATGAAAAGTGAGGCTATTCCCAGCCCGCAGTCAGCACAGTCATCGCCTGCTCCTCTCTGCTCCCTCGCCCCAGCGCCGCAGCAACGATGCGGGGCCCCGACCTGCAAGGGCTGAGACGTGCTCCTCAGCTTCTGCACCTCTCTTGGACAGTGATGTGGACTTGCAAAATGTGCACCAGCCTCCTCAGGACTTGGGTCCAGGCTCAGGAGAAGCTGCTCTGAGCAGCTGAGTGCTAGAGGTGCAACCAAAACAAGGGGGTTCAGCAGCACCCGGGTCTTGGTGCTGATGAGTGTTGGCCGGGATTCATTTTACTGACTCCTCTCTCTGCCTGGGGCCATCTCGGCCATGGCCATGTGGTGGGCTTGGAGAGAACATCAGCCCTTCTGCTGCCTGCTTTGTGCCTCTTTGCTGGGTATGGGGAACTTTGGTGGGAACCATGGGCGAGTTTCTCCCTCTTTCCTCCCAGGAAGGTGTCTCAGCCAACACCCAGCACGTTTCCCTGCACACACCTCTCGGAGACCTGGTACACCCAGCAGGGAGCACCACGGGAAGCGTCCACACCACAGCCTGAGGCTTTTTAGCACAGACCTGGAAATGGTTCACGCTCCATACTCTGATGGTGCTCTGGTGGTGTCTGTCTGGGCTTAGCTTTGGTGTGCACCATCTCTGAAGGAGCAGCGAACGATTCTCCCACCTTTCCTCCATTTGGTCTTCTTGCTCTTTGGTTATCTTGTCCTTTCTTTCAGGCTCCTCTTTCCTTCTTCATCACGGGAGAAGTCCCTTCACCAAACACCCTCGGGTAGCCCTGGGCAGCTCCTGGGCAGGAGCTCCAGAGCATCACCCCAAGAGGACACCACGGGTCGGCAGCTGGCAATGGGGAGAGAAGAAACACCGAGAGTGGGCATGGCACCAGGACAGGATCTGCATCTCTCATTTCAAAATGAACCTGGTGTTTGTTTCACTGCACAGGCCCTGCTGTCTGATGCAGGAACCCAAAATACAAGCAGTTTGATCTACTTTTAGAAATGGAGCATTAAAACCGCTCAACCACCCTCCACACGTGATGCTGCTCCCAGCCCTAGTGTGGAGGCACCATCAGTGGCACGTCAAGCCCTCTGGAGCTTTGCTTTCCAACCTCAAAAGGGGATGGAAGAGTTTTTCAGTGTTTCATGTTTGTGTTTTTCCAGATAAAGATGCAGAGCTGAGCAGGGGTCGGATGCCCCTCTGCTGGGTGCCTGGTGCTCCCCAGCTCTCACCACGCTCTGGTGCCGCCGGAGGGAGGACAGCTTTGGGTGGGTATTTCTCCTTAGATGAATGCAAAACCATCACTAGCCGGTGACTTCAAATCTGCTTTTTCCCAATTTTCTTCCAGAATATGCATGCACGGGAATCAGCTTTGCAGGAAGGGGGATGGGAGGGGTTGAACAGGAGAAGCTGGCACAGGGACGTGGCACCAGCCCAGGTGCAGGGCGTTTGCCACGATGCTGTGGCACAGTGCTCGGAGACATTGGGCTTGGGACTGGGGAGAGCAAGGACGCAGAGAAGAGTCCCCAGGGCCATGGCATGGGCACGAGGGATGGAGCTGGTGACAAAGGGCACCTGGACAGCCAGGCACAAGGACAGGACACCAGCCCACCAGCCCTGACCCCTTCCTGAGCAGCACGGGCGGGCAGAGGCTGTGGCACACGAGGGTGTGCGGGGGGGCTGTGGCCGGGCACGCACGCTCCCGAACTCACATGCAAGGATCCTAAAACGTAATTATGAAATTTTAAAAAACAACTTGACGTTATAATTATACCGGTTCCTGGAGGAGCCGCGTAATTGAATTCTAGGGTGTCTCGCTCTCATTGCAGGCGCTAACAAGAGAGCGGCTCAGCTTCCCTCGCAGCCTTCCCGGAGCCCGGCAAAGCTCGGGAGACACCCAACAATTCAATTATTGTTTCCCCCTGGAAAGCAGATCATTTTAGACACACGGCCAGCTCTAATTACAAAGGAGAGGGGGAAATTTCTTGTGTCCAAAATTATTTGACTCGCTAAAAGCATTTATTTTCCACGAGGCCTAAATGTGGATGGAAGGCAGGGATGGAGGGATGGGGAGCAGGCAGGGCAGAGCCTGAGCGTCATCCCTGGAGCCTGTGCTCAGGGCTGAGCCCCCTCCAGCCCCTTTGCTCCCCCAGGTGAGGCCACTTTCCAGGCAGAAGGAAAAGCAGGGCCATGCGCGGAGGTGCCCGCAGGGTCCACTTTCACAGCAGAGAGGCGTCATCCATGCAGTGGGTCAGCAGAGCTGCTGCCCTCGGTGGGGACATGGCACAAGGACATCCCTCGCCCCCGTACTGCCGCCCTCAGCGGTAAAAGTGCAAGATATATTTTTTTTTTCCTAGATTATTTTTAAATGTTCTTGTGAGAAAAGACTACCTCATGTAGGGGAGGTCCCTTTTCCAATTACCATTAATTAACTCATCTCTAATAGATTTTTTAGAGCCCTCCGTTTCCCGTGGCCATGCCAGGGCGGCGGGCAGGGAGCTGAGCTGCTGCTCTGCCCCAGGATGGATCAGGCTGCCCCGAACCTCCCCGAGACAACACTTTAAAACATTTCCATATATATTTTATTTGACTTTTATATGTAATTTATAATTTATAATTATCTCTTCCCAAGCCCTGCTGGGTGATGCTTCTACCTGGCGCGTCCATCTCAGGCAAGGGGGAAGTGATGCTGGGTGCCAGTTCCCACCCACCATCCCAGGACCACCCTGTCCCCCCACCCCAAGCCCTCCCCTTCCCTCATTTCCAGAGTGGAGAAATTAATTCTGATGTGATGTTTATGGTTAATTTGAAGTCTAGCACTTGTTAGATAATCCTGTTAGTAGCTTGCGAAAACAAGGGACCCCTTGTATAATCAGTAATTATAACAGGCGTTTTATGTTAAATTATATCTAATAGGCAGGACAAAAAGGAAAATGTGTTTTCGGCTTCAGCCTTGTCGGTCCAGAAGGAAGAGCAGCCTGCTCTGTGCAGGGAACTTGGTGAAAAATGTACATCTTAGGGCAGGGAATAAAAGAAAAGATTTGGAGATTTCAGCACTGGGACATCTGGGAGCTGGGTCAGGGTGAGTGCCCTTCCACCATCGAGAGGAAGCAGAGGTAGAGGCAGAGGTTAGAGAGAGGGGTTAGAGGTAGGGGTTGGAGGTAGGGGTTAGAGGTCGAGGCAGACGTAGAGGCCGAGGTAAGAGGCAGAGGTTAGAGACAGGGGTTAGAGGTAGAGGCAGAGAAAGAAATGGGGAAATGGAAAGAGAAGGAGAGAAAAAGGGAGAGGGAGAGAGATGAGGAAGAGGAAGGGAAAGGGGAAGGGGAAAATGAAGTGAAAGGGAAAGAAAAATGAAAGGAAAAGAAAAAGGGAAAGGGGAAGAAAAAAGGAAATAAAGAAAAAGGGAAGGAGGTAAAGGAACAGCGCCTGGGCAGCCCGGCTCCATGCCGATGGGGCGAGTGGCGAGCCCTGCAGCTCCTTGGCACCTCCCCACCAGGTAAGCAAAAGGAAGCGTGGAGGGGGAAGGCTAACGCCAAGCCTCCATAAAGCCTTGAAATAGAATAGAATAAAAATGAATAGAATGAAATAAAGTAAAATAATAAGAAATAAAGTAAAATAATAACAAATAAAATAAAGTAATAACAACCCCCCCAGCCTCGCTCAGGCTGCTGCGGAGCACAGGGCTCCGTGCCTCCCGGGGGCAGGCAGCCTCCGTCCCTCCGCTCCCAGGCGGCGCTCGGCGCATCCCCCGCGCATCCCCCGCGCATCCCCCGCGCATCCCCCGCGCATCCCCCGCGCATCCCCCGCGCATCCCCCGCCCGTGCCCGCGCTGTGCCCGGGGGGTGCTGAGCTCCTGCCCGGGGGAGCTGCGGCCACAAAGCCCCTTTTGTCTGGCCGCAGGGTTTGCAGGTCGGAAGGGCTGGCTGAAAATAAACCAAAACGCTGAAAATACCGGCGTGGCGCTCTGAACGCGAGCTGCAATAAAAGGCAACGAAAGCCCGAAGCCGGGCAGGCTGGAGCCCGAGGTTCTCGGCAACTTTTTTCAGCCTTAAATTTCGGCTTTGCTTAAAGCTCCCCCCCAGCCGTGGCGCTGTTTACCCACCCGAGTTACTGTAAATACGTTTAGCCAAATAGGCTCTCGAGGAAATCTCGCTCCGTAACCGCGCAGCCCCGTCCTTCGGACGTGTGCGGGGGCAGAAAATCTAATTAAAAGCTAATAGGAGCGGCACGGGGGGTTAATTCGGCGGGGGGCGAGGAGCAAATGTTTGAGCAGGGGAGCGCTAACACCCAGCCCCCGTGTGCAAGCAGAGCGGGGCGGCAGGAGCCATCCCCCTTAGTTCCAATTTTTGAGCCAGAAAATTAAAAACAAATATTTAAAGTCGGCAGTTGGGAAGTTTTAGCGTGCTCGGTGAAGTGAAGACGCTCGGCCGGGCGGCCCGGGGGGAGGCTCGGCTCCAGGGGGGCTGCGGGGAACTGGGGGGAGCCCGAAGGAGCCCCGCCACCGGGGGGAGACGAGGGGGAGATGGGGAGGAGATAGGGGGGAAATGGGGGGGAAATGGGGGGAGATGGGGAGGAGACGTTTCCTTGGCCCTGCTCCGCGGAGACCCGGGGGGGTCCAGGCTGGGGGCTAAGAGAAGGGTTGGGAGGTGGCGGGGGAGGGAAAAGGAGAAACGGGAGGAAGGGGATGAAATAGGAGAAGGGGAAGAAGGGGAGGGAAAAGGGGAAAGGAAAAGGGAAATGGAAATGGAAAGAAAAAGTGAAAGGAAAAAGAGAAAGAGGAAGAGAGAGAGAGAGAAAAATAGAGAAAAAGAGAGAGAAAGAGAAAGAATGAAAGAGAATGAAAGAGAAAGAGAGAATGAAAGAGGAAGAGAGAGAAAGAGAAAGGAAGAAAGAAAGGAAGAAAGGAAGAAAGAAAGGAAGAAAGAAAGAAAGAAAGAAAGAAAGAAAGAAAGAAAGAAAGAAAGAAAGAAAGAAAGAGAGAGAAAGAGAAAGAAAGAGAAAGAGAGAGAAAGAGAAAGAAAGAAAGAGAAGGAGAGAAAGAAAGAGAAAGAGAGGAAGAAAGAGAGAAAAAATGAAAAAGAAAGAAAGAAAAATGGGATAAGGGAAAGAAAAAATAGGAAAAGGGAAAAAAAAGAAATGAAAAGGGAAAGGAAAAGAAAAAAGGGGAAAGAAAAAATAGGAAATGGGAAAGAAAAAGGGAAAGGAGAAGTGGAAAGGAAGAGGAAAGGAAAAGGAAAAGGAAGGGAAAAGGAAAAGGAGGAAAAACGAGAAGGAAAAGAAAAAGAAAAAAGGAAAGGAAAAAGAAAAAGTGAAAATGAAAAAGGGAAAAGAAGGGAAAGGAACAGGAAAAAGAAAAGGGAAAGGGAAAGAAGAAAAAAGAAGAAAGAAGAAAAGGGGAAAAAAAGGAAAAAAAATAGAAAATAAAAAAGAAACAGAGAAAAAAAAATAGAAACAAGAAAAAAAAAGAGAAGAAAGCAAAAGAAAACCGCGGAGCAGAGCGGCAGGACGGGCAGCGGGGCCGGCAGGCAGCGGGGCGGTGCAGGCGGCGGCCGCGGGGCAGAGCCGGGGGGCTCGGGGCGGGCCCGCTCCGGGAGGGGCGGCGGCACCCCCGGTCACCGCCGTGCCCGTCACCGCCCCGGCGTGCCTCTTCTCCTCCTTTTCTTTTTCTTTTCCTTTTTTTTTTTATTTTTTTCTCCCCTTTTTCATTATTTTTTAATTATTTTCCCCCTTTTCCCCCTTTTTCTCCTTCTTTCCCCACTCTTCCCTTTTTTCCCCTCTTTTTCATTTTTCCCCCCATTTTTTTTTCTATTTTTTCTTTTCTTTTCCCACCGTGAATTCAACACCCGAGCCCATTTTCTCCGCAAAAAGCAGGATAACGAGCTCGGCACGCACCGAGCGCCCCAGCCCTGCCGCGGCTTGTTGCGGGGCCGTGTCCCACCTCCCTGTTTCGGGAATTCTGGGGGGATGCTCAGCACCGTGTCCCACCACCTGCCCTCCCCTCGGCTCGCTGGGGAAGTTTGTGCAAGTTATTTTTGTTGCTGTCCTCCAGAGAAAATAATGTCTGCATGATTTTGGCGGGTGCAGTTTCCGTGTGGCACAGCCTGCCTCTCCTCCGAAAATCGAGGAGAAAAAAATTAAAAGGAAAACTAAAAAAAAAACAAAGCTAGAACCAAACTGAAAAACCCTCGCCATTTATGCCCAGCTCCTGCCGCTGCTCAGTAACGTTTAATTGCAAAACTGAGCGGAGATGCCAGCCGGCATCGGTCATTAGGAACCTTTCTTAAAATCTTGTCAGCCTGCAACGAGAACCAGATTTAATGGAGGCAACCACATACCTCCTGGGCTGCCAGCTGAAACTGAGACCATGCAAAGCAGGATAGAAATGCCAAATAAGCCACCACCTTCCCTTCCTAGCAACCGACTCTTTAAATTTATTGCTTTTTTTTTCTTTTCCTTTCTTTTCTCCCCCTTTTTTTTTTTCCTCCCCTCCCATCCTCCCTTTGAGGAGCTGGGCAGGATCTTTATTTTTTCAAAGGTGCTTTGAGGAGGTGGGGGGGAGAGAAACAAGTTTGGCCCCGGGGGTTTCGCTTGGGTCGGTTTTTGGCTTTGTGGGTCGGGCCCGGGGGGGAAGAGGCGGTGAAGAGGTGGAGGCGGCCGAAAGCCCCTCGGCTCCCCGGCCCCCCGCCCGCCCCCCGGCCCGGCTGTCCTTGCAGCCAGGGGACGCCAGGGGGCAAGAGGCGTTCACAAAGCCTGCTCCCGCCGCCCTTCCCGGCCCGCCGGCCCTGCCGACGGGGCTTCAGCACCGCCGCACGGACACAGTCGCGTTTGTTAAGAGAAAAGGGGAAAAAGGTGTGTGAGAGAGACGGGGAGAAAGGAGGGATAGAGAGAGAGAGAGAAAGAGGGAGAGAAAGGAGAAAGAGAAATAGAGGGGAAAGAAAACAGAAAGAGAGAGAGGGAGAGGGAGAAAGAAAGGGAGAAAGAGAGAGAGAGAAAGAAAAAGAGAGAAAAGTGGGGGAGAAAGAGAGAAAGAAATAAAGAAAGAGAGAAAGAAAGAGAAAGAGAAAGAAAGAAAGAGAGAAAGAGAGAGCGAAAGAGAAAGAGAGAGAGAAAGAAAGAAAAGAAAGAAAGAAAGAGAGAGAGAAAGAAAGAAAGGAAGGAAGGAAGGAAGGAAAGAAAGAAAGAAAGAAAGAAAGAAAGAAAGAAAGAAAGAAAGAA
>CM021732.1:8558475-8585140 GCA_011075105.1 Heteronetta atricapilla
GAAAGAAAGAAAGAAAGAAAGAAAGAAAGAAAGAAAGAAAGAAAGAAAGGTAGAAAGAAAAAGGAAGAAAGGAAGGAAGGAAGGAAGGAAGGAAGAAAGAAAGAAAGAAAAGAAGGAAAGAGAGAAGGAAAGAAAAGGAAAGAAGGAAAGAAAGAAAGGCAAGCAGCCCACAAGGCAGTACACATTTCCAGTCCCCCGCCTCACCCACCCCTTGGGCACAGCCGTGCTGGCACGCAGCACACCCGCAGATGACACCCAGCAGCGCTGCGAACACCACCCGCGGTTAGGGGAGGCCGCCAGGGCCCTGCTCACCTCGCCGCTGCCTGGCCCTGGTCCTGTCCCCCCGTGCGCCCTAAGGACAGTGCCATGGCCCCCTCGGCTTCGGCAGCTCCCTCCCGTCCCGCGGGGCTCGCAGCCTCCAAAGGAAATCACTCAAGGGAAACTTCACCGGAGACAAAACCACAGGCAATTTCCTGACTACTGCTTTCCTCCCCGGGTTATTTATTTTGGCAATCGCGCGCTCAATAAATGAAATATTCAATCAACTGACCTCCTCGCCAGCTCCTACGATTCTTTCAGGATCCCCTTTATTTTATTATTAGGATCTTGTTGTTTAAATAAACTACGGGGAGGGTTCCTGGTTCCCGGCTTTGCTTGGCAACTGGTGCATTACGCTGCTTATGAATTTTGCAGACAATGAACCCCAGTGTGGATGAAGCGGACCGTACACATGTACATGCCATTTCCCGGGCACGTCAGACATGAAAGCAAAGTATTGCTTATTCGCTCATCTTTTCACACCTTCTCCTTTCCCAGACTTTGCCCCAAATGCCCGAGAGTTGGGGTGTGCGGCTAATGCCAGAGATTTCGCTGAGGAGACAGAAACCTCTTAAAATAATCAGATGGCAAAATACCAGGCTCACCCCCGAGAGCAGCATTTGTAATGCTCCTGCCTGGCATTTTATTCCCTGCTTTATCTCCCCGTATCACACAGATCCATACGCTGTGTAACATTCCTCTTTGAAATGCCATGAACTTGGTGTTTTAAATCAAACCAGCCTTTCTTTTTTTATTTCTTCCTATTTTTTTTATTTTTTTATTTTTTTTAGCTGCAAAACAATGGAGATTGTCAAAGGGCCTCGGGTTGAGCTTTTCTGCGTGTTCACAAAGCGTTAAAGCTTTATCGAACAAACCGGCTCTGTCTGACCCCTGCCAGACAAAAGGCAACTTCCATTTCCCCCGGTGGCGGAGGAGAGGGCAGCGAGGATGGAGGGGACGTGCAGTGGGGACAGAGGGGATGTGCAGCACCCCCAGGGACCCTGTGGTGCCCAACAGTGCTTCTGGAGTGCCCCATGCCCGGCAGACACTGGCATCAACCACTTTGGAGGTGCTGCTGATGTACGTGGTGGGGACACCGTGCCGAAGCACCCAGGGGAGCGGCAGCCCCACATGCCAGCACCTGTTGGTGGCTCGGCTGCAGCTTTTGGGTAGTGCTGGGCTGCACCGAGCTGGGCTGCACCCCCCTGAGCAGTGCTGAGAATTATCAAAATAACAGAAATCTTTGCCACGGTTCACCCTGACAATCTACTGATAGATACCAGCTGGTATCCAGTGGCAGGGAAGCACAGAGCAGTTTGGGTTGGCAGACGCCTTAAGGACCACCCAGTGCCACCCCTGCCATGGGCAGGGACCCCTGCCCCCATCCCAGGCTGCCCCCAGCCCCATCCAGCCTGGCCTTGGGCACTGCCAGGGATGGGGCAGCCACAGCTCCTCTGGGCAGCCTGGGACAGGGCCTCACCTCCCTCACAGTGAAGGATTTCTTCCTAATGTCTAACTTAAATCTCCCCTTTCTTACTTTAAAGCCATTCCCCCTTGTCCTATCCCTACACCCCAGACCAACAGTCCCTCCCCAGCTCTCCTGCAGCCCCCTTTAGGCCCTGGCAGGCCACTGTGAGGTCTCCCCAGAGCCTTCTCCTCTCCAGTCTGAACAACCCCAGCTCCTTCGGCCTGTCTTTGTAGGAGAGGTGCTCCAGCCCCTAGATCACCTTTGTGGCCCTCCTCTGGACTCACCCCAACAGGTCCCTGTCCTTCTGGTGCTGGGGGCCCAGAGCTGAGCGCAGGCTCCAGGTGGGGTCTCACAGGAGCAGAGCAGAGGGGGACAACCCCCTCCCTGCCCTGCTGCCCACGCTGTGTTGGTGCGGCCCAGGACACAACTGGCTTTCTGGGCTGTCAATCCAGATGTTCTTTAGGGAGCTCCATTTTACCTCCAGGTGCTGGCCCAAAAAAGCGACAGCCATTTTAGCTCCTCAGTGACATCTTGCATCACCACATGGGTGTCCCCCATACCCCAGGACACCTCCAGGCATTTTGGGGGCACCTGTGACAAGCCCTAGGGCTCTCTCTTGTGCATTTGCTCACGTGTAGACACCAAGACACCAGCATTCATGGGCCAAATCCTGCCCAGCACATCCGTGGCCTTAACAAGGTCTGAGTAGCGTTTCCTCCATTTCCAGTGTCAGCCTGGAGCCTGACAGGTACCAGCCAAATCCACCTCCTCCCTGTAGGTGTATTTATTGTGCTGTCACCTATTGATTTTCAGTCCTGCTCCTGAAATGTTCATCTCCAGGATGAAAGCGGTGGGAGGCTTTGGGCTGGTGGAGCCTTGGGTGGGGGCACAAGCCCCCTGCTCCATCTTGTGTCACTTGCTGAGGGAAGCTGGCACAGGGCTTTGCTGTCGGCTGAGGTTTGCCAGCCTGATTATATTCCTAGGCGTACGTCTGGAAATCAGAAGAATCAGAAGGTGCTCCCTGCGGTCGGTGGAGTTGCTCTGATTTAAAATCTCAAGTCAGGAGGAGGGAAGGCTGGTGGGGTGGGCTCCCTCCAGGAAAAGCCACCTTGTCCCCACTGCCACCACGGGCAGCTCATTGCATACCTGGGTACCACCACCCATGGGGAGGATCTGAATAACCTCCTCCAAAGTACCTTTTTATGAAATCCTGCAATATCCCCTAAGTGTTCATGTTGGCATTTTAGGTACATATACAGTGAACCAAGCCACACGTGTGTGTCTGAGTGGGCAGGCAGTGTCCTGGTACCTTTTGCAGGCTATTTGAAATGTTTTGGAGCACAACACTAAGTTGTGCTAACATTCTGGACTTGGGATGCTCCAGGTATTCTCACTGACAGATCCTTGGGTCAAGACTGAGCATCAGCATCAAAGGGCCTGCAGGAGAGGTTCAGTCCCCGTCTCGTCCATCCCAATCACTGTGAGAGCAAAGCTCTCTGCACAGGAGTTGCAGGTTCATTCCCAGAACCAAATGGTTCTCAAGAGCACACCGCTTATTTTAGGACAGCACCACTTCCCTGGAGCCAGACAAATTCACCCAGCATAAAAGATTTGTAGGGAAGAGGCAGTACAGACCAGTGAAATTTAAAGCAGCAGCTGCATGCAGGAGATAGCAAAGTCCAGGGACACAAGTGGGTCCCTTGACTGTCCTGTGTTGGCAGCAATGGGAGATGAACACCGTATTTCCCATTCAGGGTCCCGTCTCAGGGACCCCCTGCATTCACTGCCTCCAAACACACCAGCGGTCAAAGCCTGACCACAAAGATGCTCGGAAGAGAATGAATTTGGATTGCCCCTGTGCAGGTATTCACAGCAGGGGAAAGCTGGACCCTGCAGTGGGTGGGAAATCCCAGACACATTGCTGGAGCACATTGCTGCTCCTGGCTGCCACCAGCAGAAGGGATGGGGGAATCAGGCTGGATTTGTGTAACTGGGACAAAATAAAATTATATTTAAATTCTGCACCCTGCCACTGAATCGTGCAGCAGCCTAATTTTTCTACGGATAACGCCTTGGGCAAGGCTTGCGTGGCCCAGAAAAGCAAAAAGTTTGAATTTCCTCTGTGCTGCTTCTTTGAAACCTCCTCCTGTGCTGCTGGTTAACGGTAGGAGATGAGGCTGGTGTTGGCTGCGGTGCGGGAACAAGTGCCCAGCTGAGGAGCAGGGCTGGGGAAAGGGGAAGCGAGCACACGGGTGAGCCAGGGAGCAGGAAAAAAAAAAAAAAAAAAAAAAAGGAAAAAAATAAAGAAATTAATTGAGTAACCTCAAATTACAAATCAATTTGAGGAAATCCCAATCTAGCTGCAGACACTCTGTGAGCAGTTAAAGCTAAAGTTAACTCATTGAGCAGAGGGCTCTAATGAGCTCATGATGCCAGCTTGCTCCGATGAGCTCTGTGCAGCTTTCTGCATGCCGATTGTGCTCAGTCCCGGTCTGTGATGCTCACCAGCTTGACCCAAAATACATCGAAGCTGGAGTGTCAGCTATGCTGTGATTAGGGGCTGGAGGAAGTCAAATTCCAAATTTCTCTCTGAGGTACCTCTGTGCCGCTTGCCACAGGCTTGTTTCTGACCTCATTCATGCCAGTGCAAGACTGCAATAGCTTCACGTTAGCCACAGGCTTTATTACAAATTGTCCTTGTGCAAAGAGACCAAAATCTGGTTTAGAAAGCTGGCTTCACCTCCCTCGCTGCCATGCAAGAAGCCCTGCTGTAGCCAGAGTCAGTGGGACAGGTGTCACCTGCTAACATAAGGAGAACCAGTCCCAACCCACACCGATGAGAGCAGGAGGCAAAGCAATTTCCTCCATAATAGCGGCGTTGCTTTGGTGGTACGGGATGCAGCCCTTCCCTGAGTCAGGGTTGAACAGGTTTTGTAGGAGACCAGCCACGGAGAAAGGCTGAGGTCCCAGCCAAGGTGCCTGTAGTTGCTGGAAGAGGTGGATGAAATGCTACACCAAATATAATAATAATAATAATAATAATAATAATAATAATAATAATAAATCTCATTAAGCTGTTTTGGAAGGTATGACCTCATTCTTTCCTGGGCTGCTGAACTGTGGAGATGTGTGGTGTTTTCCTGGCAGAGAAGTCTGGGTTTCCTTTGGGAAAGGCTGAAAGATGATCTGGGTAGCACACTGGTTTTGACATCCTTAGCACTCCCTCGCCCCTCGGGGAAGGAGACTGCAATGTTCCTGCACCCCTGTGACCCGAGCAATGTTCAATCCAACACGTGGCACCAGATGCTCGGCCAGTGAAAATATGGGGCTACATAAAGCTGTGCTGATTTACACCTGGAGAAAACCTGATCTTTTCCTCGGTCCTGAATTTGATTTTTCTGTCTTACACCCTGTCCTTCCTCAAATCATCTATCCTTTTTTAATCAGATGCCTTCCACCAGGAGATGTTTGCTGATCACTGCATTGCATTCTCTTGCCGATAACTGGTGCAGAAATCACATTTAGCTCTGTTTGTGCAGTGTGTGGCAATGTCCTGGGAAAACAGGCGATGTCACGGTCTCGTACTTCTTGGCTCTGCTGCTGTAAGATGAGCTCGAAATCTTCCCAATGTCTTGGAAGCCTCATTGCAATGACAGTGGTTATTGCTGGTTTTTATTGAAGCATGTAAATGAGGCAATGTTAGTGGGAAGAAATAGCAGCTCCGTTAGATTAGCTGGAGTAATTGCAGACAGCAGACAGGCTTTGGGGTCTGCAGCTTTCAAACCTGAAGGAAGTGCAGGAGCCCCCCAGCTGTAATGTAACCTCACCTGCCTTTCCAGGGGTCAGAAGTGGCATTCCCCTGGCCCCAGATGCTGCCTCTCGGAGCCACCCCACTCCCCAGCTGTGCTTGGACATCCTCTGTGGCTTGGCTGTGGGCACAGGGCTGGGATGCGTTGCCCAAGCGTGGCCATGTGCATGGCAAGTGTCTGCACTGGGGCCAGTCCTTTGGGTGTCCCGTATAATCATGGGTTAATTAATTCAAATTAATTCCAGCTCAAGTGCTTACCTTCTTATGGTAGGTGGTTCACTCCCCTATAATTTTTGGAGTGAGAACAAAGCCAAACTAAGCAGGTAAACTTAAACTATGGGAACAAGTGGACAGGAGACCCTCAATGCAGGCTGTCCGTGCCCTCCCCACCCCTGGATGTAGCCCACCAGCCCCTCTGAGCTGAACTTTGGAGGAATGTTCCCAGCTTTCATTTCCTGAAGGCCACGTATTGGGGAGCAAATGCGAAAATAAATTATGGCTTTTAAATGTAAACAGGCAGGAATCAGCCTGGGACATGGGAGTTCGGTGCGGTATGCACTTTGCTACATTAACCTCGTGTTTGAAATGTGCTCAGCGATGGGGCATGTTTTGAAAATAGGACAGAATGAAGGCGGATGTTATTCCTCTTGGAAAGGAGGGCGATGGGGAGAGGATTTCACCTGTTTAGAAAGAAGAAGACCCTGACATTTCTGTATATATTGCAATGTCTTTTCAAAGAAGTTGTGTTACTGGGTGGTCTGACTTGCATTCCCCTTATTGGCATGCACCACATTTGGCTCTGACAGCAGCAGTGGAATTGCTGGGGGATGGGCCTCTTTTTAAGATAATTTTCTCTTTTTCAAATATTTTTGAAGTGCAACTTGTATTAAACCAGGTAATAATTAGATAGTGAAAGTGCTCCTATCTAATGCTTAGATTATTACAAGTGCCTGAGGCAATTCTTGGAGGTTTATAACAGACACAGAAATCAATGTTTAATGTCAAAAGTGATCCTGGAAGGTGTTTATTGAGAGTTATTTTTTAATATAAAGTGTAAAGAGTAGAAAAAAATATTTTTATTCTTAGTTTTACTTCTAGCGGTGACTTGGGGAAAGATATCATCAGGGAGAAGTATTATCATAAAAGCCAGTGTCAGAATTTCTTTTAAGATTCTTGATCCAAACCACCAGTCAGAACCAACAGAAGCCAGGATATTTAAAGTCAATATTCCCCCGGTTACTGATACGTTGTGCTGATTTCTTACAGCTACTGTAAACCAGCACCAATACTTACATCAGTGAAGCTTTGTTACTGATCCTTGTGAGAATCTGGCCTTTCCAATGAAATTTTCTCCACATATGAGCCTACAGCACTATTTCACATCCATTATAAAATGTTTTTGTACAGCAGCGTGACATGAAGACTGCTTCTTTTTTCCTATAAAGATGCCCCGGGAGTGGCTGGGACAGCAAAGCTTCTGTGGGTTCCTCTTCCATCCGTCACCCTCTTCTCCCACCCCTCTACTTCACTTTCTTCTTCTACCCATTGCCCTCCTCTTCCATCCATTGCCTTCCTCTTCCATCCAACCAGCTACAGGGGCTGATGGACTTTAGTAGGAGTCGTATAAAATATGAAACTTATATTTACAAAATATACTGGGCCAAATCTCGAAACCCACTGTATTTCAACAGGATCAGTCCTAATTACAACTCAGTGGTGAGAACAGAACATGGCTTGGACTGCACATCTACCTCTCATCATGTTCAACAGCAAAATCCCAAATGATAATCTCTTTTTGCAATTGTTTTTTAAGCTCACTGGGAAAATATATATGTATTTTTTTCTGATCTTCAAGGATTTTTGATTTTCAATTATACACACATTTTGGGGGCATAAAGTACTGCAAAATTAATGAAGAAAATCTGGACACTAGACCTAATATGGTGATAACTTATTGAAGAAAGAAAAATATTTTTTTTTTCCCTAAATTATGCCAAAGTACTGAAACTAGTTTGTCTCTCGTGGTACTTTTGTCATAAATCCAACAAGCAATTAGAGCATTTTAAATCTTGCCTGGAGTAACTTCTTGATTTACAGATTTTCCTGCACAGCTCTAGATGGCTGAATGGGGTTTAAAATTATCCAGGGAGACTGTGAGAAAGCTCACTTTTGTCACATATGCCAATGTCCTTTTATGATCCCATCCAGAGTTTGGATGCTCAGCATCTTTGAAACTCAGGCCACTCATCGTAGCCTCAGGTCTGTCTCACTGCAGGCACTCCTTTACTGCTCGGCCAGACTCACCTGCCATAGGTGTTAGTGGAGGCAAAGACTGAGAAATGGCTCCAGATTTTGGCCACTTTTTACCCGATCTCATGCTCCATTCCTGTGTGTATCACTTTTCCCTGTACATTACCGCGTTTGTAGCACTTCCCTCAGGCAGCTTGTCCTTACTGCTGAAGGGTGAGATCCAGCAGCTGGTGAGGAGCCATGTGCCGGAGTCAGCAGAGGTTAAAGTCTGGTCCGGTGCAGAACACGGCCTTTATTTTTTATTCCTCTGAAGTAATCCCTTAATATCAGCTGATATTGAACACATTTTTCATTACTCCTGTGTATGCACCCTACCTGTGGTTTCACGTATGGATTAGCAAGGCAGTTCATCCTATTCCATTAGGGAACAAACTTCATGCTACGATAACCCATGTGCATCTTAAAGAAGCAAGACGGGAGGTTTGGGCTATCCAGCAGAGACTCTGGGCCTCCTTAGCTTACGGTTTCCCAGCTCCAGCTTCTTCCCCCTGTTCTTGAATCCATTCTCACCATTTTGTCCATTGCATGGCATTGGTAGTCACAGAGGTGTAGCACTGAAACAGCATCAGCCTCGGCGTGATCATTTAAAATTTCTGCCAGTGCATAGAAAAGCCTTGGGACCTGGGATAGTGACAAGCACTGGAAAACACTTTTCACTGGAGAGTAGCAATTCAGCCAGGGCACGGACATCACGAGCAGTGAGATGCGCAGCAGGATGGGCCCATGTCTGCCGGCTGCCCCTGCCCACGTGAGGCTGCACACCTCGGCACAGCGGCACTTTTTGAAGGTGACAGCAAACTGGCGGATCAAAAGTTTAGCCCGGGGGCTGCTGTCAGGTTGCTGAAGCAAATAACTTCATATGGTTTTCAGAGATGGGTGGGATCACCGCAGCAGGAGGGAAACATAAATAAATGGGGGGCTTTTTCTGTAAAGAAGGGCTGGCGCCTGTCCCTGACCTCCCAGCCTCTTCTCTGGGTGTGGATGGGGAAAGGGAAGGGCTGTGGGCCTGGGAGGGATGGGGCAGCTTTGGACACTGTGTGCCCTTCTCCTGGGGGCCTCCTTGCTGGGGAGGAGAAGGTCACACGTGGTGTGGTACGGTCACCAACGCCACTAGCAAACCTCAGCGGCCACTGAGCCCTCAGACTCACAGGCATGGTGGTAGCCTGGAAATTTGCAGACTGTGGAAGTTGCCTACACTCCAGCAGCTGGCACCAACACAAGTCTCTTGGCTGTGACACTCGCAGCCACACCACTGTCAGGCCTTCTCCTGCAGGGCCTTCCAGCAACACCACCTCTGGCAAGAAGCAAGTTGCAGCCTTGTGTTGGTTAGGACACTGTTGCCTGAGGAGTGTGGGCCAGCGTCCTGGCTGTATGCATATCTCCGTTTGGACCAAGGCAGCGGCCATCCCTCGCCAGCTCTGTCCCGCAGGTGGGCCGCAGGAAGGCTTGAGGCCCACCTGGGCCCTCTGGGACAGTGGCCAGGGAATGGGACCAAGAGCTGAGTCAGCCCCGTGCAATTAAACCTCACATTTTAATACCTGTTTGCACAGTGCACCTGTCCATCTATCAGACATGGATAGTGGCATATAGACAGAAGCACACCTTATTTTCTGCTCTGCTGCACAGCCCTGTGAAGCAGACAAGGCAGTCACTGCATTAGGAAAGCCAGCCCAGAGCCCTGGGTGCCCGCTGAGGTGAGCAGCACATCGGCATGGCACCTTGGCACAGGAAACTTTGGGTGCGTCATTCCTCCATCCAACAATGCACTAAACCAAGGTGAAGAGTTTTAAAACAAGTGTTTCAAAGCAAACTGTGTTGTAATTCAGACAGGCACCTTCCCTCCGCCAGGCCATGGGTTTAATAAACACACCAGGCTTATGCCTGAGCTCCACGAGGATATCCTCTAAGCACTTTAGGACAGATTTGCCACTTTTATTTATTTATTTATTTATTGAGACAGAGCAAAAATCCTGATTGCTGGAGTCAACATCAAAGCTTTTCTCCTTTAGGGTTTTATTTGTAACCGCACAGCTCCTGGAAGCCAGGGCAGGGTAGGACAGACGGGGAAAGGACAGCTGAAAGGTGGCTCTCCCAGAAACGTTGTTTTATAGATGCTCTTTTTATGTGATGATTCAGAATAAAGAGAAAGCTCAACATTTCTCCCTCTCTATATATATTATTATTATTATTTTAATTTAGTTTTGAATTGTGTAGGTTTGGTTTAGTTTTGCTTCTCCCCATCTAACAAGAGCCAAGTGCTGGTCAGGACCAAGGGGCGCACTTCTGACACATAAACAAATGCTTTAATAAACAAATAAAAGTAAGCTCCCATAAACAAATGCTTTAAGCCCTCTCACTGACATGTTGAGCTGACAGTGATGGGAGCTTGTTTTCCCTGGGAGACCTCTTCTGTGGGGGCATTTCTGCCATTTTCTGGCTTCTAGGGGTGTCAGTGTCACACCCATGCCAGGCAGCAGACACCACAGCAGGCACAAAGCACAGGTGTGCAGCACTAATAACTGCATGAGGGAACATCCCACTGATGGATGATCTGAGGGGCACCAATCTTCATCCACCATGAGAGCCAAAGCATGAGGCAAAGCCTATTGCCCTGGTCACTTCCATCGAGGGATGTGGTCTGTGGAGGGTCAGCAGTGTCCTTAGGCTGGGCAGAGTGCAGGGGACATCTGGGCTCGTGTGTCTGGGGACACAGGGGTGGACCTGCAAAGAAGCTGGCACATTGCTCTGGAAACTCAGACATGTCTTTTCCAGTTCTGACTGACAGTGGCTTATCTTGCATTTTGGGAAGGAAAAGGAAGCAGAAGACACAGAGCCCCAGCCCAGCCTCCCTCCCTCATCCTCCTGAGCCCCAGGGGGCTGGTGAGGGGCTCACAGGAGGAAGCATTGCAAAAGCAAAGCTCCTATTGGCACTTGTTTTGGACTGGAACTGGAGTCACGGATTCACAATTTCCACCCAAAACCCACTCTGGTTTTGCTTCTGTCTTCCTTCAGTGCACTTTGGTGAAGGAAAGAGGACATTTCTCAGCTCAGGTGACGCCCTCAAGCTCAGCACTGGGCACCAGTGCCGATCGTGGGTCAGGAGCTGGGGGGAGACGGGACAGGGAGCTCTGGCTCCCAGCATGATCTGGGGACCTGGTGTCCTCATCTCAGCTGCAGGTTTGACCTATGAGGACAAAGGCACCACACTCCTGGCAGTGACTGTGCTCTGCTTCATTGCCAGGCTGCCAGCGGGGGCTTGTTGCTTTGTGCTCAGGGTTTTATTTTTAGGTAGAGAGCAGAGATGCTCGTGAGCTGCCGTGGCACGCCGTACAAGGAGGTGAAGGCAGGGCACTCACCCTGTGGAGCAGGAATGGCATTTCAGTTTGTGGTTTCACAAGAATTTGTCCTTCCTGAATTGCTGTTCTTCTAATCAGTTGGATACTTGAAAACTTGAATCTCCCGTCCCTTGAACCTGCTGGCTTGCACTTCTCGTGACCAGAGCAGGGATGTCATGTCCATGGGGGATGGACATCTCAAGGACAATCTCATTGAGCAGCACCTCACAGGTTCTTGCCTGGGACATGCATCACTTTCTTCTGGGACCAGATGTTGAGGAGGTTATAAGCTAGTTTCCCTCTCAGTGAACCTGAAGGGTGGCCAACACCACACAGGTCACCCCACCAGGGCTCAGGAAGGCACCACAGAGGTCACCTGAATACCTCAGGCCTCCTCCAGTATAACAAATACCTACTGAAAGAGTGCATCCCTCTTTTTCGGGACAAGCAAGTCAGCTGAGCTGTGAACTTAGTTCTTGCAGATTGCTGTTCACCACCCTCACAGGGAGCTTTATGAGCATTAGGGCCACAAATATGTGACAGAGGAAGGTCCCCAGACCTGAAGAGGCCTGTGCCAGTTGTTTCTGAAATGTGTCTGATAGAGAGTAGTAGCTGCTCTCTTAAGCCTGCTCCCCAGTGGTGCTGAACACAGTAAAGTCCCATTGAATTTTGCTAGCATAACTTCACCATTATGTTTAGTTTGTTGAAGCGTTTCAGAATTATTACACAGGTTTTGTGCAATTATTTTAACAAAATGACCACAGATGTTTGTCATTCAGGCCCAAATCCACTTTGCCAGGTTCCCAGTTGTGCAACAGGGATGGAGCTGAGGAGGGGTGGTGGTGGGTGCTGGTGGGAACTGGTGGGTGCAGGTGGATACTGCTGGGTACTGGTGGGTGCTGGTGAGTGGTGGTGGGACCTCCCAGCAGCTCCAGAGTTGACCCCTCCAACCCTGCTTCACAGCAGCTCCCTAAAACAGCAGCTTCCCCTTTCGCTGAGCGTTAATCTCTTGTATGAAATTTGACATTGAAACGCCTCCCTTATAAAACAGATTATCACTGTAATTAGCTACAGGATAAATAAGGCTATAGTGGATATTACACTAGACTTCTCCTTTCTTCTGTCAATGAAGCATTTTTTCCCCTATTGCTTCTCTGAAATCATCATGAGACCTTTGTAAAGAGAATATTTACACAAAAAGCTGTGGGCAATTGCTCTTGAAAAGATACTTGCAGTTATTTTATACTGTGAAAGGGCAAAATGAAATGCTATTTAGATGTATTTTCATGCTAAATTAGAATGATGAAACTACCTCTTAATGCCCTGACAATGAAACTGGGGACAGCTTGTTTTATCCAGGTAGCCTCAGCAAGCTGGCAGCCCCTGCTCAGATGTGAGGAATGGGGGTGAGCAGTGGATATATTTGTTGGAATATTTTAGGTGATTTTTTGCTTTAAATACTCTACTTAAAAAAAAAAAAAATGATTATCCTGTTCACTTGAAAACTAACTTTTAAAGTGTCAGAAGATGGAGAAAGCAGATTCCTGAGGCAGCCACTGTCTTTTGGTGGACGAGGAGGCTGGTTATAAGTTTGGGGACCCCAGTACAAGGAGCATTGTCCTGGAGATGGACCTTGTCCAGTAACGAGAAGTGACTTTCTCTGGACATCATTAAGCAGACAGGCAACAGTTTTGGCATTCACAGAGAGAAGGGAAGGGGAAAATATAACTTGCACTGTTGTCTTCATCTCGTGTCAGTGCCTAGATTTACAATACTGAAGAATGAAACCATCAATATATTGATGACGAGGTCTGCACATGTTTGGCAGCCACAGCACTGCCCCAGGCTGCTGCCCCAATGTGCCCAAGCCCCAGATCAGGACGAACATCCCCAGAAGAAATGCAACTTGAAGTCTGTGAGGGATGAGGGCACCAATTCCTGGCTGCACTGAGGTTTTGCAACCATGGTCTGACAGATGTTGGCATCACGCTCATTCAGAGTGTGATGTTTGTCACCTCCCAAAGCCCAGGGGGTGTTTTTGCTGCTCCACAGTGTGTGCCTGCTGCAGCATCCCTGAGTCCCAACACTTCCCCAGTCTCCTCCTGGCTGCTGGACCTGCTGTCTGGCCCCCAGCATCCCATGGCAGTCCTTTTGCCACCCCAGCTCCCCAAATCACCTAAAAACCCCAAGCCTTTTGCTGTGAGCAGCTGCAGCAATCATCTCATCCCATTCTAGAGCTGACTCAATTCTCTTCTCATTTGAGACAAGGTTTTAAAGAAACCCTTTCTGCAGCAAAAAAAAAAAAAACATTAGTTAAGGTAACACTGCAGCTCTGGACAGAAAGCCCTGGAGCCAGCCAGAGCTCAGAGCTGATATTTGCTCCGTGGCGTGTGCCCTTGTGCTGCCGGATTTCACGGGGCCCGAGCAGCGTGTGGCCGGGCTCGCCATATGTGCTGCGGTACCCGCAGACGGGAGCAGAGCTGGAGCATAGCTTCAGCGTGTGCCCCATGCCTCGTTAACCATCAGCGTGCTGAAGTGAGACCTTCATTCCTCCACGTTGACCCTGCCAACGCACGTGGGGCTCAAGGTTATTTTTGTGGGGAGAGAGATGTCTAGGTTGGTGGGATTTCGTCTTCTGGGATTTACTCCTTAAACTTCCTCAGCCTATACATTAGAAAGCAGCCTAGAGCTGAAAGAGAAGAAACAGGTAGGAGTAGAAAGCCCAAATGTGCAAGGGAGAAGCTGGGAGGCAATGTTATGGGTAAATCCAAAGAAACACAGCAAGGGATGGGTGAGAGTAGCCCCAGGGCAGGCTCTCCCCTAGCTGTGCGTTATATAGATAGATAAATGGGTAAATAGATAAATGGATAAATAGATAAATAGATACATTGTTTAAATGATATCACCTTCAGTGAGTGTGCATGTCTATATCTGTGTTTATGTATGTATAAAACCCACTGCCACGAACCAAGATCCTGCATTATACGACAGCGCCCCTCACCCGGCTTGGTAATAAGCAACCAACCTGATGATTATTTCATGTTCCAGAACGCCTAACCTCACATCAAATGTATATCTTCCTGTCGTACAGCTCACCTGAGGCTATGTGAGCCGCAGCGAGCTGCCTCTGCCTGTCTCGTGCTGGGATGTAACTTAATGATTTGCTCCTCACCCGGGCCAGCATGTCAGCCCGGCAAACGCACCCCTCCTGCTCACACGGCGTGCTTAACCCCTTGGGAATAGGAGATACCCTACACCTGATGTGTCACATAATCTATCAGGACGCCAGAGAGAGATCTGGCCGCCCCATCTCCATAAGCCCTTGATCTCCATAGCAGGGCTGTCACTTCTCCCTGCAGAGAGCGCAATTTAGGGTTTGCTTTCAGCCTGCTGCGGCGCACCTCAGGTTTGATATCTCAATCTGAAGGGGGAAGCTGAGCACCAGCCCTTCCGTTATGACTCCTCACAGGATGGAGGTGCTCAGCTGAGGGCTTCAAAGCCCTGGCAGATGTTTGTTGATAAAGCCTCGTAGCAGTGGATTGAAGTCGTTCACAGCCCCGTGCCCTGCTCCAGCCCTCCAGAGACTCTTCCTTGCAACCCAACTACCAGTTCTGAAGCAGCAGAGCCACCACAAGGAACACCATTAAAGCCTCTGGCAGCAATAAACTGCAACGTTGACCCACCATGGGACATCGGGTCAAGTCCCACCACCTGCTCCCGCCATGAGTCCTGCCCCCCCCCCCGCCCCGGGGCCACCCCCACTTTCCAAGCTGGGAATTGCCACCAAGTGCAAGAACTCCCCCCCCCCCCTTTTTTTTTCACCCATCCAGCTTCAGTTTCCATGGAAACACGGCCAGAAAATAAGCTGGCCAGAGGCAGCCGGGGAGTGGGAAACCCCTGGGGAGGCTTCGAGATCTGAAAACTACAAGTGGTAATTTGCAAAACATGGGCTTTTTGTTGCTTTGGGGCTCCCGAGTCTCAAAATGTTTAAATGCATATAAAAGATGAATATATGGTTCCTATACGTGATAATAAGCATGTGGTTTAACCACCAGGAACTCACACCTGTGGCTGGATGATGTTTTGGAGAGCCCCTGTTGCGGGCTGCCATGCTGAGGATGCTCAGCCCTTGTACCGGGAGGCAGAAGTTGGGCTTTTGGGGTAAAAGTGGCATCAGGTTGGTCCCTGCCTTGCCCTGAAGCTCCGCATTCAGGGCAAAGCCTCTGGAGCAGGTTAGCACTGTCCCCATGGTATTTCTGGACAAGGGGACACTGCCTTGGTCCCCCAGAGCTGGAGGACAGTGGCTGCCCTGCTGTGGGACCCAGCTCCATCCCTGAAGGGACGTGAAGGAGCCCCGTGTCTCCTGTTCCCATGTCACACAGCCCAGCCTTGAGCTACCAGCGGGAGGAGGTTATCCCATGGAGCCACGGAGGCATATGCCTTGTGCCATCCAGATATAGAGAGACATACAGCAAAAGTAGAAGTCTACAAGCATTAACATAAACAACAAAAGGGATTATAGCTTGAAATGGTACAAATTTTTTAAAATATGATTTTTTAGTGACTGGAAGCAGAGCACTGGGAAGTGCATCTGTGGGCCACCCCTGGGGACCACGAGCCACATCCTTCAGCCCCAGACAGACGAACCAGTCTATGCCATGGCACTGCAGGAAAACCAGTCCTAAAACAACACAAGTGGAAATAACGCTGTCATTTTGGCCCATCAGCAAAGATATTCCCAAAGCATGTTCACCCCAGGGGACATCAGCCAGCATGGTCCCACCTTGGACCCGCAGGCAGTCAAGACAAAAAGCCTGCCTCAGCCCCTGCACAGAAGCCATTGCCAGCCTTCCTGCTGGCTGTGTTTAATTCAGGAATCCAATTATATCGTTTTTAAATCCCCAAATCTTGTGCTCTTTCTCCTGTGCACATCTCCTAGCCAGTCCCAATCGATATCTCCAAGCCTCTTACTTGGGAGCAAACTGCAGCTGGGCTGCAGGATTTGCTCTCGCACCAGAGAGGCAAAGCTCTTCCCCGCCGCTGCGATCGCTCGGGGCTTGCTGTGCCAATCAGGAAACATCACTGGAGGGGGGAGGAAGGGGCCAGGCTACCTCGCTGTTGCTAGAAAATTAAAATTAAAAGTCACATCTAGGTAAAAAACACAGTGCCTGGCAGGGAGCGGCGTGTGCTCCCTCTGCCGTCGCTGCTGCAGCAGTGACAGGTCCAGGCAGCGGCTGCACAGTCAGGTCCTGCCACACACTTTCCTCTTCCCCTTGTTAACGTTAAAAACCTTAAACCTTCACTTCAGAGCAGTATTTTAGGGACTCAGAGAATGGACATTTGGAAGAGAGAAGGATCAGAAGGTGCCCAAGCAGGGAAGTTTTATTTTGGAGTATTTGCAACATGCATGCCTACTTGTATCGGTGTCGCTGCTTGTGAGATGTAGTCTAGGTTGTGCATCTGTTGGCTGGAGGAAGTTTGGCACAGCCAGGGAGCAAACTGCAGCCTTTGCCTTTTCCATCAGCAGGCTCCTCTGTGTGCTCCAAACTGCGTCTCATTCAGCTACAAGCCAAAGTCTTTGGGCTCCCCAAAGTTGCTGCTGGTGAATTTATAAGTTGAATGATGTCAAAGGTGTTGGTGCATGGATAGACATCTAGAGGAGGCAGAAACCACCCAAACTGCTTACCCACACCTTGCTCTGTGCCTGATCAGGCTTTCTTTCCCCCACGGGAGGAGCTCCAGCCACGCAGCCCTGTGTCACAAGGCGGCAGTAAGTCTGTCCGGCAGCCCAATGCGGAGGGAGGCGAGGAGATAGCCAAGCCCAGAGACCCTAAGAAGATGCCGATCCCAGTCCCAAGTGCTGGATGGCAAAATAAATGAATTGCTGAGAGTGAGATGCCTGCGCCTGTGAGGTTACGTTGTTCATTCCAAATCTGTCCAAACCGTGGCTGTGCCTTGCACCCAGAAGCAAGTGTGAGCTGTCACCTCCTCTGCATCCCAGCCAGGCTGCAGGGGACATTGCTCCTCCTGCTCCCGGAGATGGGCAGGGGAAAAGCCCCACCAGAAAGCACCCGCAGGACACGACTGGGGATGGGCCCATGCATTTTCTCTGAGTATCAAGGATGTTAAACTTGGAAACCGGCCAACAGCAAGTATTTGTAAACACGTTGTAAATGATCCAATTTTCCCGAGCATCTGTTCACGGAGCACTTGCCAACATCGCGGATAGGCTGCGGGCGGCTCGAACGGCGGAGGCTGGGAGCCGCAGCCTGGCTGCGACTTAGATCCCGCCGCTGACAGCAATTAATCCTCATCAGCTCAGGCCTGACAATGCAGGCTCCTTTAAAATACTAAAATCTGTCAGCACGGAAATGCCTGTATTATTATTGCTCTGCTTTTTGGGTCACAGATGCCGTCAGCCAGCCCAAACTCAGCATCCATCGCCCTGCGGAGAGGACCCCGCCGGTGCTGGGCCAGGCACGGGATCAGCTGTGCATGTTCAGGAGCTGCAGCGTTTGCAGCCTAAACCCCTGTGCAGGGCGACAAGGGTTTGTATCCTCTGCTTTCCCCCAGGAACACAGCCTGCCCGTCACGGGGCAGCCGCTCCCACTGCAGGAGGGATGCCTGCAGCACTTCAGCTTCATGCATGTGCCTTGCTGGAGCTAACGCTAAAACCTCCGTTAGTCAACAAGCCAACGGCAGTGGAAATGAGTGTTTTTCGTAGAGGGTTAAACATTGTGATGATGCTGGCACCGTTTCTAGGTCTTTGGATAAAGACAGGGCTCAGGAGTTGGCCGCAGCCTGTCAAGACAAAATGACCTCGTGTGATCTCTGGTTTCTGTGTCCTGCTCTGTCCTTTCCCGTCTGAAGTTAATAACTCCTCCAAAAAATACAATGATGAGTTCCTCCTCATGAGGAGGCCTAGAAGGAAAGCACAGAGGCATTGATCCCCCATGCCTGAGCAAGCAGCAATGAACTGGTAGAACGTTGTTGGTGCTGTGGCCCCAGCTGCATCTTCACCTGCGTTATTTGTTCCTCCCTCAGTTGGGCAGGATTGCAAAGTGGGCACAGCCTGATACAGGAGCAAGCAGGCAGGAGACCCTCCTGGCACACTGAGGGAAAAGCTTCCCCATGAGGCAATCTGTGAAGCCATCCATCACCTGTTTTCCCAGGCACTTAGACCCCTCTTGGCTCCCAGGGATGTCAGTGCACCTGTAAATCAGACCTTTGCTTTGTCTTTGTGTCCATGTTAGAAGGAAGGAGCCACAGGAGCAAGCATTCCCAGCACCCATTGAGACTCAGCAGGCCAGGCACTGCAGGCAGGACAGCTGAGCCTGCATCTGGAGGGCAACAAGGAGCTGCAGAAGAGATCCTACCATCACTTGGGCATTTCACCTTGCTAATTCCCCCTTGCTGGGGCACACAGGGACCCCAGAGGTGCCTTTAATTGCCCTTTAGGGCTCGGGCATTGCTCCAGGCTTGGCAGCATCATATGTCTGGCAGCCTTTGGCCACGCACTTCAATCACTGCTCACCCCACTGCACTGTCATGTTTTGGCCTGGCAGATTCAGGTTTGATATATAATTTTTGTATTATTATTTTTTTTCAGGAGGAACTGACCCCATTTGTGGCTCCTCGTCTGTTTGTCCTCATGCTCGTAATTAGAGCAGCAAGAGGCCGGGGAGCACGCCTGGCAAGCACACATCCTGGGGAAGCAAAACTCTCCTGCCTCGGGCAGCCAATGGAGAAATTGCCAAAAAAAAAAAAAAAAGAGGAAAAAAAAAAAAAAAGGAGCCCATAGATGGGCTGTATCTGTCACAAGGGCAAAACGTCTCCCTACGCAGTTCTCAGCACAGAAACGTAACATGTCCATCTGGAAGTGACCACAAAAGAAGTGTAGAGGGAAGGAATCACAGTGTGCTGGGTCAGTTTGGGGCCTCGTGCAAAAAATAGGGCGGTTCACGGGTTCTGATGCCACTCTCCTGCCCCACCACCATCAGGAGACATTTACCATGATGATGTGGGTACAGAACTGGTTGAACTGAGAGGGGAAACCCATTCCTGCTCCCAAACAAATTGCTTAGAAAAGCCCATGGGTTTCTCCATGCAGGCTCCTCCAAATGAGTTCTGGGGTTAAATTCCCCACCCAGCCTTTATGCTACCCTTGCACGAGTCACTTCTTGGTTTCAAAGGTTCCTTTTGCCATACACGAGGCAATTCTTTATGCCATTGCTGCCTTGTCACCTTCCCTAGCAGTGGTGGTGGACATGGAGGAAAGAACCTTGCCTGAGGTGGGCTTGCAGGAGAGAGGATGCTCAGCTCCTTGGAGCACCAGGGGTCATCCCCCAGGTGCCCGCTGCTGGTGGAGCAACCACTGGAAAAGACAAAAAAAGGATTTCTGACCACTTGTGTTTTTGTAGCTCATAGCTCTGTCAGCCACGGAGCCAAGAAATGCAATTTCCAAGGAGCCCCAAGGGTGCTGGAGTGAGCAGACACCACAGCTTGCC
This sequence comes from Heteronetta atricapilla, assembly GCA_011075105.1. Classification (NCBI taxonomy): domain Eukaryota; kingdom Metazoa; phylum Chordata; class Aves; order Anseriformes; family Anatidae; genus Heteronetta; species Heteronetta atricapilla. The sequence goes on from CM021732.1 coordinate 8,578,222, forward strand.
TTAACGAGAAGGAACACCCTCGTCCATTCCTACATGAACCACACTGCCGGAGCCACCGCATCTCTCTGTGACTGCTGGAAATATCCCCTTTCCTCACAAGATCAGCACAAAGCTCTTTAGCAGCATCATTGCAACGGGGTGTTTTTCTTTGGCGAGGCACAACAACCTGTCCTGGAGGTTTCCCGCAGCTTTGGCTGCTCAGGGCACGTCTACGCCCCTCTAGCCACAGCAATTTGCATGAAAGATTTGAGGCTTTTCTGCCTTGGAAGATGCCTGCGTAATTTTTTTTTGTGTGTCACGGGTAAGAAAGAAAACAATCTTGTTTGTGTTGCATATTCTGGGCACTGCAAAGCTTTTCCTTGAGAGTTTGCATTGCTGAAATTTGGGGGAAAAAAAAAAAAAAAAAAAAAAAAAAAAAGTGTTTCTTGTGGTTAATGTACTTTGGGGGCTTTTGGGCTCATCAGTGCAATTTTAATCTTCTAGCTGTCATTAACCAGCCTGTAGTTGGTTTGTGATCTTGATTTAAAACCAGTGAAGTCTCAGTGGAAAGCCTGGGTTAATTTCCTTGGGAGCCCGTAGACTCAGGTTCCCAGTAGCATGTTTGAGCACTGGGAATTAACTGGCGTGCTTCTCCTTGTACCCAAGCAAGCAAAAGCGTGCTCCCAGCTTAACGTGTGATAAAAGCAGGGTGGTACCTACGGGATAAAAGGCAACACACACCTTGCACCAGCACGGTGAATTTGTCTGTAAACGCTAAGATCGAAATGAAATGATTCATATGCCTTGAATAGAATAAATAAATAAATAATTAAATAAAAAGCAGTTCTGGTGTTCACTTATGGACACAGAGGTAGGAGGAGCCCAGGTGCCCAGGAGAATGGCCTTGAGAAGAGAAAACTTGCCTTATTTCCAGGATGAAGCTGCACGGGTGATTCTGCTGGTTGCACTGGGTGAACACGGCCTCCCTTTGCCTTGGGACTGTGCTGGCTATATGCTCGTGTCCGTCAGACCAAGCCCCCCCGGAGCTCTCTGGATTGATGCCAGTGTGTGGGAGAGCAGGCCTTGGCCATGGAGAGCTAGGGCTGAGCAGCAAGAGGTGAGATGTACAGGCACATTTTTTTCAGAGTAGCCTGTTTTTTAAAAAGATTATTAGACTTTTATAATTCCCTGAGAGCTTGGTGTCATGGCACAGAGCATGGGATTTCATGATTTTTAAGTTAAAGGCACCCCATGAAAGCAGCTGGAGATACCCTGCTGACCCGGAGGGAAGGAGCACTTCAGTCCCCACTGCCCTGTGGACCAGGGCTCAGCCATGGGGTGTCGGTGCCACTTGTGGGTCCCCCCAGGTCCTGGCTGGGGACAACCAGGAGAGACCCTGGCCGTGTACATGCCACAGTGACACAGCATGGCCCAAGCTCTTCAGCGCAGGAAGGTACAGGAGACAGAAGTGGCCCAGAGATTTTTAATCCCTTGATAAAATCATTACAGGAGATGCTGGCTGTGGGCAGCAGCACTGGGGCACCAGGACGTGCAGTGGGGCCAAGCTGTGTGGGCATGGCAGGGGCAATCCTTCCCTCCATCCTTCCCTCCATCCTCCCATCCTTTCTTCCTTCCTTCCACCCTTCCCTTCATCCCACCCTTCCCTCCCTCCATCCTGCCTCCAGCCCTCCTGGGCCTTTTCAAACCATCTCCCCCATTCAGAGGGTATTTCTCCACACCAGGCTGATCAGGGGGATTAAAGAGCCATTAAACCTGATAAATTATCTGCCTGAAACGTTTTTTCAAATTGGACACTGTGCTGGAGCAAAGTCCCTGTTACTTCATTTCCCTCATGGACCCATGGCCCCCTGCCTCCAGCAGGTGCACACCGAGCAGGGGACCCCATAGCAGCACCACTCTCCCCTCCTTGCACCCCACATCAGACAAAACCCATCCTCTCCTCCCCTTTTGGCAGGGATTTTGCCGTTCAGAAGCGTGAAGGGTGTCTCCCAGGCTGAGGCAAGCGAAGCAGCGCAGGGAGCAGCCTGCCTCCTTTAAGGCTAAACAAACCGCCTTCCCTGCAAAGCTCCCAGAAATGTCTGTCCTAATTTCTCTCCGACTCAATGTTCTGCGGCTGCTTCTGTGGCAGCTCCAGCTGCCTCTCGCCTCAAACCCTTCCCAGCTTCTGCTCTCTGCTTGGAGGCAGCAGCCAGAGAGAGGGGCTTTAATAGCAATAATTTGGGCTGTAATAGCAATAATTTGGGCTGTAATAGCAATAATTCGGGCTGTTGCTTGCTTAAATAGAGACCAAGCCTACGCTGGCCTGCAAGGATGCTCCACAACACACCGTGGGTTATAGCCGGGTCACCAGAGTGCTTTGAGGGCCCAGGAAATTCCTGATTTTCCATCCAGCCCCATGCAGTTTAACTGACCAATGTGTGCCCACAGCGATGAGGGTCCTCCACCCCCTGTGGTCACCCAGGTTTATTGGTGGCAGGGGCTAAGCCTGCAGAACTGCTCCAAATTTGGGCTGCTTTCCTGCATCTTGTGAGGCTGGGAGCAAATCCATCCATAGCAAAGGAGGAAATTGGAAGGGAAAGGGGTCAGCCCGGGGTTCAGGCTGCCTCCAAGCACTGATACACCCTGGCAGTGCAACTGCTTGGATAAAAAGCCCTACAGCCTCTCTTCTTTGCCTTTCAAAAAGTAGTAAAATGGGCATCATGAGGTTCACAGACAGACTCAGTCCAGCAGTTTTCCTCCATGTGGGACAGTCATTAATATCAACAGGGAGGCTTGCACACGCTATGACCCCATGACCACCTTTGCACTTTGCTGTTTTTCTTTCCTATGCCTTTCAGTCCATCCCTGAAGTAGAATAGGAAAAGATGCTCCCCCAAAATTTAAAAAATCATCTGACTGTGCATAAATGCCTCGTATAAGTGGATGCCAATATACCACGTCAATGCAATACAGCATGGCTAAATCCATCCTCCCAAAATCTTGTGAAACCAGCACCCTCTGTACAGCAGCACCCACCTCTGGGAAGATGGGGGAGCAAGGACAGAAATAGTTTCTGGTAGTCCAGTTAATTGAAAATAACTGCGAGGTTACATTCCAGGCTGCTAGAATATGCTTTTAAAGATGCTAAATGTGTTTTGTTTTTGTTTTGTTTTGTTTTGTTTTGTTTTTACAGTTCTGTGCAGCTTTTCCCAGATTAGAGGTGTGAGAAGCAGGCACACAGCTGCTGGGGTCCCCAGAGCCAGGCACTGCACTTGGGGTCACATTGTGCCTCCCCCATTGACCGGCACCGAGCAGTCATCACTGCTGTCATCACTGCTGTCATCGTCATCATCATCATCGTCATCATCATCATCGTCATCATCATTGTCGTCATCATTACCGTGATCATCAGCGTCACCACCACCGCCTTCCCCAAGGCACAAGTGGCCTAAATAAATGAACCGTCTTTGGCGGTGCAGTTGCAGAAATATTTAGTGCTCGTTTTCAGGACGGTAATGTTATTTTACCAGACTCAGGTACTCAGTCCCCTCTGTCTGCTCCAGCTGCCTTTGCTGGGTGGAGCAGGAGGGGACCCTGCCCTACGGCAGACACTGGGGATGTGCTGGGAGGAGAGCCCTGGGACGTGCACCTCTCTCTGGGAGCCCTGGTGTGGAAGCCCAGATCCCACCTCTCAAACCTGGGTGTTTATAAAGCAGTCTGGCCAAAAATTGGGTCACTCGTTGCTTCAGACAACACAACCTCTGCATCCTCCAGCCCTCCTGCTCTACCAACAGCCTTTGCGTGGAGCAGAATGGGTCAAAATACCCCTGAGCTTATGAGCATGGAGGTGACACACAAAGTTCAGCAAAGGCTGTATCCAGCCAAAGATGACCCAGCTGGTCCCCACTGTTTGAGCTGACAGGCAGCTCAAAAACACCCAGAAATGCTCACTTAAAGGAAAAATACAACTTACATTGGCCATGTTCGTGCCTCTTCTGCCTCTGCTTGCCTCAGGTGGCCCAACGTTAATTACCTGGTTGGGGTAAGCCTGCAGAGAGAAACCTGTAAGCAAATACCTCCCAAAATGTCCACTGGTTCTGGCAGTGCCATCAGTCCACCCGGGGCAGCTCAGCATTAACACGATCCACGTCTAAATCAGCGGGTCAAAATTGTGGAAGGGTGAACTGCTTTGGAATAGCCCGTGTGCTGAGAACAGTTTTAGGAATACGCCCCCAAATTCCCCCATCCCCTGTGCTGTGTCTCTGTGTAAAGATACCCACGGCACTCCTCATCCCAAGGCCCCTGCAAGGTCCATAAGCAAGGACGTAAGACTTGCCGGTCTTTTGCATCACCAGCAGTTTTACTCAAATGAAAAGAAGGACAACTTTGGACCTACTTTGTCTGTATGTACAAAAGGCCTTTGATCATCAGCTGTGGAAGCTGGTGAAGCAGAGGCTGCTCTGTGCTCACAGCACAGCTCCAGAAGGGCAATGCCTGGTCAGGGGAGAGCACTCTGCTGGAGATAATGTAAAAAGATCGGGGGGGGGGGGGGGGCCACCCGAAGACGTCAGGCAGCCTGTTGCAGAGCAGAGATTTCACCCCAGAAATCTGTTTCTTCATGAAGCTCCCCTTATCCAGGAGGAAAATGCAAGGCATGCACGTCCCGGGAGACTTTGCAGCATTGGTAAGTACCCTTGGCTGAGGGCACATGGGTATTTAGGGGCGGAAATCACTCAGAAACCAGGTTTCAGCTCAGGGGTATTTAACACCCAGGGTGTATAGCATCAGTTCCCACCTAAACCCACCTGCTCACCCCGCTCTCTCCAAAAAGTCTTCCACCACATTTAACACTCTGTACCACCCAGTAAAACTCAGCTATTTCCTTCCCGCTTCTCTCACCTGCATCCACACTTCCTCTCTGGTGGTTCTTCATCGTCATCTTCACCTTCTGCATCATTTTAACCCGCCGGGAAGCGCACAGGGGAGCTGCACGTGAGGCAGGGGCTCCTGCTACCGGGCTCGGCACTGCCGCCGCGATCGCTTCCCCAGTTCATTAAATTGATTTCATGATGAAACGCTCTCCCTGCTCACAGCTCGGTCCACAGCAGCTCGGCATGCACAGCGTTATTCACATCCGTGTTGCCCCCACCGCCGCCGTGTCCCCATAAATATTGATGGCAGCAGCGTGTATCTACTACCCCCGGTCAATCCTCGGCGAGTGGTGGTGTGCCGGGCTTTATGGCCTTCCGCCTGGTTTTATGGAGAGGCAGTGATGCAGAAAGGGAAGGAAGGACAAGCTCCGGACCGCGGCAGCCTGGGGCCGGGGGCTCGGTGGGGCTTGGGGTGTGCAGGCGCAGAGCCCTTCGTCACCCTGTGCACTGCGGGGTGTGCAGAATGGGTGCCCAGAAGTGTGACACAGAGAGGTGAAACACAACTGGGATGTTCTGTGGCCTGGTGTGTGAGCTGGGAGCAGGGATGGGTGTGGGAGATGCCCTGGCACAGGCTGCTGAAGGAAGGACAGGATTTATTTGCAGCCACTGTGGCAGGCTGGGCAGCGAGCGGCACCTCCAGCGGGCACAGCTGGGCATTCGTCACCCGGCTCGGCTCGTGGGGAGACATTTGCTGAATGACACTAACAGAACCCCAAAACAAAGCGGCCTAATGTCAGCAATTCCCTCGGACGATTTAAATGCACATACTTTAGGAGCAGCCTTCTCCACGCATCCTTTCTCTCCCCGCTCCCCTCTCTCCAAACACCGAGGCCGACGAGACGGCGGCGCTCCGGAGGAGGGGGAGCAGCAGTGCCAAGCAGGGGCTGCAGCGTGCCAGCTCCGTGCGACGTGACACAAATGTCACTCAGCCCCCGGGGGATGCCGGGGGCTCCGAGGGGCTGTGTTTGATGTGACTGGGAAAGCTCTCGTGTGCCGAGCTGGGGGCGAGCGTGTCAGGCGTGGGATGGCTCCGGCCACGCTGCTGCCGCGATGCCCGGGGCAGGCAGGGGGTCTGGCCAAATGTCCTCCCTGGGGACAGCCCTCAGGGCTGTGCCGAAATGTCACAGCCACTTACCCGTGCTGTGGCGGGGAGTGCTGACTGCCAGGGACCTCCCTGGGCCCAGGAGAGGGTTGGTGCCCCCCGAGCACTCTGGCGGCCCCGAGGTCCCCCGCTGGCACATCCCACCGGGACCCAAATCCACAGCAGGAGGGGGGCGAGCATCCCTCTTATCAATTAAAAATTAATTCCCTTGAGGCTGGGCGATTCCTGCATCATCCTCTGCCCCCTCCCCTTTCCCCCTTGCTGCAGAAACAGCCCTGGAGGGCTTGCAGGTTCGGTCCCTGGTGCGGGAAGGGGAAAGGGGTCGGGCAGAGGAGGAGGTGGGGGCATGCAGCTGCTTTTGTCAGCCGTGCCCCCAGCCCCACGGCTGCTGGCAGCGCCGGGGCGCAGGCAGGGAGGAAGGGGCCCACAGCACAGCCGGCACGGATGGGTGCAAAACTGGGGACAGGGGCAATCGCCTGCTTGGGTCCTGTCCCCCACTAGCAAACAGCCTTAGGAGGGGGCACGGAGCATCCCACGTCCCTCTGTGTGTCCTCCCCCCGAGCCCGAGCATCCCAAAGGGGAAGTATCCTCCTGCTCAGAGCCAGGGTGACATTTTGGGGTGGAAGCAGGAGATTTCACCTCTTTCCATCCGTTCCTTTCTCGGACAGCTGGAAGGTGCCGGGATGGGACCCAGGGTGGCCTGGAGCCCCCGGGATGGCATCCCGGAGCCCCCCGCATCGCCCCCTCGCCCACCCCCTCCCGGCGCGGGGAGGCTCGGCGCTGCTCTCCCTGCGAGGTGGAAAGATCGCTCCTTTAATCTCGCCCCTAACCCCGTGACCTTCCTCCCTTAAGGAGCTTTTCCCCTTCATGTCCCTGCTTTTTAAAGCCTCCTTTACAAATAAAAGCA
>CM021732.1:8596342-8603842 GCA_011075105.1 Heteronetta atricapilla
CCCCCCCCCCCCCACGACCCCCCCCCCGCTCCCCGCACCCGCCGAGGCCCCCGCATGTGCGGCCGCGGGGCTGCGCGGGGCTGCGCGGGGCGCCCCTCTCCGCCCTGCCCTCGGCGGGCCTCCGGTGGCTTCTGAGGTCCGGCCCTCCCTTGCCCCTCTTTTCCGTTTTATTTTTTATTTTATTATTTTTTTTTCACATTTTTTTCCCCCGGCGGATGAGGGAGGCAGCGAACGGGACCGAGCGGCTGAACGGCGGCGGCGGGACGCGGCGAGAGGCAGCGGGAGGAACCCGGAGCCCTCCTTTTATTTTATTTTATTTTATTTTATTTTATTTTTTTGCCCAACTTGGAACTCGTCGAGCCTCGGCTGCTGGGTTTTCGGCTCCCAATAATTTTTTTAAAAAATTAATTTTTAATTTTTTTTTCCTCCAAACTCTGGATTTTGAACGCCCAGGAGAAGCGCAAGCCGGTAGCCACCTGTGCGTGCGTGTATATAAGATATACATAAATCTATTAAAATATATATATATATATATATATAAATAATAAAAGACCAAGCGGAGGCGACACCAGGAAAGAGCTCGGCGGGGCGGGCGGCGGGGCCCGGCCTCGCAGCATGGAGGAGGGAGGCCGGAGTCCCCCCGAGGAGGCCGGCGAGCCTCAGGAGTCCGGCGGCGACGCGGAGCCCGGCGGAGGGCGGCGAGCTCTCCTGCTGCCCCCCGGCGACCCCCCACCCCCGGCCCCGCACCCTCACCCGCACCCTCACCGCATCACCAACTTCTTCATCGACAACATCCTGCGGCCCGAGTTCGGCCGGAGGAAGGAGGCCGGCGGCCTCGGAGGAGAAACCCGGAGGCCCGGAGCGGAGAACCGCAGGAGCCCGGCAGCGCCGCCGGCCCCCGGAGCTCCTCTACCCGGCTCCGGGGGGGGTTCGCCGGGTCGAGGAGAAGGTGGCCCCCCCGGGCTGGCCCTGCACGGAGCCTCCAAGAAAGGGGGAGACCCCGCGGCGCTGGAGGCTGCCCTGAAAGCTCGGGGGTTGAGCGGAGGAGACCTGTCGGTGAGCTCGGACTCGGATAGCTCCCAGGCCAGCTCCAACGCCGGGAACCAGCCCATGCTTTGGCCCGCTTGGGTTTACTGTACGCGGTACTCGGACCGGCCGTCTTCAGGTAAGAGCTGCCCCCGTTCCCCGCCGTCCCCTCCCCGGGCTCCCCCGGCCTCCCCTGACCTCCCCAGGGCAGGGAGAGAGGCAGGAAAATCCCCCCCAAAAACCCTTCCCAGTCCTTCCTCCTCCGCTCCTTCCCCCTCCTCATCGCCGTCCTTTGTAGGGGCGAGGGTCCCAAAAAGAGGGGGGAGAAAAGAGGGTGTCGGAGGGGGGGGGAGCAGCCACCATCGCCCCCCAGCCCGCAGCCGGGGCCGCCTGGCCGCGGGGACGTGCCGGAGCGGGGCACTGCCCCCCCGGCTGCCAGATTTGTCAAAAAAAGGGAGAAAAAATCAGCTTTGAGCTCCGCGGGCATCCTCCGAGAGACACATGCCTTGTGTTTTGGGGAGGGATGCGGGGCTGCCCTCCGCTCCCTGCCCCCCGGCATGCCTCGCCTGCTTTGATTATTTTTTTTCCACCCCCTCCATAAAAAAGACGACCCGTTTATTTCCCCAAAAGAGGCCTCGGAGCTGCCGCCGTCTCGTTTCTTTCTTTAAATTTCCCCGCATGTGCTGCAGGGCAGCTCCGGAGGGGTTGGGGGGGAGAATCGCCGAGACCGGGGAACTTCTCCGGCAGGCTCCGGTTAGGCAAGGGCTGGGGAAGAACCACCCGAAAACACGGATAAAAACCTTAAAAAATATATATATTGGGGGGTGAAATGTCCTTGTGGGGAGAGGGGCTGTCCGGGTGGAAAAAAACCTCGGTAAAAAACAAGGGGGAAGCATGGGAAGCACCAGGCAGGAGATGTGCTCCCAGGGAAAAAATAGAAAAAAGATCAAAAAAAAAAAAAAAAGGGTTTTTTTCCTACAAAAAAAAAAAAAAAAAAAAAAAAAAGCGGCCTTCTAGTTTTTTCCCGCGGCGAGGCGGCCAGCATAAGGAGGGTTTGTAGGGCGAGTGGCAATGGAGTTCGTAGGGTGCCGAAACCCCAAACTCTTGGGCTCCGAGGTAATAATTGGAATTTTACCCCATTGTTCTCCGGTGCTCTCCTTTGTTAATATTTAATTAACATACATCCTCACAATGGCTCGGCCCGGGTAGAAAAGGCTTCCTTGTGCTGCCGGGAATAAATATTCCCCGCAATAAGCCCGGCCAGCCGGGCCGGGCCGGGCCGTGCCATATGGGGGTTGCAGCAAAGCGGCGGCGGCGCGAACACGCGGCCGCCTTCCAGCTTAGTTTCTTTATTATTTTGGGGGTTCGTTGGCTAAAACGGTAATAATAGCGATTAAAAAATAAATTCTGGAAGGGGAGGTTGGATGGAGGAAGGGGAGGCTGGTTTTTGAAGGGAAAGCGGAGAGCCCCCGGGAGGGGGACGCGGCTCAGCTGAGCCTTTTGGGGTTGGGGTGGATGGGGTGGGGGGCCCGGGGGGGTGCCAAAAGGGGGTGGTGAGGTGTAGGATCCCAAAAGGGGACCGTGGGGGGGTCCCAAAGGGGGATGCTAGGGTGTGGGGTTCGTGGGGGGTGGGTGTGGGGGTCCCAAAAGGGGCTGCTGGGGGGGACAGGGGGTGCCGGCGGGGCGGCGCGGTGTCGGTGCTCTCCTCTCTCCCGGCCGTAGGTCCCCGGTCCCGCAAACCAAAGAAGAAAAACCCCAACAAGGAGGACAAGAGGCCGCGCACCGCCTTCACCGCCGAGCAGCTGCAGAGACTCAAGGCCGAGTTCCAGACCAACCGCTACCTGACCGAGCAGCGGCGGCAGAGCCTGGCCCAGGAGCTCGGCCTCAACGAGTCCCAGATCAAAATCTGGTTCCAGAACAAACGGGCCAAGATCAAGAAGGCGACGGGCAGCAAAAACTCCCTGGCGGTGCACCTCATGGCCCAGGGGCTCTACAACCACTCCACCACGGCGAAAGACGGCAAGTCGGACAGTGAATAGCCTGGGGGGGGGGGGTCGGGGGACGGGGGGGTGGGGTTTGCAGGCAAAGTTTATACGATGCAATAATTTAATTAAAAAAAGAAAAGGAAAAAAAAAAGGGCCAGTGTATAAAGATTATACCAGCATTAATAGTGAAAATATTGTGTATTAGCTATAATTCTGCAATATTCTATGTATATATAATTTACAGGTAAGGTGGTGTAAAAATCCAAGATATCTGATTATAAAATATTGTTGTTTTTTATTATTATTATTATTTACTTTTTTTTTTTTTTTCTTTTGGTTTAGTTTTGCTTTCGGGGATTTGTTATTTTTATTTTATTTCGGTATTCTTATTTTATTTTATTATTTTTTTTCGGTCGTATGGAGATTTTAGATGCTATCTTTATGATTTTTATTTTTATTTTTGAATGCTTAAGTTGCATTTTTTATAGACTTAAGCGCTGTTTTAATGGACATTGGACGCTGTTTTTTGAAATTCAAAAAAAAAATTAAAAACAACTTTTGCTGAAGTCCAAAGATTTTTATTGCTGCATTTCACACGACTGTGAACCGAATAAATAGTTCTCCTATTTGTTCTATGAGTTTTACCTTTTTTTCTCCCCTGACCCTCCCCTTTTCCTTTTCTTTTTCTTTTTATTTTCTTTTTTTTTTTTCCTTTTTTTTTTTTTTTCTAATTTTATTTCTTAGCGCTGTGTGCGTCTGGGGCTGGCTTTGGGGACAGACGTGGAGAATTTAATTTAAAAAGAATATATATATATATATGTAACGATAGGGAAAGAAATCTCAAAGCACCGTGTCGAAAGATGCCCAGGGTCCCTTCACGACCCCCCCCCCCGACACCCCCAACGAGAAGCCAGGGCCGTGCGCGGCTGCAGGGGAAGGGTGCACCCCTCCACCCCCCCTTTTTCCCTTCCCCAAACTGGTCGGGAAAACTTTGGGAAAGGGCCTGGAAAACTTTAGGGTCACCCCTCTCTGTGGCCGGGAGGGGTTGGCAGCGCCCGGGTCCCGGCAGCACCTTCCCCAAGGGTTTGGGTGCAAAATAATAATCATAATTTTTAAAAAGAGAAGGAAAAAATTGGAAAAAAAAAAAAAGAAAGAAAGAAAGAAAGAAAGAAAAAAGGATAAGTTTTGGTTCTTCCCCCGGCCCCGGAGCACGGTGAGACCCGCGGGGTCGCAGCGAGGGGCGGGCGGCCCCTGGCACCCCCACATGGGCTCGGTGGCACCGGGGGGGCTTCTCCCCACGCCCCCCCCTTGCCATGGGCACCTGGTGGCTCGGCCCCGCGGGCCCTGGAGTGGCGTTTTGGGGTTTCGAGGCGCTGGGGTCGTTGGCGTGGCCGCCTTGCAGCCGTTTGGCCCCGACCCCTTTTATCCCCTCCATCCCAAATCCCACGGGGGGGCCCCGCGTCCCGCGTGGGGTCTCGGTGTGCCGGGGGGGGGGGGGGGGGGGGGGGGGGGCCCTGCTCGGGACGGGCTCTCCTGCGATGCTGGGTTGGGGGGACTTCTCGCTTTGCCTTAAAACCTCTTTATTTTGCAGCTATGATAGACACACGTTGTACATAGTAGTGTAAACTTAAAGTAAAAAAGGGGAAAAAATCACACTATAAAACGAAAGCTGTAATTTTAAATTCTGTGAATAATCATCAGCTGCTTAGGAGACAGGATTAAATGACATTGCCTTTTAGCAAGAAAGCAAAGATTTTTTTTCTTTCCTTCCCAGTTTATAAAACATGTGCATTTTACAATTGCAGTATCAAATATTTATAATCTTATGAAATATGAATGTTTCTATTTACAACTGTGCTCTCGAAAAATTGTGAAAACATTCTCACTGCATTTTTGTGTGTTTAAATTCTCGAGGATTACGTTAAGTAATAAAAAAAAAAAAAGAGAGAAAAATAAAACAACAACGTTTTATCATGAAATCCGAACCGTGGCCCTCGGACGTCGCGACGGAGCAGCGCTGCTGGGGGAAGCTGCCCCTGGGTGCTGGGGGAGCCCCCAAGCCCCCAAATTGCCCTCCTGGTCCCTGAGAGATCGCACCGGAGCCGGAGTGGGAAGCTGAGAGTGTGGAGCCGGGAGTAAATCGCTGGCCGAGGGAGATTTATTTGCAGCCAGGCATTTCGGCAGCGTTTTGAAGGACGAAGAAAGTTTTGGAGGATTTGTTTCGGGATGAAGAGCAGGGGGCAAGCGGCGGCTGCGCAGCGAGCATCGTCGGGTAGAAATAAGATATTATCAGGAAAAAAAAAAAAGGATCTGGAAACGGAAAAAAAAAAGAAAAAAAAGAGTTGAATCTCACGCAGAGTCAACAGGTTTCACCTTTTCCAGACTTTCCGTGCCCGGCTCCGCGATGCGCTGGGGCCGGGCTGGCTGTGGCACCGAGGGGGTGCTGCTGAAAATCCCCCCTCGGGACCACGGCCCGGGGGTCCCCGGGGCACTTCCAGTGGGAGGAATGAGATTTGGGGCCGGGCTGCACCTCCGGTCACCTGCCCTGCTGCCCCAAAGGGCAGCCCAGCCCCTTTTCCATGGGGCAGGGAGCGAGGGGCAGACCCTTTGCTGGGTGCCGTAGGGGCACACCCGGGTAAAATCAAGCTTATTATTTTATCCTCATAATTATTATTATTATTTGTAAAGCTGCTTTGGAGCACGCCCTGCAAGGGGCAAAAAGTCCCCACGACCGTGCACGTCGCCCTGTTTCCCACCTGCCCAAAGGAGCTGGGCAATGGGGCTGCTGGCAAATCCTTTATTTTTTTTGTGTGTGTGTTTTTCGGGTCTGGGCCCCTCGGAGGAGACTTTTGTCACCTCGGCCAGGCAGGCAGGTGATCTGGCATCCTGAGGGAGGCAATCGGTGGCTGCTGGCACTACATAGCGGAGTAGATGTGGATGGAAAATAGCTCGGGTTGTCCGGTGGGACAAAACAGTGCCGTGGGTGTCCGGCGGGGAGGTGGCACCGAGATTTATTTTGATTGTTTCAAGAAGTTATTAAAGCCTGCACCGGGGGGAAATTCTGACCTAAGGGTGCAGTGGGGCAAAGTTTCCACCTGTCCTCCCGCAGCCCGCAATCACGGCACGAATAGAAAACAGCTGCGTGGGAAAACCTACCCGGTTTTGGGGTTAAAAAATAAATAAAAAAGTATGGAAACTTATCTAAGCTGCTTCTTTCTCCGGTGACGACAGCCAGCGGGTTTGCGAGGAGCTGCCCCAGCAGGAGCAGGGACAGGAGGCACCTCGCCGCTGCCTGGATTTTATCCAGCCCCTGACGCCAAGTGCTTGCAGTGGCTGTGATGCCTTCAGCTCGGGGCAGCAAAGGGCCCGCCTCGGCTGCACTCCTCACCTGCCCTCGGTATTTTTCGGGCAGGCTTTCTTGGGAAAAAGCAAGGGTTAGAGGCACTCGCTGCTCCTCTCGTTATTTTTTGGGCTGCTGCACAAAAATGCCGCTTCCCCTGCACCCCCCCCCACCCCAGGCAGCGCTCCCACGGCCGGGCAGCGGCTCCCTGCTGGCCCGGGGAAGGACAGCACAACTAAATTAGCCCTCGTTAATTTAAAAATTTAAAATTAATTTAACAGAAATAGCTGCCGCCCCGGCGCCTCCTGCAATTTTAGCAGGGCGACGCCACATCGCTAGGGAGGCCCGAGGAGAGGAAAAAGACCTAAAGCGCGACCCCAAACCGCACAAACCCCCGGGCAGAGCCAAATCTCCAAAAATCCGGCTGCCCGACGGCAGGGGACGGGGACAGGGACAGGGACAGACCCTGCAGACACCCACCACCTGGCACTTATTTTCCTGGCACCCAGCTCTTCACTAACCGGGCAGGCTCCTTCGCCTGCAGCCAAAGCAGCAAAGTCCCCTAAATAATAACAACAAAAAAAGCCATCAGCCCAGGGAAATATTACAGGACCGAGCAAAAATCCTTGCGCGGTGCCCACCAGCCCTCCGTGTGATGATTTAACCGCGTTGTGTTATTCCCCCCCCAACTATGTTCAATAAGCATCCGAGCACCAAGGCTTAGTGAAGATGTTACTCCTCTCCGCTGTACCTTAACGCAGGATATCGCACAGGCGATACACAGACCCATGCCCAGGCACTATATATGCAAATGCCCGCGCCATTTATTGTGAAACGCACATCAGAGGTAGAGGGGGAAACTATTTAGCCAGCTCGGGTTTGTGGAAAAAAAAAAAAAAAGTAATTCTGTATCCCGCTGATTTAATATCCGACCTCCACATTCAATCCCCGCCCATGCAGCTATCAAAAGTACCCCTGGGATGGCTGGATATCATCTCCAAACTAACATCTGTGATTATGAAACGCTCAGAAGGGGAAGGTTAATAACAATTTGTTTCAAAGGGGCACGACTCAATTTTACAAACAAATTTGCGCTGCTTTTAACAAACAAACAAACAAACAAACCAAGTCGAAGCCAGCAGCCCCTGG
>CM021732.1:8608842-8678232 GCA_011075105.1 Heteronetta atricapilla
GTGAAACACTCCTCAGAGCGATGTCTTTACTTCCTCAGAAGCAGGGGTATTTCTGCTGCTAATTGCAGTCCCAATTATCTCCTCCCATGTGGGAGCAGCTGACCTAGCAGTGAGCTCACCTTCCACGGGCTGGTCCCCTCCAGTGTCCAGGGGGACGTGTGGGTCCCCAAGCACACACACTGCTCCCGAGGGGCTGGCTCTCACAGGGCTCCCACCAGGGGAGCTCTGACATCTTCCCCAATGGCTGCAGGGCTTGTCCCTCCTGAAGGACAACTGTCACTTCGTTAGGGATATCAATTACCGCCTGCCTGGCAAAAGCTATTCCTCGGTTCGTGGCTCTGCGTTCAGAAATATGAGCATCTTCTGATCGAAAAGACCACTTTCATGCTCTCAGCCCACACGGTTTTGCATGTGGTAATATATCCCAGCGAGACTATTAGACAAATAGGTTCTTAAAATCTTATCTCAGATCTTGCTCAAACATGAGATTTTTGTAATCATAAATGCTAAAAATACCATTCCCATGTAAGGATGCTAACTGCAAGAGGGATTTGGGCTTGCTTGAAAATGCTGCAGCCTGGCAAAGTCATAGTTAAAGCATCACTCTCTTGATAAACAGCTCAAGTTGACAACACACCCGTCCTCCACCTGTAATTATATCTGATTATGTTGCTGGGGGAAAAAGAAAGGTGACAGTGCGAGGGCCAGGGCCACAACCCCGACCTGGCAAGGTGCACCATCCCTGCTGGCCATGGTGCTGGCAAAGGAGAGCAGCCTAAAAGGGCAGGCAGGTAAGCAGGGGAGGGGCGTGTTAGCTTGCGTCTTCCATCCCTGGGAGGCTTTCAGGGCTGGCAGATGGGAAATGAGGTACTTACGCCGTTGACATTATGGCCAGCTTGCGTGCCAGCTCCCCGGGGAGGGAGCCAGCTCTGTGGACAAAAAGGCCAGCACATGACAGGGCGTGTGGAGAGCGGCCACGGGGCTGAGGAGTTATAGGATCACAGAATTGTCTACATTGGAAAAGACCTTCAACATCATCCCGTCCCACCAAGAATGGGGTCTGGGCCAGTCCCAGTGGTCCCCAGGGGGACATACCCACCTCTGATCTTGCACCTTATGCACACTCCTGGGGATGAAAACAACCTCCAGAGCTGGGCAAGTCCCCGGCTGCACCCAGTTTCCCAGGGCTGACCACTCGTCCCGAGAAAGCCATCGTGTGGCCATGACTTTCAGCAGGCCATGATCTCTAACATGGGGTGAGCAGTAGCATTCTGTATTTCCCATTCTATCAAAAGCACAAAGCTGTTCTTCTCCTTCCATTTAATCTAAATGCTCAATATTTTCCCAGGGTGAATGTTCTTTTGGAGTTTTGGAACATTTATTTATTTTTTTTTGGCCAAGACAGCAACATTTCTTAATGAGTAAATTTGCCTTATTTATTTTTATTATTTTTTTTTTCTCCATTTTCTGTGCATAAGCCCTAAACTCTCTCAATAACTAATTGTTTTGTGTGCCTCAGACAAAGTGTAATCAACAGACAGGATGGTGGAGAAGTGTGAAATGACAGAGTGACATTCTATGCTTAAATAAGCAAACTACACCCAAATCTAACAACGGATTGGAAATATTTCCATAATAAGGGTGCATAAATTAACCCCATTATTGGAAAGCTCTTACTTGCGTCTTAGCAGCCACATTTGCAGTGTTCACGAGAACTGATACACTGCGATCATGCTAGACGTGCCTCTGTTACAGCAATTATAAAACAAGTGAAAATATCAGGGTGTCTGCAGAGCAGCTGAAGTTGTACGATCTCCTTGGTATTTGCTCATTGCTTTTGTGAGATTAACAAATGCAATTAATATGGGAAGAAAACCTATGTTTGGAAAAGCACAGACGACTTTTAGATATTTATATAATGAAATAAGAATAAAAAAAAAAGAAAACACATTTCAGGATTGCCAATACATAACAGTGTTCAGACACAGTAAGGAGGGCGGTTCACCAGGAAAACACAGGCAATAAATCCCGATGGAGTGAAAACATCTCAGGAAGATGCACTACTGGTCTCCCATGTGCTACCTGTGTTAGATATTTTTCTCAAATTTGAACAAAGCAGGAAGGCAGGCAGTGGGCATCCTGCAGGGGGTCCAAAAGTGCCCAGCACTGGTTGCTGCCATGGAGCCAATCCCGGCTCGACACGAGCTCTGCGGTGCCACAGGGAACCAGGACATCACTTGTAGCCCCTTCTCTCAGCTCACCTTTTGAAAAAGACTTTTTTATTTGGTTAAATCCTACCTTTTAAAGAATAGCAAGTGCTTTTTTTCCTTTAAGGGTAAATCTTGACACAGTTGGCCAAAAATAGAGTCCTTGTAGTATTTTTTCCAAGACAGTAATCATGTTATATATATTTTTCTGTAATGTTTTATTTTAGTTGAATACACCTAGTCAAGAGAAGTTATGAAATGGAAATTTAGAATTATTATAAGATTACTGAAAATCTGGAAAATAATGATATTAACAATTGAGAAAGGAAATTAAAATGAAATTAAAAAGAGCTAAAAAATAAGAAGAGATATGTTGTGCTTTACATTTCATGGCTGGATTTATCATTTTGCCAAGGTAACATAAAGCAACTGCCCTGAACATAGTTCTGGTCCTATTGCAGTTTCTGGGTTCATTTAAAAGATTTGGGGGTTGGACCCGATGATCTTTCGAGGTCTCTTCTAAACTCTTAAATTCTGTGATTCTGTGATTGTGTTAACTTCATTTTAATAGTATGAGATTCTTGAAACACAAGTGTTTCAAAATTAAAATCAGTCAACATAAATAAAAGACTTCAGCAACCCTGAAATGCCTTAAAGGATTGTTCTTAATTAATTTTAATACATAATATAACAGGAAAATGAACTTGCGCTGTATTAATCATAGAATTATAGAATATTATTTTTATTATAAAGGCATATGTGGAGCAAGTTTGGAAATCGTCCACAGGCAGTGAAGTACAAAGGGTAAAACACCAGTGTAAATGATAACCATAATTAGTTTATTAAAAATTGCTCAGTTTTAACAAGCCATTAAGTTATGAATGTACAAAAGACATTTCTCGTATTACAAATTAGAAAGTCCTTGCCGATACCTGGAAAACCTGACCCATACGCTAGGATTTTGTACGTTAATTTATCCTGCAGAGTCCTTAATGTCTGACACCGGCTGTAACATTACAACTTTGTGTATGACTTTATTAAGGGATGACTTCCAAAGCCCTAAAGAATACTTATGATGTTGTAATATATATTTCAAAAGAGGATTATGTCTGTGATGCTAAAACCTAGACGTTTTAAAAGCGAGTTTACTGAAACGAGAAAGATTACATACGTTCATTTGTGTTGCACCAGGTAGAGATTTTTCACCTTCATTTCAACTGTGTCGCAAACCTCAGCTGTGTCACAGCAGAGAAATGTGTTTAAAATCCCTCGGAGTGCCATCACCGAGAAGTGGTTCTGCAGCAGAATTCCACAAAAGGAGATGGGGCTTGTGCTGAAACATAAACGATGGGGGAAAAAAATGAAAACCTGGAAAACCAGGACAACACCCCTTCTGTAGTGTGTTAACAGGAGAGACATGCTGGGCTGATCCGCAGTGGGGAAGCTGGATTTCAAAGGCTGTGCTGCATTTTGGGTGCTGAACTTCAAAAAAAGACTGGAAAAAGTTCAGAGAAGAGCAAGAAGGATGAAGTTTAGAAAAGTTGACCTGTGAGAAGAGCCTGATTAAACTGGGTTTGTTTAATTTAGGAAAGAGAGGACGGGTGATAGTTTTCCAAGATGTAAAATGGTGTAGCAGAGAAAAACACGATCAGTTGTTCTCCAGATCCACTGGGGGTAGAACGAGAAATAATCAGCTTAATTTGCAGACAAAAAAAAAAAAAAGTAGGTTAGATCTTAGCTAAAATGTCAAACTATAAAGAGAGTTCAGCGCTGGGAGAGGTTACCTGGGAGTATTGCAAGAAATCTGGCGCTGGAGGTTCCTGAAGCTGGGTTAAGGGAGCAGGTGGGGATGCTCAGGGTACATGGGATAGATCTTGCAGTGCTGCCCCCAGTGCTGGCCAGATGATGAGACTTCATTGCAGAATGTGCTGGTGGCTTCAGGGTTTTCAGACCGTGGTGGTTTGTTCCAAATATCCCATTTTTCAGCAAGTTCAGAATTGTTTATTTTTTTTTTATTTTATTTTTTTTGATATTTCCCCTATTTTAATGCTGACATATATATTTATATATATACAGTTAGTTTCTAAGTAGGAAAACTGACTGATTAGCTTCAGTGAAGACAATTCACGTAATATATGTATGCTTGTTAAAGCCAAACTCTCCTGGTTTTGCTGCGCAGATGTGGGGCTCCTGCAGCTTCCCCTGAGCCCGGCCACTTGGGCACCAGCCCTGAGTGATGGTCCTAACCCTCACAGGGTCACTGTCAGATGAGGAAATACTGGGTATGGGCAAGGGCTGCTTCCCCCCTGCAAGGAAAATGCAACTTTCTGTCCTTGGGGTAGACCTTGTTTGCTTGGAAGGCAAAGTTCTTCCTCAGACACCTGGCTGAGGCTGTGCTGTGAGCACCTGCATGGTCTACG
Organism: Heteronetta atricapilla; assembly: GCA_011075105.1. Lineage (NCBI taxonomy): Eukaryota > Metazoa > Chordata > Aves > Anseriformes > Anatidae > Heteronetta > Heteronetta atricapilla. The sequence goes on from CM021732.1 coordinate 8,613,470, forward strand.
GGCACTGAAAGTCCCATCTCTGGGGGGACTCCAAAGGAAACTCAACCACATATGGACAACAGAAATATTTATTAATGTACACCAAGAAGGCACCAAGCACTACCATCAATAAAAAGCTAAAAGATATCAAGATTGAGGCCTTCGCTTTCAGGTTTCACCCACCCCTGTAGCCCGACCCTTCCTCTCTACTGGGGCTGCTGCTCTTCCCAGATCTCTGCTCACTCCCATGCCCAGGCACATGCCATTGGGGACGTGATGCCCAGGAGCTCACAGCTCTGTGAGCAGAGCAGCCACTTGGCAGGAGGGATCCTGCTCCTTGCATTGCACCTGAATTCCACTAAAATCCATCCCTGTAAAATCTGGGAAGCCAAGAAACAGGGCACGCCCTGGGCCAGCAGCAAGGCTCCTTGCTGGTGGTGCTGCTCACCCCGCTGCAGCCAGCTTTCCAGATGCAGGGACAAACTCGGTTATGTTTATCGGGGCTGTGGAAAACCTGTACAAATTCTAAATGTATTTTAAATTGATGAGATTAAAAAAAAAAAAAAAAAAAGTGGGGGGAATGTGAGCGGAGTGCATTTGCACAGCAGCTCAACTTGAGAAGAAGTGTGTAAATCTGCACTCTTTTCATCCAGCTCCTTTCTGTTCTCAGAGAAAATCCCCAGTGAAATACTATTCAGAAAAGAGTCACTTTCAAATACAGGAAATGACAGTGCTTTTAAAGTGGCATCTACATGCCCCAAATCCTGGGAAATCTTAAAGGTACACCCCAGACTCCTCTCAAACAGTGATGAAATCCTTCCTTCAGGCACGTCATAAAACTGCCTCTGACACAAAAGTTGCTTTCCAGGGTCTATGTGCCAAACAGACCCAGATTGTATCCTGTCCATGAGACCAAACTTTTATCTTATGCTGTAAAAATGCAACATGGCCCATCAAGAACTGAGTTATGTTGAGACAAGCACACGGAGGTGCTACTGGGAATGGAGGGTGCCACATGTGAGCGATGTGCCACCGTCTCACAAAGAGCTTGTCGCAAGGCACACGGAGCTGGGGTCCTGCCCCGATGCAGGATAGCTCAATTTTCAAGTCATTTGCCCATTCCTCATTGCTTTAAATTGTGCTTTTCACCATTTGTGTTGACATGGTGCACCAAAGAATGATTTAGCAGGTTAGGAAGATCTTGGAAAGGAGCATCTGCGCTTGTCTCTGCTAGTTCTTGATACTTTAGAACTGCACGCCCTTGTATTTTCTTGTCATTCCCCAGTGATGCCAATATTTGCAAAATTTACTGTGACAGATTTTCCCATAGTGCTCCTCACTGTAAGTGTTAATGTGGTCCTCTCTTACTATTTCTCCCTAACAAACTCAATTTTTAGGAAATAAAATAAAACAAGGTGTGAATTTGCCTCCTCTTCCCCTCCCCAAACCTTTCTCTTAACTCACAAAGCCACGTGGGTATACCTGGGCTCCCTGTCCTGACTCATCCTCCTATCTCTTTATTTCTAGCTTCTGTGAAGCATCTTCTTTCTCCACTTTCTCCAATCTCAACAAACAGGTATGTATCCTTAATAAAAATAAAAATAAAAAAATAAAAGGGAAAAATCAAAGGAGGTGCAAAAAGTGCAAAAACATCATTTCCCCACATTTCCAGTTGGGTTGGGTATTAGAGCTGCAAATGCCTTGCTCTCCCATCCCTCTCCCATCAGCCTTCCCTCTTTCTCTCCCCCAGCATCCCTCCACCCTGTGGTTTGCCACCCGGGACGTGGGGCTGGTGGCAGCATGGGTCTTACATCGGCGGGGCGTGCGCGAAGCTCTGCATCCACGTCGCTCTGCCTTTGTTCATAACTCAATCCTGCCAGGCTCTGAACTATTTTTATTGCTCTCCTCTGAATAATTTTCAATCTGTCACTATCTTTCAGGTAATGTGGTGCCCATAATTAAATACTGCAGGCGCTCCCGCACCAGAGCCATATGCAGACGGACTATTACCTCCTTGCGCTGTGATGTGATGTCTTCAGCCCCAAATCAAATTGGCCTTTTTTGCTGCCATATCTCAAGGCAAACTCATGTCTAATTTACTCCACACTATCATCTCTAGATCTCTTGCAGCATTACTGCTTCTTGGTTTTTTATCACTGATTGAATATCTGGGTTTTAGATTATTTTTCCACAAACGTAGTAGCTTCTATTTTCGATGTTGAATCTCATTTTATTCTCCACTCATTTTTTTTTTCAACCTTTTCAGATTCCTTTACATTATTTTGCTCTCATTGCTGGGATTTCTAAATCCACCTAGCTTAGTTTAGTTTGCACATTGCATCAACAAACCATTCACTTCTTCTTTTAGATCATTAAAATAGCTGGTAAAGAAGCTTGCTGTTCAGCAAATCACTTAAGCATGTGCTTCTAACCTTCAGGAGTCAGCAAGACTCAGGTATGTGATGAAGTGCATGCTGGAAGGCTTATTAGTTTGTCTGAAAAACAAACAAACAAACAAACAAAAACCCACCTTTGCTTCACCATCAATATCTGGTGTTCCTCATTGCCTCATCTTCACCAGGCTCCCTGCTGAAACACCACTGCACTGACTGCAGCCACAGGGTTGCTCTCCTGGTCCTCCCAGCATCTCCAAATCCAGCTGCAAGGATTTGTCTGTCTGTAGGAAATGCCTAGAATACCCATGGTTAAATAAGAGTTGGTCACAATGTCACGTTCTTCTGATGGACTGCTCTAAGAGAAAAGGCATTTGGTGCTGGAAAGCTCCTCTAGTAGAGTCTGTGATTATTCTGAACCTAAAAGACATTTATCCAGGGGATATAGCTCATGTAGAAGACTATTTCTTAGTCTTTTTTTTTTTTTTTTTTTTTTTTTTTTTTCCAGAATGGCTTATTTTGGTCTATTTCCCCAAGTAAATAAACCTCAGCTGATGTTTCTTTCACAATATTTGTTCCTTTACTTTAATTGGTAGAGTAGATCTGTTGCCTTTACTAGAAGAGAAGCAGGACCAGCTTTCTTCTGGCATTGTCAATGTTTTCTTTCTCATTTTACTACAGCTCTTCAGCTTTTCATTAAGAAAAGAAATTGGTGATACTTTAGGAAATTTGTTAGCTAATTCCCTTAGCAGCAGAGAAATACAGGCTACTTAGTTTATATAAATAATCGTCTTTGTAGGATCGTGCCTTATCATTTTATTTATTGTGCACGGCCTTAAGAAATTCCAGGTTAGATCTTGCAGCCTGTTGGGAAAAGAGGTTTGTTGGAGGACCTCTTGTGAAAAGCCATGTTTAAAACCATATTTTGGGAAAAGAAGCTGTGCTGGTGGGTGAGGCTGGCTGGTGGCAAGCTCTGCCTGGTGGGAAGGTGACACCCAAGTCATGGAGAAAACCCACCTGAGCGATCTGCTCCCGGCACAGCTTTGGGGAGCAAGTGCTCACGGTGGGCAACGTGGCACCAACGTACACTGTGCTAAGAATATCCCAGAAACTATTTATAGGATAGAAAATTTAGAATGGACAGCTCAGAAAACTGTAATACTCTCTAGGAGATCTTGTGACCGAAAAGAAGGAAAAAATTAAAAATTCCAACAGATAATTTGCCATGCATTTTCCCCCTTTTTTACATTTCATTTTACTAAGTTTGCTGGCTTTCCTACAAAAACCACCCTAACTTCTTTTATTCTTCTTTTGAGGGTAGATTTTTTTTTTTTTAGAAAAAAGTTCAGCAGCCCAGCCATTTTTGATTCACCCTTAATTTAATCCCCTTCTAATCAATTAATGGGCCTACTGTCTCTCCAGAATGTCTTTTGCCTTTGATACAGATTTTAAAGCCCTTTTTAAGTTCCTTGGTTAGCTTTAAATTCTTTTTCTCCCCCCTTATCCTTATTATTTCCCCTGTAATCCCTAACTGAATCTGAGTGTGCTTGTTTGATTCCTTCCCTGCCCCCTCTTGCTTTCTAATTTTGAGTACAGCTTTTTTTTTTTTTAATTAAAAAAAATTAAAGCCTCAGATCTTTGCACGGTCCCTTATGAAGCCGCGTTGGCCGCTCCTTGTTCTCTCCGTTCTTCATTTCGAGGGGAACAGTCGTCTCTTGCAGCTTAATTACGGTTTCTTGCAGGAGTCCCCCTGCTTCCCTGGCTGTACAGTATTCCTCGCCTGCAGTCTGCTGACTTTTGTTAAATACAGTGTGCAGTGTGCACGGCGTACGCGAGATCTTCCATTCCCACTCATGCCTTGGTCCACGTTGCCCTCCTATGGAATATAAAAAGCCCGTAAGTGGCTCCGTGCTTGGGCAGGCTTTTTGCCAGCTCTTGCCTTTGTCATATTTCTGGAATTAAGAAATCAGCCTCCAAAAAGGAGCAGAGATCCTTCCTCCTTTTGTTATGTTCGCCACCCATTATTTAACTGTTTATCAGCAAATGCGGATGGAAGGTTGCCGTTGTCCCAAAGACCTAATGTTTTGGCACATTTTACAGACCTCCTTGCTTCATGTCTGAAAGTGAGGCCGGATCCTCAGCAGGGGTAAATCCGTGCAGCCTTCTCCTTCCTCAGACCCGTGTTGCTTTCTGCAGGAGACGGATGCGGCTCCAAGTTCCTAGAGACACTTGGGAGAGATTGCAGAGCCCTTCTAATTTTCCTGCTAATATTGGTACTCCTGGGTGATAGTTTCCTGGTAGCTTATTTTTTTTTTCTTCTTCCCCTCTATATATAAACCTGTAAATGTTGGTAGCGTGGGCTTCTGGAACCAACTCTCAGTCCTTGTGAATCTATTTTAATTAGAACGGGAGGGCTCTGTTAAGTAAAAGTGGAAGAAATAGCAGCACAAGTATACTCTGAATTGTGCTCAGGCTAGCCAGCATCTTCTAACTCTCTGTGAATACTCAGACACAGGATATTTTAAAAACAGTTTGAGGGGGTTGCTTTTATTTTATTTTTCCCCATCACCAACTATAACTGCTTAAAATCTATTGTTCTCACATCCGTGAAATACCACAATGCCAGCCGCCCTTTTTACAGCACGCATTCAACACCAGCAGCTCTGCAATATCTTCCCCATCCCCAGCCCATCCCGGCTGCCTGGCAGCCTTGTCATATTTGTTTACATCCACTTGGTTTTTCCTTCCTTGCTCTTTCTCGTCCTCAGAGCTTCAGCCCTCCCAGCTCCCTCGGAGCTGCCGGTGGACCTGGGCCCCTTCGTTGTGCACTCGGGATGGCCAAGGGCTGAGCGGGGCTGAGATTCGTTTCCTCTCGCCGCGACGATTGTTCGGGCAGTTCGCCGCCAAACGCTTGGATGAGTTCCCTCCGATGCCTCGCTTGGCTCGGCGCTGGGGCCACGGCTCCTTGCTGCGGACACAGCCCCACAGCGTCTCTTTTCACTTACCCTTTGCTGAGGCTTTTCCTCGGTGTTTGCAGCAGGTTTTCTGCCAGTTGTGGTTTTTTTTATTATTATTATTATTTTCAGTCCTCCGCCTGGCCAGTGAGTTTTGTCGCAGGGTCGGTGCTGTGCGGGCTGCCCCAGTGTTGACTTGCAGTCCTCGTGGACTTTGATTTTATTTCATTCAATGTTGGCACCATATGGCAACTATGGCAACTGAATATATAACCCTATTCACTTTCTGACTCGAGTCTGGCCTGTTAAAGGGCTCCATGCTCTGGTCTGGACAAAAAAAAAAGTGATTCATACAGGGTGTAGTAGTGGAGAAGTTAAAATAACACCTCACCACCTTTAATGTGTTCCTTTTCTGAAATAGCAAACACAAAAACACAAAGGCAAATATATTTGACAAGGTTTCCTATAGGGTGGACATATAATATATGATGTAGGAAGAGAATGACTTGATTAAAAAAATATAGCATATATAATCACGGTATATGTAAGGCACATCAGCAACATATCTGTGTTTACTTTTGTTTTGCCTGATTTGCAAAGAAGCTGGGAGCCTCAGCTCCACGGAAAGCCAGCAGCCTTATTAGCAGCTGGCTGAAGAAGGGCAGCAATAGATGTCTGAGGGGAATATCCAGCAGCATCCCGGTGACTCTGGGACATACATTTGTTGGGACACATCATTTATTTAGGTGTTTCCAGGAGCTGGAGGTACATGGTCTGTAGGTACTTATATGAGCAGTTCTACTTGCACCCTCCCCCTGAATTTGTGTGTAGGTTCCTCATGTGCACAGCTCTTGCCAGGACTGGGCCCTATGGCTGCTGCTTCTTATTGAAAAGACACTGAGGGAACTAATTTTTCTGGTGATTAATCTCAAACACTGCACCTGCAGTGGCTGTTTTCACTCGAATGAGAAGAGATTGATTTATCTCTCTATCTTTCTGTCTGTCTCATTATACATCTCCTGTAGCATCTCAGGACCTCAAAAAACAATGATGAACTTACCTCCCCAATAGCTGCATGAGGCAGGGAAGCATTATCTCCTTTTGCCAGACAGGGAGATCAAGGTAGGGAAGAGCAGGGTGATGTGCCTGAGGTCTTAGGGGAAGTTGGTGGCAGAGGCAGGCAGTGCAAAGAGCTGTCTGGACCATCAGACCTGTGCCACCATCCCCACAAAATCTGGGCTGCTTTGCACCATCTGGGCTGCTTTGGAGACATCTGGAGAGATGGACACCTGGAGATGCTGCTGCTCGCATCCCTGTGCCTGCTCCTGGAGAAGCAAACCTCTGGTCCTGGTTTGCTGGGATGCAGCTCCAGAGGGGACCTGGCTTCACGGTGATGCCTCCAGGAGCAGCCTGAATCCTACACCATTTGGCCAGCTCTCAGTCATGCCAAGGTTAGTAGATCTTGTCCCACTTTTATTGGCTTCAATTAATGCCAATACAAACTGGAGAGCACTGTGCAGGCAGAGCCACCAGCCTGGTTGCGGAGCTGTTGCCCTGACACAGGTGAGAGCAGAGCTCAGCTCTGGCAGGTGGGACTGTGCCACCGCAGGCTGGCTGGGCTGAGATCCTGCAGCTAATGGGCAAACGGTGTTAATTAAATTCCCAGAGCATCAGCTTTAATTAACCTTTATACTGTCCCAGAACCCAGAAGCAGCTCCTACTGCAGCACCAGGAGAGCCACACTGCCGGTGGCCACTGGCTGATGGAGGTGGCACTGTGGCCATCGACATCGTGCATGTTTTCTCCCTGTGAAGATGAGGATGAAGGCCTTCCTCTCCCTCCAGATTGCAGACAGGGGGTCTTAGGGCTGGGAGCAGGAATGCCCCGTGCCAAAAATCCTCCTGCTGCTTGGGCTGCCATGCTGGGGATGTTGCTGGGAGTAGGGCAAATTGGGAAAATCGGGTGGTGTAAAAGCTGTCCTTTCCCAAAGCATGCCTGGGATGCCTCCTAAAGGTATTGCCAAGCTGTAAAAAACGTGGGGATGGATGAGGTACATGCAGCAAGAGGGCTCTGTGCACATCCATGAGCTCACTGCTACAGGGGAAAGGGACGAAATGACAGCCTAGATCAGAGCCATGTCCCCAGCCCAGGCTGTTTGGTGCTGGCTGGAGTCCCTGCAAAGGTTTCTCAGTATGGGGAAATGTCACCTTTGGAGCAAGGTCTGCATCTCCTGGATGTGGCACTGCAGGGCCAGGGCTGAGCCATAGCTCCAGTGCAGGACCTGGCACCATGAAGTCCTGCTAGCATGGCTTGATTTGCATCTGGGCCTCTTCTTCCCGCATAAGCTGTGGTTTTCCCCTTCTCTCCCTGCAAATCTCTTTAAACTCACATTTGGCTTAATTTCCTTTGGGTATCCTGGTTTCTTTTCTTTTTAATTTTGGAAATACCATTTCTCACATTTTAGGGAAAAAAGAAGTGCAGCCCAGTATTTCCTACAGCACACAGCAGGTGCAACACTTCCACCAGCACCCCAGTCGTGGTTGCCTGGGGGAGGGACAGTCAACGTTTTCCTAGTTTTCTAGCAACTTTGCTACTGCAAGTTGTTTTAATGAAAAAATAAAAGTCCTCAAAAAGGTCATTCTTGACCCCCCCCCCCCCAAAAAAAAAAAAAAAAAACAACAAAGAAAACCAACTTGACTTAATTTTCTCTTGTAGAGCTATAGCTGTTCTCTGCTGCTGTGCTCAGCCGTTTTATTTCCTCCCCCTCCCTCCCTTCAAGTCCTGGTACCCTTTGCATCCTATGTAGCCCTGCTGTAAACCCTTTGCTCCCCACTTCTTTCTCGTCTTTATTACTCTCATATTTCTTTGCTCCTCTTACTTTCTTTGGGTTTGTGACTCTGTCCCATCCCTTCCCTTCTCTTCTCCAGCCTGGTTTACCCCTAGAAATCCCCCCCGGGTTTCCAAAGCCCCCTCCCCATATCCTCTTCTCCCTGGTGGAGACACAAGCACCCAGCAGGACACAACCGACCTGGAGGGGACAGCAGCAACGAGCCTCCAGCACCCAGCACTTTATACTTGTCCTTATCTTGACCTGGAGGAGCTTTCTTGGTTTCTGCCTTCCAAAGAAGCAAGCCTGCAGCCTGTCAGTGAAACAGCTATCGCAGAGTTGCTCTGCCAGACTTCTGCATGATGGCTAGGTGTGAGCCCTTCCCCTGACAACTGCAGGGCTAGGAACTAGCAGATATCCCCAGCCCAGTGTGCGAGGAAGGTCTCTGCTTCTCACTCACTCCTGCCCCATGTGGCCTCAAGAAGTTCTCCAGGCTCTGGAGGACTTGGACAGGATGACCACAAACCAAGCTACTCCTCGCAGCAGGAGCTGCACAAAACAGAGGTCAGTCTGGTGATGTACCCATTCACAGAGGCTGGCACCTTGCTTGAGATAAGGGATTGTGGTTGTTCTTCCCCAGCAGTGAGGAAACAGAGCCGGAGGAAATTCATCCAGGCAGAGTCAGACAGCGGGGCCCTGACCAAAGCCTGGGCTCTTTTGCATCACTTACATCCTTCCTCAAGTGCATGCACAAAAACTCTTGTTATGGATGGATAGGAAAGCACTTGTCTGGCTATGTATTAAATACTCCAAACACGTGTCCTCTGGTATGTAGTGTACAAAAAAAAAAAAAAAAAAAAAAAAAAAAGGAAGCTGGTGGGTTACATGGAAGTAAGAAATCATCTTATCTAGAAATTTTGGATAAAAGTATAAAATTGTTTTCTGACTACCAAATAGGATTATATCGACCACTAAGACCAGATGGGATAAGCTGCTTCTGTTCAGAGTGATTTTGGTTTTGGTGTAGAAGAAGCAGAAGAGATGGCTGTCAGGAGGGCTGGTGGTGCCAGCTCTCAGAGATGCAAAGAAAGAAAGAAAGAAAGAAACAAACAACAACAACAACAACAACAACAACAACAACAAAAAACTACAATAAAGTTGAGAAATCCCATCCTTACTGATTTCTGCCAGGCTCTGAAATAGCAAAGGTCTCAAGAAAGGGCAGTGTCTGCCAGGAAAAATGGAGTCCTCCAATCCCAGAGCAGAGTTGAAGGGACTTCCTTCTTAGAAATAAGTTGTTGGGTTTTGCAATTCTTTCCCCTCTGCAGGAGAAAGAAGTGGGAAAACACTCCAAAAGAGAAGACTCAAGCTATGTATTTTAGGTACAGCTCATTCACCATCCAAGATGTAACAGGGTGAACAAGATCTGCTAGAGGTGGGAGCTGGTTCTGAGAAGTGTTCCTACATTTGGGTGCTCGCAAAGAGAACAAAATTCATGTTGTATGGACAATGTCTGTGAAGTGCCAGTTAAAATTTCTGCTGATTTGTTCTTAACTCAAACAAGAAAAGCTCCAAATATTAGATGAGTTACCTTGATTTAATAATAAAGTTTTACACAGAGAACTCACCTCTTTATCTGTTTCAGTACAACCTGGCTTTTCAGGATCATCTACTTTCATTAAGTCTAATGTAATCTTTATTTTCTGCCTGAAGTTTTCTTAGAAGTGCCTCCAATGGTAGACAAACATGAAAGGGTCTGCCAAAATAGAGGAGTTTAGATTATTTTAGGTATATTTTAAAAAATATACTGGGCATCCCACTGATTTATGAAAGTCAAATTTAGAGCATGGAAAATAGTTCCTGTGGAAAAAGCTATTTTAGCCAGAAATATTGTTTGAACAATTGGTCAGTGACCACGTCAGGATGTTGGGTTGTTTTCTCTCTCAGGAGATTTCAAATCAAGAGTAAGGGCAGTCAAATCACTGGTGTTCTCCTGCTACAGGACAAGTGTCAGCAAGACGAGAACTGGGCACTTACAGCGCTGAGGTGCCACAACATGTGTCACCTTTTCCTGCAGCACTCATGGAACTGGAGAAGCATATAAAGGTGTTCTGGGTGCCTTCTAGAGGTGTTCCCATAAGCAGCCAAATGAGCCCTTTCATACAAACATGAGGCTTACAGAGTCTAAAAAGCCCAAAGAATTGCTGTAAATTGAAACTCATCATGAAGAGTTGAAGAGCATCTCAGAATAACACCAGTGGCTCTAGACCACATTGCTGTCTGCAGTGCTGAAAGCTACAAACAAATTATACCCTGGGCACCACTGACTAGATGCTTTTCTTCCTTAGCCATCTGGTAAATAAACCATCAGCAGGAAGAATCTGCCACGAGATCATGCAGTCACTCCTCCCACTGGAAAGTGTCTGGAAAATGCCCCCTGCCATGTGTTTCAAGTAGTTAGAAGACAATCTTCCTGACGTCCGGCGTAGTCAAGAGCAGATCTTGATCTCTGTGGGGCAGGCAACAACACTGTCCATCCCAACACCAACTCTTTGCTGATATCCCTGCTCAGGCAGTGTAACCTTCCTGGCTTCTCGACTACAGCCATGAAAAATCAGCTTCCTATCAAGTTAAATGCAATTTTTATTAAAAACAGTTGTCATCTAGAACTAAATCCCGTAGCTGTGAAGTATAAAAGAGGCTTTCAAGCTGACTTTCCGTGAACTGTGGCAGCTTAAGTCTTGTTGCCATTGCTGAAGCTCATCAGGAAATCATTTGAAGGGCTCAAAGGTTAAGAATCTGTGTTTTCATCTGGACACAAAGGTGAAAGATCAGATGGCTGATCTCAGCTATTTGTGTTTTGTCTTTTTATCATCTTCAAATGAATCACGGAGCTGTTCATTCAGTTTCATGAGGGCAGGGCTTTCTTAGACGTATCCGGGGTTGTTTACAGGCTTTTCAGGAGGGATGGAAGATTTTTCCTGAAGACAAATGGCCTGAGCTGGTGATATTCTTTGTTATTTCTATTACAACAATATTCCAGGAAGCTGCTGAAATTAAACAGCCTATGATGGTAAGTTTTGTACCAAGTAACATGTAATAAAAACATGAGCTCTGTCCTTACTATATGAAAAAAAGGCATTGGGTGGGTAAAAATAAGCAGATCGGATGAAAGATGGAGGAATTAAAAACAATAAAAAACAATAGGGAAGTAAAACCCACAGAGAGTAAGGAAGAGATGGTCTTTTAGTATAAATCAGAACAGCAGACTGAGCCCTGCATGCCCATCAGCAAAGACAAGTCAGGAACCCCTCAAACAGGAAAGAAGAGATGCAATGTTCTCGTTCCTCACAGGCTCCTTGTGGGAAAACATTGCAGACAGACAGATGTCCATGGCTGTCCCTCTTTGGAGGCTGGACAGCAGCAGGCAGGTGGGCTTCCAAGCGCTTAAAGACTGACTGCACGGGGGAAGAAACCAAAAGGCTGTGCCCAGCACCACCAGGCTTTCTCAATTCATTTTCAAGCAGCAGCTGGAGCCAGTCTCAGCATGAGGAGATGCTGTTGGTCACCCTGGAGAGTGAGAATTAGCTGGGGAAATTATGTCTGGTGGGAACGAGGCCCACAGACTCAGGCCAGGTATGACCACTAGCTGGGTTGGTCCTCCTTTAACCTGGGCCAATGCAACCAAGGGCTTTGAAAAGGAAAAACTAAGACTTGATTTAGGTGTTGCACACTGCAGGCTACCTTTGAGTGCCAAATTTCACGACAGCCCTTCCCTTGGACATATAAAGTTAATTGTCATAATTATAAAATCAGTGTATGCCTGCGTGCTGGTAGCCATGCCTGGTTAAGTAATGCCATGCAGCAAAACAGGTGTCAGACAAGCAATGAGGATATGTGCTTTCTAGTCCCATTTCTGCCAAATTTTGTCAGTACTCTTTGTCATTTTAAGCTGTGGGTAAGGATGCTTAGTCACTCTGGCAAAGTGCTTTGGTGTATTCAGATTGCTCTGATTAAAAGCACAGTAGAAGGCTATATGAGGATGACTTGAACCCAGAAAGTACCAAAACACTCATAATTTCTTTTGTGGTCCCCTCTGGTTGTGTGAAACAAAACCTTCCAAAGGCAAAGCAAAATTACTCTGAGAAAACCAAACCTGGGACTTGGGCATCACCACTGTTCTCCTGCTTGTCCCAGCCCCAGGTGGCCACAAGTGCCTCTGGGGACATGGCACGTCTGGAGCCTGCTCCAGGTAGGTTCAAGCATTAAACTATCAGTCTGTGCTACCGGTTACTTGGTTGTGCAAGGGGAGCTCCTTTTGGAAAGGCAGCATCACTGTCTGGGGGCCAAGGGCTGGTGATGCCGGCTGCACTGGAATTAAACCCTGGGGACTGGAAAGAAGAAGATGTTTGAAACTGCAAGATCTACCAAACCCAGACAGCTTAGTTTTATATTTTGCAATTCAGAGGTAATGGGGGAATTAGGAGGGAAGAACACACATGGGTGTATGTTGATAACCAAAGACTAACCTGAGGCAAAGCTCCATCTCCCCCCCACAGCTGTGTAGGCACAAGGCACCTGGAGACTCCCATGGGGCTCTTGGGTGCTCTCTTTGCATGTATCAGTTTAGACATAAAACCTGCTCGTGCTCCATCTCTGTTGGCAGGTGATGCTTTGTCTGAGCATAATGGGATGAGCGTGAGGTCGCTTCCCAGGGACACAAAGCAGGGACAGCCCCATCCTGCGGGCACCAGGCAGAGACAGGCTGGCCTCAGCATGGCAAAAACTCATCAGATGGAAAGTCATCACCATCCACCAGGACATCACACAGCTGAAGAAGTTAAAACTCTCCTGACAAGCATGGTGGAAATTACACCACCATCCCTGGTCTGGCTCAGCAGCTGAGGGCTGAAGCTGATCTTATTTTAGGTGCATGTGGCCCATGGCTGAAGCTGACCTTATTTTGGGGGCATTTGGCCCACAGCTCAGGTCCAACCCATGCTGTTCCTGTGCTTCTTCTTCTGGAGCTCAGCCCCCATCACCCAGTGAGCAGCACCGACCACCATGCCGTCAGACAAATCCAGCCCCAGCTAGCACCAGGGCTTTCTGAATGCTCACCTTCTGCTCGTGTCACATTTAATACGACAGCAAAGATTTTTTTTTTTTTTTTTTTTTTTTTTTTTTTTTTTTTAGCATTTGAGAAACATTGCCATATTGAAATCTTTTCCTTCTTCCTTCATTAAAGTCTGTGTCACCTCAAGGGTTGTTATAATTCCCTGCTGGCTGCTCTTTCAGAATTTGCTTTAAGAAAACTTCAGCTAGTTTTGAATGCAGCTGCAAGGATAACTAGAAATATAAAATGTCACGAACATGCTGGATATATATCCCTTCTGCTTCCCTGCCACTAAGCCGGCTTTCATAAAGTTTGAAACTGATATTAATATTTAACTTTTAACTCACAAGATCTTTCATGGTCTCAGCTCTGCTTAATTAGCTGACATTTAGCTCCCTCTCTTCCACGGCACACACCTAGGAGTTCTCGGGTACCCGTTTATTAACATTCCCCAAAGTAGATTGGAGCAGGCGGTTACCAGAACCTTTATCAATTGCTCCCGAAGGTGATGGAATTTATTGCTGAATGCCATTAAACCAGCCAGGTCTGTAAATACGTCGAAAGACACGGAGGCACCCGCGTTTTCCAGAGCTCCTCAGTCGGGTTAAATGAGCTTTGTGCATTGGTCGCTCTCTTTCTCTTCCTCTTGCACGCGCGGCCTTGTTGAGGCGCTCCTAAAGACAGACTCTGCATTAACCCGCACTGCATTAAGCACAGTTGTGCTATTAATCAATGCTCTTACGGCAATACATGCTGCTGCAGCACTGCTCCAGCACGCGTATGTCTGCGTGGAAGTCACCGGGTGTAGCAACTCCACCTCGCACTTGCTTGCAAACCTTGCGTGCTCTTTTCCTTCCAAGAGCTCTCCTCCCTTTCGTACTTGTCACACAGCCTCAGGAATCCCTTGATCAGACAGCAGAAGGTGTGTGTGCTGGGTTTTAATGCACGTTGTGCCCACAGTGCCCTACCAAGAGCATCGTCCCCTTGCTCCTTCCCTACCCCTGGTGGCTCCCCTGCTGCCGTCCCCATGCCTGGTGGCGGAGCTCCGGCCTCTCCTGCCTGCCTGGAGCCGGAGCTGCTCAGGGCTCATCCCCACTGCCAGCACCGAGCGGGCAGTTCGCAGAGGCTGACATCATCTGAGATAGCTCACAACTCCATAACCGCAATACTAATTACCTACTTAAGCCTCCATAACAAAGTACGGCGTACATGGATGTGTACGCTGTAATTACGAGGTATTCCTCACCGCTCCTGCTGTAAGACCCATTAATAGTATTTCATTAAATGCGTATCTGGCTCTCCTCATTTCTGGTAAACTTAATATGCATTAGGAACACCATACACGTTAATATTTTGTTCATAAAATTCTAACATGATTGTTCTCTGTGTCAATGGAACAGTGACAAGCGATACGCATTTTCTAAAAACTGTATTGTGATGAAGCTATCACATTGTGAGCAAGTGTCAGACCACAACAACAAATATGAACAGAAAATAAGACTAGTTAATGATAAACTTGGTTTTAGGGTTTATTGTAGTAAATAAAGTATTGATCTTTCCCGTTTAGGATCTCATTTCATCCACTCTCTGCTCCTCGGTGAAATGAATTTAGTGGCCTCAACTCATTCAGCATAAGTCCCGTTTGAAATGAAATCTGTCACAAGGAAAGCACTCTTTGCCTGGTGTATTTGGCATGAAAAGTGAAATAAAACATTTCAAACAAATGCATTAACAGCCATCACAAAATGGGGACCCCCAGTCTCCCCAAGTCAAGTGTAACAGCTCAATTCCAAGTCGACACATTAAAGCTACTTGCTCTGGGCAAGGATCTGGTCCTGCTGTCTGACAAACCACCTTTACATTTCTGTTGCATTGATAAAAGGCTCAATCGTGCCTTTGGATACATCTCTGCTATCCTTTGACCTCATCAGAGCAAAGTGAGAAAAGTGCGGGAGCAAAGATAGGGGCTGAAGTCAAGATGTGTTTCTTCTGCTTTCCATATAGGCTTTTAGACACTCAGTTCTTGGAGAGAACTGAGGAGACAAGCTGTGGAAAGACGTATAAATATCGGGATAGATGGGATCTCAAAAAGTTCATATCATATCAATCATATCATATCATATCACATATCATATCATACCACTCTCCCAATCTGCTAATTAACACAAGAAAAAATGCATAAATCTTTTCTCAGATAAAGCACTTTTTACAGAACTTGTGTGAGTTTGCCTTTGCAAAGGCTCTCCCAAAATTTAAGTTTGCTTCTCAGTTTCTGCTTCAATAAGGCAATAGTGAAACTTCTGATCATTTACCCCGAGCCCTTCCCAGGCTGGTTGCAGCACCTATCAGAAGTGCTCCAGCACACAGCACTGCTCCAGTTGCAGCCCAGTTACACCAGGACAAGCCTGAACCACCAGGTGATACAGGGATGAATCTGGCCCGTATCTCATCAGCGGAGTGTAAAGGAACAGATACAAAAATCCTCCCGTAGTTTCTCACTGTGAAACCCAAAGACAGAATGTAAATGTGCAAATTAGAGTTTAGAAACAGACTTTCCTTCTGAGGGCTGTATGTCAATACTATAATCTAGCAGTATTTTCTCAGCAAAACCCACACAAAGTTCAGTGGCTGAACACACGCATCGAACTCGGCACTAGAGGACTTGATGTTCAGTGAAACGACCCTGTCAGGTGGTCAGGATCTCTTTTATATCATGATCACAAACAATTTTGAGGGAATATCCAATAAAGTGTAAGACAACACTAAAATTTTGAAAAGACAGATAAGAAATCTCTAACATACCTGTCTGAAATAATTTAAATCATTACAGACAACATGTTAAGTTACCTCTAAATAAAAAGAAAAAGAAAAAGAAAGAAAAAAGAATAAACCACCCACAGATTACTCTTTATTGACATCCTGGTTTGTTTATTTTGATCTTTGGATAATGCTTGGTTGCTCTCACTGTGCTGGTCTCCAGGATAATCAATTTTCTTTGTTGCTTTTATGAGTCTCTCACGATGAACAATAAAAAGAGGATGCTGGGGAAAGGAAAAATATTTTTACATTCAGAGAAAAAAATGCAATTAAAAATAAGGAAATTGCAACATTTTGAAAATTAACTCAACTTTGAAATAGCTGCACAAATTCCCAGCACCTGCATTCCTTTAACGTGTCCTTGCAGTATGTTTTTTTAAATACACTTTGGACTTTTCTGTCCACTCACAAAATCAACAGATACCACAGAATGGAAATAAGAGGGGAATCAAAATCTTTCAATTAAGTTTTACATGAAAGTGTGAATAAGATACATTTTCTTGCTTTCAGGTTTTAAATGGAGTCAGCTGAGGCTGTAGTTTTTGCCTTTGGGGTGAGTTTGACATCAACACTGAAGCCCCCGCTTCGGTGTAAATTGGACATTTCAACGCCATGCTGCAGGATGAGTACACATATATCAAAGTTACTTTAAAAATCAGTGTTTACATATACGTGAAAGATGGTGTTGAATTGGATTAAGTGTGAAGACAGTCTTCCTTAAATCCTGAAAGTATTCCCATTTTACATGGTATAGCTGCCTTGCGATGCTCAGATCTAAGTTTGATGAAGTATTCTGCAAAATTGGTCTGTCAGTAGGAAAAGGCAGAAAATAATCCAGGCTGAGGAAAAACTTCAGAGTCCTTTTAAACACATTAAACACCAGACAACAAATCTCCGTGTAACAAATGTAGGGATGTTGAACTGGTGTAAATCAGTATTGCTTCTGTGAAGATGTAACAATTTGTGCTGAGGGTCGGACAGTGTCCCTGTTTAAATATTTAATTATATTATATTAAATATTGTAAAATTCTATAAGTAAACTTTCCAATTATATGACATATATTAACATATTTTAAACCAATGTTTTAAACCATTGCAATTCATCACTTTGTATTCTTTGGAGGTTACTGAATCTCTGAATCTGCAGGAAAGGTGATGTACTTAATTTTAGTAAAAAAAAATAATAAAAGAAACAGTTATAAATATTACTTTTCCTCTAAAAATTTTACCAGACCATTATACTATTTTACATGAACTGTAAACTTTTCCTCATTACCTTCAAACCCCAGTTCAGCAGTTTTAAGTGTTTTCGAAGTGTTTTCGCAGGGTCTGCAGCACTTATTCTCACGTTTCATCTTCTGGGGACCCAGACACAACCTGAACCGAGCCACAGCTCTGGGGAAGATTTATGAATTTATATTTTATACTGATTAATAAATATTTTGGACAAAAAAATAATCAATCAAACAAACAAAAAAAGCAGACACCCCAACGATGAAAGCAAGAAGCCTATTGGAAACCTTTTCATGTTTTTTGACATTTCTTCAGCAAGAAATCCATAATTTAAAAAAGTTATTACACCAGTCCTGCTCAGGTTCAGTGAACATTTATATCAGGTTCAGTAGTACATTGATATGGAAATTGTAAAGGGATGGCTTGTTTAAATGAAACTACACACATGCCTTTAAGTTACCTCACCTTTAAAAGGATAAATATTTGGAAAGCTTCACATCACTGTCTTCAGCGCAACAATATAAATTTAGCAGCTCTTAGCTATAGACTCTAAACTCTTTTCTAGTACAGAAGTACATACATATTGATTGTCTGCTAAAATAAATGAATGAACTTGAGGAAAAAAAAAAGGTTTATTGTGATTGCATTTGTTCTCTTTTCCTGTTTGAGCAGGACCCTCGTTTTTTAGGTGCTCTAGTTCTGTCACAATCAGATGTCGATTTAGTGAAAATCGGCACAACTGAGGCGAATACCTTGGGGTAAAAAACCCACAGAAATAAGGTCAATAGACAATTCCCTGTTAAACTTCACATTCTCACCAAAGCTCTGCAGATTTCATTCAAAATACTTTAATAGAAAGCAGCTCAAAAACACAAAAATAAGACTAGGGAGTGTGTGAACATTTAAAGATGAAATTTGAAAATACGGAGGGTATTACGATGGCAAGAAGGAAAAACAGTCGATTCTTGATTACACAAGAAAAAAAAGGTGCTGTCATCTTACTTTGCTCTGCAAAGTGAGTAGCTGATGTCCTCCGTGCCCTGGGTGAGCAGCGGGCTGCACAGGCACCTAAGGAAGGAAAAGTTGCATGTCACTGGTGTCCCGAGCAGCAACATCCTGCTAGGAGCAACAGCTTCTTTACTAAAAATATATGTTCTCTAGCTAGAAAAATACCCATTTTCTTCTGTAAGCAATTCCATCACTGAAAGTGTTTAGATGAAAACTGAAGTACTTTAAAATACTTTTGCCCAGTAAATCAGAAATGAGAGTGAGGCGTAACTACGACACACCGACACAGTCAGGATTTTCTAGACATAACTTTTGCAACACAGCCAGAAGTATTTTTAAAAAATCGAGTAAAACACTCTATTTTCAACCCCCATCCTCAAATATGTGAAATAATTCTGGGTCTAACTCTTCCCTCAGAGGCAATGACGATGGCCCATACAAGCCCATGTGAGGCGGTGTTTTTTTTTGCAAAACGCTTAAAACCCTATGAAGTAAAACAAGTGCTCACTGCAACCAAAAAAACAATCCCATGCATAGTGCCAGGGTCCCTGACAGTTGTCCCATCAGCAGAACTTGGACAGAGGGCTCACTGAGGAGCCTGAGCTTCGTGCACCCCATACACGGGGTGTCACATCGTGCTCCGGGCACCTGCTCCGGCTCCTTGGCCAGGGGTCAGCCTTGGAGAGCAGATCCAGGGACATTATGCCCACAGAAAAATGCAACTGCTCTCATAAATACACAAAACATCCCACATCTCTCCAAGGGACTCGTGGTAGTGCTCCTATGCACGTTTCCCAGTCCTCTCTGTATTGCCTTACTGCTACAGTTAAAACACATATATATATTTTTTCTTTTTAATCAGACTTGGTATTTTCAAACAAGGAGCTGCCAGCATTGAGCCTTCACTCCCCGGTAGCACTTCCTGAAATCTGCACCAACAGATCCTATTGCAGGGCAGGGGACTCGTGGCTAATCTCCCTATATACTGTTCTCTTTCCGAGCGGCATGGTGAGAAAAATGTGAGAAAATATGTAATTCCAGAGTCCTGTGGCAGCCTTAAAATACAGCTTTGCCCCCCCCCCCATATATTGCCTTTCTTTTCCATAATTGTTGCAGATGGTATTAAGTTAAATGGTGAATGGTTTAATGGAAGTTTAATATTCTGCACATACACATAACAGACATTTTAACTGCTTTTAATTGATGTAGCTGCTAGCTTTGTTAGGCTACTCTCCAGGAGAGTAGTTCTCACTGGGAACGAGCCTCCTAGAAAGTATCAGTTTGCAAAAACACAATAGTTTGAGCGATAATTGTGCAGAGACTTCTATATTTCTTTGCAGCTGAATGAGAGTGTTTTGTTTCACTTTTGTGTAACCCAGCACTGGGTGCCCAAATTATATTCAAACTTTCAAAACAGCTAAATAAAGAAATACTTGGGCCAAGTCATTTTTAGGATAAAACACGCACTGGAAGATTTTAGCAAACAGCACATTTTTATAGCTATGAACGTATTTAAAAATATATATATATTTTTTTTTAAAAAAAAAGGAAGAGAAAGAAATTAGTACCAGAAGTCCTGGTATTACTTAAATGGTAGCTTTCATCACTCCTGAAAGATGTGGTATTAAATTATTTTCCACTTATAAATCAGCGGGCCCTGGTCCGTACATCAGCACAAGCGTTAGCTGTTGCCTGGTTTCATACAGGCCAGAGCGTTCCCTCTCCCAGCTCCTTCTGGTGCTTCAGGAAGCCCCATGGCAGGGCACGAACCATGGCCGCCACAGCCAGAAACATCCCCAGGACCAAGAAGAGAACCAGGAACACTATTTTAACCAGCAATGGATATTCAAGGGCTCCAGAATTAAAACAAAGCTCAATAATTTCCTCAGTCCCGCCGGCATCCGCACTTCCTGTCCGGGGGAAAAATAAAGGCAATGGCCTCGAAAATGAACTCCGAGATTTTTAAGCCTGTGAAAAAACAGCGGAGGATCTGAAGGTGTGTCTCAGCAGGTACTGCCTGCCTGTCTGGCACAGGGACTTCTGGCGTGATCAAAGAATACATGACAGAAAACGGATCCCTGCTTGTAAATATCAAATGATTTGATCGTTCTAAAAGACTTTATTGAAGTTTGATGCTTTTTAATCAAACAAGAACCCACCTACAGTTGCCATAGGAAAAGGTGGAGGATGATATTAGAATAAAACAAGTGCTAAACATGACTTATGCAAAAGGCTTTTTCTTCATATATGCATACGACTTCCATTACTGTCAAGACTGAGAGGAAACTGCATTCCTCATTATTTTGCTATCGCACGGCATAAAAAGGATTTGATTACGACAATATTAATAAGTCTGCAGTGGGCCACAAGCAATATGCCGTGCTCACCTATGCAGCCTTTTAAAACAAATTAAAAGCACAATAATGAAATGAATACATCATTGACTCACTGACTTTTTTTTTTTTTTTTTTTTTCCCCTGCTTTATGGTGAAATCCACAGCATCAAAATCTGCAACTGGCCTGTGGAGAGGTTTTATACACTACTTCTATCGCTCAGTATGATAATTTGCCAAAAAAAAGTTTAAAATCGCATTCTGGCTGAACACGCGGAGATCCGAATAAAAAGAGCCAATAATTTACAGTAAGGCGATAAGAGCGCAATATTGCTTTAATATAAGGTATTAATGAAAATTGCCGTTGTAAGGCAGATAAGACTTAATAACACAACTCTCATTGTGCTCTGTGAGCTGGGTGCTTTTGTAAGTTAGCTGGAGCACTCCGCGGCTGGCGCGCAGCCTGACACAATTTTGAAGACCCGCGCTTTCCAATGCCACGGGAGCCTGAATCTGCTCTCCTGGAAAACCCCGGGCAGGCTTTGCTGCTCCGCCAGGTATCCCTGCACTGCCCTGCCAGCTCCCGAGCACCACAGCGCGCGTGTGAGCAGGCTTTCAGTATTTTTAATGCAATTTAATACTCCTATTTTCATCCACTGATAGCATTTAGCTTTAAAACAAAATGGCTCAGACTTTTTTTAGTCTTCTGTTTATCCTTTAATACACTGATATTTTTTAAATGGGCAGTGGGATGATGCAGGGAAGGGCAGATTAATTTCTTGCCCTTGTTTGTGTGCCCAGGCAGCTCAGCGTTCCTCTGTGCTGCTGCTGCCCCTTCTGCAAGCATCTCGTGCTGGTGAGGGCTTGCATTTCTGCTTATTAAATGGCAGCTTGTTTATTTGTGTTAATTGCCAGGGAGAAGGAAGGAAAAGCACTTCTTTCCTCTCTGCAGATCACTATTTGTATTTCTTGCAAAAGGAAGGGCTGCCCCACATATTGGCTGTGGGAGCATTTGTGGGAATGGGACCTATGTACAGGCACAGCCAGCTCCTCTGCTGCAAGGGGGAAATCGTCTTGCTGATGGGATAGGGCTGAAGGAGGACACAACACAGGTTTTAAACCCAAAATGTGACTTCAAAGGGGGAAAAAAAAAGCTTTTGTTTAGAAGCAGGTACATGAAAAGAAAAAAAAATAAAATGGAGAGATTTTAACAATATGGGCTTTGATATCAATATTTTGTGCTCATCTTTGGAAAACATTTTTGTAACATTACCAAAGACACACAAAACTGTAAATTCTTCTCCAAAACAGTAACGGTGCAGCCAAGGAGGAGAGGAAGTTTGCCTCACTCTTCAGTGCTCTCAGAAAATACACGCGGATGGTGATAATTTTCCTGCATGATCCCACAGACACATCTGCGCTTTGTATTTGAATTGCCTACAAAGTTTTTCTGTTCGAGTCCAACTACCAGAAATCGTGCCGTCCATTTTGGACCAAGTGTGCTGTTTTTGATGTAACTAATGTGTTACTCTCTGTTGGTGCTGTTCTGGCAGGTCAGGAAGTTGCTCCGTAACGACACATATGACAAATGAAAAATATTTCTTAAAAAATCAAAAGCTGTTCTGCAAAGTTTGTTTTCTACAAAACATTTGTCTGCACAGATTCTAAAGATAACTGTGTCATTGCAGATTTCCCCAGTGCTCAAGGCTGTGCTTTTTCAGTACTTATTAAAAATGCCCCAATGCTTAAAAGTACTCAAACTTATTTCTGTGAACTTATGGTGAGTCAGCTTTCACCAACTTTGAGCACTTTTGTGGGCTACGTTTATCATATCACAAACAATTATTGCAGACTTTAAATCTCAGAAAACACACACTAATATTTACAAGCATTGATTCTGGGATCGATATTTCCATGCATATTCTATCACTAAAGGCAGCACGTTGAGAAAGGATAATGCAACTTCATTTATAATCTTGTAGCACTTAGTAACTTAAGTGATGTGCTTTCAGATTCAGAACTGAATATAAAAGTTAAAAAACAAAACCAAAAGCATTAAAAACAAGGGCAACAAGCAGTGCAGTGGGGGAAGACTTTTAAGAAGCTGAAATGAATTTCTGACAGCATTTTCCCAGTTTGCTGGGATTTAAAAGAGTCCTTGCTTATTTGAAAGGGTGTATTTTACAGACATTTTAAAATCTGTTCTTCCTCGCAGCTGATGGCGGTGGGCAGCCAGCCCCTCCGAGGACAGCTCTGCTCTCATGCCAAAGAAGAGTTCTCCTAAAAATGAACCGCACGTTCGTAAGCCCACGCTCTCCCTGCTCATGGCTCAGCAATTAAACGGGAGAAGCAAATCCCTGCGTTTTGCTGCAAGGGGGTTATTTTCATTCCTGGCTTTGAAATGACAGCACAGACACACAAAGAGCAAAACTCACGTAGCACCAGGAGGAAAACACACCGCGTTAGGTGGAATGCTAAAATTATGCTGCATTAATATGCACGAAAGAATTAAAAACAGCAACTAAAACCTTTAAAAAGGGCTGTTTCTTAAAAGTCATGTAGTGTCATTGCTTATTCAACAACAGAACCCGTCTCCTCCAGAGTGGTTTGCTGCACCAAAGCAGTACACTGGGTTTGAAAAAAAAAAAACACCACGCTGTAGAGAGAGCACATGTTACATCAGACACAGTACCTGATTTTTCACTGCACAGCTTGTCAGCTAGATAGTCTGCCTCTTGGGCGATAAGTGAGAATATTTCATCTTCAGGCTCCTCTACGAGAGTTTCACCCTGCAAGAAGGAGAAAAGGAGGATGCTCACACTGGGCTTTTTTTTCCTTTTTTCCTTTTTTTTTCTTGGGAGAAAGGAGCCTGCCAGCAGCTCAGCGCGGGGCTGGGGGCTGCCGGCAGTCAGCGTTGCCCAGCATCACTTATATTGAACTTTATGGCCAGCCACGTTGGTGTCTCACAAACATGGGGGGGAATCTTTCCACCTGGCTGGGCACCCCCCCATTCCACATCAACCAGGGAGGAGGCAGACGAAATTTAAATGAAATCAGCCCGTTCTGTGAGCTGCTATCAGCGCCAGCGATGTGTCTGCTGGTGCCTGCATCCAACTGTATGCCACGCCGGGGCTATGGGGAGCTCAGCGAAGGGCTCAGTGCAGCACTGCCGAGGGGATTTAAGCTCATTTTGGGGCACCTCTGAGGAAGCCTGGGTGTGCATTAAGAGGGAATTGCTCCCCCATAAATCCAGTCCACCCTGCAAGCCACGGGAAGAGGAAGTCCGTGGGAAAAACAAAACAAAAAACCAAAACAACACAAACAAAAAGCAAAAAAACAACAGGCTAAAATAAGATGTGCCTTACAGAAGTCATGCCCAGCAAAAACACAAGGCCCCTTGCCGAGCCTCTCTGAAAAAACAACCCGTATTTGCCAGGACAAATAAAAGTGAGCTGCCACGGTGCTCAGGGCCAAAGGGAGCCAGGGGGCTCGCAGCCCCCCAGCACTCCTTCTGCAGCCCCACACCAGCCCTGCTTCTGTTGGTGAGCGAGCCCCCGAGCTGACCAAGGGGCCGTATCCAGTGCAGCCTCCCTCGCTGTGCTACTCTCCCAATCCCGCAGCTAAAAAGACGCCAAACGCCTTAAAAAAATCCGCCTGTATTCGGAGGGGCTGGCCCTCCACCAGGCAGAGCGCCCTGGCTCCGGCACCTCCGGCAGCATCGCAGAAGTGGCTGAGAGAAATTTGTCTGCACACAGCGAGGCCTAGGGAAAAAAAGGATGACATTCCTCCCTCCTCCCCTAACTCATCCATAAATATTTGAAACTCCTTTAGCAGTAATTTGGGGTTTTGGCTAATGCTCCAATTCCCTTATTTCCTACACATAAATCAACAGAGATATTTGCTGGGCAACAGTGATTTATATTTAATCACTGATAAAAATGCCCCGAGTAAAATGTAGTTTTGAACAGTTTAGGAAATTTGTAACATGTAAACTGAGAGCAGCTGGTATAATCCGTGGGTTACTTCTGCAAGTGACGTGCCTTTTGTAAACGGTTTATTCATATTTATGAAGCACTAAACAGATCCGAATACGTTTCTAAATAACATTATAAAGCATCTGACAAAATGCAGTGTTATCTCAAAATACTCAGCTTGTTCCTACGAGGAGCCAGCATGGAGCATGTTAAAATATGGCAAGAATTTCAAACAATGCACGAGCTGCATGGGCTTCGTAAGGATGGTACTTATCATACGATGAAGCCTGGGTCTGCTAACACAGCTTTCACTTTAAAAGAAAAGGTTACTAATTTGTTACGTTGGCTTACCGCAGATTTCAAAGGTTTGTAAGCACCAGCTTAAACCCAGAATTTTTTAGTCTGCTCAGATTTTCTCTTCTTGCCTAGCAGCAAATCTCTCGACTCTCCTTGTCTGGGTGGGAGGCTCCGCTCGCAGCTGGCCATCCTCCGGTCCAGCACAGGGATTTTCCAACAATTCCGCTAAGTCGCCCTCTGACTTTGCAGAGGAACCTATCGGAGGCAAAAATTGATTTCCCCCCCCACACACCCCACCCCACCTCCCCTCATTATACTGCCAAAACCGCTTCCTACAGATAATATCTAGTTAGACAGACGTCACGGAAGGAGAGAAGGAGCAACCGCACCTCTCCCGGCATGTACGGCTGTTGACACGTTACATGACACACGTAATTAAAAATGTCAGCCGGAGCGGCGGGGGCGGCCGGGGCCCTGCGGCCTGTGCGAAGCCTCCTCCACCTGCGGCCTCCCGCCTCGCCACGCGCCCCGGCCTCTCGCTCTCTGGGCCGACGGCGACGCGGCGACGTCCCGTGCCTTCGCTCCCTCGGCCCGTTGGCTGCCGCCGGCCCGCCCAGCTCCGATGCAGCTGTTTTAATACCTCCCAAGGGTTTTGCGCCGAAAATAATAGCTCCCACAACCTCGCTTCTCCCAGGTTCTACTATTTCAGCTTTATGCCCCCGACAGCTGCTCCGCGTCTTTGTCCACAGTGCGACGGCGGCGAGGGGTCCGGCCTCTACCTACGGACCCAAGGAGGTGGTGGTGGTGGTGGTGGTGGTGGTGATGGTGGGGGTCAAGGAGCAGCCCCCGCCCTCGGTACCGGGGCCGGACCCCGTCCCGCCGGGTCAAGGCGCCCACCGGGGGGGCGGCAGCGGCAGCCAAGTGCATGGCCCCGCCGCGCCGCGCCCGGCCCCGCCACCCTCTGCTGATCAAAGTAGGAAGTTTTCATGACAACCGGAGTCAAAGGGCCTGCATCGCAAATGAACTCGATTTCTGCGATGTTGATATATCCCGGCTCTATTGTCTCTTTTCAGACACAGTATGAACCCTTCCGGTCTCAATGATTACATTACAGAAGCACTTTCACATGTGTGCTTCATTTGCACAAAGGGTTTCCTTGCTCCACCACCATCTGGCCACAAATCAGATAAATAAAGGCAGGAGAATAAAAATAAAATTTTGGTGTTTTTTTTTTTTTTTTTTTTTTTTTTTTTTTTCCTCTGTCGTCTTCTTCAATCATTATGAAACCCCTCCCTCCCCCTGTCCCATTCTGGATGTGGAAGCTACTTTTTAATGAAACCTGGGAAAAGCCCCCCCACCCCCTCCAAAAGGCTGTGAAGAAAAGGCTGTGCCTAAGGAAAAGGAAAGAAAAGAAATAAGTAAATAAAGAAAAATAATATTAAAAAAGTAAGAAAAAAAATAAGAAAAAGAGAAAAAATAAGAAAAAGATAAGAAAAAATAAGAAAGACAAATAAGAAAGAAAGAAGATAAAATAGGAAGAAAAACAAAGAAGGAGAGAGAACAAGAGAATGAGAGAATGAAGAGAAATAAAGAATGAAAGAAAGAGAGAGAAAGAGAGAAAGAAAGAAGGAAAGAAGGAAAGAAGGAAAGAAAAAGAAAGAAAGAAAGAAAGAAAGAATAGTGTAGTCTTTCACTTCCAAACCAATTTGTAGGGCAGCGTAACCTATTTTACAGTAAAGATAGTCTCACACAAACCGCTTTTTGCTATTAAAAGGCTGTTTCATCCACTGGGGTGCAAATATTTTTTTGCAGGAAAACACAACTTCCCCCAAGCCAAAGACAGCTCCGTGCAGTGGAAGGCAGCGGCAGAAGTTGCATTGGCAACTTGTGCTGCAAACTGCGCTGTGCCTTCCTCCCCCTGGGGTGGGGAGTGGAAGGAAAAGGCAACGCTCGGGGCAAGCGCTTTCCACCCCAAAGAAATAGGCTTCTGAACTTTCAAAACCAGATACCCAGAAAACACGGAAGGAAGGTTTTGCAGCCCTTACGACAGAAGGTGAGACTCAACCTCACAATCTAATTTCAGCCCTGGCATCACTTCTATTGAGGTCAGTGTTGCTCCGGGAGGGATTTTTTTTTTTTTTTTTTTTTTTAATCTGATTGCTATAGCAATAAATTACACTAAATTTCATCCCTCCTCTATGCTACTTCTATGACAGTAACTTAAGTCAGCTGAGGGGGAAAGCCACTTTTAGTGCCTGTATTTCTTTACACATAGAGATAGCCTGTATCATATGAAGAAGGGCTTGACCCTTTAACTCCTGGATTTTTTCATGTTGATATTCCAAGTGATATTCAGGTGTGCCTTACCTCTCCAGCCCTTCCCTTCTGCTCTGAGCACAGCTTAGCCAAGAGACACACATGCCCAAGCACAGGGCACTCACAAACCCTTGCCATGTGCAGCCAAGCCAAGCACCAAGCCCTGAGAAAATGCTTCACACATCCAAAAAAAAACAACAAAACAACACAAACCCAAAAATCAATGGACCCTCACAATGCAAAATCTGCAAACTTACAGAAAGGATTACACTGCATATGTTTTCTTTCAGATAGATACACGAGAAAGTTTTTGTGCACATAGTGGCACCTATTTCAATGTGATATGGCTCAGGGAGAGCTTGTCTCACATTTACCATCAGATATAGTTTGGGGATCTTTTCCCTTACTGTAGTAATGGAAAGTATTCTAGAGATACTATATACATGAAGATTAATAAAAACTGAAGTGCATAACTTGCCAGCAGTTGCATTTACTCATTTTTTCATGTCTGTTTGATGAAGTATATGTTGGCTGCGTGATCTCTGAATAACTTTGTTTTTCCTTATTTGTTTGTAGTTAGACTAACACTTTCAGTAGCAACTATTTTTATATTAACATGCTTCTTGTAAACCTGCTCACACAGAAGCTGCCAATACAATCTATTAACTTCTGCCATCTATTTGTTGGGCTTTGCCTAGTGAGTTTTCTGCAGAAATAAATGCAACTTGAATTTAAAGGAAACCTTTCGGCTGAGCTGTGCTCTGCCTGGTCGTACAGGGCTCTACACAGTTGAGAGTGCACTTTCTGAAAGTGTTTTAATAGTAAGAGAGGAATAAGTATTTGGACAAGTGGTGGAAAACTAAAGCCTTTCTTTCTATACTGTGAAGATTTTGAATAGTACTTGTCAATAAAGCAACTCCTATTGTAATTGTACCGGAGACATGGGCCTCCATCCCGAAAAAGCTGTCTCAGAGATACTAACCTCATTAAAATATGAATGAAAAGGCAGCCATCATTGTAATGGGAGAAAACCATTTACTCTGCAACAAACTTTATCCGCTATCTTTTGTAAAAATATAAATATGATATCCAGCAGAATTTTCATTACTTTTGATGAGGAGACTGATGGATGAGTGATTTCTATTTTTTGTTTTCCACTAAGTCACAAAACCTGATGCTGCTTTTTCAACTGGGCATTTCAAAATTGGAAGAACCTTCAGAGCATTTGAAATCTTTAAAGAGAAAAAGAAAAAAAAAAAAAAAAAAAAAAAAAAAAAAAAAAAAAAAAAAAAAAAGAAAGAAAAAGAGGGCTTTGTTTCTTAGGAGATTTTTTTAAGGTTGAAGGAAACTTTAGCATTATTTTTGTTTTCCTAGAACATCTCATCCAATTTCAAAACAAAACAAGAGAATTCATTACAGACTACTGTGACGACACCTTAATAAGAGTCAATTATAGGGTGCTCAAATGCCTGCTCATTACTATGTCTCTGTTAATCTAGTCCTAAATTTCTTGCTTGATAGATACCACAACCAGCCAAGTATACAATTGCATTACAAAGTGCAATGAAAAATATACAAAATGTAACTGCAGGAAGTAGGCAGTTTCAAAATAACCAAGCTGTCAATCAACCATTTGTCAAAATAATTAGACATATCTGGTCATTTAAAAAAAAATATAGGCAGACTCAAAGTGTATAATATGTGAAGCTTTATGTTTAAATAGAAATTGTTTCAAAGACTTTTAAATAAATCTTTTAAAATGTTTCATGTAGTTTAATCATTATCTTTTCATCCACAAAAGTGTTCAAATCATTTTTGATATTAGTTAAAAGTCAATATTTAGAAGTGAAAATTCAAACCTCCTTTGCTCTAGGCTAAAACAGGAGCAACATGAATGCTGAGCTACTCTAAAGGCTGATGGGATATATAATTAGCTATTATGTTAATTGAATCCACTGTGAGTTTGTTGTATGAGATTTCTTCATATAATATGCAAATAGCTTCGAAGGTTTAGTTTTATTAGACAATATAATTAGAAATCTTCTAAAGGAGTGAATTCTAATGAGGCATAATAAAGCTTTGTAAAATATCTGTTTGCTGTGTGAGCAGACCACCTGGGCTTAATCAATAACTGAAACTTTATTGTGTTACAGCATGTTTTAAAGAAAGTTTGAGAATTTACCTTTTGGCTCCATTCATAAATATTTTTATTCTGGGGGAACGAGAGTTCATTTTAGTGAGGAAGGAGGTGAAATTCTTGTAATCTGAGGGGAGGAAATAACTTCAAAAATAAACCATTTGAATTCTGTTTATTTAAAACAAAACAGAAATAAATAAAAAACCCTCCCAGCTGTAGTGTCAGTTATGTGCATGTAGAGACACTTGAAGTGAAATGTTACACGAGCAACGTTAGCCATTACTCCTGCTATTAAATGCCCGATTCAAGCAGATGTACATACTTTAGCTTCTGCAGTGTAACTAATCAGCGTAACCTCACTTTTAGCAAGATAGCCCAACATGTTAATATGTGGAATTAAGCACTCTCTTATAAAGGAAGAAATTCACACCAGGGTATTCCGGAGCCGGTCCCAAATTCCACACTCACATTCCTCTTGCTTTAAGACCACCACCAAAGACAAAGCTGAAACTATTTCAGCTAATGCCAGAATGCCAAAAATGTGTAATCTCTTGCCTAATTCAGCTTGTTCACACTTTAAGCTGTGCCAAAACTCTACTAGGCAACTCTTAATACTAATTGAAAATAATAAGGGTGGTGTACTTTGTGCTAGTGTGGCAAAGCAGCACATGCTTTTCCCTCCATCAACAATAAGTAGCAACATATTAATAAATAAATAAATAATTATATATATAATAAACACGAGAAGAGGGAAGCAAGAATTTAAGCCGTCAATAAGCACCATCACAACAGCAGGGCCCCACCAGCCCGACCACAGTAGAGGCAGGAGAAGACCTGTCCACCACTCGGGCTGCTGTCACCCCAACCTCAGATCCCTCCTTTGTTTTGTGCCTGCAGGAAAGCTGCTCACAGAACCAAAAATCCTGTCTCGGCAAACCCAAAAGTAAAAAAGACAACACTGCAAGGCAAACATATTGAGCACAATGTGGTTTAGTACACAACTAACATGCCTAGTTCTCAGCGGAGACCTCGCTGATAAAGCGCAGGTCTACAGTTCATTAACACTTCTCTGATCCATTTGCTTAATGTCTCCAGCCACAAGTGCTTGTTCCTCTGAATAATGAGTCTCATCACTGCAGAAAAGGATGACATGGTACACATCGGTCCTCACCTGAAAAATCACTTGGCTTATTTTCCCAAATTCTTCTCTCAATAACAGATGTTGCTTGTAACCTCTCAAAAACTATCCCCCAACTTGGAGAAACAACAAGGCAGTCAAAGCTGATCATCCTCCCAAAATGTGGACTTCCTTCACACCCCGGTTTTTATTTCTTCCTTAGGTTCAAAGTGTCTCAAGAAGGTAGCCCAGAGCCCTCTTTGGAAGCTGGGACCATGCTCTGGAGAATTCATGTCAGAAGAGGATGTTACCTGCCTGCTTTTCCTGTTACTCTCCACTTATCCCTGAAGGAAACAAAACTGTATGGATTCTGTTTAATGTTAATTAATTCGCTCTGTTAATTAGAAGTAAGGTGCTTTAGCAACAAGCAAACAAAAGGACATATTCAGACCCTGGACTCAAACCCTGACCACATAAACTCCAGATACAAAAGAGGAGGAACCCACGTGCCTTGATCATCCTTTCTCACCTCTTCCCAAGGCCAAATGAGCCCTCCTAATGAAGGAGGTGGATGGTGCTGGGAGAAGCTAAGACAGAGAAATTGGGAACAGCTCATCACTAAGTCTCAAGAAAATTAGAGAAAATAGGAAAAACAAACAAACAAAACTAACTGTCTGCTAGCCTGGAGAAAGCTTAACCATGGGTCCTGATGGCCACATCTGGACTAGCAGATTGAACCGGCTGCCCACACAGTTAATTTTTTGGCATGGCCTGGGCTTGGGCCAACTATTTGCTGGGGACAGCTGGGAAGATCTGTGGGGCAAAGGGCTGAGAAGTCAAACTGGGGGTGAGCAAACACCCTGTTTTGGGGTGGTGGATGGATGTTGTTCCTCGCCGGGAGGTCTCGGTGCTGGAGAGAGGTGCGGGGTGTTTCATTTACTGGCTCCATGGGAGGGAAAGCAAGGTAAGGGCCACAGGCTGTGGCAGTCCGTGTTCACAAAGGATCCAGATTTGGGTTGAATTTGGTGCTTCCCAGGGCTGGAGGTGAATCTTGCCAAGCAGGGAGACACAACCAGCCCCACTGCCATGTCCCTGGGGGGACGTCTGCACCTCTGTGACAGCACTCCCAGATCTCCATCCCAACCACAGGAACAGGTGAGTGGAAAGGGTTGTTATTTCCCTGTGTTCAGAATGAAACAGCAAGTTCTCCTCATTTCTCTAGGAAAGCCATTATTTTAAAGCAGCAACACATCTGTCAGGGAACAGGCTGGAACTACAGCCCAGGAAATAACTGGTGAAAGGAAAGCCCATTGGAAAATTTTAACTAGTCTTACACATGGCAGTAAATAAAGTTTTCTAATCCATTGAAATGTCTGTGCTTCGAAGGTTTCCTTCCAAAAAGCACAGAAGTCCTCTGCCCTCCTTCCCCAGCAGCCTCCCCTCAGAAGCAGAGACCTGCAGCCTCCTCGCACATCCCTGGGCAGACCTGGAGTAGCTCTGTCAAAGCTGAGACTTGCTCAGGTTTAGTTGTAGGTTTGGGGTTTTTAATTACCAGAGGGCTCTGAAGCTGAGGTCCATGCCTTGGGGCTGGGAGCAGAGGACACCTCTGATCCCAAGGGTGCCCTCACATCTCCAGTGGGCATTACTGTTGTACAGAGCTGTAGAAGGGCCTGGGAGACCCCACCTCAGCTCCTCCAGTTTGGAAAAGCAGCATACATCCCATTGCCCTGGGATGCTGGGCAGTGATGGGCATGTGAAATACAATGTACGTGATGATTATTTCCACATCCACATAAAACAAAACAAAACAAACAAGACAACAACAAAACCCAGCACCTGATCCCACTAAGACACTGCCTCAGCTCCTGGTGAGGCCAGGCCATGCATCACATCACTCCATTTCTTGCTACTGAGTGCCTTGCACTGGCTGAAAACTTCAAACCACGGCTGCTGCTTGCACGCTCCCAGGGCAAATCAAGGGTGGAGATTTCAGCTACTTGACGGCAGCCTTCTGAGACCACCTATGGACTTAAGCCTGTTAAATTAACGTTAATACCACCATTATACCTCTGCTGGATGGTAACCATCTGGCCACAACTGTGCGTTGCAGTTAACGTAGGCTCCTGACTAAGTTTTAGCTGAAATCCAGCCCCTTCCTTTTTTTTTTTTTTTTTCTTTTTTTTTTTTTCTTTTTTTTTTCTTTTTTTTTCTCCATGCTGTAACAGCAGTGTTGAGGCTGGGGCAGGCTGTAAGCTGGTGATACATCCTCCAGCACAAGGAGGGATGGGGATCAGCATGTCCTGTCCCAGCCTGCTCCAGCTGAAGCCACCAACCTTGCCACATTTATGCTGAGGGTACTACACAGTGCTTAGCTCCTGCCTCCAAAAATACAACAGGTTGGAGAAGCAGATGTGCACATAAATGGTGGTTCCTGCATACTTCTTTTCATTGCTTGGAGAAGTAGCTAAAGTGGTTTAATTTTCTCTTTAAACAGCCTCTAACATGACAAATCAGTAGCATGGACGCTGCCAAAGCTGGAGCTGTGACATCTCTCTGTTTCTCCTTAGTGGCTGCATCTGCTCTTTTACCACTTCCACACGTGTCTGAAACCCCTTACATCCAGCTGACCCCAGCACAGGACCACTTCCCACATGCTTCCCATGTACTTCCCCTGCATGTCCCATGTACCGTGTCCTCCCTGATCCCATACCCTGCCTTACCAGTGCTGGGGAAGGAGATGTCCCCAAGCCAGAGCCATCGCCACCTTCTCAGCTCTGTCAAGCCACCCCACCACAGGGGCACAAAGTCTTTTCGGGATAGGACCATGAACTAGCAGACTAAAAGGCTTACCAACAAAATGCACCCCTGGCTGGGCTGCCTGTGAGTTCTCTGCACAAAGTGTGCTGGCTCCAGAAGGCACAGAAGAGCCTCACCCAGAGCAGAAGGGAGGCAGGTTGGCGCAGGAGCTTGGAGCAGCCCTTGGAAAGCAGGCTGTTTTCTGACCCTGCAATGCTCGGCATGGCACAGGGCTCTGACATCTCGGTCTCAGCCTGAGGTTCATTGCAGTGAGCTTGGGACAATTTAACTCACTAAGCCGGGATGCTCGGGACATGGAAAGGGAGAGCAAAAGCTGTGGGAGTGTGCCCCAGTGAGCCGCGGCACAGCTCAGCACCCATGAGAAAGCCAGGTACAGCCTCTCCAGGCTGAAGTAAAACATCGGCTACAGTTTCACATTTACGAAGGTATTCCAGGAATGTCTAACTTTTGGTATTTTTTGGTTTTTCTTTCTCAAAAAACCTAGAGTAACTTTTCAAGCTCCCTTGCAACACATCCACCCATGTGCCTGCCGAGGGCATAAAATTAATAGCGTTACATAGGAGCAACCAAAACCAAGCTTCCCCATCCCAAAAAAGTTGACTCTAAGCAACTTAGCAGCGGTGCAAAGAGACCCAGATGATAAATAAACATGGCAAACTCCTTCTACCCAGACTTATCATCTATCGCTTAGCAGAGACAAGGCGGATTAGCACCCCAGCTGCCAGGAAAGGCAGTCCGCCCACTGCACTCACCGGTACCAAAGGTCAGCTCCTTCCAGCAGCCCCCGGGGACCACGCACATCTCCCGGGCAGTTAGAGCACATTCTGTGGAGAGCTAAGAGCTGATGGCAGAGAAACACTGGGAAATGTTTTTGCACTTGGGAATCGTCAGTAAAAAAGTGCTTTCTAGTTATATCTGAAGGGGGTGGTTGCTGTTAAAGCATTCCTTGTGCGGAAAGAGCAAAATGCAAGGCTGCTCCCCTGTTCCGTGCAGGAAGCTTTCAGCACAACCAGATTTTATTTGAGATGAAAGTCGAGGGTAGTTGATTTCTACAGTTAAGCCTAATTGTCAAGAATGAAGCCTTCCTAATTTCTAGTTTGGTTTCCAGATCATCTCTAGGGGCTGCTGTGCCAAATATTCCAAGCACACAGTTCAATGAGCCATCTAGTTTAAGGATACGTTTGATGATGCCTTAGCTACAGCTGTGTCACTGATCCAGGTTCCTGTAAGTGTTCATGGGTGTTTTCTACAGTAAAAGTGCATGCAAATCTACAAATACCAAAGTCATCTGTTTTCAAAGCAAATGTAAATTAATGGGGATGACTGAATACATAAAAATGCAGCATAAAGCCAAGCATATCTGCATGCCATGAGCTAAATACCATAAGCACAAACCTGTGCTGAACCCCAGGCACCCTACTCTCAAATATCCATCTGACGCTGAATCCCAGCCAGCAGCAGCAGCCCCAGTGTGATGCTGAAGAGACGATTGCAAGAGCATTTACCCCAACATCACTGCTGAAGAAAGGTTCCCAGGCTGAAGGGAGACACAAATAATTAAATGTTTTAAAACACAATGGGTATGACATGCTTTCAAAATAGCATCTCCAGAATTGCTTCCGCTAGGGCGAGGAGCTCTCGGGAGGGAAAGCCCTTTCACTCACTTCACTTGATTACCTGTATGAAAGAGCTTCATTTCTCTGGTGTGGTTCCTTCCCAAATCACCTATTTTTATGAATGCCATCATGGTAGGACTGGCAGATACTCACCCAACCCCAGACACATTTAAGAGTACATGGATGCTGACTAGTTTGTTTTTTTTTTTTTTTTAGATGTCCAATATAAAAAAAAAAAAGAAGAGACAAAAAATTGCAATTCCCTGGCTTGAAGTTGATTGCTAAAATGCTCTATTAATCAGAAGATATCTGATAATGTCTCAAGTCTTCGACTCAAGATATTTCAGAGGTCTCTGCAAATTTTTGCTTGGAAATCATCTTTCCTGTCCCAATTCTTCTGAGACCTATTGAGCAACATCCTTCCTCCATCCCATTTGATGGGCAGCTGGTTCCTGAAGGATTTTGGCACCTCCAGGCTGGGAGCCAGCCCCACTCCTGCCACTCTTCAGTACCCATTTGAGAGGAAGAGGCTGCCCAGCCACATGTGTGCAACTATAAATCTGTGTAAAACAATCAGGTACTAAAAAACAGCCAGTAAAACAGTGCTGAACACATGAACAAAGCTGATCCCAACTTTTTACATCTTCAGGCAGCTGCTATCAACTTTCCATGATCAATGATGAGAATGACTTCAGCTCTGACCCTGACACCCTAGGGCTAATTTAGGATGTGTCCCATTGACATCAATACTTATCTCAGTTTTATCTAATGGGAGCCAGGTCATTGGATACTTCTGTATTTATTACCTTAATATGCTTTTAATTCTTCAGTAGTGTGTATTTATCCCCAAGCTTCCTGGGGTTTTTATGTTCTTTTCAAGGATGATTGCAAGTCATTAGGAAAATGCCCTTAAGTTCTATAAATACATTCCCAGCTCTGATCTTGTCTTTATATAAATGTTTTGTCTGGGATTTTTTTTTCTCATTAAAATATATATATATATTATTTAAGAATACTTGTGTAAGGGAGCCAGAGTAAGAAATACAAATTTTGGGATAGGTACTGCTGAAATGTTCATAGCTTCATGGATTTTCTCCATGGATTTTATGCATTATGGACATTTTTACAAGCTTGAGGTGAATAAAACTAAAGCACATGTAGTTTCTAGAGCAGTAACAGCCGACCTCAAGTTTATCACTGCCAACACTGTATTTCAGATGGAAGCTTTTAAAAATAGGCTGCTAGAGGCCACATGTGCAGGCTGGTGCTACTGTGCCCATGCCCAGGGGGACACACACTGCCCAGGGTGACCGAGCCTCGCTTGTCTGTCACCCACCAACACCACGGCTGGGTGTCCCTTCCCCCAGTGTCCTCTCTTGGAAAGCAAAAACCTGGAGCCACCGAACAACTAAACAAAAAAAATTGGGTAGGGACAGATACAAGAACAAAAGAAGAATAATTAATCATTGAAAATCCTATGTGAAAATGACTTCATTCTCAAGTGGGTATAAAACTAATATACGTGTGGGACATTTGAAGAGCACCAAAGGCTCATGAGATGCTGCGGTGAAATATAGACCACAGCTAATTTTATCTTCTCTGATGGAATGGTTTTTCCTTTTATCCTTCGCTTTCCAAATTTCCAGGGCAAACTCTGATTTCACCTACTTCAGAAACATCTGTTCCATCTATCACCTGACCAAATTATTTGGAATAGTAATATCTGGGGTCAAAAGCTGTTTTGCTGCTGCACTGGATGGTGCAGAGGTGATTGCACCACATGTAAGACAACCGACACACCTCTGCTGCCAGCCCTAAACTGTGGCCACTTCTCAGCACAGCTTTCGTGCATCTTGCTGCAAGAGAGATGGTGCAAGGTGATTTTTCCTTCTTGGTTCCATCCCACAGTATTTGCATGCTCTCTCCTCTAGGTTCTGGCTCTGTTGCTAACCAGGCAAGTCACACGGATGGTTGTGCCTCTGGTTGCCCACCACAATATTCACTAACAGCAGTCTCAGCCCCTGCTTCTATACACATGCCGGGGGCTGAGCTGCACTCAGACAGAGATTTTTAGTCCCATTTGGACTGTTGGAAGGGATGTGGGGAAGCAGGCTACGAGGATGCTCTTTACCTATATTTGGCACACCCGCAGCGTAACTAAGGTGCTGGTCCATGATTTCAGCTTCTCCTCCATGCAAGAAAGCACACACCAGTAAAATGGGTGGCTCCTGGGGTGGGGGATTAGACCTGTTCCCACCCTGGGGGATATTGGAAGTGACAAGAATATCTAAGATGAGCTTTAGAAGTGCAGCTTATCCTCCTTATATTGCCAATCTGCCTTTCACTGAGAGCTGCCTGGGAATGGATTTCCCACTGGATTAATTAATTCTAATTATGACCTTCCATCATCTACCCATAAATTGGCTTGGTGTGGACGTAGGTGAGATTTCAAATAGAGGCTGCACATTAAATATATATGTGTGTGTGTATGTCCGTGTGTGTACATACACAGAGAATTCTCCGTCTGGGACTGCACTGCAAGGCACATCTCCAAAGGATACCCCTGCCTCCGTCGAGCGACAGAAGTCAAGCAGGTTGACATGTAGGTAGAAGTGGAGTTTCACAAGTGACCTGTACCTTCAATAACAGATGTTGGGTTTGGGCCAGATTCCTTTCTTCTTGGTCTGCTTTCCAGCAAACTAGGTTCAGCTTTCCTCCAACTACAGCCAGCATCATTTTTGTCCCTGGGTTAATGTTTTTCCTCTCATGTCCATGCTGCCTTGCTTCCAACATGCTCCAGCAGCTCAACAGTGTCTCTTGGGGCCACAGCAGTGGCTTTGAGGCTATCCTTAGAGCTGTTGTAGAAGACCACCAAAAGCACAGACACTCTCCGCTTCCATTACACTGTGAAGCATTAAACATATGGATATAGATCAGACATTGGCATATAGGTTAATATTAGGGATGCTGTTTAAAATAATGCACTGGATGGGGGCCTGGGGGGCACCAAGACAAGGAAATGACTGCAAACATTCCATCTGCTACTCACCCCGCTGCATGTGGTACATGCAACCTACCCTTACCTGATGATCTCCACTTCCCAGATTGGACCAGGAGGATGGGGCTGCCCCAGTCTCACTATTGCTTGCCCACAGCAGCATCGAGCAGGCTACATTCTCCCTACCAAAAGGCGTCAGGGTCATAGTCTCAGCAGTGAGCAGGGGGTAAGCACATCTGGATCTCTTGGGTGACATGCATGGCATTATCCAATATTATCCAATATTTTGTGGTTTGACCCAATATTTTGTACTTTCCAGGCAAAGTTTTGTAGAAACCTTATTTTCATACAAAATTTTGCAACATTCTGATCAGGACAGTTAAAAGAAAAAAAAAAAATGGAAAAAGGGAAAAGAGACACATTCCCTTCTTCAAAAAGGAGAGGAATAAAGCAATAATTCTTTTCCTGACATTCTTCTATAAAGCTTTCAGTACAATGGTCCTAGTAAGCACCAGCTACTGTTAGTAATATATATCCACAGTGCTATGTGGAGCCACGTGTATTACAGCCTGGATTAATGTAACCAAAGCCCATCTGATCCTGGTTGCCAATAAATCATATGGGCCCAGGTCACTGGAATCTCAGGGACTGGGAAACTTCTGTTACCTCTTTACCCTATGGCATAACCAGGGATTCACAGAAACTCTGAGACTTGTGACATAAAAAAGCCCCATAACTACTCTGAAAACTATCACCATACATATCTACTCCAAAAAAACTCAAAATGGGTCAGTTTTGAGAGTATCAAATCTGAATTCCAGGAAATTCCTGTACAGTACAAGAGAGAAACAGCTACTCCATTTTAAGCCCATTTTTTTGAATGAAAAATCATACTTTGCAGGATCACGTCACTTTGATGATACTTGTAAGAGCATTATCTCCTTTAAATTTTTTTCAAGGTCAGAAAAATGGGCAAGTAATTTTCAGAAAGCCTAATTATCCAAATTACATGGCAGAACAGCTCCTCTTTAAACAAAGCTAAAATTTTCAATGCCTTGACTCCACAAACCCTCTTGCAATCCACCTAACCCCAGCACATTATTCAAGGGGAAAAAAAATGAAATTATTCAAGGAAAAAAAAAAAAAAAAAAAAGAAAAGAACTGTGCTTAGGAGATGGCTCCTGCCAGGCCTCAAACCCCTGGCCTCTGCCCACCTCTTAGCACAGGTCGGAACTTTTTGGGGGCCATCCTGTTTGGGAGGCATTTCCCCAGAGCAGCTCCTGCCCTGCAGCCCCAGGGGGTGAGGGCAGCTCACAGCCCAGCCCCAGCCTTGGTGTGCTGGCTTTTCTTTGGGTGCCCTGACCCAAGCACAGGCTGATCCTCGGCGTACTGAGAGACAGCAGTCAGCATCGGGTAAATAGAGTGGGTTTTGTTGTTGGCAGCAGGAGGGTATCCTAGGAGAAGCCCGATAGCTCTGCTCAGTTATCTTTATAAACTGTGAAAGGATGGAAACGTACACTTAAGACTTTAAGCTCCCATGTACGAAATGTTTAACTACTGTTTTATTCCGCCTCTGAACTCACTGCTCCATGAAGCACTGGAAGCAAAATTCTTTCCTGCTTTACTCTTTCCCTTTCCCTCTTTGCTCTCGGTGGCCACTTCTGGCAGGTGCACGTCCTCCCACCGAGCAATCCCAGAGCTGCTCTGCTACTCCACCAGCCACATCCCTGCTTCCTTCACCACCCAGGAGTGGGAAACCCACTGGCTCCTGAGCAGGTCTGGGACCCTGGGCAAGCCCCTGAGCTGACACTCTGTCGTGGGGATGCTGAAAGGCTGTCACTGACCCCACCACAATAAGGAGCCCACGCCGGAGAGGTGGCACCTCAGATCATGGGTCACTTTAGACATAGGAAATAGAAATCCCAAAGGACCCCAGAAGAAATAGACATCAGTTTAATATTTAAATATTTCTGTATTAAAATCTCCAGGGGAAAGCCAGCACCAGTGTCCACCAGCTTCAGGGGCTTGGCAGTGCCAAGCAGAGGGAGATGAGAAGCCAGGGAGTCAACCCTGGGATACCTGGCAGGTGTTGGGTGGTCTTGGGCCACACCACACAAAAGCTGCAATCTGCTCTGCCCTCTGCAACACCTTTAGAAATTTTCTGAACTGTCTGACTTACCAATTAGCCATAATCCAAAGCTTCTGACCTAAAATGCATCCCATCTTCCCCTATCCCCTCCCTGCCTCAGTAGGCACTGCGAACACGAGGGTGCAAAGAAAACATTAATGTACAGCTTATAAATTTTGGTAGGCCCTATGGAGATAGGATCAATGTACAGAGGCACCAGGGATATTTTTGCTAATGTGACCTGGCAGTGAATGTGTTTCTCTCCCACCAACCCGAGCAGCCCAGTGGGTGACTTCCCTTACTTCCTCCCAGGAGATGATGGAGCAGATGGAAGAACCTGCCCTGACCTCCCCACACCACTGGGAGAAGGAAAAGCTCCACACAGGAATAAAAGTTTCTTTCAAATGTCATAGCATTAATATTTCCCCAAATGCCACCAGAAATTTGTGTAGACATCAGCTGGAACAGAGCCACTGCTTCCAGCAGGTTCTTGCTGTACCAGAGCTTGTCATTCGGGGCACTGAAGTCCAGGTCAGTCTCCTCTCACCTAGGATGGGTGGAGGGAGAAGTGGCTGCATGTGGACATCCTGACCAGGGGCATGTTGGCAGCCACAGAAAATGAAATTAAACAAAGGCTAGCAAGTGCTTGAGCTTTACAGATTTCAGATTTGGGGCTCCCAAACCGCTGGAGTCCTGTGGCTCTTCCAGGCTGAGGAAGACCTGAGATGGGTCAGCTGGTGAGTTTGTCGGACTTAACTCCTGATTAGATGAACGTTTAAGTCAGAGCAGTTATTTGAAGAGTATCTCATTGTGAAGCCCTCACAGAATATCAAAGGCTCTAAGTTTCAATGCCCTGAGGTTAGACAAAAAAGCTCAAAGAAACACAAAGCAGAAAACCTGAGCATCCCTGACAGAGGGCTTGGGGGAGAGGTAACAAAGAAAAGCAATCAGTATATGGACTATGTGATAAAGCATCCCAATACTCCTCGAGAAACGTGCCCGTACAAGAAGCTGAATAGTATCTGTCTCTCACAAAAGGCAAAGGTTCAGCGTTAGGGGGAAAAGTAACTGCAAGTGTTATGCATTAAAGAAAAACTGGAGACAGGGCTGTGCTCACGGACCGATTGCGGCACTGCTGAGATGCATTCGGGAAAATGGAGAGGGCAAAGTTCTTCTCCTTGTGCTGCCACAGCCCAGTTAAGGCTTGTTTGTGGAGGGCTGTAAGCAACACCACTGATCAGCAAGTAAATGAGAGGGCTTTAACGCCTGCCAAGCTTCCTGGATCATTGGACTTTAAAGGCTCGAAAGTGCCTGGGACTGCTGACAGATGAAAGCAGAATCGGCTCATTTGTTGAATGCAAACGGAAACGTCTCAAAAACATAAGTCCCACTGCAGGGTTAAAAAAGCCCAGCTCAGAAGTCAGCCTGCAGATCTCTGCCACGGAAGACACCTTTCTGCCATGAAAGCACAAGCTCCAGTGCTGCAGAGCCAGGTTTCACACGCCAAGGCTGTAAGAGCATTTTACAGCTCCAGTGAGCAAACATCACCACACCTGATGGCACAGGAGGTGATGTCTGTCTAGTTTCTTAAGCATCAAAGTTTGATCCAGCCCTTCAGGGTCACTCAGGCTAGGAAATACAGAAAGCTGGGGGTGGAGAGGTAGCCAGGAGAAACAGGCAGTGCTCATGCCAGAGAAAGCAGGACAGAGCTCACAGCAAGGCTGCATGAAGCAGCAAATTCCTCTCCATGAGCACTGAGATCCAGGCAATTCACACCATCTTCTGTTTGAAGTCAGTAGATTAATCTTGAACATCTCGACAGTAAGCGCTAGAGATAAGGAAGACACATACACAGAGGAACTGATAAAGAGATCCAAACCTGCTATGTTACAGGGCTCATCACACTGCCAGGACTACTCTGAATTAAGATTTTATTTTTATTAAAGCACAGTTTTCTCCCTATATACTTTGATCCTGCTTGCAGGGTAACAGTGTCTGGTCCATGCAGAACTGGGGCTGTAAAGCCTTTGCTGAGAGGTGGGGTAATGGCTTCGAGCTGATCTGTAGGCAGCCGTCTGGATGGGGAGCTGTGCATTGCACAGGAACTACAAACTACAGACTGGAGCAAAGAATGGAGAATTGCAAAGCACACCTGCGTGCCTACGGGTCATGGAAGAAATTTTGTACTGTCCAGTTTGCCTTGCCATTGTAACAAATAAATTTCCAGCCTGCAACTGAAAGCAGGAAGCCTACTAGGGTTTTAGTAGTCACCTCCAGTTTCACCTCCCATAAGGTATCTCTCTCTATGAACAAGGCCCAATTTTCTTTGAAATAAAAGCAGTAATTCCACTGAACCCAGCAAGGGCTGAATCAGGCCCCTATCATCTTGACAACTGGCATTTCACCCATGGGAATGCTGCTAATGTCTCCACTGGATAGAAGAATATAAACGTTCACTATCTCCTGGTTCCTTGCCCTGACCAGATGGATCCATCTAGATTAAAAACAAAATCTTCCCCTTCTTGAAGAGGGAAAGCTGTACAGAAGTGAAATATCTCTTCTGGCTCAGACTTTTCACTAAAGAATCTCATGTGTTGGGGCACAGCACGAAATGCAAATACAACTTTTTGAGTAAGGGGAAGGAGGGTTTGACAGCAGAGCCCTTCTGGAAACTCTTCCAGCAGAGGATTAGGAGCTGTGGATGGTATTTCCATAAGCCCTTGTTTTTGGCCTGACTTTGACTCCCAGAGAGGCTGATGGTAAATCTGCCATTGTATCCAAGAGGAACAGACTTGAGACAGCACTGAGCAAACGGAAGATCCCAGCCTTTGACTCAGTAGTGTAAATATTTTGCCTCTATAAGCAGAGATTAGTAAATTCAGGGACGTTATTCAAAATGCAATTTGGTGGCTGCTTTGCCGAGCAGTATCCATACACACTGAGCATACTTATCTCCCGCGGCCTGAAAACCGCTTCATGTCATTAAGGAACAGGGACATAAATCACA
The DNA here is from genome assembly GCA_011075105.1 of Heteronetta atricapilla. Classification (NCBI taxonomy): domain Eukaryota; kingdom Metazoa; phylum Chordata; class Aves; order Anseriformes; family Anatidae; genus Heteronetta; species Heteronetta atricapilla. The sequence goes on from CM021732.1 coordinate 8,656,534, forward strand.
AAGGCAACAGCGGTTGGTGTCGCGGGGGGTAATCTCAGCACAAAGGAGACAAACGGGTCACAAATGCATTGTTCCCTTCGCACCCATGGTGAGGGCCCCCCAGAAGGGTGTGTGGCCACAGGGTGGGTGCTAGGACATGGGGGTGCTGCTCCTGGTTGGCACAGGGGCCTGATTCTGCTTGATGGCTTCTAGCTCTGGTCCCACGTGTTCCCCATGTGCTATTGCTAACGAGAATGGAAGACAGCTGTGGGTAAGAAAGTAAATCCATGTGCATGCTCAAAGTCATCCCTCTATATTGTTGTGGATAGAGGGATTTTAATCCACTCTGTAGAAAAGGCCCTGATTGAAAATGTACCCAATAAAGATGTTCAGATCTGCTTAAATGAGTCAGACAGTGGATTTTCTGCAGTTTTCTATTCATCGTATGCAACAAGGAACAATGTTCAAGAGATGGATGCAACTTGTCTTACCTTGTAGCTGCAGCAGAAGCCAGGGTGATATCCACAGAAAGATATCCACAGAAACTCTTAGCTTGTACCCACAAAATGCTCCGTGCCCTCAGTGCTCAAGGATGAAATGACATTCAAGACTGGAATTTTAGATGATTAGGAAAATGTGTTTGTGCTTTCCTGAAACATTTTGTTTGAGTAAAGCAGCTCACAGACCCATACACCCTTCACAAGAATGCTCTGCCTGAGCTAGGAAGCTCCCCTGCCCCCTATTACTGAGGGATGGAATTTGGTCATTCGTTGAAGGATCTTAAGATATGTCTTGATTTAAAGAATTTGTATAATTTTATATTCAGAGAGTCATGAGGACTCTGGATCTGCTTTAAAAGCATAATAACAGGACTCATCAAAGAAGTCTACTCAGAGAAAGTCCCTGATTTTAAACACCTGTCTAAAGTCTCTACTGATATCCGAGGGACAGAAAGAGTAGAGGTCAACCCACATGGTAATGTAAGATGTAAGGATATGTAAGATGCAGGATAGTGCTCCAAAGTCACGGTTTGCAACTTTGTAGGGATAGAATAAAGGCTTTTTACATAACAACATTTTTAATTTTTGAAGCAATCCAGTAACATTGTAGCACAGAGAACTGGCACTTCTGCTCATATATTTTGCTCTTGATACAAGATCTGACCCTATGGTTATATTTAACCTACCCAGAATATTAGCTCAACAATAAGCTTTCATGTCATGCTCTAGAATAAATCCTGAGAATTGACTTTCCTGAGTGCCCAAGACAGTATGAAGAAGTAAATCCATCTCCATACTTTGATCTGATGAACTCTTGCCTCAGTGAGTTTTTGCAACAGAAATCTTTATTGAGAAAAACAATCAATCAAAAACAAACAAACAAACAAAACAAAACAAAAAACTACAAACAAGCAGCCAAAAATCCAGAGCAAAGCCAGCCAGCCAGAAAGAAATCATCAGAAAATGTATATAACAGAAAGGGATGAACAGTACCAGAGGTTTTCATCTGCAAGGCATTTATCTGAGAAATGACCCAAGCTTATAAGAGCTCATTTATTCTCATTCACCTTGGTTCTTGATGCATGGAGAGAAAGTCTGCCAGCAGCCCAACAAAGTGAATTATGTGAGGTGGGATAGCTGCTGCACTTAATTGATTTTAATGGAAGCATCAGAGACATCTGCCCTTGGCAGCAGTGTGTACTGGGAGAGCACCTGAAAAAGGGAACTTCTCCTTCCCTAAAACTGAGAAGTTGGTGTACCTGCCTGGGGCCGAGATGACCTCCTTCTGCTTAGTGTGGCTGTACACTGCCTGCCAGACATGCCGACACCAATGGCCCAAAAGAGCTTGTTGCCCTTGGACGTGCCTCAGGATCTCCATGATGTCTTGCTCCAGCTGCTGGAAGTTTCATTATTCTGGAGATAAATTCATGGTTGGAACTAGGACTTGAAGTGATAACCACAGCTGGCACCAGGAATTTGTCGTTTCAATAAATGGGATGCTCCACTGAGACTGCAGTGGGGGGAACAGAGGAGGAAGCTTCCCCCGATCCCATCTGTTGGTAGAGGGCAAGATGAGGAGGGGACAGCAGGAATGGCCATAAAACCATCACGTGAACGTGGGATCAGCACACACCTCAGGTTTCAAAGAAAGCTGGGTTTCTGTTTCGGTGAGGACACTTGTTTTCCTGTACAGGTCACCGCAATCTCTGTTAACTTCCTTCTGAAGTGACACTTTGCATCCGATAGTGTTCATTTCAGACCCACTTCCTCGGCCCCATCTTCCTGTATTTACAGAGAATTCAGGTTCCTCCAGAAACTGGTGTCTTGGTGCTTGTTCTAGCAGCCCTTTGAGTTGAAAACCCTGACTAAAAACCACAATATCTGCCCGATGACTCTCTCTCCCTTAAAACCTACTCGAATATTGCCACGGACCAAAAAAGAGAGGCGTTTGTCAGATCAGAGGGAGGGGGATCGGGGAAAGCTGCCCTCCAGATGCAGAGGGGAGGCGCTGCGGGAATGCGAACACAAGCCTCCCCAGGGAGCAGCGTGGGATGCAGAGCCCTGCTGCTGGTTCCCGATCCACACAGCTGGGGGCCGGACAGAAGAAGGATTGTGCTGCCTCGACCTGGAGCAGCTGAAGCAGGATTTCATTCACACCCCGGCATTTCCATGGATCGCTTGAGCACAGGAATGGCGAAGTTTTGTTGCTCCAGAGAATAACTTTCTGGACAACATCCAGTGGTGCTGGTCTGAATAAGCTTAAATGTAGCCATTTTCCCCCCAAACTGGAAAATAATCCTGCTCCAGCCCCTGGGTGTGATGTAGGGCATGGCTGAGGTGCCTGGGGCCAAGTTCTGCATCCACACGCCTTGCATTTGACCTCGTTACTGCTTTATCCTCTCGCAGCTCAAGGACTCTGTCCATTTCCATATGGTTTGTATTCCTGCCAAGTACAGTAAGTTGATTTTCGTCTGAGGTCTGATTAATCTGAGCTTTTGCTCTATGACTTTCTGCCTCCCAAGGAATTCCCCCTGTGTACTGGCATCAATGCCCAGTCAGAGTCATTGGCAACCTCCTCTCTTCTTCATCGTGTTGCCACCCTGCACACCACGATGGTGACAAATGCCATCCTTGGGATTTGTCCCCCTCAGCCCACCTCAGGAGGGAGAAAGTGAAATTCTCCCCAGAATGATTCAAGTGACTATTCGTTTCCCTCCTTTGCAAGACATTGAGCTTGTTGTCCCTCCCTAACACGTATGGACCCTCCAGGGTTCAAGAAAGGACCTGGGGTTCCCCCTACGGTTTGGGCATGCAGGGAAGAGACAAGAGAGGACAAAGAAGCTGGGATGGGATCACTGGGATGGGATCAATGCCAGCTGCTCTCTACCCTTTGGGGAGAAACAAAGCTGAAACTTAGCAGTGTGGATTTGGTGCCATCTTGGACAAGTTTTCTCCCACCATGGTGGCAGCTAAGGGACTGTCTGCCTTGGGAGCTGAGTTGTCTGCTGTCTCTTCCACCCACAAAAATCAGGCCCAAGCAACCCATCCCACACTGCCATGGGACCAAACCAGAGGGGTAGCTTGGCCTGTTTCCCGTAGGGGGAGCATCAAGCATAAAGATGTTTCCTTTTCCCTCTGCCCAACAGCCCAATTTTCTTTGTGAGCCTTTCAGGGGAGCTGGTCATGGTGTATACTTTGGTGGGAAAAGACAAGGTGAACAGAACTTCACCTAAAAATATAAGCAATGCCATGCCTTGTATTTGATAAAAGCTTGAGCTCAGATGTTAGAAGTTGCAATCTTCCCTCAGAAACGGTTTTACAGATTGAAATCCTGATCCAGTCTCCACCATGGAGGTTTGGATGATGGACATCGGACTGGGCTCCGGACTTCACTTGCCAGTAGCCTGTGGTTTGATTGATGGCTGCACTGTTGTGCAAAATTTTGGCAGATGCAGACAAACCAGGGGAGCTGGGCAGGGTGGAGGTCTGCTCCTGCCTCCAGCCTCCCCTGAGGCCGCTGTAGGCAGTGTCTCTTGGCACAGGAGAGTCATCGTGTCCTTAGTCCTGCTTCAGATAAATAATGGCTACAAGCCTGTTGTTCATTCCGAGAGCAAAGGTTCAGTTTTAGTAAAACCAGCATGCAGCAACGCTGACATGAAAGTGCAAATCTGCCCAAATCCCACCTACTTCCCCTCTCTGCAAGGTATGCGCATTGTGTTACCTTCAGCCTTCCAGAAAAATGACTGGAAAAGGCATCCCTGAGCAACATTCCTTCCCGAGATGGGTCCGAACCTGCTCCCTCCTGCAGCACTGCCCGCCTCATCGCCGCTATTACCGCCAGAGTGAATATGTACAGAGTGCCACTGAAATGTATATGGGGCTGACTTCAAAGAGCCGAGCCAGTGCGAGTGTGATCAGCTGTGGTGAGTGAACCCTGAGCACTCCTGGCTGGCTTTCCTCTCTGACCTGGGCTGGGTGTGTGGATGAGGGTCTTATTCTCTTTGCTTTCTGTTACAAAGGTCTCCTTTAGCTGATTCTTTTTTTTTTTTTTTTTAACCTCCTCTGACATTTAGGGTTTGTCTATGCTGGGGATTTAATTCAAATTATTTGAGGATGTGAATTTAGAGAGGAATAATTATTCTTGATTAACTCCCCACGTGGACGCTCTTGTTCCAAAATAAAAGTGCTTTACTTCAAATGGGTTTAATTGGCTCCTAGAAAACCTGGAGGTTGTTCTCTCTAAGAAAAACAGAAATGGAGGAAACAAAAGAAAACATATATATATATATATATATATATATATATATATATTTCCCACTAATATTTGTGGAAAAATGCAAGGACTTCTGAACGTTATGAAAGTTTTAAGTGAAAATTGCTGTATGTTATTATGTATAATTTGCACCTCCAATATATTGCACGCTGTTAAAACTATTGTTCCATGAAAATAATTACTCAGCAGCCAACATAATTAGACAAGCAACACAAAATCAGAGGCAGAAATGTAGGACGAGGCTGGGAGGCTATTTGTGGGAATGCTGCTGTGCGCTGTGCTTTATCCTCTCCACACGCTCACATCCAGCCTGATTTGCTGCAACCAGAACTGATCACAGAGTGTAATGAGCCTCACAAAAGCTTAATCAAGACAAGTTTTTTAGTTGTAAGATGTGATTTCTGCACAAAACCAAGAAGAAAGGCAAATCCCAGAATGATCAGTCCTCTGCTGGGGAAGATCAGGGATCAGGGTGCCAAAAACTGTCAGGTCAGATACCCCCAGCCATGAAGGTGCTGCTGCTGCTGCTGCTGCCCGTGGTACCTGAAAGGAGAGCCAGAGTCAAGAAAGGCTCCAGCTGCCAGTTATGGTAGGATCATTAGGGCTAGAAAAGACCTCCAGGATCACCTGGTCCAACCATCCCCTTACCACCACTATCACCCACTAAACCATGTCCCTAACATCATTGAACACCCCCAGCTGAACACCACCTAACTGCCTCTTCCTAAATAACTAATAACTTACAGATAACTATAACTTATTTAGAAATAAATGTCTTTCTAAATAACTAATAACTACTTTCTAAATTCTTATTTTTAATAAGAAATAATTTTCTGAATATCTTTCTAAATAACTGCTCTGTCTAGGTGGCAATCCAGTGCTGGACATAAATGTCCTCTTGGAGCTAAATAACAGTGTTTCTCTCCAGGGTCAGGAAGCCACTTCCTACCCAGGTGCAATTTGCAATGAAGCACGGAGAGGCAGCCCCATGAGCAGCCACCTGTCCGGGCTGAGCAGCTCTGATTCGGAGAACACATAGGAGCACACAGGGATCACAATAACACTGCTGTCTATGGGACAGCTCATGGCCCTACAAGCATGCATTGCTCTGCAGAAACAGCACCTAGAATTGAAATTCCTGCAGTCACACCAGGAGAAGTGGGAATCTTAAAATTAAATCTTCCAGCGAAGGTTTTTGCTTTGCTTTCCTGGTACTGTTTTCAGTATAAGGCTTTACTGCTCCCTTTGTGTTTCTTTGCCACAGCAGAAGAGAAATCAATAGATAGGAGACAATTATACCACTCTTTAAAAACCTACTCTACGTTTTACATAGCAGCTCAGCTGAGAAAAGATGTCTTATATCCACATCCATCCGCTCTCTACATTCACTTCAAACACATTATGGACTCCTACTCACTCCTACTCACCCAAGTTGCCCAAGGGAAGTGGTGGTGTTGCCATACTTGGAGGTATTTAGGAGACGTGTAGTTGTGGTGCTTAAGGACATTAGTGGTGGATTTGATAGTGTTAGGTTGTTGTTTTGACTTGATTATCTTAAGGGTCTTTTCCAACCTAAATAATTCTATAATTCTATAGCAAGCCAAAACTTTCCCTTATTTTTGAAGAGCAATATTCTGATACAAATGCTTTCCTAATTGTATAACCTGTAGGACCAAAATAGATCGTGGCCCAAAACCCTAGAAAGACTAATATTTTGAAAACACTGCAGTAGGTTGAGCTTCCTAAACCTCACAACCATGGAACACATGGGTTGCATACAGTGAGGGCAGGTATGCTTTGTTGCACCTTTCCCTGTCCTGGTCACCTTCACCAGGTCCAGAGCAAATGCGAACAACTGCAGCCCTTCTCCAGCCTACTCACCCTCCGTTCTTGATGGGAAGGAAGATGATGGGTGCCCAGACCTTGCTGCGGAATGGGAAAGGGTTATGGCAGAGACATACCTCTGAACTCAGGAGCATGGGAAAGGTCTCTGATGCCACACTTTAGATACAGCATTCGTAGCTTTGGGGACTTTCAGTAGAGCTTGGGCTCTTTGAGAACTGAGCCATTCTGAAAATAGGACTTCCAGATGCTTTTGTAAATTGTAGTCAAGGTGAATTTATACTGAAGTCTAAATCCACAGTTAATTACAATGAAGTAGAAATTGTTCTGAAGAGATTAGGGATGAGCTTTTGAAGGAGGCCTCTGAATTTTAAGTAACTTGTTCTCATTGAAAGTCACTGGATTTGGGCATCTAACTGCCTTACTCACTTTTGAAGATCCAAACCAGGGTATAAAACTCATTCTGTTAACAAGCCCGCCAAGATTTCTTTCCTGGGAAAGCATTCTTTTGATATCCCAAAATTAAGACAACAGAGGGCTACATTTCGTGTTTTATTCTCAAAGGCTAATATTGAAACAATATAGAAATCAACGTGAAAAATAAACTACAGCAATTTAGATATTTAGTTTTCAAATAAGTTGACAGGCATAGCAAGGAAATGTTTTTGCATCTGAAGAAATAAATGTAATAAAATACTGTTTAAATAATGTTTAAGTGATGTGGTGAAAGATGGGTTCGTGAACCCTCCGTTATGTTACCAATTACCAGTGTAGGACATGGATTTTGTTTAAGAAATGTGTACTGCTAATATTGGGGTCAACATATGAATAAACAGGGATGGCAGTAAGCACTGCAGACAGACTTTATTAGTGTACACTTAGTTATCTGTACTGCTTTACTTCTTGCACCAATACCAACTGCAGTCATCTCCCTTCTGTCCATAGGTGGGTGTGGACACTCTTGCCCGTGTTCAGGACATCATTTGTGCACTGAAACAACTTTCTTGCCCAAGATGAGGGGAGACACACACATATTATCCCAGTACAGGAGTCTGACACCAGCGCAGTCTGTTGGAGGCAGCCAGACCCAAGGGTGCTGACCTGGGAGCACCCAGCAGCTCTCACTTGTTCTGCTACAGACGACCTGTGTGATATCGGGCAAGTCACTGTGCCCTTCTTCCTCTTACCTGACCATAAACTGGACTCTTGCTGTTGGCCATGTTGCTGACTGTGATGGTGCCCTGAGCCTGAAGATCTCACTGACAGTAAAGATAAACTTCTTGGAGTTACACTTGAGACGACTCAGATATCTTGGACAGCTTCCAGCTCATCTTCCCTCCAGCTACTTTGTAAGGCTGTGGGTTCTTTCCAGACATATCCTTGGACAGCTTGGTCCTCAGTCCTTCTCAGTGATAGTTTGGGAATAGACGTGCAGAGCCAGGCCTGAGAAGCGTCATCTTGAGAAGGCTGCTGCCATTTACAAAGAAGCAGCTTTCATCTTTATTATGCATTAAATACCCTCTTAAGCCTGTTAATTTACAGACAGAGATGATGGAAAAGTCCATTATCTGAGTCAACAACAATCCACTGAAATATTTGCTGAATGACCTAGCTCACCAAACACTTCCAGAGGCTTTTCTATTTATATGTCTCTAGTATGATCTGTATTTTCCATGCTGCAAAGCACATAGAGTAGGACAAGCTCTGCTTCTGGAAGCTGGCAGCATGAGGGCTTGCTCCAGCAAAATGTTGACCACTCTCACGTCCCATCATGGGCAATGAAAGTTGAAAGTATCTGGCACCCATAAGAAGACCATGGCTGTCAGCGGACGCTATTCAGACTTCAACCTCACTAGATAAAAGCCTCTTTTCAGGTAGTATATGTATTTTCACCCTCCCATGCTCCCCTTTTCTTCCTCTGTCTCAATAATGTGTGTAGCTCTGATTTATTTTTTATCAAGATTAACAATGGAACAATACTGCTTCAAATATTAAAAAGGCAAAGAAATGTAGGTACTGAAAAGGAAGGAAAATACCTCAATTTCAAGCCTAAAGATTACTTTGGGTCCCAGAGGAAGCAGAAGCAATTTAGTGGCTGATACCCTTAGCAAGAAAAAAGGTTGTAAGATTAAGACCAACTGCTGTTTGGATAAGTGGTTGGTAATTGCACATATCAGCAATTATGTGCTGTCATATCATTTTTCTGCTACCTTACTCCTCTCTTGTGTCCCGTCAGGGTTTACTTGGAATGACCCTACATCCATGGCCCTCTTTGGATTCACCTTCTTAATGTCATGCAGCAGCGCCTCACTAGTTCAAAGAGAAAAGAAGTCATAATTGCACGAGATGCCTGGTGGAGGTGCTCCTCCTCGCTGATGTAGCTGGAGGCTACTTCTGTAATAACATGGCTTTAGCAAGAGAGATAGAGGAAGGCCTCCCTGACCTGAGGAAGGCCTTCTTGGCCTCCAGCCTCGCATGGGGAGAGGTGTGGGGGAGGATAGTTTTAGCAGGGAGAGGACTGGCCCCGTGTGTGGTTCCTGTGGCCCAAGCTGCGTGCAAGAGGAAGGCCACCCACAGGACCCTGTGCTGAAAATGCAGCTCCACATGGAGATGGGTGCTTGTGTGATGCCTTTGGGGGTCTCAGCATCAGTAGGGCCCCAGGGCTTGCCTTGGTGGGGGCAGCACATCTTCCTAGGCCCACTGAATGTTCTTCAGGCATAAAGCAGGAGCCAGCCAAAGGTGTTTCAGGGCTTTCAGAGGTGGTCCTTGAGCCAGCAGAGCTCCTTTCCACAGCCTGTCAGAGGCCTTGTGTCACTCAGAAGGGCGAATGCCATTACAAACACCTTTTGTCTTACAGAAGTAGCTGATTTCCCCACAAAGTGTCAAAAGATAACAAAGTCTGTTAGAGCTAACCTCATCTGCTTATTGCCTGAGGGAAGCCTCCAGCTTATCTGGCACTGGGTGCTCCCATGGAGCAGAAAATATTTAGCTCGCTAATCAGATTCGGGTAGGAGACGTTAAATGCTGTTGTCTGCAGCATGCTCGTGCCGTACCCAGAGAAGCCTGGAGGTTGTTGGCTTGCAGGTGGCTTGGTACTGACCCTCAGCAATGCCCCTGAGGTCTGAGGTCACCCCATCTCTGTAAGGGCCTCTGTGGTGAGCAGCTCTGGGAAGGACCAGAAAAGCCCTGGGTCGGGATTCGGGAGCCGAACGCCCACGTCTAAGCAGTGATAGCAAGGTGCCACGTCACGGCACGTAGAAGAGCTAATGCCCTTTGAAAAGCGGCTAAAAGATTCATCAGCACAGATGAAGATATGAGGGTTTAGGATTAGACAGCCTGTAGCTCCTGCCAAGAAATTGCGTGGAAGGTAGAAATGAATTTAAAAGGTTGAGTGGGGGCCAGCAAGTCAATAACTGAATAATCCCACCCAGATAGGAAACCAAAGCATAAACAAGAGTCTCCACATACTGACGAGTTAGCACTGGTTGCACTCTGGAAAGGATCCTAAAATAACAGAGATTCCTGGAGACAGAATAAACACATCTCTCAGTTGTCATCCCGAGCAGGGGTAATTGCCTGGATGTCTGATTGACTCGCTGCTAGAACCAAATATGTAGCTCTCTGACATGCTGTCACCCCCGTCTCTGTACACTGCAGATTTTTCAGTAAAGCACATCAGGAATCAAAGCAAACGTCCATGAGGAGAGATGCACCTCGACCTTGAACTTTAATCACTGGCAAAGGGCTGAAAATGAAGTTAAAAAAAAAAAAAAGTGAAGTGACTGCATTCCTGAGAGCATTTAATCCCCAAATTCCCTGGGGGCTGGTGCATGTTCGATGCAGCCCCCAGGAGAGGTGGGCATAAGGTTGCAGCCCCTGCCTGAAGGCTGGGCAGTGACTGGGGGCCCTTAACACCCTGACACTGAGATATTCGTAGGGATTTTCCATCAGTCCTGGAGGTGCAGGGGATGGCAGGGCTGCCAATGTCACATCTGTTTTAAAAAGTAAAAGAATGACTTGACTAAACTCCAGGCTGGTCTGGGTCAGGGGAGAATGGCACAATGATTCACAGATCAGTTGATAATGGATATTGATATAGAAAGTAGTATGCTAAATTTAATGCAGTGTGAACTCATGGAGGTAACTTCGTTAACTTCAACAGGTAAGAGATTTCCATAAGATAATTTAGTAAGTACTCTGTGATAGGTTAGGTACTGGACTGAAAGGAAAATTCACATGGCCCATCTCAAGTGAAAGGAAAATATTAAATAAAAAGCCTTTAGAGGTAAATAATATATATATATATATATATATATATATAAAGATGACTATGGTTCTTGAAAAGTGCCAATTTTCAGTTGTCTGTTTTTCATATTATACATCATTTGTGGTAAAAATATGATTACCATCAACAGGTTTCAAAGAAGGCACAGACATTGGAGGTGTGATTCATAGAAAAAGGATGACCTACTGATGCAGGGTGACCTGTGTCACTGGAAAACTGGGGTGGCCATTGGTGTGATCAGGCACCAAGGAATTCCTGGGTAAAGGAGGGATGGAGGAGGAGCTCCACACAGGCTTCACTGAAACCAGCTGGGAGCAAGAGCTCAGAAAGGAATAATAATAATTTAAAAAATCTGGGAAAAATCTGGAAAAGGCAGAGGGGAGAAAAGGGGTTCTGTCACCTCACACCAGGGATGCGTGAAACTGCCCCCAGATAGTACTGAAGCTGACTTTTGCTGTCTTTCTTCCTCTGTCCATCTCTTTGGGAAAAAGCAGTCTCCTACCTCCACCCACCCAAGGACACCTAATACCAAGAGCTTCTGCTCTGTCTCTGCATTTGAGGACTCATCCCAGCATGACTCAATATCCAGGTCAGAGCCAGCTTGTGTGGCTGGTTTGTAAACCTGTTGACTCCCCTCCATCTTGCACAAAAAAAGAAGTGGTTTCTAACAGAAAACACAGCTGAGCTATCACTTCGTGAGCACTACAAATATCTGTATACAAAGCAACTTGTCTAATTTACGTTCAGGATAGAAGTTTGAGGTGTCAGAGAGCTTTATCTGAAAACACCAGGCATTCATGCACAAGAGGATAACTTTGAGCCTATCTGCCTATCTGTTCAACTCTAAGCTCAGGGTAGATAGAGAAATCAAGCGGAAGGTAAAGTGTGCAGAAGAATGCAAATTGATTTCTGCAGGCAGAAAAGAACAGGATGTCCCTACCAGTACTGCCAGACTGAGTTTGGGAGAGAAAAGTGGCAATTACACTGCCTGTGCCTCCTGCCCTCGCATGCACAAGCTGCTGAGTGATGTGCCCAGCTGAGACAGGCAAAACCTGCCCCGAGGGACGGGGATGGCACAGGGCTCTGCTTCAGCCTTTTCTTGTTTTACCACCAACAACCTTCTCTTTTCTTTCCCTGTAGGAAGAATATTACAACAGTAGAGTGAAAAACAGACTGGGAAGTGTGTGGAATAGACGGGAGGAATCCAACAGGAAGAGCAGATCTGTGGTGCTGGTGGTGCCCCCGGGGTGGTTGGGGTTCATTCAGACCAGATCAGGATCTGGCCCAAGTTCTGCGGGCCTCTTGGACCAATATTGTGCTGGTGATGATTGGAAATAAGTGTACAGTGAATTGCCTTTTCTTCCAAAATTATACATACGTCATCAAGAATCTGTGCCTGTGGAGACTGCAAAGCCAGAAGGATCTCTGCATTCACTTACTTATTAAAATGCAACAGATGATGAATGAGGAAGAAATTTCTGGAGACTGGAATGGCATTTTTTTAAATTTATGTTTACTAATTTTCCTTTCGCCCAGTGAAGTCTATGCTCAATAGCATGCTGATTGTTTCAGATACCTTCATAAGTGGCACTTTACACCACCCTGTACTAATACCCGGCACACTGACTTGAAGTGATTTAACACAGCCAAATGGATGAGATAATGCAACGTGAAGGGAGCCTGCAGGCAGCCCTGCCATTTCAGTCAGGCTGTGTCTGTCTGCCTGCTGGAGCAGAGCTTTGTTCGCAGGTCCAGGAGCTGTGCAGCACCTCGAGGTAGCCTGAAGAGATGGGTGCTGCCTCTGCCTGGCCAAATGGGACCTCTCTGTCTCAGCAGCATGGGACAGGAGATGCCACCCTTCTCTTCCCAGTTGATGATGGGATGGGTGCTCTGTCTCCCCAAAATCCCTCTGTGCAGAAGTTGGATCCTGGGGCTGATATTTTAAACTTTCATTTTCCCTTCAAGTGCCATTTGGATTTATTTTTTCCTCTCTCCTACATTGTATCATATTAAGTGCATTCAACTGCAGGGAGTATCAGAAAATATTACCTAAGCTTGAGAATAGATTTGCTCTCAAGTGACATCTTCCAATACTACTGATTTATACCCTTTTCTTGCATTGATCTGTTGGGAGCCTTCATCAGCTATATCTGACATAAACACTGTATCATTCTGTATTGCCTTATACCCTAGAAATCCACTCAAATCCCTTTGCTCCTCAAATTAAAGCAAAATGCATTACAGTGTCCTGATTTCCTTCTATTCTTGCATTTGCATTTTTGTATCATGCTCTAGATTACTCACTTGTATTTTGGCATAAGCATCTCCCTGTTCATTTACGAATATTGCCTTTAATCTTTTTTACACCTCGGAGCACACAAAATCCCTGCCCAAAGTACAAGTGGCGACATTTGGTTCCCAGAGCGGTTGAACTTCCAGGAAAGTTATTTACAGCAAAAGTCACGTTGCTCAGAAGCTTTCTTGCAGGGATGTCCCATGGACACCCAGGATGGTCTCACAGCTCCACACAGCGTGTGAGGTTCATCTGCAACACTGCTCTTTTGTGAAGGGACTTACCTGCTCAGACTGCAGCTCTGTGGCCAAAAGGTTTTAGTTATGTGGCTGTGCTGGGATGCCTGGGCTTCTCAGCAGCTTACCCACTCTTTTGTTCTTTTTTTCATTTGCCTGCAAGCAGCCTTCTGATGGCAGAAATAGAACAGTTGTACTTTAGCTGCAAGAGATTTGGTGGATTCACTATGTTTTTCTTACTTACTTTGAGCATCTGTTTCTTAGGAAATATAACTCTACAAAAGTAGACCTAATAATATAGCTAATAATTTTGTGGTTTGGGTAGGGTTGGACTTTTTTTTGTGTGTGTATACATTCATTCTCAAATCATCCTCTGCTGGGACTCCATGTAGGTCCAATGTTTGCCCCAACCAGATATTAATATGAGTATATTGGAAACGTAATCAGCCACCCAGAGCCCTGACTTCAGTAATAATACATGACATAAATGAAAGGACAGTTTTTTTTTTTTTTTTTAAACAGGAATTGCAAACTTTTCTGAGATGGTATATGTCAGACATGGTGGTTCAGAATGGCTCCATTTGTTAGCCTGTCTACATGACCTGGCATACTCTTTATTCTGGATTTTTCACATTATTACATACACACACGTGTGCACACACACCCCAACTGTTTGCTAAAGTAAAGCTGGTAGAGGACTTCTGTAATTTATGGACACATCATCCAATGGGTGGGAGGGAACAGAGAAGAGGTAGGCTTTATTCCAGTTAAGGCTGAGACTGCCACATTCAGAAGTGACCCTATGTTTACTCTGAGTCAAAGATCTGAGCACCACAGGACCTAAAGGCAATCAGGTAACAGGGACACTAAAAATGCCCACTCAGATGGGCTCAGGACAGTCTTCCAAGAAAAGCTGGAGTTCCAAAAAGCAGCAAGCAACCTGCACCACTGAGGAAGACCCACCCATATCACTGATGTGCCTATGAGGAGAACATCTCTTGGAATCTCCCACAAAGTACCCCTTGCTGGCCAGATGACACAGAAGAGCAAAAGATGTTACAGCTGTTAAAAATTAACAAAATTTTATATCCAGACCAAGCAGAAGACTCCCATCCCTGCTAACATCCACTGGGAGAAGAGCACAGACAGATAGAAAGACAGAGGGATAACAAAAATATCTACATTGTGCCTATCAGAGCCAGCAAAATGCCATTGTATATTCATTACAATATTTGTTCTAAAGTTCAGAAAATTCCCTCCAGTAATATAATGGGTGATAATTCATTGTATTTATGTTTTTAAGGCATAAAGACTAGCTTTAATTTTCCTCAACTGTGCCTCTATTATTATTAATTTACTTATCTTCTATAAAGATCATCTAAACTACACTTCTATGGGGAATGTGATCTTTGGCCATGTAGGGCTTTGCAATTATTCAGTTCTGAATGAACTTGTTGTTAAAACATTTTTTAAGTCTAATGAAAACATTAGATCAATTCCTAGCAGTGATAGTTGTCATTAAATCAATAGCATGGGTAAGTCCATTACACTGATATTTGACACGAATTGCTGAAGGTCTGCTAACAATGAGACCATATTGAAGTGTGTCCTCTGCTAAGCATATTTCCTACAAGATAAAAATCTGTTAAGTCTACAGTAACTGAAACTTTTCTTCTTTAACTAAAATAAACAGATATCCGAAATGTTACTGTAACTCACCCGAGGACCACCATGATCACACAGGTTTTGGAGCCAGTTCTTTTATCACACCTCTATCACAGCTGTGCTCCCAAATCAGTTACAAAGGCTTTTTGATTGTTTATCTGTATGGCTCACAAAGCATTTCCTAACGAAAGTCTGCTAAGCATGAAAGGCCCAACCCTACCCCCTCCAAAAGCAACGGCGCTGTCACTGGTTTCAGCGGCAGTGGGACCATTCCTTGAGTGCCTGGGAAAGGAAAGGTTTTCCAAAAGTTGAGGTATCTTTGCATGCCCCCGTAACAGCTTGCAGGGGAATGAAACAAAACAACAAAACCAGACCTATTTCCACAAAGAGAATAGGTTTTTTTTTTTTTTTTTTTTTTTTTTTTTTTTGTATGTACCATTATATTACAAATGGGAAAGATTACTGAAAGATATCTGGGTCTTTAAAATTTTTCCAGTGGCCTGCAAGCACACTACGTACTCTTAACATGGGTGCCTCAGAAACAATATTGCTATCAACTCAATACTGCAAGAGTTTGACATCTGATGTACTTAATATATATTGGGACTGCTACCATGAAAGAAACACAACACTTGAAAAATTGGCTATTTGATGGGAATGCTGCAGATCAGATAAGAGCCATTCAGCATGACTTTTCTTACAATTTATAAAGCCAATAATTTTTCGGTCGTGATATGTGGCATTTGCTCACAGGCAAAGTTGCTGTGAGTACACAAATGTATACTCACAAATATACCAGGAAACAATGGTCCTTGACAACTTTCTGGCTTAAAAGGCCACTTCAAAATGAAAATTTAAACTATTTTATTTGAAAGATGCTAAATATTTGCTGAGGGGTGGGCAGGGGAGTAGTGAAACTTCAAACAATTTTAGGAAATTTTTGTCCTCAGAAATAGCTTTTTTAATAGATATATATAAAACAAATAAACTAATTGATAGGAAAAAAAAAATCACCTGGGACATTCTGTGAGACTTTGGCTTCGGCAATTCCTGCAGCAGGAAATCCCAGCTGGTGCAGAAGTGGGGGAAGCACCCAAGCCGAAGAGGGTCCTGCCCTGCTCTATGCTATGGCTCCCACTAATGGCAGCAAGGGAAAGCTCATTCCGTCCAAGCAGTAGGGAGAGCAGAAAAAAAAAAAGCTTTATAAAATATTCTACACCCCATTTTTAGTGTTTATTTTTTAAACATCTAAAAATAGAGTTGCCAACCAGATGGTCCTGAATCGTTTCAGCGCTGAGAACGTAAGAGCTAAACAGAAAACAATCTAGCGCCGGTCTCTTTGGGTGGGTTTATCTTGCCCTCAGACCTGTGCAACATAGACTTCTGGAGCCGAGCCATCTCACTGCAGCCTCGGGGAGATTCAGGGGTGATTCCTGTTACAGTCCCACCTATTTTGGGCACGGGATGAGTCAGGCTCTGGATTTTACCACCGGCTCCCGCATGACCCGTTGGTGGAGCTGGGGCGGCCACTTCCCGTGCCTGGGGGAGGTTGCCCCAGTGGGACCATGCAGAAGGCAAAGCCCTTCGGCTCCTCCAGAGAGGAGGGTGGAGAATGAAAGCAGGCTGTTTGTAGGGATCCCCTTTAGGGAATGTGGATCAGGGACCAGGAGGTTCTTGTGGGTCATGAATTGGGGACCACAAGGTTCTTGTTTGCCTTTGAGGAGAGCTTCATCCTCTTCATGTGACACGGGGGAATTTGTTCGTGTCTATGCTCCAGTTCTGTTGCAAGAGGGGAAAGTCCAAAAACCTCAGGTGAGAACCAGTAACAGCGGGAGCAGATGGACAAATGTGTTTGTCTTACATTTCAGTTCCGAGCACGACAGAGATTATCAAAACAGCTGAGTAATTTTCTGTCGGTAACGCCATGGAGATATCTCACCACAATCAGGCGCTGAGACCAGGTGCAGGCTGTCCTTGGGTCCCACTTCTAAACCTCAGATACATTTTTATAAGGTCCCTGACTTGGGGAATAAACATGAGAGGATTACAGCTAATCAGATAAGTATGTCTTTATTTAACTGTAACATCAAAAATTAAGCTCGCAGTATGTTCTTAAGAGATAGAGTCTTCAATCTAATACAAAGATTATTTTAAAAGATTTTTTTTTCATTCTAATTAAATCGTGTTGATTTTATTTGACATTTGATTTCAAGCAAAGAGCCAATGCTTCCCTCTGTCACTGTCTCTCATGTGTTCGTATGCAACTTGTCACAACCAAAAGGCTACAACGCTCCTGTATTTTAGCTTCTCTGTGGGCTATACCCATACGGCTCAGCCACAAGCCTGTGTGCAGGTCAGCCACTCAGTCATTTCCCTCTGAAGAGCTGAGTTTTTTCCTGATGTGCAAATAGCATCATGCACTCAGAGCATGCATGCACTCACACGTGTACAAGCAGGGAACGTAGATCTACTTGTCCACATGCACTGATCCATGGTTGTGGGTGTATTGACAAGAGTGGTGGCTGAGGGGAGGAAATGTCCCTCCTTTTCTGCTGCTAGTGTATATTGTGATGTATTTTCTGGTTTATGGGTGAAGGCCTGGGCCACCCCTGTGGTCCAGCTCCCCACCACTGCAGCACATCCCCACACTGGTGGCACTGGAGGAGGTGGAAGCGCAGAGCTTGTCCTTGTGATGGCAACGTGCAGGGCTACAGTGGCATAGCTTCTCATGGTGGCCTTTGGGGACCTCCTTCGAAACAAGCACACATAACTGCAGAGTCCAAGAAGGAACTTGTAGAATTACTCCATATGTTAAAAAGGAGCATAAGCTCTTCAGAGACTTGGGCTGATGTGCCAAGCCATAAAAAAAGCTAAAAAAACAATGCTGAGCTATACAGAAGCAATTACACAAATATATCAAGGTTGCAAATAAGGACCTCAGAAACCAGAAAACACAGGCATTGATGTCGGCTGGGAAAGAGCCCAGTGTCTACTGAATTCCCCTCTCATTCCTTGCTGAATCTGGAAGCAACACAGCAAACGAGGCAGGAAATTTGAGGAGGAGAAAGAAGACATGATGAAGGCAGCTGAATGGTGTCCTGGGGACCTGGCTGCTATCTCTGTCCCTGCTGAAGAGTTTCTCTGAAATACTGCCAAGTCATCCAAGCCATACATCGAAAGCTTTGTCTCAGTAATTGTGTGGGTTTTATTTTCTGAATGCATAAATTAATGCCCCAAGTTCTGATTCACAAAACTGCTGAGCACTTGGTGCTGCGAAAGAAAACAAGGGCACTGTCCTTCCGGCGCATAAAGTGCTAGAGAACGTGAAGTGTTCTGCAAAATCAGGTCATTAGGCATGCAAATTGGGTCATCAAAATTAGTGGATCTTTTTGACATTAATCTCTCTAGACTTCTTCCTGGGAAAACAGGGAGATCCCATACCCTACAGGAGAGTTGTGAACTAAATTAATTTAATGTTTGTTTCCCCACCAGCTCCCACTCCATCTGATGCTGATGCTATTTGCATGTCAGGCAGGCTGTTTCCATTGCTTCCTCGTTTGCTGCAATCACCGAGGACATGGTGGAAGTGTTGATCTTTGCTGTACTGGTGCGGAGCATCACCAGCCCCAGACAGGCAGGGATGGGGAGCCCTGCCCTGGCCCCACAGCCACACCAGGCACCAGCAGCAGATGGGGAAGTCTGTGTGCCGAGCACGACCATTTCCAGCTCCCAAATTTTCAAATGTCATAGTTGAGCATTTTTTCATGGGTTCAGAGTATCATGAAGGCCAGGATGACCTCCCCACTGCCAAGCTTTGCTCCAACACCTAGAGCTCTTTGGCAGCACAAGCAACCTTTGGATGTGCCTACTTGTCAAGGTGCTTCTGCCAGCTCCGTTTCCATTTAGACAAGCCCCCAAGTCTATTATCCCCAAAGTAAAACACTAAAACTCACACCACAGATGTTTAAAGTAAGCAGTTCTCATAACAAAGAGGTTATTCAGCTTGAAAAGACTTAATACCTACGGAGAAGTGCTAATGGCTCAGCTCCCCGCTTCTCCAGTCGCTGGCATCTGCGGGCCGTCTCGGTGGCTGCTCAGCCTGCCGCCCCGAATCCTGCTGCTGGCGGAGGAGGCAGGGTGGGACCTCTCAAAACTGTTGGGCTTACATCACCCAAGGCTTTGTCAGGGGATTCGGGGAGGGAGGTATGGCTGCGTCTGAAGCCACAGCGTTCATCAGGGAGGACTTATTTCAATATGTTGTTGAAGCTATCTGATGTCAGGTTATGTGTCTCAGGGGGACACGTGTTTCTTGTAGTTTGTTATGCCATCTGTTAAGAAATGCAGCCACTTGTCTCTCTGCTGCACGACCACAGATGGGGAGTATTTCCCCCTGTGTGCATTACTGTCAATATATGCCAAAGCCTTGTTATCTGGAGCCAGGTGGAATCACCACCAAGACGAGAGCGCCTTGGAAGAAAGGTGCTGCCAGGGTGCTCCTGGATACCAGGGCTCACAGCACACAGGCAGGCTTCGTGAACAAAGCCAGCCTACCATGGCTGGGTCAGATGTGTCTGAAAGCCCTTCAGTCCATCCCCAAAATCCTTTCTGCTTGCACGGCTCCAGAAATGGAGCTTTAGGAGAAGGTCATGCATCTCCGGTGGGGAACGTGCGACGTCGCAGTTAGGTTTGGGGTGTGACTCTCCTGTGGCTGGACAGTGTTTGCTCCACATAACCATCTGACAGAGAGGTAATGGCAATCTCAGATTCAGAGAAAACACAAAACTGTAGCTGCTGCCTCTGTGGAGATGGTGCAGCTCTCAATAAAGTCTTGGTGTGCGCTTAACTAAACATCACGTTTCCAGGTCTCCAGACTGCAGTACGCTGCTGCCTGACCCAGCGAGTCCTGAAGGGGAATAAACAAACACAACGGGCACAGAAAGTCCCCCAATGGCCATAAGCAGCTATTGATTTAAGCATCAATACGACTCCTTTTCCAGGGTTGATTATCACACCTTTTAATATTGAGCTGACACTTTTCCAGTGTGACTGGATCTATTCCTGAGTCTGTGGGCTGCAATTTTTAAAGAGGAGCTTTACAGTAGGTGGACTGTAACTGAAAGTTTTATTGAAAACTGGAAGTTTTACAGAAAGGGGACTTTCATTAGGAATGAATGTTTTACAGAAAGGGGCTGCAAAGCCAGCCAGTTGGGATCACCCTCGATTTGCTGATCTCTTTCACATCCCTGGGGAAGGCACAAGGCAGCATCAGGAGCAGCAAAGTGCCTGAGCTCCTCTCCCTGGGGACAAGGAAGCACTCTGAGGATGGTGGTCATGCCAGAAAACTGCAGTCATGTCTGAAAGCTGAGCAAAAAAGGTAATTTCTTCCAACGGCATTAGACATATGTTCCCTCTCCATCCACAATTCAGTTCCCAGATGTGGCTCAGTACTTCAGAAACACGGTATACAAGCTCTGGCCTGGAATGATGATCAGGGATGGGGGGGTCATGGAGATACCAAATCATAGAACCACAGAATCACAGAGTGGTTTGGGTTGGCAAGGACCTTAAGGCCCATCCAGTTCCACCCCCTGCCATGGGCAGGGACCCCTCGCAGCAGCCCAGGCTGCCCCCAGCCCCATCCAGCCTGGCCTTGGGCACTGCCAGGGATGGGGCAGCCACAGCTCCTCAGGGCCTCACCTCCCTCATGGTAACAAATTTCTTCCCAACATCTAATCTAAATCTACCCTCTTTTGATTTAAAGCCATTACCTCTTGTCCTATGAGTCCTTTGCCATTGCAAACAGTTCTTCCAAGCCCCCTTTGACTACTGAGAGGCTGCAGCAAGGTCTACCTGGACATATACTTTTCCGTCCTGGATTTTTACAGAAAAAATACAGAACTTACAGGCAAAGTTCCCACTGGAGCTCAGAGAAGATGTCAGGATCCGTGCTCCCATGTCACACTACAAGGTTGGGCTTTCATTTACCAAATGACATAAACACATCAAAGAGTTAAAACACTTTAATATAATACTGTGACTAATGGAAAGGACATCTTCATTTACAGATATCTTGTTTTGTTCTGCCACAATTTAAATTTGCACAGGCCCATATTAAAAAATAATACACAAACCACAACATATTTCAAGACAATTTTCACAAAACCAGGAAAAAAAGGTTATCCTCCACCATGCACGTACATCTTGGAGGCATGTAAAACCCCATACCTAGAGCAGCCTCTGGTGCTCTGCCTGCTGCGAGCTCTCAGCAGGGATTTCCCATACACATTTCTGGTGAGTGCCCACACGAGGCACCTGCCCCTCTGCTGGCACTGCAAGGAGGCAGCTGGAGGATCCCCGGGCATGGGGAGGTTCAGCTGTGGGTCCGGACACCAAATTCAGCAGTGCTTACGTGAAGCCCCACATAGCTGAAATTTTCCCCCACGTCCCTTGCAGCTGGAAGGCTGCCAGCCCTACATCTGCCTCTACCAGCAAGGGTCCCCTAACAAGTATTTGGACTCAAAGGAAAAACAAAAACAGAGCCTTGGGAGAGAAAGGATTAGGCATAGCCCCCAAAATAATAATAATAATAATAATAATAATAATAATAATAATAATAATAATAATAA
>CM021732.1:8687378-8820358 GCA_011075105.1 Heteronetta atricapilla
CATAAGAGACTCCTCGTAACCTGCAGTGCAAGGACACGCACAGGACTGCTGCACTTTCAACTGCTCTGAAGCTCTGCTCAGCCTGGAAGTTCCCTCTGCAATACTGGTGATCTGTGATCAAGATACTGGTGATCAAGTGAACGCTTGAGCCTAGATGGATGGTGTAAAGCACTCTGGAAAATATTATAACTATTCCAATTAAGATGGGTAGCCTCCATACACCATCTAGCAGAAGGAGTAAGACTTTCTCTTCAGCTATGTAGGACTAATACAGAGCATTCTAGAGAGAACAGCCTGTTGGTTTCTTTGTTGGTTTCTTTTGGACTCCTCTTGGTGGTATGGTGCATGCCTGCTGCTAAAGATTTGCACAAACAAAAAATGAAACAAAACAAAACAAAGCAAAACAAAACCAAACAAAGCTTAAAAAAAATAATGTTGCTTTGAAATGCTGAAAGTGTTTAAAATTCCTATGAATAATAATTCCACAAAAAGTTAATAATACACACAAAGATGGGAAGGAACCTGAAGCTCTGAAAGGTGCTGTGTCTTGAGGAAGGTCACCCAGGAGGTCAGCAGCATGACTAAGAACAGAAACCAGGAGTTTTGGCTGGGGCTTTAGGAGCAAGAATCATAGAATCATGGAATCACAGAATCACAGAATGGTTTGGGTACAAAGCAACCTTAAAGGTCATTTAATTCCAACCCCCCTGCCATGGGCAGGGACCCCTCCCACCAGCCCAGGCTGCCCCCAGCCCCATCCAGCCTGGCCTTGGGCACTGCCAGGGATGGGGCAGCCACAGCTCCTCTGGGCAAAAATCATGACCTCTCTTCTAATACAGTTCGCTCACTCATCTTAGCATAATGTTGAAGTAACCACTGAAGGGACAGTGTACACCCTAGCATCAGATAGATATCTTTTCCAGGAAACAAATGCCTAGAAAATTTGGCAGGTATGGCGTCAAATGATTTTTCTCCCTGGAACACAGCACCGACATACAGTAATATCACTTTGAACCTCATGGCATTGTATCTGCAATGCCTGTCAATGTCCTTTGAAAAATTCTCTTGCATTAGATGGCACATTCAGATGCAGAGCTTTACAAGCAGTAATAACAAAATTAACAGCGATAGAGTCAGCCCTTACGGACTGGCCATTTTCTGCAGAACTGTTTTTAGAAGTAATTGCAGCCAGTGTTTTTCCTTCAGTTCTTGTTCAAAGAGTAAAGGATTTTTTCCCTCATTATTTCCTTATATTATACAAGATATTCTAACAGCTGCTGGAAGTTGAATACCATGTTAACAATACATAATTTAGTAAATATATTCCCAAATTGACACAGAAAGAAAACTTGAGATTGCACAACAGTACTGTGTGTTTTTATTATACTGTAAGTACAGTTTCAAATATAATAGGATTTATTCATAGCATATTTACTCCACTGAAGTGAGCATAAATATGTAAATGTCTAGGGCTTAGACTGGGAATTGCCTACTGCTGCTTTCAAGTCATGCAGCACTCTCTGCACTCTAAATGCAGGCTGACAGCAGAAAAGGCAGAACTGTACTTTCAAGGAAAGTATTACAGAAGGATCAAGCTTGCATATCATTACCTTACCCCTGAATTCTAATACAGAATGACAGTGGACACACAGTTGTAGCTTTCACACTACTCTAATGGAACAACTACACAGAGAGAGAGAGCGCAAACATTTCTGACTGGGGCAGATCCCACTGGAGTGCGATTTGGAGGAATAAAAATCCCTGTTTATCTGAATACACCATTCCAATGCATGAAGGAAAATGTTTCTGTGTCAAAATACATAGAAATAAAGGTGGTTGGTTTTGTTTGCCTGGTGTTGGAAAGGAACAGGACAGCAGACTGCCCGCAAGCAGCCCTCAGATAAAATCTTTTCTGAGTGAAATAAGCATGAAGTATGTGGTGGGAAAGTTATTCTGCTGAAGTCAGTTGATGCAGTTCTGTTGGCTGCTCTGCACTACGAGCCATTGGAGACCTGGTTCAGAGGCTAGCAGGCAAGAGAGGCTACATGAAGGTGAGGCAACTCTGTATGGAGTACAGAAAGGTGAGGGACCGTGCTTATCGCTTTCTCCGAGGCAGAAAGCTCAATCAGTTTTCAAAGTTGCAACTAAATAAATAAAAAGACACGGTAGAAAAATTACTCACAAAGCAATTACCGAAGAGTAGTTGGAGCAAGAGAGAATAATCCCAGCTTTGCAGCTGGGATTTTGAGTCTAAGCAAATATCTGAGTAATCGTCTTTAGCTGTGTACACATTTTAATTCACACCTTTCCACTCACTTATTGCTTCTGTGCTAGATACTTTTAAAAAAGTGAATCAATTGCCTATAAACGGTTTCAGATTGTCAACAATGGAAATGAAATCCCCTGCTTACTGAACAAACAGACTTGGAGCAGCCCCACAAACTCCCACTCACCGCCTAGGCAATTTGCCTCTCGTGTAACCTGGAGGGTCTCATTATAACTGGTACTTGGTCCTGGCTTGAATTGCTCCAAGCACTTCTAATACAATCTGATCCCTTCAGACGCTGCTTTACTGCCCTTGTTCAAGCATGAAGAATTCAAGCTGGAACAGGTGCAGGGCAGGATGATTAATACAATCTGGGAACAGGGAGTCTTTCACAGGCAGAGCTGCCAACACTATCAATTTATGTGGTAGACAACTGCTTTGGGCAGTAACCTACTGGATTTCCAGTATCTGGCAGCTCTGTTTTTTGGACACTTGGAAATTCAGGAGAATTTCACAGAGCACTCACAAAGCAACTTGATGTGGAATAAACAATGAGCCTGTTACATCCCAGGCCCCTGAAGTGGTACAGAGACAATTCATGTTTGTCACTTCTGGACCCCCGGAACCATACGAGGGCAGCTTGGATTCCAACACAGAGTAAAGGCTTACTGCTCTCCATGCTCTTCTTGGGATGGGAAGGAAGAAATGCCACTTATGCTAAGACATAATGTCACCACGTAACAGCTAACAAGGACGGATTGGCCTGGGATACAGTCACACTGCAAACTGGAAGATCTCACGTAGCTTTGAGTATAAGGATGTTGCACCATAGCATTCCTGGAAGGGAGGGGGAGGTAACAGCCTTGCTACTTCTAAAAAAAAAAAAAAAAAAAAAAAAAAAGCTTGAATGTTTATGAAAGGATTATAAAAAAGTGTCTGTGACATTAGGCGTTAAATCTGATAAGTCCAAAGATCCTGTTCTGTTTTCAACCATGCAGTAGTCCTTAGGTGTCTTTGTCGTATAAACTTTATCTTCTCTTTTTTGTCTGGCATTTCCTCTGTGTTCTTACCCACCGAGCATCAGCACTAGTACGACTATGTGTTTTCCACTGCATTTTTCTTATTTAAAAGTGTCCGGTCTTTTTATTAGCATTCATTTCTTTGTTTCCTGCTTATTATGTCTTCAAGTCACAGAAGTAAAAGACCAGAGATCTTGGCATCATTCAGCTGAGCTGACAACATGACCATTGAAAGAACTGTCTTGAAATTGAAAGACTCTCTTCCCCATTTTCTTCTCTTGTGCAACCCTCATTTTTTTCCTAAACTTTACAACATAATCATAATTACAGTGCTCTGAAATCAGCAGTGAATTAATTTATTTTGTGTCCATGGCATCACGGAGTCACTGAAAAATCTCCTGCAGATCAGAGGCTAAATTTCCAATTGAGCTGTGAGCTGGTACACTGTGAATAAAAACTATATAAATCCTATTAATTTCACCCTGTGAAGGCCACAGGTAATTCTTTCCTGCTCCAACCTTCCTTGTAAAAGTACATTTGAATCTTTAATACTAATCTATGAAGAAAGGACAACAACCTAGAACTTAAAAATAAGGTCTTTTCAATTAACGATTTAGAAACAGGGGAAGGAACCTTATGTACCTTTTTCTTATCTTTCAGATAAAGACCTCTTGGGTAAGCTTGGTAAATCCTTATCTGCTAGATAAAGGACCGCTATGATGGGCCTTATCGCTTAATTAAATCCTAGTACTATGTACAATGAAGTCAATAATTTGTTATACAAGATAGCACTTCCAACTGTGCCTGCATTGGCTAATGCATCTCTATCGGTTCCCTGTACCACAGCATGCTGAAATGGGTCATGTTCCATAACCTGCTCCTGGCAGCAAGAAACTCATTACAGAAAAGGTGCCCAGCTTAGTTCGGACAGGCTGTGATAAATAAATCTGTTGGATCAGCTAGATAAACTGAGGTCCCAGGATGAAACTGATTTGATATGTAGGGCCTAATTCTGTCTGTGTCATTTCCTTGTAAGGAAATCAGTTGAATGGGAAAGACTTGTGGATTTTAGCCCAAATAAAACATTGATAATGTAGATCACTGAAACCGAAATAAGGTATAACCAAATTTAATGTTAGAAGATCTTGTGAAACCTGTGGAACAAACTCAACTAGCAGAAAAACACATGGTAAGGTCTAAATTCTGACCATCCTTTTACTCATTAAGGTTCATGTCACTCAATGCATTTACATCTACACATACGGGGGTGAAAACAAAGAAACTGGTCAATAACAGATATAGCAGCTATCACCAGAGTTCATACTGGTAAGGTCTTCCTGAATACTAAACCCAGTCCAAATTTCCACACAGACAAACATTTGCATAAAGTCTAATACATGAAATGTTTCATTTCACTAATTGGCTTATTGGTAACTTGCTAGAATGATCTGTTCCTGAGCTTCATTGGCAACAACAATTTTGTACATATGGATAATCCATAAAATGAGGTATATTGTACCTATGAACCTCTGAAGGACTCCATTATAGCCTAAAACCATTACCCTTTAGGCCCAGAAACACAAAAATGTTTTGGCCCTGCAATATGAAGATCTGCAAGCCAGGAGTCTTTTCCTGGTAAATTTGGCAAATTTCAGACCTGAGATCTGCTACTGCCTTCAGTTTTGCTCATCCCAATCAAAATATAGACTATATGACTGGGATCTTTTTCCCTTCTCTTTCATCAGGACAAATTCCCCATAGCTAAGATTCACCATTTAGCCCTTTTAAAGTAAAATGAGGCATCTAATGTTCAGACAGGTAGAGATGGAGAACATTTATCATTCCCTTGGGTAGAATTCCTGAGGAGTTCCCGTGCATGCAGTTGAAGCAGTGCTATGACACTGATGGCTGTCCACAAAGGATGGGACATGAAATTCTTGGGTGGTCAACAAGACAAAGATCAAGACATGGATCTTATTCATACCAAAGATGACAATAGCTTTAAAGTGTGTTATCTTTACTTATTTCTGCCAATGGTATGCTCAGAACTACACCCTCAATGTTAAGCAGAGACAACTCCTGGCCCCAGGAGTAACTGGCTACTGGGATAAACAGGAGTAACCATAAAACTACTCCAAATTATGCCAGTCAAACCTGTTAGGGCTATTCTGTAAACCTGGAATAGCCTTTTATAAATCTGAGGGCAACAAAACTGCTTCCAGGAACCACTGGTATCAAGGGCAGTCTAAATACACTGTGAGTTGCTAGAGTCGTATTCAGGAGTGCTTGGATTTCACAGCTGGGTACTTCTAGCAAATTGTACTCCTTTCTATGTGTAGTCCCTGAGGATTTCCCCATAAATGCATAGACCCAGTTCTTGCATGTCTGGCAAACTCTTCCTGTATGCTTGCCAAGTTTTAAAGGGCAAAGAATCAACAGCTGATAATTTATGCCAGGAACCAACAATGATCCAAATTCACCCCTTGTGTAATTCTAGAAAAGCCAGTAGAGTTCCAGGGGAAAAATTGTTGGCTTAGCAAAGTAAATTTTCATTGACATTTGAGGAATACACAGTATCAATTAAAGCAGAGCTAATTATTGCTACTATTATTTGCATTGCAGTAGCTCCCGGAGGCCCTTAACAGGATTATAGCCTTCTGGTATGAGGAGTTTTTAGGAACATAAGCTGTGATCTGGAAGTTCACGTATTAGAGCTAACATTTGGTACCTGTGCAGAATGTCTCTAAGTTGAAAGGGGCTCCAGAGAGCACAGGGCTTTGCTTACAGGTATGGGCCACAAGACCTGGGGCCACTAACGCTGCTTGTGATGCTTTGAGGTTTGTCTGGAGCCATCATTTGTCTTTTCACTCCTTACAGAGTGATGCAGGCCACCCTGTGTCTGGAAAAAGAAAGTCCTCCCCAAAACTCAGCATTTGGGCAGGGCCAATGATGCCTTACATTGGCACCTTGTCAGGAAACCTCAAGAAACTTTTATAACCTTCACTTATTCTAATGACTTTATCATGGGGTACAGATCTCTTGGCTAAGAATGGGACACTTAATACATTTTACACTTTATTCTGAGTCATTCTTGTGAGGAAGGACTGCCTTAAATGTGTCAGCTTCACTCTGATTCACCTGCTGCCCCTGACACCAGATGGCTTCTGATGAAACAAAGCAAAGGCTTAGTCATTAAGTCTGTGAAGAGTGAAAAAAATATATATATATACAAATAACATTCTGTAATACATTTCACACCTACATTCCTCTGTAGTTTCTTGACTTCTTTTGTCTAGATCACTAAATTTTGCAAAAATTGATGTCTAAAGCAATACCCACAACCCGGAGCTACAGCCTAAACTTCCCTGAGGCTGCAGACATCCTGCTGCACCTTCCCCTTTGGTTCACAGGGAATCAGCCAAGGGATGCATATGAGACAAATGTCACGCTGAGTTAAATTTGTGGCTGTGCTTCTTGGATATCTGGAGGCCAGTATTACTTCACTCCCCTTCGCCTTGCTCGCTGGCTGCTGCTATCAAGCCCAGACTGTAATTTATATCCTTCAGCCTGGGTTGGTGCTGGTAATAATTTATACATTTTACAGCCTACTTCAACAGTGCATTCATTCTGTTGAGATTTGGATCTTTGGTGGCTGACCAGCTTTACAGGGACTCCACACAATACACATTAATAGTACACTTGACAGACATATCGCTTGTTTAGACGATTTCTCAGCACAGAAGGCCTCCTATTCTCCTCCCTAGCAGCTGTTTCAGCAGTCCTTGGGTCACGTTGCTCTGAAGAAATCATAACCAAAATAAGATGCGTCAAGTAGATTGCAGTCAACAAGGTAGATAAGCTGCAACAAGTGGGTAAATAGTAACAAGAAAGGGGAAAGAAAACAGTGAAAATGACAGTGACAACAAAAGCTGATCTACATGAACACGGACTGCAGTTCTGAAACTAGGGTTAGTTTACAGGATATGATACACTCAAGATGTTTTCTGTACAACATTTATCGCTTTTTTTTTTTTTCCTTTATATTTTTTTTCCTTTATATTTTTATATATTGTTTTAATCCTCATACTATTCTTCTTCATGAAGACATGTGTTTGTTTTCAAAGTCCTTCCTACTTCTATCTCTGCTTTTGCCCTTCTGTGGAGTATGTTCAAAGAAAAGATTTATTTCATCTGTGTATCTTTGAAGAGGTACTGCAGGCTCTGAGGACTGCTGCCTTTGCCAATATGTCTTACACGAGGAAGGCTCCTGTAAGACAGCAAATATGCTTTCACATCCCTCATTTGAACACTTTAAATGCAGAATTTCCTGTCAGGTGCAACAGAACATTTGCTTCGTTACAGGACATTGCTGAAATAACCAAACACCGGTTTAATGTCTGATTTGGAAGAACTAGTCTGAAGACAGTCTTAACCTCACATGGAGAGAGGTGCCTAAAGGTTAGACACCCCTCTGAGAGGCAGGAGAGGCTCAGCACAGGAACACCACTACCCAACCCTACAAACCCATCCTGCCACGCTACGGAAACCAAGATGTGCAGTATGGTTTTGCCACACAGAGTGGGACTAGAATGAAAGCTCATGAAGAGATCACTGTGGTAAAAGATAAGCCAGAAAGATGTTTTCGCTAAGGAATTAGGAGCTATTTGCTGATGATAAGCAGTTTTTACTTTCTTTATATTACGTGTTTAATGGAATTAAATTTGGAATTCTGCTTTACTAGATTTCTGTCTGATGGCTTTTTAACCACTTGAATGTGAATGCAAAATAATAATAATAATAATAATTTAAGTGTAAAACAAACCAACAGATCAAAAATAAAGCATCTGTTCCAAAAGTAAGTTACTGAGTGTTTTGGAAAAAAAAATAAAAATCCCAAGCTAGCATAAATAAAACTGACAGTGTCTACTGCAGTGGAAACAGCAGCTTAATACAGAGAAGTTAGGACACAAAAAATAATTGGGAAGATCTCAATCAGAAAAAAAAAAAATAGTTTGGCATTATTCTCCCCATTTTTCAGAGGGAAATCTCTGATGAGATGCAGCAGATGAAAGGTAACACGTCCCAGTCAGTAATGCAGCATGCCAGTGCAGAGCTTGGGTTATAGGTTTCTTGAGTTCTGGCTCAGTTGTTTACTTAATCCTCTTGCAAGGTAGTCTGCAGGATTCCCAGTCACAGCTGGAATTGCTTTGGAATCCATGCTGACAAATAAATCTTTTATGCAGAACTTTCAGAAATATTTAATGAACTGATGGTCAGGTCACATGAAGGCACTTTAATTCATGGATTTAAAACTTCCAGAAGGTGGCAAGAATGTCAACCCCCATTACAGAAAAGACTCTGGCATCAGGGTTCCTGTTCCACATGTGCTGATTAAACATCTGAAAATGGACACATTTTTTTTACCAGAGATGTACAAAATGATTTAAGGACCCATATACTAACAAATAGAGCTACAGTGAACTACCCTGTTATTCCTCTTTAATACTGAATAGCTGTGTTAAGCATATGCAAGGAAATGTATGGTAACTTGATTTGCATTTGGATTGATAGTCACAAAAAGTCAAATCAGCTATTAAAATAAGCATAAATATAGAGCACTGAATACCTATCAAATATACTTTTACATATCTGAATGTCACTCAGATGCTCACTGTGCATACTGCTTGCACTTAATATTTAATTTCCTAGCCTCAGCCAGAAAGAAAACAGAAAATTATGACCAGAGAGTTGTGAATTGCAACAAATCTGCTTCTGAGACTGGCTGATTCTTGCCGTGCAGCCTTTAAAGAGACCACTAACTCACTCCCGTACCAGGAAATCCTTTTGTTTTGCAAAACAGATACCCAAAAGAAAAATGGATACCAAGATGCGATGGCTGAAATCCCAGCACCATGAAATCACCCTAGTTTTTACCACTGATAGTAGTGTTCACATTTCACTTACTACCTCCATGTAAGGCAGTCAGAGCTGGACAGATGGACTACGTATTAAATTACCAGCAACTACTGATGGTCTGTTTCCTAAATTGAAGTCAGAATTTGGCTGTGAGTTTGCAGTAATATATAAAGAATAAATCTCTAGCCATACAGCTGTGTTGCAAAGCTAAAAAATGAGACCAAATGCAATGCAGAGATGAGTCTGCAGGGAGCCTGGAACAAAGTGACATGAGAACTTCTCTATTCTCATAGCGTGGGTTTAATCAGATAATGTCGATAATTTAAATACTAACATTGTTAATTATTTCCATGAGGATTTATCCACCTGGGAAAGTTTTGCTGGTTACTTGAACTAGTCTTGTTATATGAGGCTCCATTAAATTGCTTTAGTTCAGATTGGGCCTCTTCACAAGTAGTATAAACTAAGTTTGTTGTGTACCAAGGCACATTTTTATACGGTGTTTAGCGTGGCATGTGAGTAATGGTGCAAGTTTTGTTCCCCCATCGGAAAGAAAACAAACAGCTCCTTTTGGTGGGTTAGTTTCCTTTGGGATTAGTGAGTTAGTTTCCTTTGGGATCGGTGAACTGATCTGCCCTGTTGGCACAGAAGCCCTAGGCCTTGGAAAGGGGGAGAGCACAGTTAAGCCAAGAGGAAAGCACTCAATAGAAAGGGTGGCAGAAAAGGATGTTTAGTTTGCAATGAAATTGGATGAAGCGTGTTATGACACTGAACCTGTAAAACAAAAACACGTACAGAGGTGAGGTGTGAGCGGAGATGCAAGCAGGACCTACATGATTCAGTAACTTGTTTAACCAAGCTTAGCTTTCCCACACGCTCAAACCCTGAAGGATGGAGAACCACTCATAATGGGAATTAATCCTTTTGGGGTGTATTTTGATCCTTTTGCTAATTATTTTTTTTCATGTAAGTAGCTAAAGACAAGGTATCAGGCAGACCCTACAGCCTACTGAAGCACTGGCAGAGCCAAACACTAACAGGGCACTTCAGCAATGCCCCACACAGCCTGCACAGGCCCTTGTGCCACAGAGGCATGTGAGGAGCGAGGAGCAGCACCTCTCCTCCCTGCTCTAACCCCACTGCTTGACCTCTCAGCTCTAGGCACAGCAGCCAAGAGCAGAGTGAGGGGCCAGGGAGGGGGAGGCCGAGCCCAGGCACTTCAGAGGAGCGCCCAGAGGGGCATCAGGGCGACCTGCAGGGACGCCGAGCGGGGCAGCGCCCGGCCGCATCGCCTCAGCCCTCCGCTCCAACGGCCCTCCGCGGCTCACGGTCGCCATGACGGTCGCCATGACACCCGCCCTGCCCCGCCACCCGCCCTGCGCATGCGCGTCCCCTCCCCTCCCCAGTGTGCCTCTCCCCACCTATACACCCCCTCCCCTCGGCTCCCCCCTCCTCCCCATCTGCACATGCGCACTCCCGCCTCCTCCACCCTGCCGGCTGAGCCGAGGGGTGGGAGCGAGACGCATGCGCACAAAGCTCGGGCTGACCAACCAGCTGCGCCCACTGCTCTCCCTCCCCACGCGGGGGTAGGGCCGGTCCGCCGCCGTCCCGGCATGCAGCGCGGCGGCAGCGACAGCGGCGGCGGCCGCCATGTTGTGGTAGTTTGTTGTTCTCCTGCGGCCGGGCCGCGCCGAGGGGCGGCCGCCGGGCGCTGAAGCCGAGCCCTTCCCCGGGGCCTTTCCCCGTCCCAGCGCTCCCGGGGGCGGCTCGGAGGAGGTGTCGGGAACCGCCGGGGTGAGGCGAGGAGCCATGGCTGCCGCCCTGGGAGGAGGCGCAGGTGGGTGGCGGCGGGCCCGGGCCTCGCCTCACGGAGGGGTGAGGGGGGCTGAGGGGTTCGGGACCCTCGTCTCTTTCCCCCTCACGAACGTTTTTCAGCCGCTTTCTTCGGCATGGGACCGCCGGCTGGGTGGGTGGGGTGTGTTTTAAGCTCCTATTTAGAGGTGCAACGTACCGTGGTTTTACGTTCACTGTGCGGGTGTCCCGATCGTGTAATTGATCTCTGGTCCAAGGAGTGACTAAAATTTTATTTCGCAGATGATCTCGAAGCAGAGCGTTTCGGTTGGAACGTGTAAGGCGGAATCAGTGCGTGGTTCTAGGGTTCTTGGGCACGCCACTGCTCTTCCGTTTGGCTCCTACAGGCAGCATTTGAGTGACAGGCAAAAGCCAGGGCTGTTCTGGTTGGTGCAGTAGGCAGACTTTACAATTAAAACACTCGATCGAGTGATTTTAAAGAAAAAAGGACATGGATCCCCAGTGTGACCCATCTTCAAGAGAGATGTAGTTCGGAGAACGTATTTATTTCTGGTGTTCTGAGCCCTCCCTTCACAGGACTAACAGATTAGTTAAGCAATTGTTAGGGTTAACAGTACCTATCCTTGTCTGTAGTAAAGTTTCTGATGACTTTAGTTAGTTTTTCTTGCCAGCAACTGTTACAGAGAAGAGTATGTCTGGTCTTGAGGATCACTTGCCAGTTAAGCTAACAGTGCTGAACAAACTAAATACAACTGCTGAAGGTTGCAAGGAAATTCCCAAATTTCAAAATTGAAAACTTTGTGAACAAGGCTAGAAAGGACAGCACTAATTGGTAACATTTTAAGGATGTTGAGCTTCAGTATAGTGGTGTTAACTATACTGTAATGTTTAAATTATTTTACAAATATATGTGTGTTGTTATCTGTGGTTCAGTTACTTTTGATGTGGAAGTAAACTTTGCATATATGTTCTATATGTGAAAGTTTTTTGCTAGTACTATGAGGAAAGGGTATTTTAAAGGAAACATCACTTTCTAAGCGCTTGAATTCTTGTGTTTATAACCGCTGAAAGTTGAGCGAGCGTGTTTCCATGTGTAAATGTGTATGCAACAGACAGCCTTCAACCAAGGGGTGCAGTTGCAGTTTCTGATCTATTTTTTTGGTGATGGAATACTGCTCATGTTTAACTGAATTAGGATCCTTTTGCACTAAATGGGTGCAAGCAGTTGTTTGTTCAGAGTTAACGCTGAGCTCATCAATAAAATAGCAGTCAATTAAATATGATCCTTGCTCTGTGTAAATAGTGGTGGTTTTAACCTGGATGATCAGTGTGCAACACTTGTCTAAATGAAGAAAACAGAGGTGAACAGAGGTGTCACTTTGTTAATCTGAGTAGTCAAGTAAAATTCCTGGTGGAAGTTGCTAAATACACTTCAAAAACCCACTAAAAATGTCAGTCACAGTACAATGGTACGTACAGCTCTGTTAGGAAGGAATAAGTGGGGGAAAAAAGGAATCCAGGAATATGTGGTTACTTGGCTTAAATGCTTTTGGTCAGTTGAAGTTCTAGCTTTAGGAGGAAATGTTTTCAATTTAGTCCTCAGGGTTTCTTGTTTCTGTTTTTTTTTTTTTTTTGGCTTTGGGATGGGCGAAGACTTTAAATTATTGACATAATAGCAATACAGAGCTTTCTTTTAAAAAACGGGTTCACAAACAATTGGTAAAGAAGTGCAGAAGAAATGGAATGTTAATGTGACTTAATTTCAAGGTAGTAGTTGGCAAGGTAAGAGAGTTTTGTAATTGAAGATACAGATTAAATTTTAAGTCTTTTGTAAAAGTATGATGCAGGGCTGAAAAATGAAATGGCTTTGTCTGCTGAACGTTTTAAGTACATTTGGTGGGATGGAAGGTGATTTGTCTGTAGGACAGTGTGTAGGGTCACTGGTCATTTATAATTATTTTTTTTTAAGTTCTTGGGAAGTACTGGCTTGATTCTTAATAAGAGAGTACTCGCGTGTACCTCTGTGACCAGATACCAAGAATGATGATTAAGGCTATTGCAGCGATCTGTTTCACAAACATAAACTGGAAAGTTTTCATGTGGTGGCCTGTGAGGTCTCTGGGAGTGATTCACAACTTCATATTAACTTGCAAGTTCCTTTGCCACGAGGTCTGATTCAACTTGTTGCTTATTCTAAAGAGTCCCTATCGAAACAGGTATGTTCAGGATGCCTCTGCTAGCGATGATGCGGGACTCTGAGGGCTGATAGCTGCTCATAGTTGCAATCATCAGTTGATATGGTTAAGGCAGTGATTCCCAAGCTTGATGCAAACTTGCGTGCAAAATCAGGACCAGAGCAAACATGTTGAATGTTGAGTCCAACATCATCTGCTTATAATACACCAGCTGTGTCATGTAGCTCCTGATTTTCTTTCTTGATGTTTAAAATGTAGCTGTAAATTGATGGTAGTGATCTTACTCAGTGAGAGGTGCTTACAGCAAACCCTCAGTAAAACAAAGCATGGAACACTTCTTGGTTGCCTGCCATCTGATACCACTGGAACCCTTCCAGCATGAGCCACGGGAAGCATGAACCCTCCCTTACTGAGGTAAGGGAAAGCTATTATAACTTCTTTTCTGGTTAATGTGCTTCTTATGAACTTTCCTCTAGAAGACTTTGAGTGCAGATATCTTTGGAGTGAATCATGATGGGCTGGGATGGAGTGTGGGAGACGGAAAAAGCTGAAGAGGGTCCCATCCATATGTGTCTATCCTATTTTTCTCAGAAGTCCTATACCAAGAGTAGCTGAATGGGTGCTTCTCTACCTCTGGGCCTGTTATTTCTCCAGTTTGAACTCAAGCTGTCATTTGTTTAATTTCATTCAAGTAATCTGAAGGCCGTTGTATTCTGAGCAGTGTAGTGGCTTTAAAAACCTCTTGTGCTGCTGTTAATAAAACTTGTTAAAAGGCTAATTAATATTGCTAGCACAGCAAGCACCATCCCCTGCATCATGGGGCCACTGTCCAATTTAAAGACAGTACATATCCTGCAGTCTGAATGAAATTGAATTTGCTGTACTTCAGGCTACTTGACAGCAGCACGCAGGGACTGGAAACAGATTCTACATGTATGCCTGCATGAAGATGGTTAGAGCGTTTCTGGATATTGCACTCTACTGGGTGGACTGATACAACTGGGCACTGCAACTTAGATTTGTATTGGAACGTACACACACGGACTCCAAAGTGACAAAGGCCTACACAGTTTGCAGTTTGTGAGATACAAATACATGGACTTCTGTATGAGCTGAGGACTAGTGCCAAAAAACATTACTACTTGAGTGAGCTTGTGACATCAGATTTTCTTTAAACACAGCAATTTAAAACGTCTTAGTGCTTCTTTGAAA
This sequence comes from Heteronetta atricapilla, assembly GCA_011075105.1. Lineage (NCBI taxonomy): Eukaryota > Metazoa > Chordata > Aves > Anseriformes > Anatidae > Heteronetta > Heteronetta atricapilla. The sequence continues at coordinate 8,701,799 of CM021732.1, forward strand.
AGCTTTCACTAAGAATCCCATTTTTTCTGAATATTAACTCACCTATGGTCATCTAAATTGAACATAACCATAGCACCACTTATTTTTAATGAAAGTCGAAGCTGAACCATGCTTTATTGCATCAAATACTAAACCTCAGATTTTAAGTCTTATGGAACTTACTGTCTAGAATACTGAAGGTGGTGGTTGTCACAGGCTCAACCCAAAAAACCTCCAGATAAACAGTGAGTTTGGTCCTGTGTTGCATTTATTATGCTCTGCTGTTATGCAGCCTCAGTTCCAACTATAACATTTGGTGGCTATGAAAGATGCTGGAGAGTAGACGTTTCTCATCAGTGTCCAAAGCCATCTGGGAATCAAACTCATGTGGATTTCATTTAAACTCTTGGCCTTCATTTGCTGTTCAGTGTGCTTGTGAGGCAAGGAACCATGACACTTTTAAAACATACTTCCAAAGCAAATATATTTTCAAATCCAAACAGGCTTTGGATTTTTTTTTTGTTTAGATGTAGTCCTTTTTTAGTGTTACTTTCCCTTTAAGGTATTTCTTTCAAGCACTGATGACAAAGAGAACTTCAATTCCCGGTGGCACATCATTATTAGTTCTGTTCTTGCTTATAGTTAGTGACTTGTTTTCCACCATTACAAACTCTGAAACAGCTTTTTAAGAAGGTAAAAATAACTTGTCTCCTGTAGAAATTCATTTTTCTACTTTATTTCTTTGAGAGACCAAAACACTATTCTATATGAATAATTTGGAAAGAACCCATCAAATACAGTAGTGGAGGGCCATGTTGTGCAATTACGGTATTGTTACAAACACTTAGTCACTGAATACTTAAGGCTTGAATGAGTAATTGTTTACCAATATAAAGACTACATGATGGCTGTCCCAGAACACACAAACCAAAGTATTGGTGTTTGGTGTATTTCTGCATGTTTTCTTGTGCACGAGGCAGTCCAGGTGAATATGATTTTTATGATGCGGTAGTGAGCTGGACTCAGCTTGCTTCAAAATGTTTGGCTTACATCACAGGCTTCAGTTCAGGAGATCGTGTTGACCTTGAGGTTTTTACTGCTAGATGCTGTTGTGATTAGTTACCAGAAGTTTTTGTTCTACTGGTGTTAATAGAACAGTTACATCTCTGTCCCTTGTTGTAGACATCTCTCTGTATGACATGGCAAGATACTGACGTTGGCCGTTAGGCTCTGCGTTTAAGTGGTGTACTCAGTTCCAAGAAATCTGGGCTTTACAACACCTTCTGTATCAGGTAACAACTTGCAGTGAAATATGAAGAAAAACGCTCCGTACAAAAGCTGTTGCATAAAGAAAAGCTGTTCTTAATCTAGGGACTTGTGCTTCTAATGCTGTCAAGTGTTTCAAATAAGATGTTGGGGAATGGGATAGATCAAGATGAAATTACTGCATTCAGTGTTATGTCTAGGCATAGAGAAGTGTTTTGCTATGTGGTAAATGACTTTTCCTTTTTTCATTTATTCCCCCCCTTTTTTTAATAGCCCCCTTCTGTTCTGCCCAGAAGCAGTACAGCATGGTTACTTTAAAAGACCCATTGGGTAAGCAGCGTGTGATGCTTTTTTTTCCATTGAACTACTGGATCATTGTTGCAAGAAATAGCTTTTCTCCATCTTGTTTGGGTTAAGGAGGCATATTTGATGCTTTCTCAATGCCTAAAAGTAATGGAAAGTTTGATGTTCATGGTAGTGAAATACTGAAGTGGACCAAGATACAAAATTCGGCTGTTAAGGAGGTTTACGAGGTGTAGTTAGTGTTCCGGAAAGCGTGCAGGTGTATTTGTAGCAGGAACAGTGCAGTCATCAACTGTTTTTCCTAGTCGAGAAATTTTGGCCATCTCATTGCAGTAAAATACTCCATCTTAGCAACAGTTGCTATGTGGGACTACCTTTTTAGGCTACGTTGGTACCATTTTAAGATGTGTAAGAGCTCTGCTCTGCAGTGTTCTTGCTGATTCACCTCCTACGCTTGTGAGACTTGACTGTGTAGCTAAGGCTTCCATTTTACATAGAAATTTATTAGTGTAAATTATATTGAAAGGGAGACCAAAGAGCAGGAAACTGCCATCAGTATAGCCAAAGAAGAAATAATTGTGGATTTCGAGTGTGGATGAGCAATTCTTATTAAGCAGGGGAAAAGATAATAAAACCAACAAAAAGCAGTTCTGGTCATACATCATAAAAGCAGAAAATAAGCTGTAGAACAGCTTACAGCACTGCTGTTGCTGCAGCAGGGTAAGTACAAAGCAAACAGAAACCTTTTTAGTGTGGGGAACTGAGTGTGTTTGGCACTCTTTGTACTTATTCAGGTTTGCAGCTGCCTGGAGCCTGGGGAGGCAGGCTGCTCTAACAAAGCAGGCAGCATTGGTCAGTCTGTGTTCCAACTTCTCTGAAGCTTCCAAAACATTTTTTTTCCTTAGTACTGCAGTGACGGAGAACCCGGTGTTGGATTATTTCTTTTTTTCCCCCCGCATAACTGGTTTTTCCTGCTTCCTCATTCAGTTAGTGCTTTTTTGGTATGTGATAGGCCTTGATTTTTTCCTTACAATGTTGCTTGGAAGTTAGAGAGGGGGGAATCGGTGTATTTAGTATTCACCTGTTTGGATCTTCCTGATGAAATTCAGGTAATCCATGCACATCTTGGTGACCATGTTGAATTGAAACAAGGAGCCATAGGCATTGTACTGCAAGCCTCGGTGGCAGCAGCTGTGATGTACAACTACCTTCCTAGGCTGCAGTGGTACCACTGGAAGAAGTACAAAACATTTCACATCCTGTGATAGACATTTTCCTGCTTAAAAGGCTTATGTGCGTGGATTTCCTCCCCTTCCCTTTTCTCACCTCCAGCACACTAGAACTGAGAATTAAAAAAAAAAAGTGTTTGGCTGTTGCTATCATTGGTTTTGTGCTCTGCTTGGTGGTGAGTATTTGTGGCACTTAACCACATGTGACACAAACGTTGACTCCTTCAAGGAGAAACATCCATACGTGTTATGCTGATTGTCGATCACCAGTATTTTCCAATGTTATTTCCTACACAGAACAAAAATACAGTTTCAGAAATTAAAAAAAAACAACAGTGCCTCCCTGAGATTTTATAGCTATGGACACCAAGGCCTTACACCTGTGGTGCTGTTCTAGTGCTTGCAATCTCTCAAACCCTGAAGCCATTTGTAGACGCGTGACTACTGTAACCTGCTTTTCTAAAGGAGAGGTTGGGCCTGCTTTGGGCTCTGACAGTGCTTAAAGGCATAATTTGTAATGATTGTTGTCAACATCAGCTGTCACAGAACAAACAAGTATAAAGCTCCAAAAGAAAAGCTTTCTCTCTTTGACCCAAAGATCCTTGTGTCGTAAGTGGGTGATGAGACAGATGGCAGCAAGGAGGTGGTGGGGACGTATGTGGAGCAGTTCTTAGGAGCCCCACTCGCTGCAAGCAGGTTGGCTACTCATTTTGGAAGCCTTTGTATACGTTCTGCCAGAGGGGGCTTGTGAAAAGGGCTTTGAAGGGATGTAATGCAGCTTTGGATTTTGTTTAGGAGTTGCTCTTAAACAAAGAGCAGAATGGGAGAATTTTGGACAAGTTGGAAGAGATAGAGGGAGAGTGGGGGTTTTGTGTTGCTGGCTGAGTAGGGGTCCAGATCTATGTCAGGAATTTGGTCCCTCTTTTGGTGTTGTTCTTTAAGTGGTCATGATAATAAGTTGAAGTACTTCTATGGCAGCGAAACTTAACTATCAGGCCTGAAAAAGTTGTGTGAATTGTATTGAAGAGCGTTTCTTCTGCTGTAGAGAAATGTCAGCAGAGAAGGAGATTCTGGTGTGTAGCTTTGTCTAGATTTAAACCTGGCTGAAGGTCCATCTATGTAAGAGTTTAGTGCTGAAAGCACTCCTGCTTTGGGTTGCTGCAAACCCAGTCACGTTACCTTAAACCACCTTTAGAGGTGGTTACATCAAGTCAGTGGTTACTGCAATTTGGCTGTAAGAACAATGACACTGCGGCATGTTGGTGCCCTTAAAACAGGAATAGACTAATACAATCCCTGCAGCCTGTTTTTGAGTGTAAGGAGAGCAATGTGGCATTTTTTACAGACCACAAGACTGGGTAATTTGGTGTTCGAGTTTATCATTGGTGTTGTATTTGGTCAGAGATTTAAGTGCATATTGAGCCAGGAGAATGACTGTATATATGGCATCTAAGAGTTCATCAATTCAGACTGGATGGCTGGAAGGGATGGGTAGTTTGGCTTCCTGTATTTTGGAGATGATTAAACCGCAGACAGTTTCCCTTTGTCTTGAGCATAACTTTTATTTGTCCATTTATTCGACTTTTACAAGTCATTAAAATGGGTGAAAAAAACACTATTTCTAGTCTACTTTCTCTGTCGGGCTGTAGCCAGAGGATGGGAGAGTGAGGGTTGGGGTTCTGAAGGTTTTTGTTGCCAGTGTGCAGGTGATGAGTCAGCTGGATGTCTGCACAGAGCAGATGAGCTTTGCATTTCTTTTGCAGATAAATGGAAGGTTTCATTTTTTTAAGTAGTGAAATTGTCATTTAAAAACTAAGCTGTGTAAGAATAACTTGTGACCTGGCGGAGTAAACTGAGGTTACTTGGTGAGAGAAATATATGGAGCAGCAGTCTCATTTTGGAAGGCATATACAAACTTAGGTAATACAGGGTAACCTGCTTCCAGGTTATTTAAAGCCCCAGCTGAGGAATTGGTGGTGTTTTACACGTGACTTCCCTCTTCTTTTTTGAGGGTTCTGGTACCTCCCTGCCGTGTGCCAACCTGCTGTCTGCTGCCATTTTCAAAGTACTCTTGCAAGAGCTCAGTGTGGGCAGATAGGCTTGTCACACCCAAGGCAAGCAGAGGGCTGGCAGACGTAATTCCCTTCGTCTCCAATGTGCTTGAGCTTTTTTTTACACAATTTTTAAAATTATTGAAACAAGTCAGTATTTATCTGGTTCTCTCGTTAAAATAGAAAGTGAAAAATTATCATTACATTGTCTTAAAAATCAAACAAAATCAGACCAAAGTGGTTGCTTCAGAAACCTCCTAGAATTTCAATAAGGATTATTTCATATAGTTGCCTTCATTTTTTTTCCCCCCTACAGATGACGACTTTGATCAATTTGATAAGCCTGGCGCAGAAAGGTCTTGGAGAAGAAGAGCTGGAGATGATGATTGGGACAGGTGGGTAGAATATTTCATGTTTAGCTTCTGTATTACATCGCTGTGTTTTGCTGTTCTGGCATTTTGTATTCTAATATTTACAGTAGTGAACTTTCAGATACTAATGAAGATGTTGGTTGTTACGCATGTGTCAGCAGATGGTAGACTGTGCCAAATGTATATTTGTCTTGAGGAATTTAGAGAGCACTATGAAGAGATGCCATTTAAAATTAGATAAATATAAAGCATTTCTGGTATGTGATTAAATTTACAATAAGAGCCCTGTTTTTCCTCTGAATTTTTAGTAGGGTCTTAATGATTGGCTTAAATAGATTTTTTTTCTGGTACTTGAATTCGAGAGGTTTTAATGTTTAAATTCTTATCCTCAAAATCTGAGGGTAATTGAGCTTACATACAGGCTGCTATTGAAAATACAACTGCTATAAAGATTTAGAAGTATGCATGAACTTGGTTATTTTCGGGGAGAATAAATGCATATCCTTTTATGTGAAGGCACTCTAGCTGCAAAAGATGAGTCTAGCTGCTGGCTAAACTTGTCTGTCCTTTCTGGTAGGAAACGTTTCACTTCTTGTTAAACTGCTTTATTATTACTTCTTTTTAGTAGCAGAGAAGCTTGTTCAGACCTTGCCAGTGGTCAGTGTGTTTCATTGTAAAAAGAGGAAAAAAAATGGAATAGAACTTGTCTTATCTAATAATCGCTCCTGTGACGCTGGTAAACAAATTGTACTGTAAGTAGTTTTCCATTGAGCTGAGCCCTGGGAGTGAACCAGCTACTGTACACTTATTGTCATTCCAAAGGGATTAGTTTCCTCTTCCATGCTTTCCTGCTAGGTTAAGTAGTTTTCACTGCTGTAGGAGATGAGGAAGAATGAATAAGGAACTCAGACGATATCTTGAATGTACAGTTTGTTCTGCTGCTCTGAGGGATATCTGCTGCGCTGTCATGCCAGCACAGTTGTTTGCGAGTTGGATGGTGAAAACTGCATCAAGGAACTGATCTGCTTTGAGAATGCAATTAAAATAATTTGTTCAAGCTACGTCACTGTACTGTGCAGCCTCCCAGCCCCAGAGCTGTGGTGTCATGCTTGAGGTAGCACAGTACACCCCAGAATACTAAAGCTTGTATCACAGGCAAATGCTTTTGTATTAAAATATGACTTTCTGAAATTTTACCTGTACAACTGACTTAATGGTGTGAATAGGTGGGCTTTTAAATGTTGGTTGGTCCCATTTTTTTTTCAGCTGCCCTATTCTTACTACTGTGGAAAATATGGAAGAGTCAAACAACTGTTCTTTCGGAAGAAGTTGTGAACTTGTTGCTGGAGGTGAATGCCCTGTGACAAAGCTATTTTTATAGGACTTGAGGAAGGCTGTAGGGCGTTTTCATAAAGTTGAGACTTGGAAGCACACAGTTTTAGAAGAAAGTTCTTTCATTTATGTGCTTGTTTTTCTTGTTATTAGCTAGGTGTAATTAGAAATGATGAATAATCATGTTTTGTTTATTCTTGAGTGCAATTGTAAGGGAAGTTGTTCTAGGTGCAGTGCTAAAGATTCCAGAGTTTCATCTTGCTAATCGTCTGAGAAAATATTTTTTTTACAACTTTATCTGATAGAATATTATTTCATTTGCAAGTGTGTTGGAATTATTATTGTTTTAATGATAGTTCTTGCTAGATAGCAAAGCTATCTTTTGGACATGTTAAGTTCTGTGGTTGTCTGGGCAGCTGTAAATGCCTTACCCCTGGGTATGTTGTTGCCTAATGTAACTGAGTTTTTCTAACTACTGGCCTAGTTCAGTACAGGGCCCAGCTTATTGAATGTGGCAGGGGGAAAAAGCTGAATGAACTCAGTAGACCTGTTTGGTTTTTTGGTCCCTCATACTTAGTTTTGCAGCCTAAATCGCTTTTAAGCAGTGAGAGTGAGGGAGTTAGGCAGTTAGAAAAGAGCTGATCACTGATGTGTTGCTTTTTAACTGAGTCCTGCCTCGCAGACGTTTCAACCATTTTGAATTTCCATATATCTTTCTGTTCCCAAACACTGGAGGGATAGCTGAGAGGTGGAAGGCCCCTGTTATTTTGGAGTACAAATGTAACATTGTTCTTGGAGAATTTTTCCCATTACCCTTTTTTATTACAAATTCTTTTCCTAAACACTTGTTCTCGCTACTGCTCATGTTTAATGAGGCATGCTCATGAAATCAGAGGCCAGAAAGGCCCATATAGTCTGATGCGTTTATCACGGGCTGTGAACTTAAACATTTATCTCTCTAAGTAGCCCAAAGCTTGGGTTTGGGAAAAACGAGCTTTTCTGATGCTATTCTGCGAGATGACAGGAGTGATTTAATAGTTGATTTTTGTAGAAATTAATGTGTTCTGACCCTTTTCTGAGACAATTCATTTTTCTATACTGGCAGAAATCTTTTCCCTTTTCGTTGTTTCTCTTTTCGTGTTATTTTCTCATCCTGATTTGGCGAGCGTAATGTATTCAGTGAGGGGAACATTGAGTATTGGGAGGTGAGGAAGGGCAGGCAATGGGTCTGTCTCTTCTGACAGCAGTGAACTAGATTATTTTTGCCCTGTTTTCCTAGAACTGCAGTGTTGGAAAGACCTTTGTGTCTTGATAGTGAGGATTGGTTGCCTTTGGAACTGTCACAGATGTGTAGTTTTATTTTAGTATAATTTGTATTGTATGACTTTGTGCAGTATTGGCTTCCAACAGTCTGGTTTTCTATGCTAACTGAAGATCTCCTAATATTTGTGTGTGGGTTTTTTTTGTTTCTTTAAATAAATCTGGTAATTCTGGTCCCTCTCTGATATGTAACTTCAGGTTTAGCTATGTTAGAAGAAACTTGAGATAACGTCTGCCTTACTGTTCAGGCTTTTTGCTGTTACTTTGTTAATTCAAAAATTACCAACATTGATTTTTCTTCGAAATTATTAGTGCAAATGGTAAATGTCATTGTACGAATAAGCCTTCTGTTGTCATGAGCTTCACTTAAGTGCTAGTGCAAATTTTTTGGATTGTCCTGTAATAAGTCAAAGGTTTAAAGAAACTCTAGAATATGCATGCAGTTACATCTATTGACCAAATGTCTTAAAGAAAACAAAACCAAAATGCATCAAGGATTTTTTTGTAATATACTGAATAGCCCTAACTATATTTAGGTAATGAATTTAATTTTTCATTATCTTTCCTTCTGACTTGATATTCTTCCTAGCTGAATTTGCTTTTTGTCTTTGAACGTTGCTAGAACACACGCTCTTGCTGTCTATTTGATTTACTTTTGTGCAGCTTTACTAAAAGCTCTCGGTGGTGGACCATGGTGCTGGGAAGTCTTCTCCAGTCTTTGTGCTTTTGTCAGATTACTGATTTTGTGCTGAAGAGATCAGTGCCTTTTTCCTACCTTAGGTTTGGCTAAAAATTCTTTCAGAACCAGTTCTGTTATGTAGAGTTTTCTGCCTCAGAAATAAAGGGCTTCAGTGCTAGTCACTTTACTCTTTAGGATGTATGTGTCATATGTCCCAATTTTTGTTTAATATTGCAGTGAACACAGAGCAGTTGCTGGTTGTTAATGTTCAGACATTCCTGGAACTGTTTGAGATAAGTATGGAGAAATACTGTGTGCTGGTGATAACATCCTATTTAGTGATGATGTGGAATACAGTCAGTTCTCTCAGATGTTTTTTTTCATTCATTATCTGTACATCAGCTAGGTCTTAAAGACATGTACCCATCACTGTCTAGCACTAACATATGTCTTGTGATTGGCTTCCTCAATTACTCCTCTGTCATTTCAGGTATTCCTGTGTCATCCTAAAGAAGTCTTACACATAATTACTGCAGTATTAATTTCCTCTTAGCTCCTTTAGAAGAGTAGCAAACACGCTTTTTCTTGTGGACTCAAGTATAGTGAAATCTATCTTTAGTTCCCATTCTCACTTTGGGGTGTTTATTTTTTGTCATATCTAAAGCCTATGTTGTTTTTCTTTTTTAAGGTCTGCCAAGACACACAGGTTAAAATAGGTTGCCATTCTTGAATTACAGCTCATATTTAAATCACTGCCATCTTATTTTAGTATTAGGATATGTGTCTTCTGATATGAGCATTTGTCAGTAATAAATATTTTCTATAGAAGGGGGAATCTCTCTATTTCTGGCACTGGGCTGAAGGCAGAATGAAATTAATTAGTTTGGATCTTAAATAGTGAGACTGTAGTTCTTCGTGTTGCATCCTCTTTATGGAAGAGACTGTATGTGATGGAAGAAGTTTAGTGAGCCAGGTATTTTTGTTTTCTGAATTCTTAGCCACTCTCAAAGAGGTACTGAGCCATACATTTGTTTTCTGTCATCCAGCAAAGGTCTGTTTGACTGAACTGACTTTATTTCTGCCTCCTGAATTTGGGGGCATTTATAAAAAATCTAGGCCTTACCACCTCTCAAGCCAGGTGGCCTCCATGCGCCTCCTTCCTGAAATGCAGCTGGGACCTCGTGGTGGCCTGGAGGCTGAGTTGTGCCTACAGCATGTGACTGTCCTACCTGCTGCTTCTGTAGGGAAGTGGGAAACAACAATTTGGACAGTATGCCCAAATGGCCTTGAAGAGGAGGAGGATCTAGCTGTGTCTTATATGTCTGCACTTTGTCTGGGTCTGTGTATTGTATCATAATTGGAGGGATATGGAAAGGAGGTCATCTGAAAAGGAAGTGTTTGCACAACAATAGTGTAACTTAATGTGTTTCAGATTTAACATCTTTTTCGGCTTGCTGAATGCTTTGTTAAAAGGAAAGCTTTATGTGGAGTCAGTGACAAATCTCAAGTTAGTTTTTTAAGTCATGTATGGTGCTTATTTCTGTTTTCTAAGGTTCAACTTCTCAAAATTTGTTATTATTTTCCAGTGAACTTGATGATGATTTGCTTGGAGAGGATTTGCTCGCTGGCAAAAAGGTAAGAGAGATGCATTAAAGTTAATTGTTACAGGTACTGAAATGTGAATCTTGTTCAGCTCACCCACTTGAGTTATTTGATATGTCCATATGTATCATATGGTCACCTCCCTAAAGCCTGAGAGCCACATTGCTCAGGTATCAGATCTGCTGTCTTGCCAGAGCACTTTCAATCTAAAGTTCTGCTGCTTTTGTGAAATACTTCTAAGTCTGGTGATTTTAATATATTTTTTTTTCCTGAGGTAGCATTTCTCCTTGTACCACACAGATCCAAAAAAAAAAAAAGAATGGCTCTCAATCAATTTATCTGAAGCTAAGATTGTATTAATATATATATGTATGTATGTGTATATATATGCTTCCTGCAGCTGGTCAGGATTCCTGAGAATTAATTTCAACTGCCAGTTTCCTGGCTATTAAAAGCTATTTGTCAAAATATCAGTACTGTTGTGCTGCTCACTCCCAGCAGTGTTATACAGAGAGCTGTTTGAGGTGCTCTGGTACTTTCTGGGTGGTGAGTGAATAAAAAAAGCAGTCAGTGGTGTCTATTAAATATCCACCCACTGTACTTCATTTGCTACTTCTTTACATAACAAGTAGGCAGAGGATTTTCCTTTCTACAGTAAAGGATGGATGTGGGAAGAGCTAGTGTTGGAGAACATAAATGAGCTTCCTTATGACTGCTCTAGACTCTTCACTCTGTTGTATGTTTCCTAAATGGAACTGCACGAAAGATTGGATTGCCTGTTTGGATTTGCCTGATACCTGCAAGAGTCAGGGCTTCTGTTTGGGAAATCAAAACTGGCTGGTCACCTCTTTCTCCTCTTTATCTGCTAAATGAGTTCCATTAGAAAATAGTTCTTAAAGTTATAGCTGGTGATGAATAGATTTAAAAAGCATGGATCTGGTGAAAGCTGAGTTTTAATTGATGTAGCTTCACACTCTAAATGTTAGAAACTAGCTTTGTGAAATTATTTTGTAAGTAATCCCCGCTAAGGATAGGAAATCCTGTAGACTAGTTTGCTGGATATCAAAAATGTAGTCACTTAACATTAAATCTTTGTAGTTGAAACAAAGTTGATAAAGCTACTTACTAAAATTTGTCTGTATGAATATAAAGCGATACTAGATTTCTCCAATGTATTACGTGTTCTTTTGCTTTGCTTAGTCTTATTTTCAATTTTTCAGAGCTCTCAGCAGTATCTCTGGGTATGGACTTAGATGGTGGAGTAGTAATAGGTTTCTCAGGAAGTTTTCCCTGAGCTATTTAGGCTAAACTTGCTTCTACTTAATCTCATCCAAGTAGTTTTAGATAAGTCTACCCTTGTGTAACCTTTCTGCCCCCATTACTTCAGGGGGATGGAAATAATGTTGCTGAGCAAAACTGTAGTTATCTCTTCCTACAGTGTAATTATTTAAAACAAAATAAAACAGAATAAATATATGAAGCAACTGAAAATACGATTAACAAATTAGGAGTTCAGAAAAGGCGCAATATTCTATTATTTCTTCAATTCACTTGAAAACTACTTTATCAGTGTTCTTAATAGCATGACATAAACACTTTGTCAGTGTTCTTAATATCATTATATCATTTCTCCAGGCTCCTAAGTATCTGCTCATTAAAAAAAGAGCAATTCAGTATTTTTTCTTGACTTGCCTAATGTATCAGGGTCACAGAGCATTTTAAATAATGCCAACCTTTCTCTCATCCTGGTATTTCTTCAAGTGAATTGTCATCTTTATCTATATTTGAAAATACCTCAGTGAATAGTCTTGATAGCTGGGCAGATTTGAGTTTTGGAAATTTCTGTTCAACCATCAAACATTTATGTGCAGATCTGTTATCTCAAGTGGTATATTTTTTCTTGTTGAATTAGGTAATTTCATTGAAGATCCTCATTAAAAAAATAACAACAACTTAAACTCAACACTAAGTAGGTTCTATAGTTTGTATCCATATTTTATGCTCATGATTGACTTTTTCTGAAACCTAGAATCAGTCAGACTTGTCAGATGAGGAGCTGAATGACGATCTTCTGCAAAGTGACAATGAAGAGGAACAAGAATTTGGGTATCTTTTCTAAATCCTGTATTTTGAATAACTATTATGCTATATGTATAACCTATATAAGTTTTTGACTACTACTACTGATAATAACTCAGTTTAGTAATTACTAGTTATATACTTTAAGTAGTTTTGCTTCTTATTCAATCAACTACTTTAGTATATGTATATATGTGTTCAGTGGCATTGTTAACGTGTCAGTAAAATTATGCTTATTTATTTAAATCTAATAAAATTAATGTAACCCAAATCTAAAAAAAAAACATCCAGAAAGCTTAAAGAAGAAACCATGTCATTTCCTATGCTATTTAGAACTGTTTGTAAATACTTACACAGCTCTTGTTCTGTGCTTTTTCTGTTGTTGTAGGCTTTTATCTCTTGTTTTTTGCTGGCATCCTGCTTTAAAAAATGTATCTTACTGCCTGAAACCCTGAGGAGAGGATCTCCATAGTTTCTAAAGCATGAACTGTGGCTTAAATATTTGTGTACTGTACAAAGCAGGGGAAATCTGTACGGGGTCTGTAGGATTGAGCAGGGCTTTACTTCCACGGGAGTTCAGTGAGGAACTCACCCTGTGAACACTCCATGTTGATATAGACCCAGCACTTAATTATGGGCACTACAAATCAAAAGTCCTGATAGTTTCACGTTTCAAGCCGGTCTAAAAGGGATTAGAAGATGCTTCTGATGCAGAAGTGATGTAGTATCACTGCTGCTTTTAGTTGTCTCCGTCTTTCCTGGCTGCTTATCCTTGTATGTGTCATGTTGTGCAGCTGTATGTTCTTAAGGGGTATATTCATGTCGCTCTGAGATCTCCTTTCTATCCTTGGCATGGATTAGGATGAGGGACATCTCCCTGTATTGGATCGGTGAAGGTGAGGTGAAATACCTCACCACTGAGACCATTAATCTCTCTAGTGGCTGCTGTTCTCCTCCCTGGAGCAGTGAGAGTTGGAGTGTTCCCTTCAACGTGTGGGGAGTCCCAGTTAGTCCTTGCTGTTTCTCCTCTGGATTTCCTCCTTGTGGGCCATGGGCAGCAGGGATATGACTGCACTAGTGCTGAGGAAGTACCAGGAGTGTGATAGTATTACCCAGTGGAAGTAGATCTCTGCATTTTTAGCAGCTTTACTGCATTTACTGCCTTGGTCCACTCCTCTCTCTTTGTTTCCACTGAAACTCATCTATTCTTCTGTATTTAGAAGGATAATGATAATCCTGCATAATGTTTTGGTTATTGTATTACATCTTCTCCATCTGATAGATGCAAATTGCTCAAAGCTGCCTGGAACTTCTTCCCCCAGACTTATGAAAATAGTAAATAATAGGAATGTAATCTTAAAAAAAAAACACACACAAAAAAACCCCACACAATCTTTGTTTTCCTTGTACCCAGAACTCTCAAATCAGTAAGAGCTTTTTCTTCCTGCTTTTATAACTGGTCTGCAGTTGGTGGGTCGCTCTTCTGTGTGTTGATGACAGTTGCTATTGTAAACAGTAAATTCTGAGCTTTGCTTTTTCTGCAGATAATAACCTTCCTGTTTTTCATTTTGATTGCTTTTTTCATTGTCTGTGCAAGTGCTGTTTCTAATCTTAAGTCTTAGGCATACATACATATTTGGAAATTTGACTATATATTTTACATTAAGTAGGACATGAAATCTGTCATAAAATGTAAGGTTGGATTCAAGGTAATGAAGAAGGAGCAATATTAACACATTTAATAAGAAACTAATTTACCAGTTTATTTTGAGAGTTTGGGAAAACAGATGCAATTATAGTAATTTTGTGGATTTTTTGTTAGTCTTGGAATTAAAATTAAATCCAGCCTGCTTTGGTTACTGAGCAGGACTTTTGCCAGTTTGACCTGTTAAACCATCTGGTTGGTTTAATTCCCCTGGTCAAATAGCCTGCAGTTCACGATAAGCTGCAAGACAGTATGCATTATGAAAGTATGGCATGGAGTCAAATAGCGTGTGAGGTATTATTTTGTCTACCAACTTAGAGAACGTGTGTCTGCTGGCTTTGTTTTGCTAAGTCTTTGTGAGTACACTTGACTATTATATTTCAACCTATGAATCTTTTTCCCCTATACTATAGTTCCCAAGGTGTCACAGTTAGCCTCAGTGCTACTTCTGGCTTACTTACATCCTACGAACTCTCTGAGACCATCAACGATGAATCAATAGAACATGAATCTGAGTACGACCAAGGGGAAGATGAAATTGGTTACGACAAATCTGAAGCACCTGAGGAGTACGCTTCAGAGTATGCAGAGGAAGGACATTATGAAGGCAATGATCCTGAACTGACAGAAGACCAAATAGAATATGGCGAAGAGCCTGGAGAAGATGATGAAGTGCTAGACCTTGAAATCAATGAACCCCTAGATGAATTTCCAGTGAGTTTCTTTCTATTGTATCTTCAAAGATAACGTTGCTTCATGTGCATAGGGTTTCAGACTGATTTGAAATCTGTTTACCTCCCTAGGGAGTAGGGGAAATTAGACCTATTATCACTGTCTGCCAGTTTCTTTATCTAGGCTGTGACAAAGTTTGTGTTGACAGCTTGTTTGGCGGTAGGTAATGCTCCTTTGTCATGCTGGAAGGCAGTTGAGAATCATGACCTTGAGGATTGTATCCTTAAGGAAGAAAACAGCTTTGTGTGGTGGAGATACACTGCCAATTGTTAGAAGTACTTAATGCAAAAGCTTTTATCCAGGCTTTAGACAAGATCTGATAAAGTCCTTCGAAGGTGAAAAGATTATTGACCTGCTAAAGACATCTTTAAGGTGCTAATATCCCAAAGTGATTGATGTCCTGCTTGTTCATCCTTTTTGTAAGTGAGAACTGTCTAAACCTGAATAAAGAGATTGGAGGTTAGTTCAGAAAATGTCACCTGCATAATTTGGTATAATTTAAACTGTGTATTAGAGAACACATGGTGCCTTTAATTGCTAGTTAAATAATTCAATTTTAATTAAAACTGTATGCGAGATGCCTTAAAACCTCAGCAAACTTTTTCTCTACTTTATTGTTGATGATTGTACAGAGTTGCTCAGAATTGTGCACAATGTAACTCAAATAATGGCAGAATCTTATAAGAATATTTACGTTTTCGATGAGCTAAAACCTGATATTAACATAAGTGTGCTATAGGCACATATTTCCTTTGGAAAGAAATTACTGCAGTTTTTTGTTTATGAATTTGTAATCAAAGGATATGAAATACAGAAGTAGATGGGGTAAGCAGTAATAGATAGGATCTTTATGATGACATTGGGATATGAAAATGTTTAGGTTATAATATTGGTAATATTGAAATTGTCTAGTTAAAAGCCCTAGTGATTATAACATATATGATCTGTCACTTATAGTTGAGAATTCTTATACAATACCTCTCTTCCAGTTCTGGTAACAATAACAATCAATGCGTATAAACACCTTTTCTTGACAGGTTTGTGTTTCTGTAAAGTTTGCCTATGTCTTTTCATCTTCTTGCATTATCCTTCTAGGATGAAGATTACATGCAGTCATATAATGAGGAAGCAATGGGAGAACAAGAATATACAGCTGACGAGGAGCTGGAAGAACCCCAGACAATAACAAATGAATCAGAAGAGGTATGTTGTGAATTTAATGGACAATCAAATTAATGATTTTTCAGAATTTGATTTTCTAGAATTGTGAATACCGGTGGGTAAGAGCTGATGCAGCTTTGCCAATGTTGGATTATTAGTGGCATTACTCTTTACATAGGATGAGCATCTATATTATCAGGTATTTTTAAAAAAAATAAAAAGTCTGCCCCTTGAGCTGAAAATCAAAAGGGAGAGTTCACAGTGACAATATTTCACCTTGGCTTCAACCAGGGATGCTTTTCGGTAGGAGAATGATAGTAACGCTGTGTCATATTTAGGTTGTCTTTTAAAATCTCAGGTAGTTATGGTGCATTGTTTTCCAGACAGATAATTCACTGCTGTTGGGAGTGTATAGCTCTCAGGTATCCCATTTTGAGGAGCATGAACATGAAACGTTCTGTATGTTAGAAAGGCAAAGACCCAACTGTTGTTTTGAAAGAACTTATAGTGGGACAGATTTTTTTATGAAGTCTATTTTAATTCTTTGATTGGGAAAGAAGATGAGTTCCATCATTTGCAAAAAGAGCTTATGCCAAAAGCTGTCAAGTATATGTTCACTCGTTATAGCCTGAAACAGTGGTATCATACCTGTTAGTAATTTGCAGCAAGCTTTTGGTGTGGATTGCAAAGGGATTTTTTTTCCTTTCCCCACCAGGAATCCATTTTCATATTACTTTTATCCAGTTCTTAATTAAATAGGATTGAGTGTAATACCTGCTGAGAAGTGCAGTCAGAGTGTGTTCCCTCTTTGGAGCCTGAGCTCATCAGAAAATTAATTCCTCAAAGACAAACCAGCATTCTTCTGTAAGGTTCTAACAAATCGGTGTGCTGTGATATTCTTTAGTTGCATCATAATGATAATAAACCAGCATTCTTTGATAGAGGAACAGAGACACATTGAAAGGATCCCAACTATCTTGTTTGCTCTTTCTCTGTGCAGTCGTGACAATCTATACCAAGTATACCTTAAACTTAGCTTATTTCCTAAAAATTAAATCTACCCTTCCAAAAAAACTTTACAACATTTAGAGAACTATTTTTTGTTCATTCACGGAATAAATGGTTTCCACCTGGTATATTATAAGCAGTCTGAACTTGTTCATCTCTGCAGCCACAGGCTGAGAGCATTGTACATTATGTAAAATTAAGTACATAGCTGTCCTTCACTGTCAAACTGACTGCTTTAAAAAAAACACAGCTTCATTTTTTAGACTATAAACTAGTCAGTTCTGTAATAAACGTTGTCTAATTTTGTCTAATTCAGAGTTAAATTCCTTTCATTTGAAAGGCACCATTAACACATTTTTAATAGACTTTGTTAATAGAACTTTTAGAGAACTTGTTCATCATATAATGTCAATGTGCTGTCTGCATCTTTATTCCGTTGATCTCCATTCTGACTCTGTTCAGGCTTGCAGATTTCCACAGTTTTACTTCCAAAATAGTACTATATTTTAATTCCTTTATTATTCCAGATGTATCATATTTACACTTGTTTTTAGGCTCTCAGCTGGAATCTTTCGATGAGGATACTGCAAAGTATGCACTCTTGTATGTGACACTTAGGCCTCCAACACCAATTTTTTTTGAATGTTATGTAACAGGCATTCTTCATTAAATCTCATAACATTGACAGCTTGTAAACAAGGGTAATCTTTGGCATTCTCCTGTAGGAAATACAGGGCAAGAATAAAGGTGTAGTAGATGAGGTACAAATAGATAGCATTGTCATGTTTTTGATTGAGATTTGGCGTCTGAATAATGGAGAGAGAGCTGACAGAGAAAAGTGTTTTGCAGCTTTGTATTTTTAGCAGTTTTCACATTACAAAAATAGAGCATCTTACTATACTGCATGAAGAATTTTTTTTAAGTCAAGAGAAAAGCTGACTGGCCATAGGATTGGAACTTGATGGCGGGGAAACTGATGAAGCAGGAAAGGGAGAGAGACCTGTTAGGGGCACTCAGGTGGGAGGAAGGGGCAGGAAAAGTTTATCCTTATCTACATCAGTTTCAGGTCATAGTTTTTCACTTGATATTTCATTTGAAAATGTGCTTAAAACTTGGATTTGAAAATGTGCTTAAAACCTTGAAAACCCTAGCAGCGCTTGTGAAAATGTTTCTTCCTTTATAAAGTATAAAGGAAATCTCAATACCAAGATGTTTCAGCAGCAAATAAATTTGGTAAAGCTGTCAGTTACATGAGTTATGTCCTAAATACTTTATAGAAGAATGATACCACTAATTATTTCTACGAAATATTCATAAAAATGTGACTGCCTAAAATCAAATTCATAATTTCTTTATCATTTTAATATTGGAACTAATCTCCTATGAAGTCTATGATGGACATACATTCTCATTGTATGAATTTAAACCATGTCTTGGCTTGTGCTGATAAGAAATGATGAGGACTTTGATCAGGAACATATTTCATGAAGAAATGCTGCATACTTGTTTCCTTTTGGTAAAATGTATACAAAAAAAAAAGCCAATGTCTGTGTTTGTCATAAGATTGTTCCATCTGTGTTTAATCAAAACTCATGCATTTTAGTTCTTTTGCTCAAGTTTGAAGATGAGATCTTTCAGCCTGGAAGTAAATGATGACAAAGTTCAAGTCAGAACAGTCAAACTTTAAATGTTCAGGAAACATTTAGAAACTCTTAGGTTTGTCTTTTATTCCCATTTTGCATCTGTGACATGGACTTTTCCTTGGAATAGATGTAACATCATCCTATCTGATCTGTTTATCTCTCAGTCCCTTAGGACTGAACAACTGCTGCTGTGAGCAAACAACCAGGGGCTACTATAGGCCAGCGATTTCATTCAAGTTTTTATCTTGCTTTTTTTTTTGTTATTCTCAGCTTTTCTCTTGACTTAAAAAAAAATCATTGTAATGTTCCATGTGGAAGGGATCTGGTTTAACCTTATGACACTTAGCCTGGTTTGTGTATTTTAGCACTCTGGTAAAAGCTTGCCAATCCCATGCTTAGGATCCTGTGCTAAGATCAGCATACATCACACTGATTAGCATTTTCTCCTGCTTTCCTTGGGCTTCCTACGTCTGTTATCAGTCCTGCAGCTGCATGGTAAACTGGGCAGGAGCACTCATTCTTGCTCTGTAGCAGATCGTAACCCAGCATGGGGACTTCTGGTGAATGACTGGGATTTATGGCATAATTATCTAATGAGCGTGGCAGAAAACTTTGACCTTGTGATAGGGGAAAGGTCATTGTTTTTTCCCTATAATGAAAAATCAGTAAAGCTCTTTGATAGCTTAGTACAAGGTGTCATAATGGGAAACGTTAAGCTCCCTTTGAGGAGAGCTACTAAGAAGCCTTGGCTGACTAGTCCAGTCAAGTGACCTCAAGTGGCTGTTCAAGGACTGTTGATGTGTATGTAGAGATATTCATGATTAGCTAGTATTAAACAGAATCCTTTAAGTACTATTAATTCTGTGCCTGTGCTCATGTCCTTTCCTGAATGAATTTCTTCTGAAATTCTGTATATCTATATACTGTAATATTGGGAAAATAACTCATCCTATTATGCTGAACTATATAAAAGATGATCAAAAGAAGTCTTGCATGCTACAACTATTGTACAAATCGCAGGGGAAGGGTGTATGCTCCTACACAGCTCAGATAACCTTTCCTGTAGCTATATGTAGAGAACATATGGTTGGCTGTCAGGCATGTTTGTGTCTCCATCACAGCTAATATAAATCCCTCAATAATACGTATAATCAGACTTGGACATGGGTCAGTTAGCATTCTCAACGTTGCCTTTTCCTTGGTGCTTGTTTTTTTCATTAGCTCCTTTGATTTTTTTTTTGTCTTTGTTTAATGCTTGTGTGGCTGTTGTTTGGTAATAGGTGGTGAATAATGTGAGGTACACCCGAAAGACTACAGAATTGATACAAGTGGCTAAGAAGAATAAAGTTACACTGCTGTAGGAAAGTTGAATAAGTATTTCCTTGATGTTGCACAGGAAAGTAGTTATGTACTCTGTTACGACTTGCATTTTTTTTTTCAGATTTTTTTTCCTCCAGAATAAATAAATACTGAAAGGCAGCAGTTTCCATAGGTATTTTCTGTAGCATTTCATTAGACCATGTCAAGATTTTTCAGGACAGTGCAGACCACATTAAGCATTCGGTAGTCTGAGCCACACATAGAGCCTTGCACAAGTAAGTTTTGCACTCATAGATGAAATTATGTAACTGAGACCTGGCTTTGATGAATAAAAAGTGGAATCCCAGCACAGCTTTAAAGAGGCACGAAGGTAGAAAATGGATGTGTCTGGGGTTTATGTTCTAAAGTAAAAGCAGGAGGCTCAGAGCAGTGAGAGCTCATTTCACGAAACAGCTGCTTCGATTCAGACTCCCAAATCAAGATCCTGAAGGGAGAGTCCTTAAAGACAAGCATCAGAACAGTAAAATTATGGGTTTTATGATATTTTAAAGCATAGATTTGATGGAGGTTTTGCTGCTCCTTTCCCTTCTGGGAGTCTCTCTTTTGAAAGTAAAATTCTAACTCTCTCTCTCCCCCTCTTTAATTGTTGTTTGTTTTTATTAAGCAATGTTAACATCTCTTCCCTTTCTAACATGACTCCTTTGTTCCACAAGTTTCAACTGCCTTTCCTCTGAGGTGCTTTGATTTTCCATGGATATGTTAATCAGACCAGTTGTTCTCAATTTGGCTTTGCTTTTGAGGCTTGCATTTCTTTCAGTCTTGAAGGATTTTCTTTGCTTGTGATCCTATCTGTTGTTTTTAACTGTGCTATTTGATGATAAAGTGTGTTTATAAAATACCTCTAACAGATATAAGGCTTAAAGGTTTGTGTAAACTGAGACTGTTATGTTAGCTATATCTTTAAACATTTTTCCAGTCAGGAAGTACAATGCTTGGATATGTGCCTAGAATGGATAAAATACAATCTGAGATAAAGAGATGGCAGGTTGAAAATAAGGTGGGATCAGTAGCCCATTAAAGCCCAGTAACTAAGCATTCAAATCCTATCTTTACCAGGTGGAAGCTGCTGAAGCTTTGAATTTGAGTTCTTAGTGTGCTGTCTTTTCAAGTTGAAACTGTCTTGCCAGATCCTGTCTCTTCCTATATCATGTTTCATGTGTTCTTGTGAGGAAAATTGCTGTCTTTTCTACTATTCTGCTATTTATTCTATTTCTTGGTGTTTGACTTAATATCTATCTGTCTACATGACTGACATGCTTTGCCTTTTTCATATAAATTACTGCACTGATCTGGTTAATTAGAAGATTAAACCATTTCTTGCGTGTTACATTTCACTCACTTTTTAACTGTCCTCAAGCAACATAGAAGTTGTGATCTATTTAGCAGCTTTACAAAGGATTAGATTGCATGTGCAGGCTCTAAGAAATGAGCAAGTAGGCTTCTACAAAAAAAGCCAAATCTACAGTAACCAAATACTTTATGAAAAATCATACTGTATTAGAACATTTCTAATTTTCAATTCTAGAAATCAAATATAACTTGTGTAATGTTCTGAGCGTTAATTTTATCTTGCCAGCACAGGGCAATGACATTTATTTATATATTTTAATTTGAAGGTGAGGAATCCATTTTCATTTGGGAATTTTCATCTGAATAAATGTTCTCTGTTACAGAGAGAATTGGAAAGTAAATGAGTACAAGGGAATAGCATTCCAATATACAAGTCTAGTATATTCAAATTTTATGCAATCCTTCTCTCCGTTCTCTTCATCATTTGCTGAATTAAAACTGGGAAATAGTCAAGGAGTAGAAAAAATAAGGACAAGTACAATTATGTGTACCTGGAGGAATAAAATTGAGAAATGTGAGGTTATCTATATTTTTCTACAACACGCTATGAGCAGTTGTAAGCAAATTTTAAAAAATAATGATTGTGTTTGGGTTATATGAATCTGGTTGTGTCCCAGGCTTGCATCTTAGTCAAATCAGTGATGGAATGTTACTCTGCTACTAGTGAGGTAGCGGTTCTAATTGGAGATTCCACCTGCCCTAGAGTATTGGATGAAAGTAAGTTTTCTTGGTAGATATTACACAGATGCAGAACATATAATGAATTGTATATGTGTATTTACATTGCTAAAGCTTTAATATTCATTGAGTTTTTGTAAGACATAATGCCAGTAAAATTTGTACAAAGGGACATTCAAAAATGCATTGTCTTCTGAATCTCACTGATGACAAGAAAGTAGATTTTTTCAGTTTGCATATCCTCTGTATTTTGTGATTCAGGCAGCTATTGAATCTCTGGAACTTCAAGATGAGACAAAAGAGGAATCTGATGAAGAGGAGGATGATGATGAAGAGTCTGGACGATTACGTTTCAAAACTGAACGGAAAGAAGGAACGATAATTAGGCTCTCAGATGTGACAAGAGAAAGGAGAAACATTCCAGAAACTTTAGGTGAGATTCTGTGGCAATGGACTATGTTGAAGAGCTATAATAAAATAAGCTAAAAGAGGTTTTCTAGAACTTTCAGGAATGATTTTGGAAAAAGATAGAACAGCCTTTTTCTAACTTAGACCGGCATAAATCCAAATTGTCCAGAGTCATTTGTAGTGTCTGTCTCCTTGGTGGTAATGTTTAAGCTTACAATATTTTGAAAACTAGCACAGTGTTTGTTCACTGACGCTTTTGTGGTGTCTTTAAAAGCTTTCGTGTTTTCAAGCGGCAGCTGTCTGATCTCTGTTTCACTGCTTATTGTGGTGGAATGTAATTTAAGGAATTCCTTCAGACTTCATTGCCTGTAAGATTTTCATTTTATAACACAGATCTTGTTACTTCTATTCTGCTGTCAGATACCTGTATTTTACAATTTTTCCCCTTAGGAATGTGAGGGTGTTACAAACCTATTGTGTTCCCCCTCTTGGATTGGCCTAGAGAAGTTGTAACTTGCTGATTTGCAAATGTACTTCAGGTGTTAGAAAAATATAGAACCCCCATCTTTTCAGGTTTCCTAATGTGGAACTATGGGAGTGTCTCCAACTGACTTGTTTCTATAGCATAAGCTGTATGTGGCTAATGGACACTGTTATTTCCAGAAGAAGCAGTAGATAAGCAACTATCTTACAACTATCCTGTTATAGTTTGTAAATAGAATTACACTGGTTTGTTTTTTGAGAGTTCTAGACTTTCTGAGATTTCAAGACCAGTTGTGTGTCTTGGGTACTTGAGTATTTGATCCTGGAGTTCTTAAAACTCTCTGACATGTATTTGTCCTACTGGAGATACCCATATTGCCCTTCATGATGTGCTTACAGTGGTGGTAATGCTCAAAAAAAAAAAAAAAAGAACTTAAAATGGTGATATTGAGATGGGTAAAAATTAAGCTTTGATTCTAGAGAGGTATGCTATTCTCATAGTTTCGGTGTTGAACCAAAGTATCAATTTAAAAGGTCAGATCTTTTGAAGAGAATCAAAGTATGCAAGAGAGAGAGAGTTGCACTGGTAATGAAGGCAAATTGTCACTTAGTTTTGGCTAATTGCCAGATATCACTGGGAAAAGATATTTTGATGATATTTCTAAGTTCTGCCAGGCTGTAGTCATGAATTCCTCACACAGTATTGCTGTAAGATGGGTCCCACGCAGCCCAAACTTGGTAGCTAGGTGCTTCTGCTTTCTTTCCAGGTGAGACAGTGTCTTTGGGGCAAAAGAGCACTTTGAAATTACATTCCTGGAGCACCTACTTAGATCACCAGGAATTGATTAAATTTTCATTTTTCCTTAAAAGGCTTGCCTTAAAATGGGTGTCAGTTCTAAGGATTTTTCTCTGAGTTGCTTCTCCTATAATTTCCTTGCACAGTTTGAGCTTATATTGTGTGTGAAAAATGAGAAACCTTACCTCTAGAATAAAGGTGGTGTGACTATGAGGACTTACTCATGAGCAGCAAGGAGTCAGCTGCAAAGGTTGGACCAGCCGTTCACAATAGTATTCCTGTTGTGCTCTGAGAGACGTCAGCACGAGACTTTGAATCAAGGTCTTTTTAATCTGTTGTTTGTATTTATCATATAGTTCTTGCAGTTTCAGGTGAAGTGTGTATTGTAGGCATTTATTTAACTTTTTTTAAATAAGCAGATGTTGATATTGACTAAAATAAGCCTGAAGGGAACCATCTAGACGGGTTCAGGCACAAAAGTAATCTATATGGGCAAGGGATATTTTAGCTGAGGTACATTCAAAATGTGTTTTCAACCATAAAACCGTGTTTTTGCATGCCACGTGCAGACTGTATCCCATTTATAGAAAGGTGCTGGTGGTCTTACAAAACAGGATAATTTAAAAATATGTTGGAATAGCTAAATCTCAGCACGCAATCACAAGGTAAATGTCAGTTCCATGCATTTTCATATATCTATGGCTTTACTCAGTAGTGTAACATAAAAACAAGACTAGGCAATGAGCAACTGTACCACAGAGCTTGAGTGTTAATAGAATAGTGGTCAGCACAAGACTGACTTCTGTGGGTGATCAGGGATGTTGCTCTGATGTAAAAGGAAAAGGTGAAGCAAATATAGGTGAATCGGCTTTTTAACTGGTCTTTGCAAAAATATAATCTTGCTGTTGTTAAAAGATTTATATTTTATCTAGTTTTTTGTGTTATCTTGTTGGTAAGAGACCAAATGCCTGGTGGAAAGTTAAACACCAAAAATACCTTGCCTATAATTATCAGCTTTTGAGATTATAGAACAGGTTTTAGACACTACTGGTTTAAAAATGAAACTTCTTTGGAGAGCTACATCTCCTTACTGTAAAACCTGAATATAGTTGAGAAAACACTTATAGAGAAATTAACATTTCAGTTGAAGTTACAAACGTAATTTCCATCCTGTCACATTTTGGTGACCTTTTGTGACAGCTTGTCTCTATTGGAGGAGTGCATTCTTACTTGCTGATTAAAGATGTCATTTGAAACCATTTTATTACCAGGGATAGTGAAATTAATCTTGACACTTAGAGACACTAGAAAAATAATTGCTGATTCACTGCATTAAATGTGTGCATGTGAGAGAACTGTACAGTCAAGATTAGAGCAAGTGTGTGCTGGTGAAACCATGCAAAAATACAGTGGATTGGCATAAATGTAGCTGAGATTTTTCCTCAATATTTTGTTATCCAAGTAAAGCAGTGCTATAAAAAGTTTAAAGGAGAGGTGTTGTAGGACAACTGTGCAATTGATTTTTCTAGAGATTCTGAGTTTATCATTTTTGACGAGAAACATATAACCGTACACGTATGCAGCCTCCCTTGCAAGCTGATAACACTGGTTAATATATGCATAATTATTTCCTGCTATGTTCCGCTTAGTTTTTGCTTGCTGATACCTACTGGCTGAGATTTTAGGCAAGACTACGGAATCTAGATGAGTGGTTACAATGTTATTCTGTTGCACTGTGTGCAGAAGAACAAGGTGTAATCAGGTTACAAGTATGCATGATGGGGAGAAAAAAACAAAATGGGAGAAGAGGTACTACCTCTTTCAACTCAGATGGCACATGTGCATTTATATGTAAATATGTGTATTTTTCATGGCTGTTGTGGGATGTGATTTGTGTTGTAAATCTGTGCATTATCCAGAAGAACAGGGATTCTGGGGTTCTGAAGTGTTAGCGTCTGAATTGCTGTGCTCACAAGGAGCTGCCCAAGGCAGGTGTAGCAGCAGAGACCTTTGTTCAGGGCTGATGTAGGCAGGAGCTGGTGGTTGGAGGTGAGGGGGGGGACGGACAGGGCTGCATCCAGCATGGCCCAGCGTGTGTTGGTAACAATGCACGCAAGCTCACAACCAGAGAGAAGCAGTGGCCTTGTCATAGGAATCCCTGCATATGCTTTAGAAGAGACTAGGGAGGGAACCATTATCTTCTCTTCCTCTGCCTTGAACTTCCTTTCTAAGCAAACGTGTGATGTTTTCCAAGACGTTCCCTTGTTCCCCTCCCTGCAAAACCCTCTTCCATGCATTTTTTTCTCCTAGGTCTTTGCATGTGTGGCACAGTGCTCTGAAATGGGGTAAACAGCCCACCTCACAATTGAGCTGTCTGTGCTTTGCTGCATGGTGATTGATAGCAATGTAAAGAGCTTGGGGTGTTCATGGGGAATGAGTTTGGTTTACTGCAACAGTTTTTGTTTCTGAGGTTCTAAACCTGCAGTTCTGTGTGTAAACAAAATTCTTGACAGGTACACTGTTTTCTTCAGCAGCACGTTGTGGGGAAGCACTTGGGGGAAGTTGTATTAATGTAATTTTATATTCCTTTTTTCTTCCAATCAAGTACTTCTGTGGTCAGAGATGTGGTATGTATGTAATGGTGCATGAATTCATGGGGATTATTTTGGGTTGGATGGTTTTCTCCAAGTTCAAAGTTTCATCTGGCAAAGTGGAACTGTGTGCAAAAGTGGATACAATGGCTCTGATTTAAAGACACTGCCTTTAAAAGTTTGAGAATTTTTGTGTAGAATGAGTAGGAAAACAATTTATTAGTCTTCATTTTGAAGAGAGTGAAATGTATGTATGTGTGTAAGGTCATCGAGACTGACTTTGACCAGGATGCCCTCATCCTCCCCAGAATGTAATCAGCATTGCTCTCTGAAGCAGCTTTAAGACACCCATTCTTCCTTCGAACTTTGTTTCTACTCAGTGTCCTCCAACATGTGCTACAGAGGTTGAGAGACTCAGACATGGTCTTGTAGGAAGCCTAGCTGTCTCCTGCGTTTTTGTTTTCCTCACATGTGACTTTTAAGCTGTGTAACAGGAAACAGTGTTTTGAATGAATATCTGTGATAGGTACTTGCTGCAGTGACTGAGCATTGCTTTCCAAACTAACTTGCTGAGTTCAGGATTGTAGTGTCGAAGATGGCAGAAAAAAATGTTCTGCATGTCCTGTTCTTGGCAAAATAAGAGAGAACTTTCCAACTGGCAGCATGCCCAGGATGGCTCTGCAGGATTTGGATCCCCTCTGGTTAAAGGAAGGAGAGCTGTTGCTTTGCAGTGTAGTGGCATTATTTCTGGCTAAGTATATGGTAGTCAGTGAATGTTCTTTCCTGCAGACTAGCTAAAAGCCAGTGTCAACCCCTTCACACTTGTAAACCTGTAAAGTTGCTTCAGGCATGAACAGAAAGGAGGCTTGGAATGAGAGCTGCTTTTTCCATTGACTGAGCTTTTTCCATCCCTGACAGCAAAGGATGGATAGGGTGACTGGTTTAGGCACATCTAATGCTTTAGATTGCATTGGATGAGAGGGTGGTTATCTTAATTTTCCTTGCTAATACATAGCGTTCACATTAATACCGTACAAAAACTTCAGGGAATGTGATTCCTTGCCCTTTCTCTAAGCATGCCAAGAGATTTTGCTGATCGTCTGGGGCTCTGCTGATCTCCTGAGGCAGTGCTAGGACAGAAGTAGCATCTTGTAAGAACATCTGATGCAGTTGTAACTTGAGCTTTTATGTCACTTAGTTCCAGTGTCAGAGAGGGGAAACGAAAGGAGGCAGACAAACTGACCACCAACATGCAGAAATGGAACAGCAAACTATAGAGCACATTCTGGGATTTTAGGCAGTCTGACGTGTTTGCTGTATTCTTGGACTGTCGACAAGTTTTAAGCTTTTCTTCTAAGAACCAAGAAGCATCAGTTTTCTGCAGGTGTTGAATAGCTCTGAAAATTGGGATATGCAAATTGACAGCCTTTGCAGCTCCATTGTGCAGGTAGTACCTGCAGGTAACCAGGTAAGACCAACTGTGGCAGCAGGACTCTGCTATTCTTATCCTTCATGTCCTTTAGTCAATCCTCAGCTTCAAAGACTGACCTATAAATATATTTAAGGTGGTGGTTGAATAGGTTTGGCTATTGCACCGGCAAGAAGTGTTAATAGTTCTCTAATTCTGTAATTAAATATTCGTGACGGAGGATATATAGCTATGCAGATGTTTTATAGTGTCTTATAGCTGCATTAGGAGTGCTGTTAGATAAGAATTATTTTTATTCTGATCTTCAGATATTGTAGCTTTGACTTGTAGTATTAGCAAGTAACCAATTTGTCCTGAAAAACTGGTCTCTGTACCTGGATTCCTTTAAGAGCAGACTTCATTTTAATAGAAAAATTGAATTCTTGCACTAATTGTTACTCATATGAATTCAAAATATGTTTTTATAGGTCAGGAATGTGTTTCTTGTAGACTAGTTGAATTTTTCACTGCTAACTGCAGAAGTCAGTTTCAGGGGTAATGAGAGATGTGACTGGTGCACGGCAAAATGCTCAGCTGCAAGTCTGGGTTCAAGTTTATCCCCCTTAAATAACCAAAACTTGGTAAGTGGCAGTGCTGCTAGTGCCACAGTGTGCTTTTTGAATTCTGTTTTGGATTTTCTTTCCAAATAAGTTGATTGCCCGAGCCTGTAACTGCATAGTTTTCTCTTAATTTTATCAGCATTGTCCCAGATTTCAAACAAACTTGGCAGTTTTTGTTGAGTGCCATCTGTTCTGTGTCTGCCTGTCGGGTGGATTGGGTGGGTGTTAGCAGCGGTTATGCATTTGACTTGAGCTGAGCACACAATTTAAAGTGTGCTCTAAATGGCATTATCACTTGTGATGCACAGTTGGTTCTTCAGCCATATACAAGAAATAAAATAACAAGCAGTTACATGCAGCAAAAAACCACCTTATCGACCAGAAAGTCCTTGTTTGGAATACGCCCATGTGCAAAACATTCTGGTGGGTAAAATCTGTTTTTATGGAAGACTCAACATACCCTTGACAGTGGAGTTTGCTTGGGTTTTCATTTTGCTGCCTGACATTTCTGTGGCTAAGTGAGAGGAAAAACAAACCTTTTTGTTCATGTTTGTTTCATTCACCTGCCAGTTTTTGCCTGTGCACCAGACACAAGTATCTGTGTGTTTTTTGCTGTTGAAGGTATCTTTAATGAAATGTTAACATGCCACCTAAAGGAGATCAAAGTGCCTGCAAATTTTGTTAAGTTGCAAGGATGCTTCTGTAGTTCTAATGTTTTTCATGGTATTTTCTGTGCTTTCAGCTTGAAGCTAAAATATTTTTCCCTGTATCTTTTTTTTTTTTAACAGAACTTTCTGCAGAAGCCAAAGCAGCATTACTTGAATTTGAAGAAAGGGAAAGGCAGCTTAAACAAGGACGGTATGGCTCAAGGAGAGGAGGGCGAAGAGGAGGCTCAGTTATGTGCCATGGAATGGGAGAACAAAGGAGAGACAATAACGATAGGGGAAGAATGAAGGATCATAGGCCTGCACTGCTGCCAAACCAGCCAACGACAATGGTACCTGTTAACCCTTAGTATTCTTTGAATGTACTTGCAAGGAATTATGATGAAAGGCATTCTAAATCACGAATTTTTCAGAAGCTAGAATGTAGGTATTCCAGCATACACATTTTACTCTTTCAGGACACTTAGGAAAGGTGGGTTTTTCATGAAGTGGTGATTATAAAACTATGGGATTAGTCCTGCTACCAGCCTCAACTTGAGGAATCTCAAGGCCTCCAAATGAAAAGCAGATTTTGACTTATGCACATATAATCAGGCTTTCTACTGCCTTGCATACGCGTGGAGGAGTAAGATAATTCTGTTGAGAAGTCCCCTCTACATGCAATATGGGAACATGTTCAGTTCCACATTACTAAATTAGTTTAAAAAAAAAAATTAGTGAAATAATCTTTGGGTTTTTATGAAATTATTTTTTTGCTGACATTTCCTTAATTTTTTAAATTAAAAAAAAAATCTGTTTATTCCTTCCATACTACTGTGGAGGCAAATAGAGATGAAGGAAAGTTATCACCACTAAATAAATCAGTTTCTTAGGCTTTCAGATGAAATTTAACTTTACTATTTTTTTCTGCCTGTGCTCTATATCACATAATAGAAGATTTTACTTTTTCCATCCCAAAACGCAGTAGGTTTAGGATCCAGAGGTATCCCAGATTTACTTTTTTTAACTGTCTTACAATGTACTGGAAGCTGAGATTATAGAACAAAGCTTGTGAATGCCTTTGGAGTACAAGGTCATCTGTATTAAACAAAGGGGACTTTCTCCGACAGCAGTAACTCTAGGTGCTGATCGCTAGCAGGAGTTGGTGGCTGCTGGCTCAGTGATTGAGAGCACTGCAGTGGAATGTTTTAAAACAGTGAAGGTGGAATCATTTTTTTCTATATTGCTGCTGTCTTTGCTGCTTATTTTGATCTTCAATGTTGTAAATGTTTATGTGCTCATCATAATATCTTGTGTGTGCTTTGTAGCTGCTTTGCTTGATGTATGTGGCTGCTGGGGGAAAAAAAACAGATGTCACATCTTTGTTACTAAAAGGTTGTGTGCTTGGGACTCTTTGTGCACTACGATTTGAAAGTTACTGGCCTAGGGCTGACCCATAGCATCAATGAGTTCAGAAGCAGAAAAATTAATGTGTCTGAAGAAAAACTTGATTTATTTTATTATAAAAGATTTTGGCTATTCATGTTTGAGAATGCTGAACGAGATATGTTTTCTTTATGAAAAGTACCTTTCAAGGTATCTGTAAAGCAGCTTAATGATGCTGGGCCTCATATTTCAGTGCATCATATTGTAGTTGATGGGAGTTTCCATTGGCATATACAGAACCCTAACCTATGAGATTAGGAAGTGTTACTGGTAAAAATACATGAAGAAATGCTTGTGTTCTGGTAACGTTCTCTATGTGCATTCTAGGCACTACTGATGTTCAGTTGCAAATTTTGTCTCTTTCTTGCCCTTTGCCATCCTCTTCACATTAATGTCCCTGATTGATCATTCCTTTGCTTTCCTGTGCTGATGGATCTTAACAGTTCCACTTGATTTGATGCTATAGGAAAGGTTTTTTTTTTTTCCATTCATATTTGGCCTCAGTTCTCCAAAGGTGTCTTAATTTTGTTCTGGTTTATGTCAGGTTATTTGAACTTTAAAGCCTATTGACTTTATTCTTTTGTCTGACTTTAGACTCATTCACAGAGGTTAATTCCAACACATCAGCAACCTGTTAGGAGTCTGTTCCAGCACCAGCAGCAGCAACAACAACAGCAGCAGCAACAACAGCAACAACAACAGCAGCAGCAGCAGCAACAGTTACAATCTCTGCTTCCTTTACAGCATCAGCATCATTCTTCTCCTCCTCCAGGGCTACATATGCCCCCTCAGATAGAAACACCTAGAATAATGATGACTCCACCACCAGTGACACCTCAGCAACCGAAGAACATACACATAAACCCACATTTCAAGGGGACGGTAGTGACGCCTGTGCAAGGTGAGCTTTCTGAACACCTTCCTGGCCATTAGCACGTGAGGCATCTTGCTCTTTGCCAGGGAAGCAACAGTTTATCTCTTGATGGAATTGTGCTTCAGGCTGATATTTTTTTTCCTGAAGTATTTTGCCTGAAGTAAGATGTGAAAAAGAAACTCATACAAAAAAAAAAAATAAGACAGTGATACACTTCTGTTGTTGGATTGTGCTCAGCTGAAGTAGTAAAGTCTTTTGTACTTTTCTATCATCTCTACTGCTCAAAAGCCTTCAAAGAGCAATAAAACTGAAAAGAGAATGTTTCTAAAAGTAGCGGATGTTGGTTTTTAATACTATGTTTAGAATCAATACTGGAGTTTAGAATTTCCCACATCATTCTAGGTTCAGCCAAGCAGTCACAGCATGACTGCCCACCTATTTCGGTGAGAAGACACAAAGGCAGTCCTTGAACTGTAAATGCTGTGTGAAAGGTACAAGCTGCAGTCCTCACTTGACAAGATACATGCTTTCAGTTCTCCTTTCAGTTCCACATGTATGATTATTTGATTCAGAGCCTGCAAGTACACGCTCTTTCTGTAACTCAGTACAACCACCCTTTGGGCTACAGTTCTTACAGCAGCTCTCAGCAAACAGAGCTGTTAATATTACTACTTATTTGGGAAGTGCTTAATCCCCAAGAGGATAAAGAAAAAGCACCTATATATCTCTGACTTGTGATTCAGTTGGAACTAGACAAAGCAAAGCAGACGTATATGTATTTACCATTAGGTTTTATGTATTTTTTTCCTTCCTTTGAATCAGCACAACTCCAAGGCAGTGTTATCTTTGCTTCATTTATTAGCCCACTGAAAGGTAGGAATTTGGCAGGGTAGGATATTGCCAGTTGATAGAAATCTGTTAGGCTTCTCACAGATGGGTTCACAGTAGCTGCTTCGTAGAGATTATTTCACTTTTTCCTGTCTAATAAAATCAGTGCTTCCCATCAAATTATGCATCAGGACAGATTATCTGGAAGCAGTCCAAAAGATCCTTTAGTCTTGGATGTATGCCTTCTGTGCATTTGACTAACATTTCCAAAGCAACGGTTCTTGCTTTGAGAAAAGCAAAAATAGTTTTTAGACTATTCTAGTTGCCTGTTCTCTCCCTGTGAAACAATTGATGCATCTTCTGCATCTATGTGAACAGATTTCTTCCTAATGCTAGTAATGGCTACTGGGATTTTTGTTTTTGCCCAATGTCAGAAGTACAGCAGTATATCTTCTTTCTTTTGTATGAGTTGCTTTGTCACATAATTAAGGTGCTTCAGACTTGTCTCAGCCTTACCACAGTGTCTGTGATAAGTACATTTGGCATGCTAGAGACCTTGCTTTATCTTGAACATAGTCTTTTCTTCCTCTCTTAATTTGCTTAATTTGATCCTAATTTTAACCAAGTTGCATACCTGCATGTTAGGAGATCTTCAATATTAGATTTGTAGTCTGTTGTGTGTTTTTTTTTTTTTTTCCTTCTTTTTAAAACTTACACTTGCTGACTTTGTGTGCACATACTTTCCTAGACTGGTAGTCATCCTCTCAGAATCAGCAGCCCCAGAAGTGCTCTGTCTTTCAATGGTAGAAGACCTGTATGGCAGTGAGAAAGATCTTTTGCTGCGTTTGTTAATGGCAGTGGGTTCATATGAAATAACTTAGTGCCATCTGTTTTACTGAAACGATCCTTTGCAAGACTAATGAATATTTCTGCTGCTAGGTGTGCAGCATGCTGTTATGTGCAATTGTTAAAATTCTAGTGATCTAAATCTAACTTCGTAATTAGTGAGTCAGTCTTCTGCAGTGGCTGTTAGAAGTGGCCATCCGAGCATACAGTAGTAGAGTTACGTTACGTGGAAGTATACATTTACACACCTAAGGAAAATATGTAGGGCATCAGGTATATTCTTCAGGGAAGATGAGTGTAATTCTAAAATCATCATTTTCAGATGAATTTTAAAGCATTTTCAGTGTAGGCATGCAAATGGTAGACAAATTCCAGTGTAGAGATAACTGCTCTAAACTTCCTTTTAAAAAATCTTTCTCAATTTAATGCCTCTGCCTGGGGTTCCAGCAGGGAGAGCCTGGTAGCCAACAACACTAGCATGTTTGTCACGCAGCGGCATTTATTTAAGGGTAGCAGGAACTATGAAAGAGATGAGAGTAATTTCATGTTCTTGATGATATCCTGCCCTGTCTCAACTGAATCTATTTCCAGATACGAGGCTTTTTTACGTATCAGAATAGAGTCAGACGCAAAGTTTATTTGGATTCTGTTTAAAATGTGATGCCTGGAAGTCAGAATGCCATATCTGGAAGTATATGATACACACACGTAGATTCTGGTATTTTTAATGGTGTGCCATCATGTTTTCATGTAGACTGACATTTTTTTTTACCTCTGTAGTTTTGTGGAAGGACTAAGCCCACATATTTTCAATTGTCTGCACCAAGGGCATTTGTTCTAACTTGCAAATCATAGAAATATTCATTCTCAACATCCTTTTGGCCTGAGTTCATCTTGAAATGCATTCAGTATAGCAATGTTTTCTAAAATAGACTAAAACATGTAAATTGTCATGAAATTTTCATTTGAATACAACAGCATATATAAAGTTTTCTGTATCACACTACTTCAGCCTGAAAGTGAGTTGAAGCACTCTTGAAGAATCCTTTTATTGGCTTATTTCTTTGTCTCAATGGCAAATTTCCTTGTGTCTAGGTTCAAAAAAAAAAAAAATAAAAAAAAAACAGCAGTTGCTTTCTGTCAAGTCATTTTTTTCAAACAAATTTCTAATAGTTTTTAGTCTTTGAAGCTTCATAAATGATTAAGAAGGACTCGGTCTGTCAGAAACCTTAATGGTTATATGAGCGTCTGTTCACACCTGCTGCGCATAGTGTTCAGTTAGTGTTCAGTTGTGCCTTTTGTGCCGTTTGAATCCCATGTCTTTCAGTTGATTACCTGTCAAAATTTTCTCTTTTCTGTGAGTCCCATTTTGTAAATTAGTTTTGAGTTGTAAGAGGAGATTTTTGGCTGAATGCATGTCCAAATTTGAGTCAGATCAATTTACAAATGCTGGAGGACTACAAAGTACAAGTAGACGCACTATGAAATACTAGTTCAGGCTGTGATTTAGGTATTGAATATTTTTTCCCCTTGATGTTTACACCACAAATAACTGTTTCAAGGATACCATGGCACTGCCAAAATTGACAGGAGCTACTGATGAGCAGTTTGTGGTAGCTCAGTGGATTAGCGTGCCATTTACCTTTTAAAAACTGGTGTCTTGGGAAAAATTATAATTCTTCTGAATCATTAATATGGGAATTGCTTCTTCATCTTTTCAGGTATAGCCTTGAAATTTACAGCTAAAATCAAATTAATCCTCTTAAAATAGCATCTAACAACATGTTGTTTGAAATGGACCTTTCAAACCTGTGGAAGATTTCATGTTGAGGAAATTTGAGAATTCTTTGCTGCTTCAGCAGGTGTCCAAGGACTGAAAGGGTGCTGAGTTTGAACTATCTTTCATGGGTATTAAATTAATTTGTTTAAAAATATATATCTCTGTATATGCTCCTGCCAGAGGCAGGATACTGAAATAGACACGAGTGCGCTGTACAGATGAAGTTTCTCTGCATTTCCCACCTTAAGTGATTTTTCTCAGACTTGCCTTTCTGACCTGAGCTATTTTAGTCCTTGGTCTGTCAAGAGCATGCTGTCATTTTTTTTACATGGTCATGGCTGTGCAATACTGACAGATGTTTGTTAGAAACCACGATGAGACTCTCTTGACTAATTTTCTCATGTAACCTGATCACAAGTTTGCACGCAGTCCTTCAGAGCTGAAAGATTGGTGCATGTAGTTTACCCCATCGGCCCATGAAGCAGCAAACTGCAGGTAATTAACAGCGGATGGAAGGCAGACATGGACGTGAACTAAAAATAGTTGCTAATGCATTAGCTCTTGGCCTGAAGAAAAAGGAATTTTACTGAAAAGGAATATTACTGAAGAAAATGGAATTTTTGAAGCATGTTAGAGAACTGTGTTGTGAAATGGAGCTAGTTTAAGGGAGAAGGGTGTATTTCTTTACGCCTTTCCTGCTCTCAAGTGTCTCGGAGTTGTCTATAAAGTCAATGTTTAAGCCTGTGTGAGAAACATTTTCCTTATCATTTTCAAATGCTAAGCACAAATTGAAGAAAAATAGCCTTACTTAAAGTTTGGTGCTGTTTGATTGAAATGCTTTAATTACCTTCTCCAGACCTTTTGTCTAATATGGACATATTTGTACTTTTAGCCATTTAGACAATCCAAAGAGGAGTAAAAAAAAACCAACACAAGGAAAAATGGAAATCTGTTATTAGACTTTGTGCTGGGGATTCACATGAAGATTGAGTTCCCGAGGTGATCTGGCTGTAGTTACTTTGTGGATTATGCCATCATTTTAAGTGGTTGTTTTGGGACATTGCATTTCAAGAAAACAGAAAAAAAGTTACATGAACAAGTCATCCATGTTAGTCCCCAAACTCCTAGTTCTGGAGAAGTTATTTTTCAGGAAGAGGGTTGTATTATTTTTTTTGGTGACTCTTTATGAAATACGAGTTTGTCTTCTGAGATCAGCAGTTGCAATTACACAAACTATGATTACAGTTGCATGCTCCTTTGTAGTGACAGTGCCACGTTAAGAAGTTCTTGCTTGCTCTTAATTGCTGCTGCCTGCCTCATTTTACCCTTCCATGAACAGTGATTTATGCCAGATAGATTTTCTGATGCCAGAAATCTGTTTGCTATGGGAAGTAGGTGGTGAGACTGGGAGATACGTAGGAAACAAGGGGCACTAAGTTGAGGTGAGTTAATTACGTGTCCTTCTGTTTGAAACATGAAATTATTGTTAAGTCCGTGTCAGCTTTGTCTGAGACATACCTTTGGCTGAATACATATTCTGTTTTTTTTCCTTCCTGAAACAAGAAGCAATCTCATTCTGGAGAATGCAGAATCAAATTATGTAAATGAACTAGGAGAATCCTAATTGCCCTGTTGCATGTTGCGGGAAAGGGAATGGTTGCTTAAAGTTAATTGTAGGAGCTGTGACACATGAGGGTAACTGTAGCAGATTTTAATCATGGCTTCTTACTGCAACCACTTTTGGAAATAACAGCAACAACTGTTAGGTAAAACAAATGGTGTTAAAAGGTGCTTCTTATTTCAGTGCCCTTGCTGCCAGTTCCAGCCCAGCCAAGACCTGCCGTAGGACCCCAGAGATTTCCTGTGAGTAGCAGCTGTTTCTTCTTCTTTGATATGGATAAGCATACATTTGCAAGGAAATATTAATACAGCAAATAAAGGCTGTTCTAGTGAAATATAATTTTAAGAATTTGTAAATATTGACAATACACTCTGCAGTTGAAAATGTTTGTTAAAAGCTTAAGGTCAATGGATTTTTGAGAGTAGAATTAATTCTGTTTAACTGTAAAATTGTTGAACCAATCTCTCCAGTGGGAGAGGCGTGAATGCATCTTGTCTTAAGGAATATGGGCTCCATTTTATTACTTGAGTCTTTCTGTATAAATAGAATCCTTACTTTATTTGATATAATAAAGGCTGTTTGAAAAAAAAATCCCTAACCTTAAAAAGTAGCATATATTTTTATTGTAAAAATCAGCAAAGTTTTATTTTCATCATTACTTCAGGCATTTAAATGCCTTCATATTTTTATATCAAGAAATGAGAATGGCAGTGTATGACCTTGTTTTTGGTATGTATTTAACTTGCAAAACAAAGGGGACATTAACTGTTTCACAAGAAATATTTTACTTGTTTTTTTTTTTAATTCTAATAATGTAGAAAAGCACCTTTCTAGATAATTTTTCAATATTTCACAATTCAGTTTTCCTGAATCTTTAATTCAGATGGTTTGCAGATCATCAAAATAAGCAAAAAAAAATACATATATTTGTGCAATATAGCCTGAAGTATTTTCAAGTAACAACCCGTATATGATTTCTGAAATACATAAACCACACAAATTATCTTCTGTTAATGCAAGCAGTGTTGAAGGGGGAAAGTAGGTGTTTGTGAACATCTGTGTGGTATCACACAGTAAATTATTTGCATACAGGTCAGATGTGTTTGAAAAAAGCAGATTTTGGAAACCTGCTGTGACTTTTGATTGCCATGTGCATACCTGGCTGGTTTTGATGCAGAATATTTGTTCTAGATATCTAGCTAAGAAATTGATGTCCATGTTTGGTATGGTAGCTGAATTGCCACACTTCTTCTATAAAGTGTAAAAAGGTTAAACAATAAAACTGCAGTTTCATCAACTAAATTTGTTACGTAATTTATGTCAACATTTAAACAGGAGATATTTTTCTGTTTAAAATTATTCTGGGCTTAAGGGAAGGAATTCTTTTCAACAGCACTTAGTATTAAGTAGAAACCTTATTAACATCTTATAAGTAACTATTTAAAAAGCACAAGTATCTCATGTATGGTTTCCTTGGATGTGAACTTGCTTGTGCCAATAAACACAATTTAGGATTGAAAAGAAATAGAAGGACAAGGAATATCTGTAAAGGCATTGTAATTGACATCTTTGAAGTGTGTTTACATCAGTGCAGAAAAATTGGAAATTAATTTTTTTAAATTGACTGTGAAATTAGATTTTAATTCTGTTCACTTTTGTTTTTGCAAGTCAGGAAGTACTGCAAACCTAGCTGATCTTGTATGCAACAGTTTTTTTAAACAGAATAAAATGGATTGAATATTTTCATTAGGACTGCTCCTTTTGCCTGAAGGAAAACACCGGGTGCTTGCTGGCTTTTTATGGAAGCGATGTACTAGCAAAGAGTCAGTGTCCTTTTTTTTTTTTCCATTAAAAGAAGGAAGGCTGTCTTAACTAAGAGGATGCAGTGCTGTGATTTGGCTGCCCTGAGTGTTTTCTTCCACTTCAGCTAGTAACCTGCTCTATGACCCTGAGAAAGGTGCTTAATCTTTCCATGACTCAATAATGTGTAAAATGGATATAATATGGTCTTCCCTTATGAAGCACTTTATAAATTTTGCATAGGTTATCAGATGTATGAGGATTAGGAATTAAGTGTCACTGTGTACATATCGTGTGTTTGTTTTATTAAATGTAGTATGTTAGCTCTTGAGCTGAAGACAAATTTACTTTCTGACTTGAACGTTTTATCTTGTGGAGCTACCTTTTTTGCTTTGTTACATGTCAAATGCTTCTGTGCTGTTAGAATTCACTTGTTTATGTAAAAATGTTGACTTATAGCAGCATAGCAATGGTTGGACAACTTTGCTGCCAAGCCAATTGGAAAAGGTCAAAGAAGTATTCCTGACCACGGTGCATTCTTCCTTTTTCTCATTATAAAAGGAATCTGTGGATATGTGAAAACATGACTTCTGTTTTTAGGATCACCTGATCTTAGCATAGCAGTCAATCAGTCATCTGTTTGCTTCGTTTCTAAAAACGTGGGGGTTAAAAAAATATTTTTAGGTTGCTTTCCCCTGTGACTTTGAATTGGATGGTTTATCTTGCTTGAATGTGGCAGAGGTGCACAAACATTAAGGGTAATGACGTTCTCACGAGGGAGAGACCTACATGTGGCTAGTGACCTA
Organism: Heteronetta atricapilla; assembly: GCA_011075105.1. NCBI lineage: Eukaryota > Metazoa > Chordata > Aves > Anseriformes > Anatidae > Heteronetta > Heteronetta atricapilla. The sequence goes on from CM021732.1 coordinate 8,740,618, forward strand.
ACTAAAAGAAAAACTGCCTCTGAGTTCCTCTCATCTAGCAGACTTCTCAGTGCGGAGAGCCCCTGCGTGTTACAGTTGTGAGAAGAGCTTCAATCAGAGCTAATCAATTGCAAGTCCATTGGAAACCAGGTGTTATTAATTTAGGGCTAATGAAGTGACTTGTAACCATGTAATGGTTAATTCTTATAACCTTTTGCAGAAGGATGTAATTGAAGAGTTGAACAAAGTTGTAATGAGCATGTTAGCATATTGGTTTCAGTTCTAAATTATAAGAAATAATGTAGTATTAAATCAGGGTAATGTTGATCAGGATCCAGTCTGCTTGGATTTGGGACTGATTAAATTCACTTAACAGCCCTGGATGTAAATGTTAATGTTTCAGGGTAGGGCTTATTTCTGAATTATTTCCTACCTAAAGCTTAAACCCTTAAGTTTTTAGAGAGGAAGTACTGGAAAGGACCTAGTAGAATTTATCCATTTGTATTCCCTACTTGAAGTTATTTGAACATTTAGAGTAATTTTGAAGCAAGCAAGGAAGTTGTCTATTTCTTACTCTGTAATCATTCGAGGTGACTTAGTGGGAATAATATTTGAGAAGTGTGGTCAGCTAATTAGGACTGAATTAGTGGTGGATCTGAGGGTTGTTAATAGCTGAGAAACATGATAAACTTGTGCAAACTGGAAGTTAAAGCCTCAAGTTGTGCAAAGGCTCATCTAAGTGAGTATTCTTCAGGTGGTTGCATTTAAAAATAATTTTTTTCAACTAGAGTTAATGCTAGTGATTTTCCAGTTACCTGAATTAACCTGGAACTGTGCAAGTGCCAACTGAGTGTGTTTTTCTAAACTGTTCAAAGAGGAGATAAGCTAACATCCTTGGATCCTTCTGGAGGTATAGCTTTCTGTATCACCTGCCTTCAATGTAAAGCCTTTCTCTGAGTTACTGTCTCAGTGTCACAGTGTTTCACAAACAAGTTTTATGGGGAGACTAATCTGTTTGAAGGAATGTGATCAGAGGTTTATTTATGGAGTAGTTTGGATCTCCTGAATTTTTACAAGAGGGGCAGTTGTGGTTCCTGTCCTGTAGTGTTTATTTAGGCCAACTTCTCCTTCAAACATAAAAAAGGAAACAAAAGTGGTGTTTCTAAACACTCTATGTTTAGGTTGTTACTGATTACTGTAGAGGCCAGACCTTTAATGTAAAACAAAACCATTTGCTTTCAAATAGTGATTTTAATGAGCTGAGTTGATGGTCCAAGTCTTTTCATCCCTTATGTGGTTTCACCAGCACATTCTGTGTCTGAAATATTTCAGCATTTGCCTGAAGAAAAGGTTGAAGACCGTATACTTAAAACATTACTTAATTTTACATAACACCAAGGTAATTTCTACATGTGGCACATTTGTGTGGGATTTTTTTTAAGGACATATGAAAGTGGAGCAAGTGTTGTCTTGCCCATTTTGAGATAGAGTGCCACAGAGTTCTCATTGTCAAAACTCTTCAGACAGAAATAGGGGATCCCTAGCATATCCCAGCCTAAGTCTGGAACAAGGTGTTTTGTGTGAAGAGGGAGTTGCAGAGAATCTTCCTTACACTGCTTGAGACAGAAGAGAGGAATTGCTTCCTCTGACTTGGGGCCCATCCTTCCCCTTCTATCTTTGTTACGGTTCGTCCTCTGAAACCGCTGCAGAGAGAGCTGAGGCTGACAGTCTCTCTCTACTCCTTTTGCTAGGAGACTTTTGAGGGAAGTTGGACGAAAACTGGTTTATCTGTTATTCTTAACCTAACACCCTTGGTGTCCCACAGACAAATTTTCTTAATTTTGGTCCACTTGAGTTTCAGAGCTGAAACTAAGATTAGTCTGAAGTGGCATGAAGCAAAAAAGGAAGGAGCGCTAGTGTCTGCCTGACCAACTTACGCTGGGAAGTCTTTGAGATGCACAAAGCTTTTCTCCTTTCATAGGACACCTGTTAGTGCACTGGGTGCCTTTCAGGTAACTGTTGAATTCAAATCTAAAAAAGCTGAATTGCATGACGTATAAATTGTTTTATTCAGTATAAAATAAGACCTTAGTAGAGCAACTTGTCCTCAGGCAACTGAGAATATTCTTGTGAATATTCTACATCGTGTCTTCTCAATTCTCAGGAGTGTTTTTTTTTTTTTTTTAACATGATTTGGCTTTGGAATTTACCTTAAAATTCAAAATGGTCCTTATCCCAAAAGAATACTTGAAGATTTTTTTTCTTAAACTGCAAAAACCTTACTGAATTTTCTTTACGGTCTCATTCAACGTTATTCAACTTCACCTCCAGGATATCAGCCGTTGTTGTAAATGGATGCTGTGAGAGGGAGCTGATTAGTTTTGATTCTATTTTTCAACCATTTCTGAAATCTCTAGTTTGACAAACTTTGAGCTTTAAAGTATTATTTGAAATTCAGACACTAAAAACTCAGCTTTATGTTTTAACTTGTGTGAGGTTTTTGAGTAAGTGCTCGGTTGTTGCTCAGATCATAGGTCACTGTCCTTCAGTTTTGCCACTGGCTTGGAACATTTCCTTTAGACAAAAAAAAGTATTAATGCTACATTAAATCGTAAAAGGTATATTAAAATATTATTTCGTTTTTTTTTTCTCCTGAAGGGGTCCTTGAGCTGACTTGGATCAGCCTATAACACTGTTTTAGCAAACTTGCATAAGCTTAATGGATTTTAGGATGTGCTTGGGCCTGGGGGTGTCTTTACATAAATACCTCTTGCAGTCTGTGAAAGCAGAAATTTGCAGTGCTTTTGTAAATAAAACTCGTTGCAGTAGTGTTTCCTGATCATTGTGGAAAATGTAAATAAGGAGCTTTTTTTTTCCAAAATTCCTAATTCCATTAGGAATTGTTATAAGGGTTTCAGCAACACTTTCTAAGGTCTTGGCTCCTATTTTCCAGTGCGTACGGTAGGGATGATTTTACATGGTCCTGCATTTGAGAATATTCAGTCCTTTTAAACTGATACTTAGCAAATAATGATAAATAGTAACTAGTACATGCTTGCAGCAGTGTTTATGTAGGAGACAAACTGTTAATGGAAATAGAAAGTCACTTGTGAAAATGATTTTCCTACTTCCTCACAATTACTCTGCTTTAGCTATGGCTTTACTATAATGAGTAACAGTAAATGAAATTTTCACTCTATTACTGTGTCGTGGTAGCAGATCACAGGTAGTGTAGAAAGCATTTTGTTTTCATTTAACAGGATACGCGGTATCAGGTGGTGTTGATTGACATTTCTTGGATAGTGCTTTATACAGCATTTCATGCAAATCATGTTTGAATGAGACTGCTGCATCAAATTACATTTCTTTCAGATTATAGCCCTTGCAGATGTGAGACGGAGCTTGTTCAGCAGCTAGCAAAAACCTTTCGTTTTGAACACTTGCTGTTTTCACAACTTGACTGCAAAGCCCTGTAATTACAGCACTTAAGATAGTGAAGGAATGATGGGCACTTTCTCTTATCAGATCTATAAGTAGTTGCAAGCAGATGCAGCACGAGATCCCCCCAGCTGTCAAATATTGTCAGGCTGGCATAGAGGGAATGCAGTTTAAAATGCAGGTGACATAATACCCAACATCCTCCATTTGCTAGTGGGCTTCTGATTAATCACGATTACCATACATTATCATACCATCAAATTTAATCATATCAATGAATTCCCATTTGCAGGAGGAGCAGCAGCAGCTAAACATGATAGTAACAGCTATTAAATAAGAGAGAAATAGATGGCTTCTCAATGTTGTAACCCTTTAACTTGTCCTGCTAGCTCGTGTGCACATGCTCTGTAGAAATTAAAATCAAACAGAAAACTTGTGTGCTTATATTCCATAGTTTTTGCCATTTAAGTTAATTGTTATTTAGGACTGCTTAGAAAAAAAAAAAAAAACAATTGAAGATTTTTTTTGTCTTATTGACACTAAAATTTCTGCAGTTCAGTCTTTGATTTAGTACCTGCAAAGCGCAGAGTCACAGAACAGTAAGAGGTTGGAAGGCACCGCTGGAGGTTGTCTTTCAACCCCACTGCTCAAGCAGGACCACCTCGAGCTGCGTGTCCAGGAACATGTGCAGATGGCTTTTGAAGATCTCCAAGGAGGAGACTCTACAACCTCTCTAAGCAACTTGTGCCAGTGCTCCATCACCTGCACAGATACAAAGTTTTGGTTTGGGTATATTTTTATGTGTCTATATTTTATATGCATGTGCACATGCACTTATATATAGACATATAAAAATACTGTATTTACATATTTCTACATGTATATAAAATATTTTTATTTATTGTTTATATTTTACATGTAATGATCTGTGTATAAATACATATTTATAAACGATTAGATATAAAATTGATTCTGATATATTTGCATAAATGAAGTTTGAACTTCTTAAGCTATGTGAGCAAACGATAAATTTTTATTAAGCACACACAAACATGTATTACGTGTATAGCTGCATAGCCATTAATTAGGCAGTTAGAGGTATTTTGCAGATGTCAAGGCTCCTTTTACAAAGAAATCCAATTACAGTGTACAATTGACTTCTTACTACAATGCAGTAAGACTAATCTAGTGCTTAAATACTGAATGCAAGGCTAAAATATACTTGTTATAATGTAGTCCTAGATGATAGTATAGTTCTCAAGCTGTTTTCACTGAGCTGTGAAACATCCTTCTGAAAAACTGTATTTGTCATCACAGTAAAAAAAAACCAGCTTATTAATAAACAGGTATTTATTCACCTTCTGTACTCTGAGTTCTTGCTGTTTAGTATGTGAAATGAAAAAAATGCTTCATTATGAAATACTAAACTGCACTACTGTTTACAGTAAACTGAATTAGAGTAATAGTAAGTGTTGAATGTGGAATACTGCAAAAGACAAATATATTCAGGCCTTCATACTCAACATGCGAGTAGAACCTGCAAGCGCATTGGTAGCCCTTGGTTTGTAAAGTTCTTGCATCAAAATGTTTGCAAGGCCAGAGGTATAGAACATTTCCAAAATGAAATTTCTGTACAGAATTATAAATAAGGAATCTTGTAATTTAACTACTAAATAGATCTGAAATGTCACAGATCAAAGTCCAGTTTAACAGCAATTGTAATATTTGTCTTCTGTAAAGATGTCTTTTCACTTTTTTTTTTTGTGGCCATCTGAGCATTTTTAGTTGAAGGCAGAAGCATCGTCCCCAAGTCACATCTTTGAGGTTCTCACATTATTTTGAAATTAGCTGTAAGTGCACCGTCAAACTTGGAATGTAATGTAGAAATCCTGAATTTGATATTCATTATCCAGTTCAATGCTGGCATCTGAGTTTTGCTTCTAATAATTGGTGACATGCAGGTCACCAGAGTATGCTAGGTCAATAAACATTCTAATAATATTTCCATATAATGGTCTCTAGTCTCAGGATAAGGTGAGACTATTTTTATAATACATATTTTTATGTCAATAGTTGTGAAAGCAAGAGATACAAACCATGCCATACTTTGGGGTCCCTAGTAATATCCCTATCCCTAGTAAACTATTAGCTTTGAACACAAAAATACACAGGATGATTTTTAGTGTTTGAAATTAAAAAAAAAAAAAAAGTAAAAATTTCTTCTCTCATAAGAGTTTCTTGTTCTGGCACTGTTATGCTCTTTGTCTATGTTCAGGGCATTTTCTGAGAATTGTTCATGAATGGGACCACTGGTCCTGCAGATTTCCATCTTCTAACTTTCAGACCTCAATGGTAGAGCACGTGGGAGTCCAAGAAACCAATCTCTAACATTATCCTTCAGAGTAGCATTGGTTGGTTAGCTTAAGTAACAAGGGATTTGTACGTCTCCCTCCTTGCTTGTACTGTTTTTCTGTGATGGATGAATTCCATTTTGGGACCTTAAACAGTGACATTTGGCATCAGTTACGTTTCATACAAATCTTGTACGTACAAGATCTGCTCAGATCACAAGACTTGTGCTTATATATCCCAGTGTGGTTTACCTCCTGGAGCTGTGCAGTGTCAGAGAAGCTTGTCCAAGTTATGTGGTACATTTCAATATTTCAAATTATTTTTGGCTTGGTTTAGGGAAATATCAACCTGTTCTTTCTCAAAACGAATCTGCCTTAATGCGAGGATCTACATAAATTAACTAGCAGTTACTATCTCCTTGCATTTTCCCTTAGAAAATGCATTCCAAAAACGTTGAAGACGTGTGTATGGGTAGAATTTATTAATTCTCTTGAGTTTCATGATCTCTCTGAACTTTAATTTTTGTCTCTCTTGACTGCAATGTATTAAAGGCATAAACTTTTATATAAGGCCTTTTTATAACAGTGAATCCATTGGGAATATTTTGGTACCCGTTACGTTTTAGCTGACCTTGATGGAATTATGGTTGTCAAGAGACATCGCAGGGAGCCTACAGATTCATTTAGACTGCATTTGAGAAAATACCAAATATGTTTTATTCTAAAATTTCGGAGAATCATTTGTTTTCTGTATGCTGTGCACAATAAATGAGAATGCTGTGAAACTGGCTTGTAAGGACCCATGTTTTGTGAGATGTATATATTTCTACTAGAAAAATTTTAAACCATATTCAAGTTATATGAAAAAGGGCTTCTTACACGAAAGGATGAAAAGTCACTTCCTTGCACTGGAAGGTTGGCATTTTAGGAAAGCTTTTCAAAAAGTCTAGTAGCTACTGAAATAAGAGGATTAACATCTTGTGACAGATGGCTATAGTTTTAATTGTCATAGGTTATAGTGGTCATTATTCTTTGCATTTAAACCATATAAGAAGAATTAACTGAGTGGCCCTGCTTAACTGTCAATGGGGTTCTCCTAGCTCTTTGCATTTTAAGTGAGATTAATAAATGAAAACATGTTGTGGAGGCAGGGTGTAATTTATTGAAAGATTCATGAAGTTTCAATGACATTGTTAAGGTATTTAATTAGTCTCATGGAAAAAAAAAGTAGAGTGACCCTTTTAGAGAAGCTGATAAGTCATATAATAGCTGTTAGATCCTCTTTATTCCTTGCTTTATAAGATTAACTGTGTGCTAAGCAATTTATGCTAAGTTTTCCCTTTTATTGGTAACCAAAGTTATCTGTGCTTCATGAATAGATTATTGGAGATAACATCATGTAATTAACAAGAGATGCAGAAAAGTAAAAGTACAATTTGTGTAAGAATTGTATGAGAGAATGTTAATTTCTTAACTAGGAAGGATATTTAAAGGGATAAAAGGAAGGCAAAATAGTGCAGTTCTTTGAAAGGATTAAAGTAACCTTATCTCATGTTCGTTCAGAAGGTAGGATTGCCTGAGTGTGTGAAAGTCGTGTTCAGTGAGCTATTCACAACTCTAATGAATTGTAGACACAAGTTTGCAATGCATTTTTTTCTTGCAAAAGTGATTGATAATATGTAAGTTAATTGAATAATGGAAGTTAGCAAAAGGGGAAATTGTATAAGCTGCATACACGTGGAATTGTATAAAAATGTCAGTCTGCGGTGCTGTAAATTACAGCATGTGGGGGAGGAAGTGTGGATAGACTTTTTTTGTCAGGGTAAACTTGTTAAAAATGAATGTTTAAGACAGTAAAATATCTGTCAGTAGCACTTCAGCGTGTGTTTATCCTCTCCTTTGAAATATTTGTAGAATGCCTGTGGTTGTGGTCTCTTCGGAAATCCACCCAGAACCCCACTTCCAGTGTAATTTATGTGTAGACCTAAGTGTATTCAGAAAGACAATATATCAACATTTTCAAGGTAAAATTACACCAGCATAAATTGATAGAAATCAACACTTGCATTCCTTAAAAATACAGGAAAAAATACAGCATATCTTCGGTAGTTTAAGAAAAATCTTGATGTTCAGTACCTTGCTATCATTGTTTGGGGATTGACATATGTTTCAGTTTGCACACGGGAGGCAATGGCCCGAGCTGTGTTCCATCACAGCCTGCAGAGTCCTACTGAGAGGCTCGGAAGGCCTTCCTGCACTGGACGTGAGCCCTCAAGTTTTTAAAAATAATTTCTCTCTCAGGTGTTTGAAATACTCATTAATTCCAAGGCTGCAGGTTGTGGTTTAGAAGGAACTGCACAACGCTGAATATCGGGAGCAGTTTTATAAGGAGTAAGTGTAGGTCGGTTTATGGCTTCAAGGCCACAGTGTGACATGATGGGCAAGGCTGTTCCAGGTCAGGTACTGTTTTCTGATTCCAACCTCTTTTTGCAACTGGTTTTAAGTATAGCTATAAGATCCATCTTAGGAGTCTTTCCTTGCAGCTTGGTGCACTTTGTCAAATTGATTGATTATTTAGTAAATGACACTAAATTATCACTAACAATGATGCTAAATCAGTGATAAAGAATCTGATAATGATGAAAAAGAGAGAAGACTCCTCCAGAAAGTTGTGTTATGTGCTCTTCTGGGTCTTTCTCATGCAGACACTTGGTAACTTAATCTTCCAAACTACTGTCTGTATGAATCTGAGCCAGCCTCACAAGGTCTTGCTGGAAAGGCACATAAATAATTTTGTCCCTTCCCCCCAGCGCCACAGTTGGCCCCAATCTGGGACTAAAAGTTAAAAACTCGAAGTCTTGGCTGACTGTGAATTTGCGGTTCTTCTTTTTGTTCCCTTGAAACTTGTTAACTTGAAAATAGGTGTTTTGGAGAGTGTGAGATCTATTAAGTAGAGAAGTTTCCTGAGAGGTATAACAGTGGTGAAGGAACAGTTAAAATGCCTTTTTGCAGGGAGTCTCGGGTGATGTGTGAACTGAATAGCTGGTTGTAATTTGAAACTGTCCGGTTAGCAAAACCATGAAAAATGGAAGTAACTACTGTGCATATAAAGATTTATTATGCATCTATGTTACAGTATGCTTATTTTATCAAAATAGACCATTATGAAAACTGGCTTTTGCACCTGCTCTTCATTAATTTTTGAAGTTAAATAGCTCTGCATGGTCTTTCCTACTAAATACCAGAAGGCACTTGGCAGTTATCAGTAGTAAATACTTGTTGAACGTAGAGTTTAGCAATAATGCTAAAATAATCCACTCCTGGAATTACAGTTTGACTGCAGTTAAGAAGGGGGAGAGGGGGAAGTTAGACCTTAAGTAATAGAAAACTGTTACATTGCTCTGTACTATTTTAGGACAATTAGAATTTGGCATAAGTAAAAGTCAAAGCTGTGGTGTTAGTGTGTTCCTGGGGATGGGGTGGGTGTATTTCAGAATCATAGATGAGTATCTCATACCTCAGAAAAACATCCACCATATTGTGCATGTTTTATTAAAAAGCAAGTTCATTTGTGCCTAGAAGTAATAACTCTGGTTGAAACTTAGTTTCACATGTATTATGTTAAATTCATAATTTTGATTATTAGATCATTAATAAAATAATCAAATTCATATTGGAGCTTACCTGAAAGCTTTTTCAGAAGGAAAGTTTCAGCAATGTAAAACCTGGATATACAAGCTTCTCCCCTTCCATATTACAGTAATTTATGGGTAGAGTTTTATTTCACTTTTGGAGGAAGCAGAAGCAAAGCTGGTTTAGAAAAAAAAACTAGAGGTCGGTCTTTTCGCTGATGTGAGAAGGAAGAGAATCAAACTCATTTGTTTTTTTTAGAAGCAAATATTGGTAATTCATTTTTCTGCAAATAGCAAATGACTTTGCAATTAACTTTGCATGATTGGCCTTTGGTTATCAGCCAAGAAATGTGATTAGTCATAATATTTTACTGGCTCTTCAAAATGCCGTATACATAAGTTAAGATCTGATAGTGATCAAGTAAGTGGGTATTTGTTAACGACACTCAGTTGTTTGTACAGTATTTTGCTTTATTGTGGTATATTTTATATCAGCCATACTTTTGTAACTTTCCCACTTTCAAAACTTCTAGATTTAAACGCAAACCACAACCCTCGGTTCCATTGTGCATGGGATAAGTGCTCAGGCAGGGAAGGGTCATTGTTTTAGTAACCATATATATGACAATTCAGCACTAATGAATTGTGACAGAGACAACTCCTATTCACTGAAGAGTATAAAAAGGCTCCTCATGTTACTTTAAATGCAAAAAGGAGGAAGTTGGTTTTAGGATTCAGAAATGTTTCTTGTCTTTAAAAATTTAATAGCTCCAAAATTTAACTAGAACCTAAAAAAAAAAACAAAAACAACAAAAAAAAAACCCTGTAAAATACCTTGCTGATTTTTTGGGGGTGGAGGGTATTTGTTTTGTTGTTGTTTTGTTTTGAAAAGTGGGACTTAAGTTCCAGAACTGACTGAAGTTAGTTTACCAGAGCTTATTTCATAAAGGTTTAAAGGTTCCCTATGACAGCTAATGTAAGTCTGCTCTCAGTTTGTGTGGTCTCAAACCAGATGATGGGAATGAATATGTTCTGTTGGTTGCCAGCCTCAATTTAAATCAGTTTGGTTGAAACTTTGGGATGGAGGTAGATCTGGGTGAAATAATAAGGGTATGGGCTGGCAGGAGAGGGAAAACTTTATTTAAAATATTACTGTAGAAACACACACACCCTATGTTCTCTCAGTTGCTTCTTCTTCAGGAGAAAACTAAGACTAACTAAAAAATGAATTAATATTGAGGAAGATGCTTGAGATTTGGTTTCAGATGTCAGGAGTAGGAGCGGAGACACCTGCTTGTTTTGTAACCTGTGTCTAACTAGAGCTTGGGAGTGAGGAGGAGAGCCAGAAAAAGATCTGTGACCTTCACTAGGGTAGAATACGTTGAGTTTGGGAGAAGGAAGTACAGATTATCATCACTGTGACACCATTTGGTGCTTGGAAACAAGCCCAGCCAGGTTATTACTGCTGCCAGTTCTTCAGCTTAGGTGGCAAATATGTGGTACTCACCATTTTTCTACCTATGTGTCAGTATGTTTCCATGTCATGTTTTTCAGCCGCCACTTTAGAAATAAGTAAGTTTTATGTAGGCATATATTATCTTGAATGAGGAGAACTTCAGAGTTTCAAAGTTAAACACTCAAAAAAAAAAAAATAAAAAAGCAGGTTACCTGCCTGGACTTCCTCCTTTCCCCCAGGTGACATATGCTCATGTGACAATGTGCTGTAAGTAAGATGTAAGATAACCACCTCGTTTGAAAACTGCCCTGATGAACTGGTTTTTCCCCTGCCTCCACTGGCAGTGACCTCATGCATTCATTATACAGTGACAAACAACTACCTAAATAATTAAGTAGCTAAAGATGGGGCAGTTTGCTGGGTGCGTCCCTTGAGGCTGCATGGCTTGCAGAAGCCCTGTTTTCCCTAGGGTGACCGATGGCTGTGAGAGCTGCTCTTTAATACGCTTTTGTCACCCAGGCTTCCAGGATTCAGGGATGCTTTTAACCTTAGTTTGAAAGTACCTCTGGCAGCTCCTACGCGTGGTGATGGTACAGGTGCATTTGGGGAATGAAGGGTCAGGATCCTCAAGGTTTGTGTTCAGTTCTGCTTTGGCAGGCAGCCAGCGCTGTCCTATTCCACACTGGGGAAGGGCAACGCGGTTGAACCACCTCGTTCAGCTAAACCTGAATGGATTTTGATGGGACGAATCAATGTCATTTTCTCCACCCCAAATATCTCTGTCTTCTCTAAGTGCCATTGGTTGCAGGCAGCTTTCAGTTCAAAGGTCTTGGCATCTTCTGAGCTGGCAAAATATTTTGTATTGGTAACTGTTAGCTTAGAGGAGTATAGCAGCTCCTCCTGTATAATAGTATGTGCTTTATGAGGACTGTCATGCTTGACTGTAAAATGATGGCTTTTCTCTAAATGAAATACCCACAGGAGACTGGCTGACTAGGAGCACTGGCAACAGGGTATAGAACCTTTAATCTCTCTGAGTGATAAGGTATTTGCAGTTGATGGCTGTATAATGACATGAAATACATAGTCACAGTCTCATTTCCAAATGAAAGGTCTTAGTTTCTCAGATAGCCCATCTAGGTGTTTCTGAGAAGGCCACAGATTTAGTAATGACTTTGAGCCTCGGTGGTTCTCTCTCGTATCTACATTTTTGATTCTTGTAAATCCCATCTGTAGCTTGCTAGTAGAACGGTGTGAAGCAGCTTTGTCTTGTGCTGCTTTCATAGTGAGCCAGTTGCCAGAGCAAATACCTGGTTTTGCTGCGTGAGAAATTATTTTTAACGAAATACGAATAATTTTGCAACACAAGTAGGATAGGGTGAGACTGCATATGTTGCTGGTTAGGGCAGACCCATAAATGATAATCCTTTGACCATAATTCAGTTTCGCAGAGAGTGTGTGTTCTGAAATCTGTTTTGAAAAGCTTGTCTTCAGCAATGGTAAGCTTTAAGTATTTAGGTGAACACCAAATATGGATGAAAAATGCCACCACTAATTTCAAAACTTGTATAAAGTGGAAATGTTTGTGAATATAATTTATTTTAGGCATAGCTTCTTTCAGTTAGTTATCAAAGGTTGCCAACATACTTTGTCAATTTCTGTTATAAAAGAAATGGTAATAGTGTGAATTACTGCCTTAAGTGTGTCTTCTGCAAATTTCTCCTTTTGGATTATTTCCCCTTTTGGATTAATACTCCACTTTCTGCAACATGTAAGGGCTCAGTTTACATTTTAAAAGAACGTAATGGAGGAAAGATAATTTTATCGTCTGCCTTGTAATGCTTCAGCTGTTTGTGTTCTGAATAGACAGAAACATTACTTTATATTTTTTGAATGATGATTATTTTAATTTTCAAATGCTGCAAATTGTTGCGTTGTTGTGTCCTGTCCCCCATCCCTCCCCCAAGCAGAGCTGCTTCACTTCAGTGTGCTACATTGTACTGAATTGATGGCACAGAATAGCATGGTTTAAGAAGATAAATGTCAGGAATATCTTCTAAAGTAGACATTCAGATTTTGGGGGGATTAATGGGAAAGAAGGTCAATAATTCCGTGGATTTCAATAAGCTTGAGAATAAATGGCATTCCTGTAGTGCTAGTGATTATTAAAACATTGTGAATTCATTTCAAAATGCTGTGTGCAGGTTTAATATCTTTTCCATTGTGAAAGGATGACTCAGTAAGAGCTGCCAATTTGTAGAGATTATAGGAGGTAACTCCATAAATCAATTACATTTTTAAGAGAAAAAAGTTATAGCAGACAATAGATAATTTTCTGGCTGCTAGTCTTAATTTTAGTTTTGTCTTATTAAATAGGTTCCTCCAGACTTCCAGCAGCATGCGCCTGGACCAGTTCCTACCAACTTCTCGCAGGCCCCAAGGCTGCCAATCCAGGACCAGTGGAGGGGGCCACCACCACCGCCACCACCGCTCCCTCCTCCACCTCCTCAGGAAAGAGATCCCTTTTTTATAGGAGGTAAGCATTTTCATTTCAATTAACGTACAAAATGTATTTTTTGTAAAGCTAATAGGCAGTTTAAATATGTTTCATGTAACATGATACGTTCAGAAGAACCTGAAGACCAGAAGGTAGTGTTTGATGTAACCTGATGAGTTACAATGCCAGAAATTCCCGTGGTCTGGTGTCTTTTCTCCTGTTCTGATAGAGTTTTCTGTCTACATGTTTAGCTACTGTAAATGTGTGAATTTATACAAATGCAAAATAAAATTAGTATGCAAGTAATTGTAAGTAAAAGTAAATTCAATAAAATTGTTGTAATTGTTTACATTTTTACATAATGCACTCTCCATGCATTTTGGTTTCTGTTAGTAACACCATAAGCTGTCTGGACTGTGTGTGTTCTGTAAGAAATCTGTTAATAGTAGCTGAACTGCTGCAGCATAGCAACCAAAATAGGTAATTTGTGTGTATATATGGGTAAGTTTATACCAAATGTATGAAATATACACATGATGCATATGTTACTTGTGAGCACAGGTAAAATGTGCATGTAAAGTTGCTGAATATCTGGTTAGCAAATGGTATCAAAGTTTTTTGAGTTGTTGTGTACTTAAGCACTAATCCCTGTAATCCTTTGCTGATTTCAGTACAGTAGAATTTTTAAAAGCTATTCCTGATACCAGGTAACGATCAGTTCTGTTGGTCTTTCAAGCATCAGTTGCTTTTAAACATGGGTGGCACAAGGAAGAGAAATGTAACTTTGAGGATAGCTCTTAAAACTAAGATACCTCATGTTTTTGTTTTCTACAAATTTCAAGTTACTTTTCCAAATCAAAACAGCTTAGTGTTTGAAAAGCATGTTTGTTTCCCAAGGAGTTTGTCACTTAATAACTTTTCTGATTCCTGCAGATCCAAGATTCCCAAGCCATCACTTGTTTGAGCAACGGAGCCCCCCTCCACCACCACCTCCCCCGCTTCTTAACAGCGCGCATCCTGTCCCTACGCAAAGCCCCATGCCCTTCAGTCAGCCCGGGCCAGCCTTCAGCCAGCAGGGGCAACAGCCAGTATTTCCCAGAGAGAGGCCGGTGAGGCCAAACATACAGCCTCAGGGTCCGGTGGGAATTCTCCACTTCAACCAGCCGGGTGCAGCAAATCCACGGCCCTTCATTCCTCCGAGACAGCAGTTCTTACAAGCCCCAGGACAGCCCTTCCTCGCCGCGCATACGCAGCCTAACATGCAGGTACAGATCTACAACAGGGAGCAGTCATCAAAAGGTGTTCTCAGTGTCCAAGTAATGCACTGTAGCCCTGTTGCCTTATAGGAATGATGTAAATAAAATGGAGTTATTCAAGATTACAGGTATGAAACAGATTTACGTGTAGTGCTTGATACTCTGTCAGAAAAAGTGATTTGTTTTTCTTCAGTTGCCAGCACTCATTTCCGATAGCAGTCTGCACCCCAGCACTGTCTCTACAGTAAAGTTACAAAAAACCACCGTGATTTGTTTAACGCTTTACAGCGTTAAACAATGGAGTCTGAGAAGTTTTAATGTCACGTTTGGTCTAGCGCCGTATAGCTCTTTCAGTAGCTTTAGCTCCGCGGAGGCCGGGAGAGCTGTCCCGCTGCCCCGCTGGTCAGGGCCACCAGCAGGGCCGGAGCGCCCTCTGCTGCTCAGCCGCAGAGCTCAGCGGGGAGCCCGGGCCTCCTGCTGCCCGAGGGGAGGCTGAGCTGCTTGCTTGAAGTGGGTAAATGTTCTGGGGTTGTGCCGAGTGATGCAGAGGGCCCTGCACGATTGGGTCTTCGGGGTCTTTTCATGGCGTCTGGGTTTTGAATGTGGGGAAGTCATGAGGACTTCTATGTACTTCTATGTTTGGGGGGAGGAAGAGAAAAAACAGTGTTGAAGTCATTAAACATAAAAGAAAGAGGAAAGCAGAAGGGTTTTTGTTTGCCTTTTTCCCAATTCAGCTGTTGTCTTACTCAGGTTTAAGTATAGAACTACCTTGTGCAGCTTCTGTTAATGTTTTTAATCAGTATATTTTTGGTTTAGCCTGGTCAATAGCTGCTCACAAATGTTTTGAGGACTTGTGAGACTAGAGCTACTTTTCCAGAGATTACTACCGTGAAATTAAAAACAATCTTTCTTCATACAAAGGGTCCTTTGCATCCACCATTGCAACCTCAGCCACAGCCTCAGCCTCAGCAGCACCATCACCAGCAGCAGCAACAGCACCATCACCAGCAGCAGCAGCAGCAGCACCACCATCATCTCCAAGGACCACCACAGCCCTTGATGCCCATGAACCAGCCACAGTTCAGGCCTCACATGCAGGCCACGCAGCAGCAGCCAAACAACAACAGGATGCAGTGTCAGCAGCGACAGGGTCCAATGAAGCCAAGACACGTGAGTGCCACGTCCATCAGCGTTGTCTCTCTTAGCTCTGCATGGGTAATAAGCATGTAAACGTGTTTCAAAACTTACCACCATAGCATTTCAGTCTCCTTATTCCTTTTATGCTTTGTCCTTTTTTCATCATTTTTTGCTCCTTTTTCTACTTTGCTCATTTTATAACTATATCAACAAATAATACATTTATCTTTACATTTTTTTCTAGTCCAATTCTCATTGTTTTTTTTGTCTGATCCAACTCCAATAAGAGATGACACAGTTGCCCAAAAACAGACAGTAAAGGATTTGGGGCAGGGGGAGGGGAGGGCAGTTGCATGATGACATTTAAAACTGCTGTGTAAGAGCCCAGTTTTGTGACACCATCCTTCAGTCTGAAGGCCTCTCAGTAGCACTGTGAGCAAGCATTATGGTTCAGATGGTATCACATCTTGTGAGTTTGCTTCAGCCCAGCATGTTCTGCCACTAGGCAGGTTGGGCTGGCACAGCAGTCCATGGCAGTGCTCAAGTCAATGTGACTAGTTCAGAAGAATCACTTTAATTAGGAAAATAAATCATAGTGAAGTCAATTTCTGAGAAAGATGTTAAACCATTTAGATTCAGTTTTGCTGTAAATCAAAAAATAAGTTTTTATTTTTATACTTATATTGAAAACACAGCACCTCTTTGAAAAGTGTTTTTTTTGTTTTTGTTGGGAAACAAGTCATGAAAATCTAAAACAGGGATCACTTCAGTCTGTCTTGGGGTAGAAATTATCTGCATTTTTTTTCCTTTCTGCTTTTCAGAATACACCCTCACAAAACATTGTCAAGCGTCCAAATCAGCAGCTACAGCCGACTGCTCCAAGAAATAGTAACTTGCGGGAGTTGCCAATAGCACCGTCACATGCTCTGGAAGTGAGCAACAACAGGAGAACCTCTACCCCAGCTGCTCAGGTCAAACCCATTACCAGCACAGTGTCTGCCAACAAGACTGTAGCTGGTGTTGGAAACTCACAGGGACGGCCTGAGATGAAAGCTAAAGCGATCACACCAGTGGCCCAAGCAAAACCAGAAGCAAAACCTGAACCAGAGGTAAGACTTTTCTTGCTGTTTTTAAAAGAAAACCCATTTGAAACTTTTCTTCCGTGACTGTAAGCATACCTAACGTACTATTCGCCCAATATTTTTTGCTGCCACTAGAGGCCTCCCTTCTGAGTTGTGCTTTCAGCCAATTTCCATTGACCAAAATAATAAAAAAAAGAACTCTGAAAGGTTGTCAGAGCCCTGGTGATCCTGTTTTACAAGTGTAGGAATCATTCCTTTTGTGACAAGGCAGAGGTGGCATGAACTTCATCAGTGATACAAGTCTGAGATACCCATTGTGCCCATTTTGTATCTTGCAGGTTTACGATTGGTAGGCTTGTGTTGTGTTTTATGTCTGTTTGGTTTTTTCTTCCCCTTCCAGGTAGGTACTTCTTCCTAGGTTAGAAAACCTCTTTTCTTCCATTTTCTGCATTGCTATATGCCTTATAACTCCCTAAAAAGCCACTTTTTCTTCCTCATGCTATTTTCCCTTAGACTGACCATTCTACTTCAGGGTCTTGAGCATTCCTGGAGGAAGTTGCAGATGTGTTGTCCATGGAATTTCTTGTTCTTGAAGAAGAAAATCTTTCTTTCGTATACCCTTTTTGCATGAAGGAAAATGAGAGATGCTCTTGGACAAAAAGATGCTGTTTGCTCTGCTAGTGCTCTGCACAATCAAAAAATGAGATGCAGGTTTTTGGGCACCACTGGGTCATACATGGTGAACAGGGGACGTTTTGCTGCACAGATTCTCCTGGAAGATAGAGAAGACTTGCCATGAGCACTGTTAGTGTGTGAGAGAGTAGGTAGGATTGCACTGATGATATTGTTAATACTGAATCTCACGAAGTGCCAGAGGAACATGGTTAAATGCACCCTGTACAGTTCCTGAATGTCAGGTTATTGAGAAAAAAACTGTAAATCTTCATAGTTCGGTTGCCCATGAAACTTGTCTCAAGGACCAGGTTTCCTTCAACAACTGTTGAAAGCTTTAATTGTGGTAATACTGTCTTCCTCTTAAGCTGCTGGCGATTAGCTTCTCTTCTCATTCTTGAATTGTTATGACCATCCTTAATTTTCAGAAACGTGGCACAAAAGAAACCCGTAGCTGGCAGTGCTTGACCTCTTCTGGGCTTGCTTCTCAGTGGGAATATAAAAACCCCTTTTAATTGTGATCTTTTCTAAAAAAAATAAAAAAAAAAAAAAAAACTGCTTAAGTAATCTTCACCTCAGTTCAGTCTCTTGGAATAATCCAAGTCAATCTGTCTTTCAGGCCAATAGTAAAGGTAAGTTTTGAAGGCCTATGCAAAGCAGTTACAGTTCTACCCATCTAAAGCATTTAATAGTTTTTTCATGTTTCAGCCATATGGAACTTAAGACATTAGTCCTGAAATATCTCTGTCAGTGTCTGGAAAAATGAACTATTTTTCACTCCTGTTAATCAAATGGAATAAAATAACCAGTGCAGTTATCTTGTTCTTTCCATTTTAAATATTACATGTATCCTAACAAACCTGTAATTTTAATACCATCTAATCCAACTCATGTGATTTCTTGGTTCTACAAGTCAAGCTTTCTTTTTATTTCCATGGTAAAACTTTTGTCTTTGAAAGGAATGTGTGATACCTGTTTCACATAAGTTGCTTTTTTGTAAAACAGGAGGAAAAAAAAAGTTGCCCTTGAAAAACTGATGTCTCCGTAGTGTTTTCTTTTGATAACCATAAAAGTAAAGCCATCGTAGGTACACTTGGCAAGTACATGTGTGAATGTGCATGCACAGATTAGAACACTTCTTTTTTTTAAAGTAGACCCAAAAGAGAGCCTTGTGCTGCAGTGCAGTAGCAGTTGGCCCTTTTCAGCTTGTGCCACTGTGGGAGTCCTGTTCGCTGGTGCCGCTCAGTTTACAAACTGAGGATTGCTGTACTAGAAGCTCTCATTTCCAAGGACTTAATTGTTTTCTCTGCTATTTTTGTAATGTAGGTTATTACATCCCCTCCTTAAGGCACATTGTAATGCTTTCCAGTCTTTTGTGTATTTTTCTTCCAATTACCAAAGTTTGTGCTGTTTTAGGCTTTCTGTGAAGATGAAAGAGTTAAATTCTGCCATTTTTTTCTAGCTGTCTGGCTCATAACTGAATTGGGCAGGTTATTTTGCAAGTGTCTTCAACTGGAAAATTAAGACTTTTTTTTTCTGTATCCATCTTCCTTAAGAGCCAATGGCCATATTTATGAACGCAGTATCATTCAGGAAGCACAAAAAATAGCAATATTGGCGGTTAAAGGTTTTCCCTCATCTTCCAGATATATAAAGGATTGCAAGCTGAGTGACTAGAAGACTGAAAACTGAACTTTCTGAATAGTATGCTTGTTCCTATGCAGCTGGAAAATATTGACCTTTAAGTGTCTCTGTCAAAATGATTTTTCAGACTGAGGACATGCAAGTTTACATCTGGGAGAGTAACAAAGAGACAATGGAATTGAGAGAAATGGGTAATGACTGCGGTTCTCATTCTGCCCATGTTGAGGTCAGTTTAGGAAGAAAGGAATTAGGGAAACATTAAGCATTTTTGAATTTAAAAAAAGGGGCAGGAAAAACGTAGAAGGGTGATGTGAAGCTTTTTAGAAGAAATGAGGTTTTGGATCTTAGAACAGGAGAGATACTAGAAAACCACTGCACAATGAGAGGTTTACTGATATCACCACTTATGTTGCAGGTAACATCCCTGGTATCCTTAAAGGCAACCTTTCTGTTCTTCCAAATCCAGGAAACTTTGGAGTTGGATTTTTGTTGGGTCTTACCTTGTTCTTTTCTATAAGTCTTGGAGTATAGAAAATATTCAATATTGAGCAAATTCAGGTGATTATTAAGAAAATGTTTTTAAATCTGCTTTTTTAGAAGTCAGTTACCTGAAAAAATGTATGTTTTATTTTTTCTCCAGCTTGCATGGGTTTGACTTCTAAATTTTAATAATGATGCCTCCTGTCTTTGTGCTTAGAAGATTCTTTCCAGTGGTATTTTTCCAGATAGAAGATCATAAGAGAGCAGTGTGCTTTACAGAGTAACGTGTAATCTCATTCTTAATTCTTTCTGTTCTTCTGAGATGTACTCTGCCAGTGTTTTGTAGGATGATTCATGCTTTCATAGGGTTTAGGAGCCCCTGTCATTAGTAAGATGTGATGTTTATTTAACTGTCTTTATTGAACCCCAGCAGCCCAATGATGTAATTCAGAGCTGTCCTACCTTTTAAGAATTGTTACGAATTTTTGGACAAAAGCTTCTAGCCTCTTTTGTTTCTAATATTGTAACTGAAGGGGAAAAAATAACCCCTTCAGTAAATGGATTTGTGTATATGCTGCAGTTCAAACCATTTTGATTGTGCCAGTTTTACTGAGGGAACAAGTGAGCCTGGCTGCATGATTTTTTTTTTTGTTCCTTCATTTCAAACCAGAGAACTTCAGTATCCAGCTCTTATGGCTCTGCATTTAACTCTAATAACTAAAACAAACAAACAAAACCACCAACAACCCACACCACAAAAGCTATTGTTTTGAATTGACTATATGAGAAGCAAGCTACTGGTACTAGGACTTGAGACATTATACTTTCTACTGTAATATGTTTTAGAGCATGTCTTTGTCTTTTCCTCAACAGAGTACCATTCTGAGTTCTCCTGGAAATGTCTGCTGCTTTTCTTACTGCTGCTCTTGAGCTAGACTCAGAATGGCAGCCTATAACATTTTCCTTTGGCACTTTCCACTAAAACCTATGAGCCTTTAAGGCAGAAGAAAAACCTGTAGCTATGTTTTGGTCTTCCCTCCAAACCACAATTAAATATATTGGGCTCAAGAACTTTTCAGACAGATTAGGATCTTCATTTAACAACACCAAAATAAGACTAAGGGAACTGCTTTGCTTCTCTGGCTTTGTGCTTGTACTTTTGTTCTTTTACTTTGTATTCCACCTGGCTCTTCCTTTTATGTACACAATTTCTTCAAGTTGTAGAATTTTCTACAGAAGAAGGGTGACATCTGGTTTATCTAGAGAAAAGGCTGCTCCAAGTTTTTCTGCTGCTTCACCTACAGATAATGTAGCTTTTGGTAGTAAACCTCCAAATACGAGCTTTGAAATTCATGATAACTTTGACAGATGTCTACGTTCTCCCAGTTGCTATTTTTTTTGGCAATATGTTTATATATTTTTTTCATTTGGCAGTGCAACTGCTTGTGAAGAAGTCTGTGCTGGGGTTATTAAACCAATAGGATGTAAATCATTAGCAAGAGTCATTGCATACCATTTCCATCTTCATCCAATATACTGTCTTGCTTGTTCTGTCTGATGAAGCTACTTAAAAAGTAGGGGAAGAGATGCTTTTAGAGCCAAGAGGCAGAGGATTTAACTACCCCTGTTTTCATCCTGATGAGGAGTTTGCTACCCATTCTGAATCTGTGCTGTTGGGTTATTCCCAACTAATAAGAATTAGAACTGACTCCTAATGCAAATTCTTTGCTAATGATCACAGGGTCTTTATATCGTGTGGTCTTCCTCTAGCTGCAAGGGTATTTAACTGAGAACTTAACAGTAATAGTAACTCATTTATGGAGATGAAGGATTTAGGCCTGCCTATAGCCTATTAGTGTTCTGATTTGCAGTTGTCATATAACCTCGGAGCTCTTGGTCCTTCATTTCAAAGCTCATCTTTTAAGAAGAGATTGACTTCATATTGACTTTGTAGGAACCTTACGAACTTATCAAGTATTGAGTTGAGTTCTTGAAAGGAAAATTTCAGATTGTTTGAGATGGAGTAGCCTGAAGATTCTACTAAGCATTCATCAGACTTCTTACGTATTGGTAATAGTTTGCCACTTGTCTTCTGTGTTTAATGCTAGTGCAGTTGAAATCTGCCTGCAGGGTTCTGCATGGACATGTTGATCAGAGTCCCTCAGGATGTCTGTTCTTGTCTGCTGGCAAGACCCATTTAAATGCACCATAAAATACACATCTCTGCACTGCTTACATGTAGTCTTTGACTACTGGTAAGTTTTGTACTTAACCAGATTGGGATCTGTATCTTACAAGGCTTTCAGAACTTGTTGGATGATACAGGCGGACAGTTCCCTGATAATAAAGGACAGCTCATAGAAAAGCCTGGTCTTATGCAGCCTTTTGGTATTATTGACACCCTCAATTGATCATCAGGAGAAAAAAAATGTAGTGCTGCTTCCAAAGGGGGACTTGGTACTGGCTCACTGGCATCTGTCAGACCCATTTAGATAAAATACAGAATATTCTGATCTAAAGCAAAGCTAGTGAGTAAAATAATTCATTAAGTGGAACAGGTTTTCTGTTTTGACTATTTGAACAACATATTTACTGTTTCTGAAACCGGTTGAAAACTTCATTTGTAACATCAAGTTCTGCATAACAACATCTCCTCCTGTCTGGAGCTTATCTTATTTTTCTCATCCTATGCAAGATATACTTAAGAGTCTTACCTTTTGCTCCCTTTCTTAAGGGTCACGTGGAATTTTTATTGTTGTTTTGGTATTTAAAACTATAATCCAGCACCTCCAGCTTTTCAGATTAACTACTTGACTAGACTTGTAGTCTGAGACATGCAGCTACTTCTTGGTCACTATTGGAATGATCCCTGACATGAGATGCTCAGGGAAGGAGCAGTTATATCTGAAGGAGACGAGCATTCAGGATTTATGCATCAATGAATACAAACACTACTGAGCTTTTATATCTGCAAATCAACTTTATGGTTGGATTTCTTCTGCTGTTTTTTCCTTTGCATTGGAGGTTCTATGATGTACCAGAGATAAAAGCCCTCAAACACCAAAATTTATTATTGCACACTTGGGTATGCATGCGTGTGTTTAAAAAGGAGGAAAAAAAAAAAGGCATTTATACTTACAAGCTATTGCACCCCAATTAGAGCAACTGTTAATCACAGATTCAGTTTTTGAGAAGTGTTCTAACATTGTTTATGCTGTAACTTACCAAAATGCAAAGTATTATTACTCTGGGAGCCTGTTAGGGCTGACTAATGGATCTTATCAAGAGAGTTTCGTGCTCATTAGCATTTGTAAACAGTCTCTATAAGTCTCTAACTTAATATTTCAAACTGTTGAAAATAAAACACACATAATGAAAAGGTATGCTTTGTAACTTTTAAAAAATGCATATATTTGTGTCATAAGCAGCTTGATTTCTTTTCCAGGATGATGAGAATTCATGTTGTCCTGGCTCTTGTCTATTTTTTATAGCTTTTCATAAGAACCCCGTGTGCCAAAGTTGAATAATCTTTAGAAAGGTTATTTGATAGTATAACTTATTTGTTATTTGTTATTTATAAAGTTATTTGACTTTCAGAAGGGTCTAGGGATGGAATATTAAAGGCATTCTCTATATACCATTAATATTCCAACGCTGCATTTGGCAACATTTTGATTCTGAAGAGAGTGCATGAGTTCAAGGTCAGAGAGATTGACTTGTGCTGTTCATTATAACCAATTATTGTGTGACAAATGAGTTTGAGATCAGGCTGAAAATTCTGTGAGAAAAATCAATAGTTCTAATCAGGGCCTTTCAGGTCATTTACCACCCTACCTTTTGTTAGTTTGTCAGAAAAGAGCAAGATAAAACCTGTGTGACAGAGGGTTGCCTTCATATTGTTACTTTCCATTTGAAACATATTTTGATATCTCAAATTATATTAATAGTTTAATTGGTTTTAGAAACTTCTAAATGAGTTCCAATTTGTAAGACTTCATTTTTAGTATTATGATAAGATTTCTTAACTGGTATTATAGCTTTTTTTTTTTTAAAACTGTCTTAAGAAGTAGTATTTCTAAGTCCTAAACCTGGTTTGAGCTGTTTGTCTCTAATGAATAGCAAATAAGCCATACTTGTGGATATATTCTACTAATAATAGCCTTTGCTTGGTGTCAGGGATAATTTCAGAAGCTCTACAGAGAGTTAAGCCATTATCACATCTTCTAAAAACAACAAATTGTTATTTTGACCAAACTGAGCATATATTGAGAGTTTAATAAATTGTGTTTCCCTTTGTAGTATCCAGATGAAGATGAAGAAACTCGATTGTACCGTTTGAAGATAGAAGAGCAGAAACGTTTAAGAGAAGAAATTCTGAAACAAAAGGAGTTGAGAAGGCAGCAGCAGGCTGGTGCTAGGAAGAGAGAACTGCTTGAAAGACTGGCGCAGCAGCAGCAGCAGCAACCTTCTACGCAGCCATCCTACATGCAGCAGGAGGACGACTCTTCTGAGTTCCCCACCAATGGCAACCCTTACGTACCCCACTCTGGCTTACAGACCAGGCAAAATGTGAAAAACAGACTCCTTGTTAAAAAGCAAGACATGGTAGTTCCAAATATCCAACCCAAACACACAGATTACCCACAGGTTGGGAGCAATATGCAGTACCAAGGACAGCAGCTGAAACCAGTGAAACAGCTGAGGCAGACCAGAACAGTACCTCCAAGTCAGCCTCAGGCAGCGCAGAAAATATCGCAGACAAAACCTGCTGCAGCACCGCTGCCCTCACCACAGACTGCTAGAGTGGCTTCAGTACAAGCAAGGCCCCAGGAACTGAAACCTGCTGTGAAAAGGACTGTCATGCAGCGGACAAACAGTGGTGGTAGTGATGTGCCCCATGTCGGCAGCAAAGTCAGGGTGATTAAGTTGTCAGGAGGGGTAAGTTTCCAAGGCTCGTCTTGTGTGTGTCTGTTGTCGTGGTTTGTTTTTGTGTGTTTCATTCTGTGTAATCCCAAAATAAAAAATGGGCCCAAGGTGAAGAGGGAAGTAGCAGTTTTAGCAGACTTCACAATCCATATTTTAGATTTTCAGAACTATAAGTTATTAGCAGTTATTCAGAAGTGTATGTTTTCTTTAATGCTTAACTGCCAGGCAGTTACCACTATCACATCTAAAATAACACTCCTTTCCTTTAAATTCTTTGTAACTTGAGTCTCAGGGACTCCTCAACTCAGCTGATTTTGCTTAAGGTTGGTAGGTGTAATAATGGGTCAGAGAAAAGGACTTGTGGACCTGTTTTCTAGGCTCAGTTAAAAATCTAGGCTCTGCTTATTCGTTAGTTGAAGCCACATAATTTAGTTGTGTGCCAGCACTGGCATTAGTGTGGTTTTTGTACCCAAGGGAAGATTGGCTTTATTTTCTTGGGAAGCGTGTTGTGAAACTAACTTAAGCAGTATACTGGAGAGGGATGTTTTCTGTGAGAGGCTGGGTTTAAAACATTACCATTTTGCTTCTGCATCTAAATGAGATTTCCTTATCTTTTGATGAGGGGTCTATTATTTGTAGTGTGTCCCCTGAGCACCGGTGTTGTGGATGACTCTCAGTGCTGGTCTTGATGGCAGCGTGCATACTTAAGGTCTGGGGGGTTGGTTAGAAAGTATCTAGACCAGATTTCTTCTGTCTTAATAAAAAAGACAGGTTAATTTGGTAGGGCTCTGAAGAAACTGACACGAAGGGATGCAGTGAGGTGATGGTTGCCAGTGTGCAATCTGTCCTTGGGTTCTGTGATGAGGAGGAAAGAAGGATGTGATGTGTTTAACACCGTGATACATTGGAGATGTGGGGGGGGGGTTGAAGAAAATTTCTTAATTATTTAAGAACATTAATTAGGGGAACTTGCAGAACTACTGTAAGTCTGTAATGAATTGAACACACTGTGTTAATGGGCTCAAGAAAGCCTCAGTGGGTAGGCTTTGTAGAAACATGGAGGATATAAAAATGCCAAAGCTTGAATTACTTTTTATAAACACTTTTCTACAGATCATAAAACAAATAGACTTAAAATTTTGAATTGCATAATGACCGTGTGATCTTTCAAAATACTAACATAAAGGACCTTGTTAACTAAATGGAGCTGAAAACAACCTTGCTTGGAGGATGTCTAATTCCTCTGACATGGTAACAAGTGCAGAAGAAAGTTCAAAAAGTTGAAAGAATTTTTCTCTTGGGCTGCAAAATAGTTACACATAAATATGTCTGCAGGAATCCCAGTGGTCTGTGAGAGGTACAGCAGGTTTGTTATTCCTCAGCAATTAAATAAAGCAATCGTGCACAACTTCTTTTATTATGTGGTGAAATAAAACAATGCCAGTCACCACTGGATACAGGCCTTCGTAACAAAGGTTATCAGTGCCCAAACTAGCATTTATAATGCAATAGTTTTTAATATAATGCTCTGTTTCAGGAAACCATAAGTGATTTGTTTCATATGAGTCTTTTGGTAAGCAAAAGTAATTAGCTTTGTTAAATGCACGTGGTGCATTCTCTTTTGGTATATATTCAAGCAGATTTATTCTGTCCTTAACTTTCAGATACCAAGGTGTTATTATCAAGGTAAAGCAGGTTCTTTACATGTAGCTTGTTCTGCTTTTTTTCCTAGTCATGAAAATTTTCAGTTTTCCTTCCAACTGTGGAAGAATAAGAGCAAGCATTGCAATTAGATGTTTAACATTGATCAAGATAGTTGATTAATTTTTAATCATTTAGTGACAGGCTGAATCTATATGACTTCATTTCTGAACCACACAAGGAAAAAAAACAGGGAGGGTGTGCAATCTTGTCTATTTTGACAGGATTTCAAAGAAGAATTAAAAGCTGTGGACTCTGAATGCCATAAAGATTTCATCACGTTTAGTTTTGCTCTCTCATGTCTAGCTCTGCCACTGCTTCCCTTTCCATCAACCATAATAAATGTGAAGGAAAAGACAAATCTTTTTTTCTTAGCCATTTTTCCTTACCATTTGTCTGTGGAAACAAACGTTTGTTTCCTGTAATTCCCTGCCTTTGGCCAAGGGGATGCTTGGTATCTCTTATCTGTATGCATTGACTTCATCCTGCAGTTAAGTAGCCCTGCTGTTGCTCTCAAGTCTAATCGCTTGTACCTTTTTTCCTTTCTAGAGCTCTTTTGTGCAGCACATTTTTTAAGACCCATGTCCAAGTGAGATGGTTTGTGATTAGACACAATGTGGGTCCTTTTCTGAAGCTCTTCATTCAGGCTGGTACAGGCTTAGAAGGTCCCTTCTTGTTCAGCCTGCTGGCCATGGTACAGCATGATAGTAGAGCTGTCAGCAGAGGAGCTGGTCAGTTTGATGCCAGACCCATACAAACAGTCCTAGGCCAAATTAACCTGAAACAGGAGCTGGTGGCAAGGACGGTTCCCCTAGAATTCAGTAGGACCATCAGTAGAATAGGACAAAATGATAATTTGTTGCCGGTGCCTTGTTATTTAACAGGCAGGGAGATGTACTGAGTACACTGGTGACGTTTACGGTGTACAAATTCCGTACACCAGAAGAGAAGGGTGGCAAAAAGGTTTATTTTCTTGAAGGCAGCATCTTTCCCAGTCTAAGCTTCTAATTATATACTTGTATTGCTGGACACTGCAGTACTGTTGAGGATCTCTGACCTCCAGATAAATGTAATCCTTGTTATTTAAGGTAAAAGCTTTTAATCTCTTCCTATGATGTTCTCTCTTGAGAGGATTTTACTTTTTAAGTATTTTTACTTAATTGTAAGAGATACTAATTAAATCCTAAGAAATATGTTAATTTCTCCAGTTTATCTGATGCATAAGATGCCTTCATTTATGGCTTCTTATACTGACAGGAAATTCTGAATAATTTTCTACTTCCCTTTTCTTTGTCAGGCTAAGTCCTCATACCAAGGTGATATATGTTAGGTACCATACTTAATGATTTTTTTAACAAATTGCCTTTTTTTCTCCAGGAAAACCAAAAACCAACCACCAGATATACCCATCCCTTTCTAATACTACTTCAATTTATGCAGGAATGGTAGCAACAGGAATAGTTTTTCATTTTAATTCCTCCTTTAAATGTTATATTCTTGGAAAAATGAGGTGGTGCTAAGAGTTTAGTAGATGAATTCTGATTTTTTTTCCATGGAGGACCAAAAGTCTTTTGATGGATCCGATCTGTTTTATGATTGCTGTCTTCCAATTCAGCCTTTCCAGAAGTCATTCAGCATAAGTGCTGAGTATCGATACTAGCATATTTTACTAAGAAAAAGTCTGAAATGTGTGGTTCCTTGGAAAGGAGCCTGAACTCAGTCCTAAGGATCTGCATAAGAATAAACTCAGTGAGGTTGTAGGGTGTTGTTTGTCAGGAATAGACACCCTAATAAATCTCTTAAAGAAAATAGGGGTGAAAGGACCAGAGAAATATTTTGTTCCACCTTGACGGGGGGTGAACATTATAGCACTCCTGATGGCTCTGTCCAACCTTTTTTTTTCTGGGACCTCATTATGAAGATTCCTTGAGCCATGTACTTCAGTGTGTACGTTCAGGAGATTTTTCTTAGTGCCCAAGCCGTGTTTTTTGCTGCAATTCAAATTTATGACTATTAGTATTTTACCTCGAGACATGGGGGGTGAAAAATATTTCTCTCTTTGTGGCTGTCTCTCTTTCTGTGAAGATATCTTAACTGTTTTTGAGCAGTCATACCCATCGCTACCTCTGGATAGGTCAGGTTTTCTGACACCTTGGCTGTTGTGGTGGTCTCCTTTGGGCTCTGCAACCAGTCTGTTGACAAATAGTTCCAGTACAAAGTGCAGCTGAATTCCCAGTCAGTATGTTAGGAGTGTCTTTAGTCCTGGAAGAACAGGTTTGTACCAAATATGACCTTAAATATCTTAAAGTTTTATGGAGTGGGTGCTGAACGTCCTTTTCATTTTTGTTTGAGGTTCTTTGGGAAATGGTAATAAAGTCTTAAAACCTCTGTATCTTTCAGTCATCTTATGTTGTTGTTGGATGATTTTTCTCTAGCCAGAAAATGG
Source organism: Heteronetta atricapilla (assembly GCA_011075105.1). NCBI lineage: Eukaryota > Metazoa > Chordata > Aves > Anseriformes > Anatidae > Heteronetta > Heteronetta atricapilla. Next base: position 8,769,315 of record CM021732.1, read on the forward strand.
TCTGCCATGGTTAAAGTGATATATGTCTATCCCAAAGGCCTGAAAATGCTGATTTCTTACGCTGCAACAAGAACACACCAATCTTTGTCTCTGTGGAAAGCCGCACAATGAGCTTGTTTCGTGTATCTGTAAACTACACAAAAATCTCAGTGTTCCCTATCGGATTAAAAGCAACATTATCTTATTAGTGATCTTAATCATGAAAACCTGAGATGCTTCATCTGAAAAGCTTGAAGAAAGTATTGGCAAGTCTTGTTTGAAAAGTCTGTTATAAAACTGTCCTTGGATTGTAAACAGAAAATGGGGATGGAAGATAGACAACTTCATTCTTATTTCAAGTAACTGAGAAGTGAAATAGATGAATGTGGAGTTCGAAATATGGACAAAGACACTGATTTACATTATTCTTGTTTAATAATGTAACCTTATCAACCAACTTCACTTAATGTTTGTATCTATGTTTGCATGCATGTGTATGTTTCAAGTTCAATTAAAAATATTTGACTTGAAAGCTCTATAGCGCCTTTCCTCTAAATACATCAGGAATTACAAACATCAGGATTTCTTTGTTTGCATGACAAGTTCTGGAGAGATCTCTGCCCAGTGCTATCCTTCTACCAGCTGTGAGAATCAGAATACAGGAACTGGCACCACGTACAGTGAGATTAATTATTAAGAAACTAGAGAATGGCATTGTAGTTCATTCACATCCCGCTATTTGAAGGATAATGTCCACATTGGAAGCAGACAGCAGGAGCTGCAGAAGCCATCAGATCTGAATGTCCAGATACCACTTAGAGTGTGTCAGAATGGGCAAGGCCTCTGCAGCAGTACTAATTCAAGTGTCATTGAAAAAGGACTCTGCCTGCTGCAGCCTGCGAGATAGTGCTCTAGAAATATTTCACAAATGGACATGGATTTCTTCCCCCCAGATATCAGGGTGAAAAAAAGCAAGTCAGGTAGTATTCCTGTTACGAAAAAGTCATGCTATTTTATGGATTATGTCAAAACAAACTATCCTCCCAGACCTCCAATGAGGATGGTCCCTACAGAGACAGAATACTTGGTGGCTTGGGGGCAGTTCTGTACTTAGAAGCAAGTCCCTGTGCTGTTCGGGACATTCTCAGTTACTGGGCAAGTGAAATGGAAGGGCATGTGTGGACGCACTGAGCAACCAGAGGGACTTGAGGTGACAGCCAAACCAGATGCAGGCAGTACTTTTTATGGATTTGTAATAAAATCCTCAAAAGGGGGAAAGAGATACCTAACTAAATGGAATTTAGCTTTGCTGTGGTTAACTTGGAACCAAGGTGCAATAAAGTATTTCCTATTGTAGGCTGGAGAACAAGTTTCTCCTTTTCCTCAGGAGATTTTTAAATTGTATGTTGAAGAAGAGTGGCGTCCTCCTGAATACCCTGAAAGCAAGACATTTGGTATTGCTTGTCACTGTTGTTAAGTCTCAAAGGAGAGTTTTTCTGCAACTGTAAGTGTTATAGTGTGAAATTCATATTGATACCATGTTGGTGTTACGGAGCATCTCCTTTCCTGATGGGAAATGACTAAAGGCAACTGTAACACTGTTGAAGTACGTAATGAAGAGCTAGCTTTCACATGAAAATCACTTGAATTCAGTCACTGAATTTGGTGGGGAGAAATGCAGATTTGTCTAGGTTAATAGTTCAAGAAGTCACAAATGCCTTTTAAATGGCATTTCAGGTTTGACAGTTTGGAAATAGACCTTTAATGCAGAGATGGCTCTGAGTCGGGAGGATCCCGATGCTGTCGGTGGTTGGAGATGGAGGGAATGTAGTTTGTCCCTGCCAAGACTACAATAAGCCTAGGGCAACGCACAGGAAGGATTGCTGTTAGGTGTAAGCTTCAGGGAATATGAACGAGGGAACCTAGAAAGGAACCTAGGAATGAGGGAAGCTCCCTTTGTACTGATTTCTGTTGGCCGATACTTGTGTTCTCTAACATGCCTGGTGTCATGCTCAAAAGTGGTCATTGAGGAGCTTTGGGCAGCTTCGGAATTGCTGCTGTTTTCAGACAGAAGTGGTTTCTGTTGGTAATTTCTCTGCCTGTCCAGTTTTCATTGTAATAGTCTGGACAAAAATACTGGACGTGAATACTGACAACTGAATTAGGGACACAGGAAGCATAGCTCAAAAGCATATTTTTGATATCTATGTCATGATGCTATATTTTGTGGACAGAAACGTAAAAACAAAGGTGGTGCTTAAAGTAAAATACAGGCCCAGTCCAGAATTTTAGAATGGCTCAGGTTGGAAGGGACCTTAAAGCCCACCCAGTGCCAACCCCCTGCCAGGGGCAGGGATGCCACCCACTAGACCAGGTTGCCCAGGGCCTCATCCAACCTGGTCTCGAACACCTCCAGGGATGAGGCATCCACGACCTCTATTGTCTTTGCTGCAGCTTTGAAACAGCATTTGTATTTTTGTAATGGGCTAGTGGATGTTTGTACTAGAAAAACACGTCATGATTCAGTTGTGTTTCTGTTGCTGCTGGTGAAACCAGCACAGAACAGCTGGGTTTCTCTTCTTTTTGGCCAGTCCTCCATGCCTTAGTTCTCTCAGATGTAGGAGAATATACTTAAAGGTAAGAAGTCTGTTAGTACATGGGATTAAATGGAATTAGCTGCTTTTTTTTTTTTTTTATTCGTTTTCTTCTGATGTTCTGGCTCTCCATACACCATTAGGCAACATTAAAAGAGAAGATGGTCATCAAATCATGGCTCGCTGAAGCAGTTTAACAGTGTCTTGTTCTTTTTTTAATGGGAAGGGAACTGAACCATTTCTGGATTTTATTTATTGCTTAGTCTTAGTGCTCTTGTTTGAGGTAAGTTTGCCTCATGCCAAAGTTTTTGGCCAGGAAAAATAAACTACAGTTCACTGGTCAGCACCAAAAGTGGCATTTTTCTGGTGTGAATGGGGAGGATGTCATAGTTCTGCCAATTCTGTAGGCTGATGTGGCTTATTTCTGCAGGTACTTGTAAGTCAAAACCATACCATTAGTGTGTCTTAAATCTGTCATTAATAATGAGTCTATTAATTGAGGAGTGTATTGCAGCCTGGCTGGAGAGCAGGAGGGTTTTTTTTTAGTACTGCTGTTCTTGAATTTAAAAAAAGACTTTAAAAGTCTTCTAAGAACTTTCAGTGAAGGGTTTCCAGGTGTTTCTTATTGGTATTTGACAGACTGAAAATACATTTTCAGCTGTTCAGAAACAGTGCTTGTTCATGTTACTGTTTTGTGGGGTATTTGAGAAATGATTGGGCTTTCTGTTCCCAGGTCCCCGGTCTGTCAATTGGCAGTATCACAGCGGCCAAATATTTGGAACGCCAATTGAAGAGAAACAGCTAATTGTTAGCAATTTGCCTTAAATTTATGCTTCTGATTATTGTAATGAGGAATTATTCACATATATTTCATTATAGTTTTTCTTGTTTTCCGCGGTTTTTAGCTGAACTGTGTTTGTCTGTTACGTGGTGATCACGGCCGTCTGTGTAGAAGTCTATTCGACAATAATCAATTACAGTACAGTAAAAAAAAAAAGTTTACATATGAAAATCTATGTAGCTGATGAAAGAAATCAGTAATTTGTTCTTGTCCTTGAAGTGAAGATGAGTTTAGTAACCTAGTAGGTGCTTTTTCCTCGTAACGACTGCAATACTGTAGTACTCATTTCTAGAAATATTGACTCAACCTGGGAGCAGATGAGGAGTTTTTCGTAGAGGAAATCAATTACAAGACATTTCTGGATTGAGATTTTCCTGCAAGATTCGAGCCTTCATCGTGTTACAGAGAATTTGATTTATAGTACATCTGGGAAAAGATGAAAATATTTTGCTTCTCTGGGTTATTTTTACACAAATCAACCGGAGTTTATTTCCTTTAAGTGCTTTATCCGGCATGCACATCCCTTTCCTATTGGGTGATTTTTTGAATTAGCTTTATAAAGATTACACGGATAGACACGGCATTGTCGTAGTTAATAGAAACCTGTTCAGTGAGGTCTATGGGCTGCAAGATCCCTAACAGTGCTGATGACAGTGAAGTATGGCCTTATCGAGAGGAGAATTCATAAGAGGCTGCCCTGGGACACCGCACCACTGTCCTTCTGTGTATCCTGACAATGTTATCTGTCCTCTCAGTACGGAGTATCAAATGTCTGTCACGAGTACAGAAATTAATTTAATGTCACCTGAAGACATGCAATTAATCTTTTCGAGGTTTTCATAATACCTTTACAGAAAGAGTTGCCAGTTTGGCGGATTTGGATTTTGGGGTTTAGCAGAAGATAAGGAAAATTAATTTTTCATCAGGGTTAATACAAGCTAGCAGGGCCACAAAGGCTGAGAAAAATGGTTTGGGAATTTGTCAAGTGTTGTCACTCTAGAATAATGCTGCTTAACGTCTGATAGGTGTAATCAAGAGTTGAGATTTCTATAGAGGGGGATTAATCAATTTGCTCACTACAGAATGCAGGTTGGTGATACCATTCCTTCATGGGGTTTAAGAATGAAAATAAGATTTGATCTGTCAAATTGCAGGAAGCTCTGACACTATCAATAAGCAGTTTTATCAGTACATTTTAAGGCGTTTGTTATAAATAAATTTGTCCTGCTAATGTTGGTGGCAAATAAATTTCGTCTTCATTACAAAACTGTCATAACGGTTATGATGGAGTGCAAGGCTTCAGCTTGCTAAATTCGGGCAGGATCAGAAAATTCTGGGGTTAGGATTCATGACCTCATATTTGGCAGGATGGTCTTTATGTTTCTGAATGCACAGCACTGACAAGTGAGAGAGTGTGTCAATGTTGGAAAATAGCCCTGATTACTATCAGGGAACTGCTTCTAAAATTTATGGCATTTAAATAGCATAACTTCTCTTTTTCGTTAGTCTGTGGTTTCAGATCAAATGGCGCAGATTCTTACACAGTAACGTTTGAAAAATGTTCACCATATAGATCAAATCTTTTCATCTAGATCTTTTGAATAGTGTTTAATTATATGCAGTATTCAAAATTAACTTGTAGTTTTGGCACTGCTAGCAGTCTTGCAGTAGTTTCAATTTGAAGGACAGTTTTTGAGATTTTCCCTGAACAGAACTCCTGTAGGTATTTTTATTACTCCTGAATTAGGCTAGTAACTATAAAGTTTCATTCAAGAGAACTCTTTCCTAGCTTCATGTTAACTTAGGAAGGTAGACCTTTTATAGAAGTTGGGAATTCAGAGCTTGAAGGTCAAAATGGTTTGTACTACAGGAATTCAGCAGTAGGCAATAGCTGAAAAACATTTTCCCTTTATTGGTTTGCAGACACAAGATGAATTTCACCTATCTGTAGAGGACTTCAGAGGAAATTTGCATTATAAAATCAGAAATTGAAACAGTCTCAGGTCTTAGCATAGGAGTGTGGTAGGCTGAGAATTGTTCTGTCTTGTTTCAGCACTTCCAGTGCATCAGGTTGTATGAAGCAGGCCGTGATGATAAATAGATTCCTTGTTGAAGGATTTAGAGTTGCCCAGGATATCCCAAAAGGGTAGTTGGTAAAAAAACACAAACAAAACGTGCTTTATCAAGACTTAAAATATCTCATTCTTTTTCTACACATTTAAATCTGGGGGGAAGAGGGGGGGTGTAAGGTAATGAAAAATTATCATTAGATAAATCAAGTCGTTAAGAAAAATGGATTTCAAATGAGGTAGGAGCGGGATATTTGAAGTAGAGGAGATGCTAGCAGTTCAATCACCTAGATGTCATATTAGGTAGCTTCTGCACTACCAGTTTGCTTTGTTTGCCTGCGTACCTGTAGCTTTGCCGTGTGTTTAATTAGCCTGACGGGTGCCGGCTTGGTGTTTGCCTCTGGAACAGAAGTCAGGAGTGACCATACAACAGTCTTATTTACCGTCATGCGTCTCTGCCTCTAAGGTGTTAATATTCTCACATGAACATGTGGCCCGTAAGCAAAGTGTGAGATTTTGTAGCTTTAAGACCAGGCATTAAAGCTCTTTATGCTTTATTTTTGCTTGAGACTTAGTTCTTTAGTTGCATTCCTGAAGAAGCCAGCAATTACCTTGCACATAAGAAGTTTAAAGGATGGTATGATGGTGAGTGCTATGTTTTAATTTGCCACTAAATAGCGCTATGCAGATTTAGTTCGTTTTGGCTCCAGCAGTGCTTGTCCTTGCATTGACATGTCTTCGGCATCAATTCTTTTTTCAGCTAGTTAAATTCTGTTACCTGAGAATTTGTTTTGCTTGTAAAGTGCATATTGACCTAGAAGCTGTGTTTGTTTTTCATTTCCTTAAGAAAAACACCAATGTTGTCTTCAGTTGAAGGCAGGACTGGCTGTACAGTGCTGCAACATACTGCTGAAGGTCAGTGAGCAGGGAGCCCTCTGTCCCTGCCAGCTTCACTCATCTCCAGTGGCAGGAGGTGTTCAGAGAGGCGTTACAAAGTTTTGATCCAGTTGTCCTGTTTTTGTTACTTGTTACAGGAGCCAGCAGGCTTTGCTCCCTCCATTTCTTACCCCATGGACTTCCTTTGTTGTTCTGTACAGGTTTTCATATTTCTAAAATGTATCAACTCATTAAAAGTCCAGGGATGCTTCCACCTTTTCAGACAAGATCAGCATCCCAGGGAATTGTCAGGAACATTGTGCTCGTGCGTGAAACCCACAGTCTGAGTCTCATCCCAAGACTGGGTCTCAACCCACTGTAGACCCCAGCAGGGAAAAAGCCCCATCAGATTTTCCACAAATTTCAACCAACATTGTGTTTATGCATTTGGCTCTATTAGAGTTTTGTGTGATTGTATGTTTCCTGCATTAATTTTTACAGGTTTATTTGGTTTATCTGGCTTGCAAGTTAAGTATTGGGTGGTTGTTGACTGTCCTTGCCTCTTGTGACAAATTATTGCTTCTGAAGTTTCAGTTATGAGCACGTTCAATGTGTTTTGTACATGAGGGCCTTGCTCTCATGCTCTTTGTATGTCCTGGAATTGTTTTTTGGTTTGAAAACTGTTTTTCACAGCAGGCAGGTTGCATAGTTTAGATTTTAACTCCCCATTCTTCCATTTAAATTCCTCCTAGGAGTTTTTGTTAGTTTTTTGTTTCATAATCTTCCAGCTGCTGTAAGGTTGAATAAAGGAAATTATCTGACCAGAGCATAAGGCTTATGCTGATGCTTGTAGTGGAATTAATACTAAAATGGAGAGGATTTAATACTGGGTTCTTGCTAAGGTTTTGTTTGTGTGCATATGTTTATTTTTTTTCAGAAGAGGAGGAGAGCTTCTGCTTTTTTCTTTTTTTTTTTTTTTCATTTTGAGCAGCAGTTGAAGAGAAAACTTTATAATTTCTTTCTAGTTACTGATCTCAAAGGTTTATGTACAAGATTTTCTGTGAAGCCTCATTCAGCATGGAGCCGTTCAGTTTAGCACAGAAAAAAGAACCACTAATTTGTTTAGAAGCAGAAAAACAGATGCAGTTTTTCTCTTGCTTTCTCACTGTGAGTACTGTGAAAGAAAGCCCTTAAATAAGAAGAGCTTCAAGATTTTCCCTATGACAGATTGTGCTTTTGAAATGTAGATGGTGCAAGGCAGTGATGAAGCCAGTTTGGGGGAGGTTTAACTTGCCTGGGATTTAAGTAGTCGAGTTCTTGAGAAGTTGTTGCCTGCATCTACTTGATAAAACAGAATGTGGTTTAGGGATTTGAATTGTGCATGAGTGAACGTGAAAACATGAGAATATCATAGATACTGCCTGTTCTGGCTACTTCTCTTCAAATGATAGTGAAGAGGTTTAGTAACAAGCAGTCTTCAGTAGGTGTTTCTTTTGCTTTTGTGCAATCCTGGTAAAGGTGTAATGATTTGCTTCTCAGTCAAGGTAATCTCACTCCTGGACCATAAATCTGTTCCTTCTGCAGCCTTGTGTTGTGTCTGCTTGTCCCCAAGAAATGTGCCAGTTAATGCCAACCTTCCTAGTTAGTGGCGTCTGGTATGGATGCAGAAGGACTTTTGACTTGTCAGTATTAAAGCAAAAGGAAATAAACTACCTAAATAGAGATGCTTTCACAATTATTACTTTTTATTCAGACACACCTTCTATTTGAGGGCTTTTGCAAGGTTACCTGAGGCTTATCATGGGCTCAAATAAAGCCTTCCTGGCTCTGTTTATTCAGCCTGACTCTCAGGTGTGATTGGGGATTAATGGACTTCCACTGCCTGGCTCCCGTGGTGGCAGTAGGTGCTGGGGGCTTCCCGCTGGTCCTGCAGCTGTGTGTTCAGGTCACTGGTGGGTGCCCAGGCAGTGAGCATCAGTATCTTTTGAGCATGTAAAAAAAAATATGAACAAACAATATTGACTGATATTAGCAGATTGGAGTTGTAAAGTTGGAGTCCAGCTAATAGTATAAATTTTGCTGTCAAAACCATGAAGAAAGCATGTGATGATATGAAGCCCTTTATAGACGCTGATTTTCATTATCTGATCTGGAAAGCTAGACACAAATTCAAGAATCTCCTCTCTGTACAAAGGCAAACTGCTTGGGTAGAGGCAGTGGAAGTGAATCGCTCATCTCCTAGTGCCTTCACCTCATATTTATGCTGCATGCTCAGTGAGAGATGTAGTGGAAAGAGTTAGGGGTTGTTGGATCAGAGAGGGCATTGTTTATTTGTGCTTGTGAGTATAAATATTTACGATAAGAGCATGATAAACCAGACCAAACAAACAAAAAAAAACAAAACAAAAACAAAACCTTGGGGAAGAACTGTTTTAATTGTTCCAAACGTGGACAGTGCTTGGCGATGTAGCAAAAAGGTTGTTGGTATGGAAGCAGGCAGCTTAAATACGCACTTCAAAATGAATACTAATTTCTAATTAAAGAGAGATTTAACTTTGAAATATGAGCAGCGTACTTGTGTGGTTCTTCCAGCCTTCACAGTTCTCAGTAATGAGTACATCTCTATGGGAAAAAAAACAACTACCACGAAAAAGCAATAAGCGTAGTTCATATGTAACCCTTGAAGGAAGAATAATTTGGAAAGAAGTGAAAATACTTTGCTGATTTGGATTTGAAAAGATGTTATTGAACGTAGTAATCGATAATAAAGTTCAAACAAAATAAGCTGTACTTAGATACTGTGGGTTTGTTTTAGACTAAAGTGTAATTTCCAGGCTGAGCCCCTACACACTTCTGTAACAGCCGCTGGTTTGTTTTAATAGGCAAATCGATGAGTGTTTGCTGTGCTCTAACCGAGCTGGATGTCACAGGAGGTTTCTCAGGGCGAGTGTTTGCACTGCGTAGACATTGAGCCGCGTGTTGTGTTGTTGATTTCAGCAGGGGGGAGAGGATGCTGGCTTTTTTCACCCAGAGGGCCAGCCCCAGCGGCCTCAACAACCTCTGGAGCCGAAACAGCAGCCAGTGCGGAAGGTCACATTGACAAAGGGAGTGCAGCAGCAGCAGCACCAACAGCAGCAGCAGGCACAGATCCATTCACCAGCTCCTCAAGGAGTCAAAAACATCCAGGGAATCCATCAACCTAAAAAGGTGATTTTTAGATGCATATCGCTGCTAGAAGTTTTACTGTCTAGCTGTGTTGCTATATTAATAACTAGCATTCTGTTTGTCAATTACTAGCACAGGGGTGCATGACTCAGGAGATGCATAATTGCATATAAAGCATTTAATCTATAGAGGGCTGTTTGTATCCAGCACAAAGTGGTGATGCCTGCAACTTGTTTCAACCAATGACTTTCTGGCCAGCACAGTATTCCCGATGGGAAATGCGTGCGTCTCAAGGTAGCTACTATAGGAACGGCATCCAACGTGTTTTCTGACTTAAAAACCCAAGAGTTTTCTGAAGTTGTGCTTACGCTTGTATTCAGGCTGTTTCCTGCACATGTAGGTGCATGCAGCAGCTGTTTCAGGATGCTCTTCGGGTTGGTTTTCAAAGTTGGTGTTGCTCAGAACAGTCGGTGAGCTCATAATGAGGCTTTCACACTCACCATTCACTGGGAGGAGGCAGGGAGAGCACTCAGGTTGCACTGACGTGTACTTTCTGTTCATCTTCAAACTGAGATGCTCCCTGAAAATAACTGGGATTTTGGCTTTTAAGTTAATGGTTGGTTTTGAACTGTTAGCAGTAACCTTCCAGCTTCATGGAAAGATAAGATTTCCTTACTGATGCAGAGAGGGAAAAGTCATTATCTAGGCTTCCCAAGTAGGAATCCTACTGCAGAAGAGCAAGTGTTGAGTGTTACCTCAATGTTAAGTGTTAATTGTTCAATGTTTGTTACTGTTTCACTGTTGATTTTTCTCTCCCCAACTGTTCAACCTTTAATTTACAAGAATGAGTACATATATTGCCTGCACCAGAGAATGTTGTGGTTCCAGATCCTACAGCATTTGGGGGAAAGGAACTTTAAAACAATTCATTTTTAAAAAAATTTTCTCTATACACAAATACTCCATCCTGATAACAGGCTAATGGTTGGAAACAGCAGAGTCTTGAGGCACTTGTAGCAGTTTGCATACATACTTGTGCATACGTTAAATTTATCTGTGGGTTAAGAAGAAAAAAGAGAGAGACCGCTGGATTTTTTTTAACCAGACTCAAAATATGGGAGCTAAATACATGCCTGATAATGTGATCAGTGTTGAAAACTAGGTTATACATTTTGGTCTGGGACCTTGCATTGCTTGATCTGTGCTAAGGCTGACGCTTTAGTCTCAATATGATCTCTAACTTGCTGTCTCTTTAAAATAGGTTTATATAAGCAATAGAGAGATATGTTAATGTGTGGCCTTTGAAATAAGCTAACAGCAACAAGCTGTTTTAAATCAACGTGTACTTAAATCTTTAAGTAAATTGCTAACTTTTGTATCATCTGTCAAATGCAGTTAGCAGAAACAGTAAGTAAGTAAATCAAAATACTGTTACTTTTGTTGTTGGCAGGTCATTATGCATGGGAGAGGCAGAGGAGTAGCAGGCCAGATGGGCCGAGGACGCTTGATGCCAAATAAACAGAACCTGCGAGTGGTGGAGTGCAAACCTCAGCCCTGTATTGTGTCAGTTGAAGGGCTTTCTTCATCAACTACTGATGTCCAACTGAAAAACCTGCTGATGTCAGTGGGACCCATTCAGGTAGGTCAACCTTGGTTTATAATTTTTGTGCCAAAAGTCTTTCATTCCGGAAAGCTCAATTAATTCCCTGACACTACATACAATGTGTGTTTATTGGTAATTTATGTTTGAAGGCACCCCCACCCACACGCACCACACTTGATAGCAAAGACAAGCACGATTACATTGCGGCACAGGAGATGCAGTAGAATTTTGCTAACTGTCACATTCTTGCTGCAAAAGAATCTCCTTCATTTTGGTGTTCTTGTACAATCTCTATTATTTCCATAAAGAATACAAGCACGTCCATTCTGTGAGCTTTTGTTAAAGCCAAATTATCATATCAAAGCAAATACGTTTTTGTTGCTGTTTTTATTGTTGGCTTGCACCTATACTCTTTTTTTGATTCCTGTCATTGCAGTCCTGGGGTATTTAATGAACAGTATTCATTTGAGGTTTTATACCATGTAGCACTATCTGCTTTTTCAAATGAAAACATATTCTGCTTTGAAGGATTTTTAATTTATTTTTAGAAGGTTCTCTTTAGGAGGGGCCTGTGTGCAAGCTTATGACACGTGCTGCTATTTCTACTGCTAAACTGCTGTTCTAAAACTGCCTCCTGCAACTGGTGTATCAGTTAAACTGGCTTTAAGCAAAACAGGAGGCTTTCAAAGCACCAAAGGACTTAGGAGGCCATGTCTGAATTACTGTTAGTACATTGGAAAATATCAGTCAACGGATAATGAAACATGCAGATTATGATGATTTTTTTCCTTGAATTTTTCAGTTTGTGGCGCTGATTTTGAAAGGATCAACATTTTCAGACAAATGCAATGCATTAATTGGAGCTATTTTGTGGCTTGGAGACTTGTTTATGAATAGGATTATCTCTCTGTTGTAGAATGCAGTGCTTTCCTAAAGATGTGCACTCTGCCTCACTTTTTCCCAATTTAGTAAATGGAATAATGCTGAATTATTTATGTCATCAATTCAGAGAGGTTTAATTTGTTTGTGAAGGCAAAAATACTCTCACAAAATACTTTGTCCCTTCGTGTTCTGTAGTACCCGAAGAAATTATTCATACAGTTCCAGAGCATATTTAGTCAGTGTTTACTTGTTAAATCTTGCATGAGAATATTAGGAGGAGATTAATAGAAATTCTGCTAGGAAATATTCATGATTGAGAGAAGTTATTGAGAATGTGCTAAAAAATTTATTGAGTACTTGCTGTTTCTTAGCAGACTCCAAACGGTAGTATCTTAATGTAGCGTCACAGACCAGTTTAGAAAGTATGCTTATAGGAAGAAACCTGTGACTAATTTTCCAGTGAGATTTGATATATGCCTGTCCCTTGTGTTCTTGCAGCTCAGCAGTATCAGCTGTACCCCTGGAAAGTTGTAAATCATCTGCTTTTACCTCACCGGTTATCTAGAAGTAGTATTTGAAAGAGATGGTTGAATTTAGCTAGTGATGCAGAAGGTTTTTGTGCTAATTCTACCCTTGAATTTCAAATCGGGCTTGTAGAAGGCTAGAAATTTCTTGGCTTGTTTGAGACTAAGCAATGGCTCAGAAGTGTGGATAGTGACACGTACAGGGGAGAAGTAGTCTGCTTATAATGGTCTTTTATACATCATTTTCTCATTCTTCCTTTAAAATGCACTTCATGTAAGCAACTTGCAATGAAGAGGACAGAAGTGACCCACTGGAAGAGATCTGAGTAGTGAAAGGAAGGGTTCCTTGCCAGGTGGGGTTGGCAGATTTCATGCATCAGGTAATAGTAATGACCTGAGCAGAGAGCACCGTTGGGTAGTGCAGTTCTGATCTCTTAAGATGAAATCAAAGTGTTGAAATTTGATGAACTGGAAGTGATGAATGCAGAAACAAACAAACAAAAAAAAAACTTCAAGAAAAGAGTGGAGTCAGAAATTCTAGCTGCTTTTTCAGAAACGACTTTAAGAAAGCTCAGGTTTTTAGCTCACTCAGGTCAAGTCCAGAAGCAGTAGGAGAACAGAAAGATGCACTGGGGATAAAGGAGGTTACACTTTTTCTGGATGTGAAAGGCTTGGATTTTTACTGTTGCCTTTTTCTTGTATCATTGAGGTACTACTTTGCACAAAACTATCTTGGGAAGTTCAGAAATTCCCTCAATTCATGATGTTCAGTGCTCCTAGCTTTGCAATCAATTGGCATTGAGGTGATGGTTCTGTACGTCGTATTGTGGGAACAGCTGGGCACTCAAAAGATGGAGATTTTTTTACAGTTGAGAAGTGGGAAATCCACAATTTTTCCTTTCCTTTCCATCCCTTAGAAATGAAGAAAAGTATCTTTTCCTGTATATGAACTTCTAAAAGTATACTCTGTTGACTATCACTGTAGACTTCTTATTTCTAATCCTTGATTCATTAAAGCTCCTTTGTTACTAGAATAAGAGAAAAAACACTATTAAGATTCTCAAGATACTGAATAAAATTTTCCAGGCTTCAGAAACACCACATTAGTCATAGCTGCATCTTCCAACTCAAACCACTTCCTTTCAGCATATGGCTTGCTGTTGTCCTCCTTCTGGAGAAAATAGAGATACAAATAATGTGCATGAAGTAAAATCTGAGTGATGAATCCAAAATAATTAAATACTATAAATAAAACCATGCATTCCAAAATGCATTTGAAAGTACAGAAGCTTTCTGAGCACACCACTGAAATACAGCCTCCTGGGGACTGCACTGGAGTAGTGACATTCAGTCATCTGTCCAGAACCACTTCCTGAAGGAGATTTACTAATAATCATAGAATATCCTAAGCTGAGAGGGACCCACAGGGATCATCGAGTCCAACTGCTGGCTCCACACAGAACCACCCAAAACCAGACCCTGTGTCTTGAGAGGGGTGTCCAAAGGCTCCTTGAACTCCTGCAGCTCGGTGCCATGCCCATGTCCCTGGGCAGCCTGTCCCAGTGCCCGACCACCTCTGGGTGCAGAACCTTTCCCTAACCCCCAGCCTGACCCTCCCCTGTCCCAGCTCCATGCCATTCCCTCGGGTCCTGTCGCTGTCCCCAGAGAGCAGAGCTCAGCACCTGCCCCTCCGCTCCCCTCATGAGGGAGCTGCAGGCCACCATGAGGCCTCCCCTCAGCCTGCTCTGCTCTGGGCTGAGCAAACCAAGGGACCTCAACTGCTCCTCGCACATCTTCCCCTCCAGACCCTTCACCATCTTTATAGTCCTCCTTCGGACACTCTAATAATTTTGTCTTTCATAATAACTTACACATTCATTAAAAACTTAGGTCTTTTTTTATGCTCTTGAATCCAGGTTTAATGTTCATGCTGTCTTGTACTGTCTGCAGAGGTTTGTGTGCAGCTAAGTTATCATCACCTTTATATATTTTCTTAAGGTTGATGGCAGGTACAGAGGATCGTTTTATAGGTCTTTTGGTAACGTGAGTACTGCGTAATCATCCTGTGGAGTTGTTCCATAATTGTCTTGAGACATATTTTTAGATGTTTCCAAACATTAAATATTAGCGCAAATTCCCAGTGTTGCTTTAAAAAGATTTAATATCATGAATTCTGATGTTAAAAAAAGGAGGGGGGCAGCAAGCCGCTGTTATATATTAGAGGTGATTAAAATGCTGCAACTATATTTTGAGTGCATTTATGAATATGAGTTATACTCTGATAACAGAGTTGTTTCTTTTCCAGCCTCAGTAAGGGAAAACAATTGCCTTGTCGATGTGCTTCTCTTTGCTTTCTTAGAGTGATAGTGCTACCTAGTGCCCACTTGGGGTAAAGACAGTATCAGCACTAACACTACACCTGAAGTTGATGATTTTATTTTTAGCGTAAAGGCTTATCAGTGGAAATGACAAGCCCATGTAGATGAGCGTGCCCAGAACATGAGCGCTCTTCCAAGATCAGCAGGGTTCTTTTCTTCTCCGTGTGACATGGCACACGGGGTGCGCAGTGCCGCTTTGGTGACCTGTTTGTTCTTCCTGCCTGTAAAAACATTTTCAGCCGTTGCAGCTGAGAGTCTCTCCACTGATTGTGGAAGAAAGCATGGTCAGTCCTGCCCTGTCCTTGGGCTGGGGGAGAGGAGAGCAACTCCATAATGAGCCTGTCCAGTTCAGCTGTGCTATGGAGCAGTGCGTGAGCTAGAGAAGCTCATCTCAGCAATATGAGATATCCCTTTTTCTCATCTCCTCTTGCATATGGAAGCTGAAAGTTGAGCACTTTTAAAGCATAAAAGCCGTAAGGAAGGGCAGGAGGGGAGAAGTCAAATGCAAAAGCTGAGGGTAAAATAAATACATTGTTCCAGCCTCTGTGCCTGTCAGTAATGGCTATGAAGTGTCACCTACAGAAAAGGTGTTTCAGCTGTCAGGGAACTGTGAGAACAATAAAAAATGTATCTGCATGCATTGATGGGATGGAAGAACAAGCAGAATCTGGTCTTCCTTTTCAGAAACTACCTGCCGTGCTGTTGTTCATACTGTTGGAAAGCAGATTGAATCATACACCAGTGATGTTATTATTTATGACAATTTACAGTTTCTTATTGCACAGACTCTTTTTAGCAGCTGTGTATGGACTGTCACCCCCCAATCCTAAATTCACCAGTGAACTGAATGTACAGCCTATTATTTAGAAAGGAGGAAACTTTTATTTCCTATGTGTCTACTATAATTGAAATGAGTGCTTGCTCCAGTCTCACTCCCTGCCTGCTTGGTTTCCATCTCTCAGTACTCTTACTACCTCCCTTTTAACTTCCTCCTCTCTGTGTAACCTCTGAGAGCTTTGGTGTCAAAGATACTTGGTTTCTGCAAGAGATCTCTTGTTTTCTACTCCTGTGTCAAGGTAGTGTTTTTCAGTGAAGCTTAACTAGAGACCATTGTGCTGCTGATATCAAGCAAGTTATTTCAACGTTATTTTTTATTGATATTGTAAAATTGAAAATGTAAGGACAAAGCATGTGTAAAGGAGAAATTTGAGCACAGTGTAGGTCTCAGCCTCTGCAGGGGGAATGGTCTTTTTACGATGTTCGTTCTTTAGTCACTGGTAATAGTTCAGTTGCAGAAAATGTCAGACCTTCTGATTTTTTTTTTTTAAAGATGTTGAATTTAATAGTGATTTAAAACAGTTGTAGGCTAGCTGTCAACCAAAACAATGAGTGTTGGTGAAATCCTGTTTTTTTGCAACTGTTGCATTTTCCATTCTACAAAAGGTACAAAACTTCCCATGGCAGCACCTAAAGAAGCAGAAAAAGGAAATAATCAAGATCAGTATGAGCCCTATGCTTCCAAAATCTTTGTATAACATACTCCTCCCCAGCATAAAACAATTACTCTTTTTTTTTTTAAATGCTGAGACTGTGTCAAGATGTAATCTCTCTTCTATTACTCTAGAGTCAATTGGGAAAACGCATAGAATACCTCTGATCTCATCCTGATCTCTAGGAAGAACTGTATGGTAGATCTGCACGCCCTAATCTGTAAAGTAAAAAGTCAATGAAATCCCCTGGAAGTTATTGCATTGTCAATCCTTTACACCTGAGCGGATCCGAGAAGGGGTTTTCATCCTCTGGTGAACATCTTGACTAGGTCAACTTAAAGAGGAAATGTGAATGAAGTTGTTTTTACAGAGCTGTGGCGGTGGGAAGGATTGTGATATTTCAGTTTAGGAATTGCTGATAGAAGGAGATTCTTGTGGAGTGCAGTGTGGCAGAAATCTCTCTGTTGAGGAAACTTCAGTGTCCCTGCATTATATGAGAAGTCAAGTAACTCTTGGTAGAACCAGCACACGTCCAAAATCAAGGTTGGTCTTTCCCCAGTCTCTCCTGACTCTCCTTTGGTGTCCTGCAAAATCAGTACCTACTGGAATAATACTAAATTCAGATGAAATTCATAGGGAGGCATGGTATTGTGTCAAAGATGGACTCATTTTTATTGTTGTAGTGGAGATCATAAAGCTAAGGATTATTTTATGCTATGTGTTCTTTGAAAATGAGAGAACAGATGTTGTTAGCATAAGAAGGCCTGCATGTCTGATGGTCTTGGCTTCTTTTTGATACTACCTCAGCTCTAAAACCAAGCTCTAAAACCATTTTCTTCCATAAATGTCATTCATCTGTGGTACTTGTGTGGTGTCTGAACATTATTGAAAGAAGCATTTAATATAGATTTGAATATGTCTAAGCAACATACAGTTACACATTTATCAACATGTTACTCACAACTTGAGAGTATAAACCAAACTCATGTAGAGTTTCTAAGAAAAAGTCTTACACTAATAGCATGTAACACGTTTATCTTATGGCAGTCTGGTTTCAGCCATAACACTAGCTGTTACAGACTTGAACCTGGAGCAGGTCACTGGCATAGTCGTGATCACTGATGTTTTTTGGAAATGTGGTGTTCCTGGAGGGCTAGCACTTCTTACAAAGGACTGGTATTTTTGCAGAGACTCGCAATTGGTCCAGCTGATTAAATGTAACAGCTTTCTAGGAGGTTATTTCGAAATGACCTTGTGAATGTGCATAAACTTGGACTATCCTGAGAATGTTATGGATGCTAGAAATACTGAATTTTGTCACTGAAAATAATGTCTGCCCGATTATTCTAAAAAGGTGACAAAAACAGGGGTCTTAAAATAACAAGGTAGTGTGATTAAGTTGTGCATAATTAATTAATTTTGTATGTAATTTCCTAGCACGTAGGAAAAGCTGGTAAAGTCCATAAGATAATGCCTTGGAAAAAAAAATGTCGACATGACAAAATTCCACAGGTTGCATGCCCAATCTGTTTCTTCAGACTATTGCTGTTAACATCACCTAAGTGCAGGTTCAACTCTAAACTACATATCACCAGAATTCAAGGAGACAGAAATAATCCAATAGGATGAATATGCAGTTATTATATTTCAGGTTTCCACCGAAGTGGAACACTTGTTTGTATTCCCAGCCGATAGCCCATCTGTTCAGGCTCAGGATAGCAGCAGGTCAGGACCTACACACTCCGGCAAAAATGTACTGACCTGTTCTGTGCCTGACAGTCAGCCTCGTTGTTCTCTTAACAGAGTAAGCATGAAGTTCAGGGTTTATATAGTAGTGCAAGTAAATGCATATTGTCTCAAAATAATAGTAGACATTTTCAAGAGACTTCTGATAGCAAGCTAAATGCTGATGTTTGCAAGTTATCAATAATGATTTGTTTGAAAATGCAATGTAGATCATGTCTCATGTTGTGATATTGTAAGTTTTTGTCAGCAAAGGTATTTTTGATTGCATTTCAGGCTATGGTGTTCATATAGTTAAAGTAAATTAGCTTAGTAATTGTCTTATTTCTTGTTACAACACCACCAAAAACATTTTGTGTATCTAAACAAGGCAAACATGATTCTGCACCATTTTCACGACCATGGTTTGAGTGTAGTGAAGCTTGAGAAATTGTATTAAAGCTGCTTAATTGGAGCTTTTGGACAGTTTTCAATTAGAGAAGTGTCATTTGTGTAGTGTTAGTTTATCCTTTTGTTGTGCAGTCCTTAACTCTCTCTTGCTAAATTACAGGAGCACGTAACTGCAGTAGTTGAGAAGATTGATGCTAGCAGTGGTTGTCCTACTGCTGGGCTCTGTAAAGGAGCAGCATGGACTCTTTAGCAAAGGATCAGATGGATTGGCTTATTGCAGCCAGTGGAGATCCAGTGTGGCACACCGATCCATGTTGCTATGGTGGCTCCCATCTGCATGCTTTAGCCAGATGACTGTGGGAAAATTTTGATTGTCAGAATTGATATTGAGGCTTTGAAATACAAAATATTGTTGGGGGAACTGAATAAACTGAGAACTTTCAAGTAAGTTCAGGCTGAGTTTAAATGGTTCCTGCTTCCATTGAAAATCATCTGGAAACCTTTTACTTTGTTTCACCATATCGACAAGTGAAATTGAATATTATTAAGATGCTTTTCAATAGACTTATCCAAGAATAGATGCTTTGTTGCCAAAACAAATCAGTATTAAAAGTAAAACATGTATCAGAAATGTTTTGATTGCATTTTTTTTTGCTTTGGAAAAGATGACAATAATACAACACAAAGATGAGCAGGCAGTGATATATCCAAACTAGTCAGTCAAAATAAGCTTTATTAATTCATGTGAAAGCATAAATATGTTGTCTACAGTAAGATTTAAATGCTCTGCCTTTCTAATTTCACTAATAAGCCTCTACTATGCCAGAATGTCTTTCTTTAGTCAATCTTGTATGCTAATTACTGAGCAGCTTCTTAATAATTTATCACTACAAGTGTATGAGCTGCAAAATCAAATTTTGCTTTTCTGCATCTCAAGCATACTAAAGTCATAATTGATCAACTATTGGAAAAAAAATACATTTTCTGTCTTCCAAAACTGATCACATCCTGTGATAGTTAGGAGAGACCTAATGTGAGTA
This sequence comes from Heteronetta atricapilla, assembly GCA_011075105.1. Lineage (NCBI taxonomy): Eukaryota > Metazoa > Chordata > Aves > Anseriformes > Anatidae > Heteronetta > Heteronetta atricapilla. The sequence goes on from CM021732.1 coordinate 8,788,889, forward strand.
TCAGTTGTTAGCAGGAGAACTCAGGACAGCTCAGGAAAGGGGAGAGAGAAAGAGGTGACAGTAGGACTTGCAAGGTACTTTCTGTTGTCCAACTGCTCTCTGAAATATTTGTCCTTTCAGTGATTCAGACAGTTTTTTCTTATATTAATCATTTCAGGTTCTTAGGGTCGTAACAAAGGAACCAGATTTACTTCTCTTGATTTTTTAAAATTACATTTCTTCTTTTTAACTCTTACAAGTGTCTCTTTTTAAAAATATTTTACTTGATGGCTGTAATTAGGTTTTAGTCTTTAAATCTTATTCTTTAGTCTAGACTGAAAAGGTGGTGTCAAGAGAACACAGTTCTGTAAGTTATAATAAAGGGACATCTGTAAAGGAGAACACAAACTTCAGTACCTCCCTCACCCAATCCAGCAGCTTTATATATGTACAGGAGAACTGAGCTTTTTTCCAAGTTCATTCTTTGGTGCTTTGTACAGCTAGATAGCATTCATGTTGGTAAAATGTGCTTAACCCTGTAAAGATCTTTCTTAAAAATTAAAAAAATAGACTTCTTCCTAGTTGTTTGTTGGTGTTTATTTTTTATTTTTTTTAATAAATCCTATTGCTACTAGCTCAGAAAATAAGAAATTGTAGTTACTTAGCTAAATCTTTCCTTTATAGCAAGTTTTCCAAAAACTGGACAGTGCAAATTAACGAGCTGGAACTTTTTTGCTGGTTTCTTGATCACCGTTTTCTCAGTTACTTCAAGTTTGAAGCTGATAATTTCCTCATCTTTTCCTCTGCTTTCACTTCAAAATTGTCAGAGTAATGGAAATATTAAACCTCTGTGATTTTCACAGAGAAGTGGAAGTTTCCTGTCAATTACAAGGTAGTGCAAGGTAGCCAGTGCCAACATTAATGACTTCAAAATCCACAGATGGATAAGCTACAGAAAGAGACTAAAGCTGAATTGTCAGGCTTAAAAATGAAGAAATACGATGATCAGGTACCACAGCTCTTGTTAAATAAATACGTTCTCAACTAGAGTCTTACATGCTCAAAAAATACATATATAAGTAGGCAATTTTAATAGCAAATTTCATCCTGACATTTGACATCTTGCTTAAAATGCTGCACAAGATTGAGTGAGCAGTGCACACAGTGATTGGATAAAAAATTATTTCACTGAGACATCTCAAAGCATGTTACCCTTGAAAAATGTATTGAGTGTGGTTGTTTGTGGTTTCCCAAGGAACCGTTGCTTGTCTAAAGATGTTTGGTGTTTCTTCAATAGGTGACACGGAGTTTTCGCAGGTGAAATTTAAAATCTTGCAGACTGACTGTGAGAAGGCTAGAGTCATTGTAAAGTATGGGGATGCTGCTAAGTGCAGGCGATATGCAGGAACAGGGAATTAAACTTACACTTGACCACCAGGAAATTATAAGGAAATCTATAAAACTTTTGAGGTGACTTAATATGTATTAAGCTCAGTACAAAATTGGATTGACATTGTGTAGAAACTTACGCATGGAAAGCAGGAATGTAAGATACATACTTTGGTATGCAAAGCCATGAGAATGATGGGGAGCTGGAAGCTGAATGAGGACAATTGTCTTCAGTGTTCTGCAGTCTAGGCAATTAAACTTCAGAAACTTACCATGAGATACTGGAATTACTGTGACATTGAGCTCCAAAGTTATGATTGAAACTTTCAGATGATGTGTTTTAACCTAGTTACTGTAAAATCCCCGTGGCCTGTGTTCAAACAGCGGCATCGCAGGATATTTCCGTCCTGAATATTCTGTCATGCTGAATACCTTTTGCATGTTCTCACTGATTGTTAGGAGTGCATGTATTTAATTTGTAAAACTTCATTTTCTTGCATTTCTGAAATGTCTTTCTGGGAGGAAAAAAAAAAAAGAATAGAAATGCTGTTCTAAGCCAAAGTATCAACTTCAACCTTAGTAAGGCTGATAACTTCTCATCATTTGGTTTATGAGACTGAGGGGAGGCCTCATGGCGGCCTGCAGCTCCCTCACGAGGGGAGCGGAGGGGCAGGCGCTGAGCTCTGCTCTCTGGGGACAGCGACAGGACCCGAGGGAACGGCATGGAGCTGGGACAGGGGAGGGTCAGGCTGGGGGTTAGGGAAAGGTTCTGCACCCAGAGGTGGTCGGGCACTGGGACAGGCTGCCCAGGGACATGGGCATGGCACCGAGCTACAGGAGCTCAGAAAGCGTTTGGACAGTGCTCTCAGTCACACAGGGTCTGGTTTTTGGGTGGTTCTGTGTGAAGCCAGGAGTTTGACTCTGTCTGTGATCCTGGTGGGTCCTTCCAACTCAGGATATTCTCTGATTCTATGGTTACAAAGACCACAGGACCACCCTGGCATTTCCTGCTGCGAGAGGGAACAGGGACATGTTTTCCGGCTCCCTGGCTGAGGTGTTTTCTAGTTCTGGAGACCTCAATACTACGTATGTTTTGTTGATTGTTACAGCACTGTGAATGCTGCTTTCACAGTAAGAGAAGCATATATCTCATAGACTTCTTCATGTAAACGTGTTGCATTTTTTCCCATTGCTGGGGCTTGGATATTTAAATTTGTGTCCTAAATCATCTCATCAAGGTCATAGGATTATTAGTGTCTGTCAAAAGCTAGCCATCTGTATTGAAATAGCATGAGGATATACAGTCTAGAGATCACAACTTAGAACTTTCTGTAACCACTTTTTTTCTGTGCTTCTGCCCTGTTTTGACCTGTGAAATACTGTGGTCCATTAATGTAGGTTAGGTGAGCGAATCCAGGTGCTTTGTGTGCAAAGTGAAACTGTGCCCATTTGAGTTTTCTTTTAAGTGGAATTTTAGTTGAATATTAAAAATATGTTTTGACATTTTGTCTCTACAGAGTTTACAGATGCTTCCTCAACAACGGAAAGCCATAGCAAAATTTAAGGAGCCAGCACATGCTTTAGCATTTCAACAGAAATTCCACAGGTAAGTAAGCACTGCTGCAACCTTTGGTTTACTCCCTCCCTTCAAAAGATGAAATTAGTCTCTTCTGATCAATGTATCTCTTAATCCATTCAAGCATCTCTTTATTGGTGACCTTCATAGAACCTTCTTGTCTGATCTCTATGCCTAGAATAAGCTTGAGTATGAGTTTTACATTTCTTTTAACAGGCACATGATAGATCTGTCCCACATAAATGTGGCACTGATAGTTGAGTGATGTCTGCTGAGAAATACGTACACTAACAGAAGCCTATTGTGGAGCGACACGACTCATGGTGGCACAACCATCGGGTCCTGAAACCTTTCAGCTTACAGTCTTTAATTGCCATGTTGAACTACAGAAAGCAGCGAGATGTCCTCGAGAAGAGCTGAACTTGAGAGGGATCTGCAAAGGTGGAATTTCTGTTCAGTTTGTTCACGTTCTGTTGTAACCACATGGAACTACAGATTTTTTTCAAAATGCTTACAGTGCATGCAGACACTGTTCTTCAAGATACTACTGTGTGACCACAGTGACTTGAGAGAGAACGTTTACACCGAAAGATCTAAAAACTTTCTTCATAGCAAAGAATATTTGATAATGGTTGCTCTTATCTTCAGTGTGAGGTATTTGAATGAGAACTCACTTTTTTAAACAAAACACGTTAGTTATGTTGTATATCTGAGAGCTTAGAAAGTATTCTTGCGTAGATTTAAACATGGTCTACTTCACTGAATAGCAGTAAGCTGAGAAACTTTGGAGGTGACACTGGAAAACTGTAGTTTCTATATTTGTAAATATGTTAAGTCTGTCTTTGCATTTTCTATTCCAACACAGACTTCCACCTTCTCCTTCCAACTCCATTTGTTCCATAAAACACTGTGTAGGAATAACATTGCTGTATTTTCCCTTGGTTTTTAACAACAAGGATCCTTGCCCTTCCTTCAGTAGCATCCTGGGGTAGTTAACTCCAAGTTGTAACTAAGTTGTTTTAAATGATGTTGCCAGATACAAGGAAAAAGAAATATTTAGAAGCTCACTTCAAAAAAAAGTTACACAGGAAGAGCGGTGCATTCCTAATAGTTCTTTTGGGCTAGTGTTTCATAATCGCCTTATGCTTTATTTTGATTAGTTTTTTTTCCTTTGAGATTTACTTTGACTGAACCATAAGAAACCCATAACTGAAAGGATTTAGTTTGATGTGTTGTTCCCAATACATACAGGACTATAAGGATGTTGTGAATCTGCTGGTGAACGTGGCAGTTCCAAAAAACTATGTGCAAACATTAAGGAGCTTATATTTTATTCAAAGTAAAATTCATAATATTTCCTTTTGGTTAGAACCATTTAGATGGTATTGCCAAAGGAACAATTTTTTTCAGTTACTTCTGAATAAACTTATTAAAATGTCATCTTTATATTGGATTGAAGTTTTTATGAACATTTCCTTAGTTTTTAGACTGTGAGCTTTTGCTTAATCCTTTATTTTAGGAATACTATTAAGCCTTCCACCTACTATTGAATGGGGGGACTTAAAGAAACTTTGTAGGTTTGTTACCTGAGCAACCACAGAAGAACACCATTGGTATGTAATGGAACAGCTGTGAATGGGGGCCAAAACAGAATGATGAACTAAGCAAGTTTATAGTAGCATAGATTTTTTTAAAGGTTTAATGGTAACTAAGTCACAGAGACCCAATTGTCTTTCTTACAGAAAGATTGGTCCAGGCTTTCAATTAAGTAAAAGTTGCTTAAAAATTAATAATGATTAATAAATACTGTTGAGTCTTCTAGGTAAAACTGCTTTTGTTCATTGAAATAATACGGAGTAATGTACTTTGGAAATAACTGCACTGGGAAAAATTATAAAGAGTGCTGTAAGCCCATTTACAACAAATATAGCGACAAGATACGATAACATCATGAGAATATTAATGTGAAAGTGAGTTTTATACCTGTATGTATAGTTCCCCGTTTAAGCATATTTCTTAATAGCATTCAGCACAATTATTATAAATGCAGTGCTGTTAGTGCTTCAGATAGGCCTAAGCCCAGGACAAAGAACAAATCTCAGGTAGGAAGTGCCCAGTGGAAGCTGACTCTGAAGACCAATGCCAGGTGATGGCGGTGACTGGCTCTGCCAAGGGCGGTGTAGTTCCTCACTTCCATGAGCACTAGGACTGCTGTGCTACCTCCTCAGGTTATGTCATTTTTTATTTTTACAAATAAATTCTTATCTTTAAAATGAGTCATTAAACAGTTATTCACCCCACTGTTAGGAAGCAGCCTCTCTGTGCCGAGAAGGATGGGAAGACATCTAGGAATGGAGCACTAATAGTGTGTGTCTGGAAATCTGGGCTAGATGCAAATGCCAGACAGGCCAGCAGCTGAGTTCAGCAGTAGGAACATCTGCAGTTGATCAGCTGTCCTGTCATAAGCATGTGTTATTGGGGTTAGAGGGTTTCTTGGAGCCTGAGAATATGGGTTTGATTCAAAAGTCAAAGAAGTTTGTAGAAATGCTCCTGCTTTGGGTTTTGAATCTATCCCAAAGAGGCTGAGGTTCAGCCAACTTAAACAAGTCTTAAGAATTTTTATTCAGTTGGGGTTTTTAAAAAAAAAAATGACAAAAATGAGTGGCTTTGGAACAAAGGCGTGAAATTGCCTCAGATCTATTTAAATGTAGGAGGCAACGTAAACAATGCCTGTTTAATGACTAGATGGATCCTCTTTAAAGGTGGTTGCAGTAGATTGTTGCTTGTGCATAGACAATGTACAGCGCATTGCTGGTTATTTTAGCTGCTTATTGCAGTAGCTGGGTATCAGAACCACGTGTAAACGTACTATATGTATGTATGTCTATATACATTTTATTATACACATACATACATACGCACACCCTGTATTGTCACCATATCTTTCTAATACCTTAAACTCAGTAGCAAAAGTAGCAATTAGGTGAGTCACTTGTGCAAATGTTTGTGTTTTGTTAGTTCTCAAATTCTAACTTAAAACTGGATCTGTTGGCAACGATCAGTTTGAGTGATACATCTCTTCTAGTTCTATTTGTTGTCTGCTTCCCCCCCAAAAAACAACACAAAGGAAGTAGAGGTAAAGCTAGATGAACGTGTTATACCCATGTTCTCTTTCAGCACGTAGTTAAATCTGAACATCTTAAGTTAACTTTCTTGGAAGATCTGTTGCAACCATTATCTTGTTCTTTCTTGATCATGCATTCAAAATACAATGCAAAAAAAAAAGAACATTTAATGTAGTATGTAAATATTGAACTTTTAAAATTAAAATGTTACTCAAAGTGCTTACAGTCAAACACATCTTAGCTACTTGTTAGTTTTTTGTGTTGTCTTATCTAAGTTTAATGGATACAGTTCCATAAATGTTGATGTGTTTTTGTGTATATCTTCAAATTTTTATAAAGATGCTAGTAAGTCAATACATACATCCTGATCTGTGTATTATTTGTTCACAATTTTTATTAGCATAATTTTATAATGATTTTAATAGGCAACTCCAGTAGATGATTATATGGAGCCATCTTTTTTTTTTGGAATTATTTTGTTTTCCTCTGTAGCACTGGAGAATTCACTTCATAACTAATCATATTTTACTTTGACCTAAAGATTGGATTGGCCAAAATGATCTGTGATATTTCAGTAAAATGTTCTACATTAAAAAAAAGAAAAGGTTTTTAAAAAGCTCAACGTTAAAGGGAAAATAGAGTACACTGTCAGACTAAGTCGTGGGTTTCTAGGTCTGTTCGGTTCTGCTGTACAAGTACAGATAGGTCTGCTTTGTAATACTGTTCTCAAAAGTTTGGGCTATTTTTGTTTTACACATAATTCAAGTTGGTCTTGTAAAACTTGCTTTCATCACAATGTTAGCAATTGATGTGGCACATAATGTACGATGGAACAATTTGGAGTGTTTGAAAAGCTCAGTACAATTGTTGCTAGGTAGGAAGAGGACGGGTCCGTAGCATTTCCACAGCTGAAGGAGCTGCCATGCAAATGTTTTTCCTCTAAGTAGTGGTAAGAGAGTAAATTTAGATAGGGTAATTGTTCTTGGTCCACCTATATATCACCAGTGTGACTTCAAGAAGAATATTGGCGTCCCATCTGTAAAGTATCTTCAAGATACGTAGCTTATTCCCCAGTTTAATTCTGAAAAATAACTTCAGGTTTCCAAATTTCTGTTTTTAAAAAAATAAGGCCTTCCAGCCACTGAAATGCCAAGTAGACTGAGCATTTTAGTTTTTTGATGTTAGGCTTCCACTGCAAGTGTTCAGATGAGATTTTTTATAAAACTGCAGGTTTTTTTTTTTTTTTTTTTCCCCAACATAATCTGGCTATTTGGAATAAGAAACAAATTTTTACTTATCTTTTTCAATATTTTTTTTAATATAGTATCTTCTGTTTAGCTTCATATTGTGCAGTTACCTGAGAAACTGCTGTATGCACTTTCTATGGTTACAGAAAGTAACTGTGTGTATGTTTGTGTGTGTGGGTGTGCTGCCCTTATACTTCGGGTGAGAGGGCGGGAGGGAGGGTGAGGGTTTTCATTTGCTGTTTTTTTTCCTGTTTGTCATACTGGGGAGATTTCCTGGATTTGTTCTCTGGCATAGTATTGTGTTGTTCTGTCCTTCGCCTGGTACCGTGTTTGTTATATGGGTTCTGATGCTCGAAGGTAGAAATCTGGCTTCACGTGCTCACTGTTAAAAAGGCATTTTTGTTCGTCGAGACTTGAACCTTTTTTAAATTATTTTTTGTGCTTCTTAATTTTTAGCAGCATGTTGGATGAGAAATAAATTTGAAGGAAACAAACTGAACAGATTGCAGAAAGTTAGCTATGTTATAAAGGGTATGTATGGGTCATTTAGGGTAACATAGGGCTTTCGTTTCAATGTTACCTTAAATTGTGCCTTAAACACTAATTCATAAACGTAATCCTGGAAGTATTCTATCTTCAATTAATACTAAATCCTAAGGATTTTATGTAAGGTTTTTTTGTAACCTAATTTTTAATTACGAAGACGACTTATTGTCTACATGAGCACAGGGCCTTGTGTACAAAACCTGATTCATATTGGATCCTTACGTATACCATCTTCTGGTATAATATGGTTGGGAAGGATCATTTTGTTCTTTATAACGCTACTTTTTGCAGGGTTGGTTTTTTTGCTTTTTCTTTTTAAATTTGTTTTGTATTTTTTATTTTTCTTTTTCTATTTCTATGCTTATTTTGGTGGGAAGTATGGTCCCTATTGCGCTAGACCAAACCTCAAGGGGAAAGTTAATCTCACTGGGTCTTTTAGGTGCCTGTGTTGCTTTCTCACTTCTTGGTTGGATACACGTTTTTCTAACTAACTGGAAATGGGCCTTGTATATACACAGCTTCTCAACGCGTTGCATTCCTTGTTTCATGTAACAGCGCTCAGGTTAAGCCATTTTTTACCATCTGAATAATTTTAATCAGTATTGCAGATTTAAGAATGTTTTTGTAAAGGTGTATGGTTGAATGGAGCTGTATTGCGATGTTGTGGGTAGTTACTTGGAAGATCACAGTTTAAACAGAGCACTGCTGTGTTAATGTTGCATTCATTCCGTGGTTCAAAATCTTCTCTGTGTACATCTAATGGTTTTTAATATACACTGTATTTCTTCCTAGTGTCTGTCAGGCTGACTTCTGAATAGTTTTATTTCCATTTAAATAATATTTTCTTTTGCAGGATTTCTTTTTCAGGCAGTGGAACTCTTCAGCTGTTTAATTTTTAACTTATATACACTTTCACTTATAGATACACCGAAGATGAGATGCTAACGCTAATTTATTCACAGCTGATCTTCTGTGACACTGTGTATAATTTTTATTGACACAGATTGCCCGTAGAATAAGTCAACTTTCTTTTCTCTTGTGGTGCCCTTTTCTTCTACCCTGTGTATTACCTCATTTCCATCTCATTTGCCCCTATTTTTCCATTCCCACAAGGATATTTGTATCCTTGTTATGTTCTTGATCTTTTGACTCTACGTTCATCCCTCCAGACTTCATCCTATGAGTGCATAGCATGCAATCTTTTGCTGTATTTTCTGTTCTGGTCTCACTTACAGCTCTTTTGATACCAGAAGACTAAATCTTCCACACTGGAAACATTAGCGCACTGTATTTTTCTTTGCAGCCTTTGTAGTACCTGAAATTGAAGTTGCATTTACAGGTGTCACACCTAAGGAGATACAGCCCATACCCCAGAGCACTGGAGAAATACCATTTCACAGTTTTGCTTTGCAGTTTTACCTGTTTTGGAGAATTACAGCATTTCTATACATGCTCTAGCATTTGTGGCAAGCCAGGAGGAACAGGATTAACAACTCTTTTATCCTCTTTACTTTTTCAGGAGTTCTGTTGTTGAATTCAGTGATAGTAATAGCACTTTTTTTATTGTCACTTTAGAAATACAAGCACTGTCGACACAATTCTACCTCCTATTACTATTACTGAATGTGATCCTTCCTAACCTATAAAGTCTTAAATGCTGTATATATTTAGGTGTTTTGAGAATCACTTAAAATGTATTGCTCTAATCTGGATGACAGAGTTTGTTTATTAGCAGTTCAGAATATAAATTCAGCAGCCGACTGTATCAGTCTGACTCCACTGGGGGTTCATCTGCCTCATGTTTTCTACAGCATCATCTGCACAAGCTGTTTACTTCATTTCTTGAATGTAACACTGAACTATACCAAATCCTCCACTTGCATAAGAGATCTTTGTCATACCTCTTTAAGTGAATGTAAAAATGGCAACACAAAAATAATCTCATTCAAGTTTTTTACATGTAATTCCATGTTTACAATGTCAACATGCAAATATATTTATTGTATCAAAAATATGTGAATAAAACTGTATTTTCCTCATGATTGCTTTGTTGTCTTTTGATGTGTAATTTCAACTTCAAACTTGCCAGGAAAAGAGCTACACATACCATATTATTTTACTCTGGTAGCGTCCTTGGGCCCCTGCTTTTACATCAGTGCTGCAGTGTAGGGTTCTTTCAGAGCTGTACAAAGGCATCCCAAACAGAAAAACAAATGACTGAGGACAGGTGATGGTACACGGGCCTTGTGCTTGCGTGAACAGCTGAAAGGATCTTGAGGCTAACAAGTAGCTCATAACATGAGAATAGGAGAAACACATGCGAGTTTAAAAGCTTTTCTGTTTTTTTCAGCTGTACTGACATATCCAATAAAAATCTCTGCTTTTAAATACTGCTTATAGTTATGACATAAAGGAGCTCTCAACAAATTCAATATGTTCACCATCAGTTATATGCTGAACACAATTGTATCAACATAAGTGACGGTTAATTTCACTGGCATACTATGTATTCAGATAAGAGGTCAGAAAATCTGCCTTTTTGCACTTTGTAGAAGCTTTATCATCTGTTAAAATTATTCCCAAAGGAAAGTGTAATAAATCACACTATTACCCTGGTATCACTTGAAGTGGCTACTGGTGATCCAACATAAACATTTTCACTGAAGCATTACTAGCATGTCCCATTGTTACTGGGGGTAGATCTCAAGAGAACATCATGACCTGAAAAACAATCTTACTTTCTAAGAACACACTTAGGATCAGACATAGCAGTCCATGTGATTTCTAGAAGTTTCTGGTGGTTTCACCTAGCTGGGCAACTGAACGCCACCACAGCCATTCTCTCACTCCCCTCCTCAAAGGAGGAGGGGGAGAAAATCTGATGAAAAGGGCTCAAGGGTACAGATACAGATTCCTCAACAGTTGCTGTCATGGGCAAAGCAGCCAACATAGGGACAGTAATGTAATTTAGTACCTATTATTAACAAGCTAGAGACATGACAAAATAAAAGCAAAAAAAACACCTTCCCCTATCTACCTTCTTCTACATCCTTTCCTCCAGTGACACAGGGGACTGGGGGCTGTGGTCAGTCCCTGAGGCTTCGTCCTGCCGGTCCCTCTCTGCCCCTGCTCCATGCGGGTTCCCTCCCACGGATGCCGTCCTTCTGAACTGAGCCTGCAGGGGCTGCCCACAGGCAGCAGCTCTTCAAGACCTGCTCCCACATGGCTCCGTCCCACGGGGTCCATCCCCCAGGAGCAAACTGCTCCAGCACGGGTCCCCCACGGGCGGCGGCTCCGCCCAGACCCCCTGCTCCTGCGTGGGCTCCTCTCCACGGGCTGCAGCTCCGGCCCGGGGCCTGCTCCTGCGGGGGCTCTCCATGGGCCGCAGCCTCCTCCAGGCCACATCCACCTGCTCCACCGGGGGCTCCTCCATGGGCTGCAGCGTGGAGATCTGCTCCATGTGGGACCCATGGGCTGCAGGGGGACAGCCTGCTCCACCAGGGGCCTCTCCACAGGCTGCAGGGGAACTTGTGCTGTGTGCCTGGAGCACCTCCTGCCCTCCTGCTGCACTGACCTTGGGGGCTGCAGGGCTGGCCCTCACTCCTCTCCCCCAGCTGCTGTAGCACAGGCTTTTTGTCCCTTACATCTGCTCTCCCAGAGGCCCAACCAGTGTTGCTCATGGCTTGGCTCTGGCCAGCAGCAGGTCCCTTTGGAGCCATCTGGAGCTGGCTCTGCTCTGCCATGGGGCAACTGCTGGGCTCTGCTCACAGAGGCCACTCCTGCAGCCCCCCTGCTACCAGAACCTGGCCACATAAACCCAATACAAATTTTAAATCTCCCACCAATGAACTTGTTATTTTTTAAGAAACTGTATGCAGTAGTCATGCAGTTGAGGATTGGAAGACTAAACCTTCAGCTGGAGGCTGGCAAATGCAAAGTTACAGAGGAAATCAACGGGACTAAAAACTAGCTACTGAAGGGATGGAAAGGGAGTGACCAAGGGAGGAATAAGTAAGCCTTTAAAATCAAATTTTGAGCTGCTGAGTGGAGTAATTCAAAAATTGGTCTTGAATGACCTTAATTAATTTGTAATGATTTGGGCATGAAGAGTTGGGAGCGCGCTCACCAAGCGTGCTGGGAGATGTGTGAGGGAGGGCTTGAGTGAGGAGGAGGAGGAGGAGGACTGGAGCATCTTACAGGAATTGGATGAGCTAGAGAATTAGAATAATAAAGATGAGATTTAATTTAATCTTGCAAAGTGTAAGAGCATGCACTCTGGTATTAATAAGTAAGGATTTTTGCTGTAAGCTGAGAGTTGCCAAGAGAAAGGAAGAGAAAGAGCAGTGAATTAATTGCAGATAGCTGATCTACAGATGTGGTGAACCATTGGGGGGAGGTGGGGAGGTGAAGGCCTTTTCAGGATCAATGTGTCAGGCACTTCCAGAACTGAAGTATTAGTATGTGTATGTGTAGTACGAGGAATAAGTGCTGGACTTCAAAATACAAAGCAACTCCCTCCCCACTGTCTGAAGTAGAAACCCCCTGTGAATATTGATTTTAGGGGTATTTTTATTTTTTAATTTATTTTTTATTTTACTTTATTTTTATGTTTTGAATGGCTCAGCTTTCAAAGATTTTCTCCACTTTTGCTCTATATGTTCTGCATCTTCAATACAAGGGCTTAAACTACAGAAAATATCCTTACATTTCTTCAATGAGAATTGACTGGTCACACAGCACCACTGCTCCTTGGTTTCAAGTGTCAATCCTGGTAACTGCGGGATGTATATTACTTATTTTCACCCACCCATGTTCACTGTTTTGCAATGATCACTAAGGAAGGTATGCTTTCATCTGGCAAAAAAAGAGTTGAGGCGCTGACCTGGGAAAGTCATTCTCTGGAGATGTGATCTGCACTGTGGAGGCTCTGGAGAGGACACACGATGTGAACATTTCCAATTCTTCTTATTCTAGTGCTATATTCCACTAATTTTTAGTTGCTAATAAACAATCACTTTTCATGAAATTACTGATAAAAGGACTATACTTCCACGAGAAAGATTTTATGACAACAGGGCAAGGGTGGCCCATCAGCCTTTCCAATGCTGTTTCCTTGGATTGCAAACAAATCAGGCTGTGCCTTCCAAAAAGGGAAACTTTGGTATTCCCTTACACCATCACACAATCTTTACTTGGAGAAAAGTTAACAAGAAAGGAAGTAGAGCATTTTTGCATTTTTTTTCCCTCCTACATGCACTTACGTGGTCAGTCAGGTGCACAACACCACGCTCAGTGCCTTGCACATCCTCAGTTAATGTAGAAATAGCTAAGAGCTTAAAATAAAAATCTAAAAGACAGCTCCTCCATGTGTTTTAATAGTGGCCAAAAGGTGTTCAGGGGGTTGGGATTTCTCTCTGCCCTTATAGCCCTTACCCTGGAGGAGGCTGGGGGCTTTATGTAGTTTGTCTAATGGAAGATAGATTACAGGGAGCGTGGGCACTCTCTCATGTATGCAGCATCTGTTTAGCACTGCACAGAGAAAAGCGGTCCCAGGTCAGGTACTTAGGAGCGTATGATGCAATATGGATAATACATTTATTAGTAGTGGTAGCTGGCATCGAGTATTCTGCACACATGCAAAATTAAGTTTACTTATTGCATGATCTAATTGTTTTTGGTTGGTTGGTTGTTTTTTTGTTTGTTTGTTCTTTACATCTTTCTGAAATCTAATTTCTTAAGAAAAGTTGATAGGAAATGAGATCAGAAATAACACTTTTTCTGTGTGACCACCATCTGGATCCTTACCACTTCGTGCTTATATAGGTCTTCAATAAAACAGAGAGTCTGCTTTGAATTTGCTCTAGGATGGTTTTAATGTTCCCTCACAGGTATTCAGTGGCCCTTAAGTCAACCTATGCTTTGTCACTGCCTATCATTTGCTTTTCTTTATTATTGCTATTAACATTGACACTGTTCTGCAAACATTGTCTTCATTCAAAATCTTAGCACTAGGGAGGTAACTGGGACTTGATCAGTGGAGCCCAGGAACCCCTGGACCATAAAAACAGGATTTTGCTGTTTCATAGCCACTACCAAATGCAACTTCAGCCTGGATTTTTGTGTCACAAAAGCTGTCCTGGAAGCCAAATCCCATTTAACTGAATAAGGTGATAATTCATTGGTATATTCTCCATCTTAAATGCTGCCGCAAGCTGGTCCCTCTGCAAAGTGATGCCTCCCAGTTTCTGTTCCTATAAACCTTTCAGGCTGTTTAAGGGTGCTAGTTTATTGGAAGGGGGTCAGGAAAATCCATGGATCACATCAAAATATGGAAGACACAGTTGTTCCCAGGTCTTCCCTGCGCTGCCGTTAATCAGCTGCACCCAGAGGGAGGATGCACTTCGCCTTTAATGGGGGCGAGGAGCAGGAGGAAGGCAATCATCCCTCATCAGCCAGACCCTCAATCACTGCACTTCACACAGCTGGGGGTATGCAACCTCATCTTCATTTGAAAATTTTAGTACCTTTTCTCTTAGCCACCTCCACTTTATGGTTTGTTTTTTTTTCCTACCCCCTCATAAATTTTTATGATTTTTTTAAGGAGAATTTATGGGCAAAATGGCAGAGAACGCGTGAAATGTAGAACAGCTAAAAGGCTATCATGGTGGTAAATGAGGCTAAATGGTGATATACCACCAGCTGTTTAGAGTTCAGTGATTGAGCCTAACTGTCAAGAAATAATTACCTCCTCTCTGAGAGGTGAAATGGGTTCTCACACTGTGAATGCTGCTGATGAGGGGGCTGTCCGGGGGGAAGGCAGGATCATTTCCAACAGATTTTTTTTTTTTTTTTTTTTTTTTTTTTTAGTGCTTAAAGCCCTAACCAGTGTCTTGTGCTGAGACTTTTCTTGTTCATGGTGATGTCCTTCAGTGACTCAGCACATCTCCAGCCTGGCCCCAGGGAGTTCAGACCCTGGTGTTGTAGGGGTGAGCTCAGAGCCAGCATATTTCTGGCTTTATTTATTAAAACTGGTGAGTGTTTCTCAGCCCCTCTTATTTCAAAGCAGAAACCCTCATTTTTCTTGCTGCAAAGAGGGTGTTAGGATCTGAGATCTTCTTTTGTGATCAGTTGTTAGGGACAAATACCAGTTTTGTGTGTTTGCATGTGAGCTGGATATGGTGAATAACATGCCTTGGATCTGGGAGGAATGGACCTGCAGTGTTCCTATGCAAAACCTGCATCCGTGCAGACAACTCAGAAACCAGGTACCTTTACAAATAATAATAATAATAAAGATTTTTTTTTAAAAAAAAACCTAACCCTACATGTTTTGAGCATATGATAAACCTGAAATGTGACACAAAAATAAAGAGGATGAGGGCTTGAATTCTATTACACCTCTAGCAGGGATCTGCTGCAAACACCCCTGTCCTCCGTTACCCACAGAGTAGAGCAGGTGAGACCTCACGCTCCTGCCTCCAGGCTCTCCAACCCCACCTCCATACTAAAGTGAAGTTAAACTGAAGTAGAAAATAGAGCAGAAAAGTGAAACAGGATGATAGTAACATTACTTGTTCCAGCAAGTGTCAGGTTCCAGGGCTTCAGCACAGGGCATCCACACAGAGCCTGGTCACATCCTCGGAGCAGCCACACATCTCCGGATCTGCTCATTTTTATTTGCTGGGAAAAGGAAGAGTTAAGAAAAACTGAGAGCTGTCACACGCTCACTTTTACCTGTCCTCTGCTTTGGCAAAGTGGGGTAATTTGGGCAGAGAAATACTTGTTTTGTCCAAAGAACACACCCTAAAAGTACATCAAAAGAACAAATACAAACACCCCCCCAAAAAATAACACATGCACACACACAAAAAACAACCCTCCCCCTAACAAATAAAAATAAAATAATAAAAAACAAATGAACAAAACAAAATAAAGCAAACAAATAAATAAATAACCCCAACAAAAGAAAACAACCAACCACAAAAGAAGGACTTTTGTCCTTCCATCCATCCTCAGTGCCATGTGAGCACATGGTCAGGGCCACGATGCACCAAAAAAACCCAGTGGGAGGGAATCACAGGTCCCATTTCTTGCCGTGCTCAGGAGCATCCTTAAATACCCCCTCCAGGAGCTGACATGGACCTCAGCCTTCCACATGCTCCTCCTGCCCATGGGGCCAGAGTCTTGGAAGCAAGGATTTTGAAAAGTCAAAAATCTGAAAGCAAATGAAAAAAAATAAAATAAAATCCCAACATGCCAATATTCAGACCTCTTGGGTTTTCAGAAGGGTGGATCTGCCAGCAGAAAGGACAGCAACCTGACCCAGTGGGCTCCCCATGAAGGGGATATTTGAAGGGGATATATTGAAGGGGATATTTATCATATTAGGAGATATTTGGTTTGGCTTCCTGAGTGAAGACGTGAAGTTAGAAGCAACAACAACAACAAAAAATGAAAGGCAAACTTCACAGAAGTCTTCTTTTTTTTTTTTTTTTTTTTTTTTTGTACACTACATTGTGTTGGTGAGTGCATCTTAAAGGATGATGTGCCTGCGTGAGAGGCAGAGCTCGTGACTGCTGCCAGCTCTCTGAAAGCTACTCAGAAAGGTGATTTTTTGGCCCTGGTTGCAAGGACTCATGCTGGGCATGATGGTACAAGGGCTTTTCATCTTCCTGAACCTCGTAAAGTTAAATAATTAAGCCTAGTGTACGTCCTTCAGCCACACCTTTGCCCATCCCCAGGTCAGCCACTAATGATGCAACTCCCACCGACGCGGGGAAGAAATTCTGCCTCAGGGACAGCCCCGACCCACGCCTTGCTGAGCTTTCTGCCCCCTTCGTGCTGCTTCCCCGCAGCGTTGGGGTGGGTCTCTGTGACCCTAGAAGAGCCTGAGCCCACCCTTAATCCATTTCATACTTAAAAACTTACATATTTGTCTTACCCATCAGCCTTTTCTTTTTTTTCTACAACAAGTTTTCTTGCTGGAGGGCAGCAGGGCAGGAAGAAGCAGGAAGGTGCTGAAGATGTTTTGCACCAGACCAAAAGATGCCAGGTGAGGAGTAAGGACAAGGGAGAGAGGGGCTGCCGGCCGGGCATGGCCCTGCCAGTGTCTTTAGGCTGCTGCTGTTTATACCAAGCAGCCCAGAATGTTCTCTGGGAGCCAGTTTTAACATGCCATTTTGGAAAGGGCACAATAAAATCCTTAGGTCAGGCTGCCTGAGCCAGAGGTGTGTAGCCAGGCTTGAAATCCATTAACAGGAATCAATTCCAAGGGGGTTGCGTGTGTGTATATACATGTATACGTATATAGATATATTCAGCCTGGCATAGGTAACCCAGCAAAAAGCCTTTAGACAGAAGCATAAAGAACATGCAAGGAAGCCAACAGAGCTAGAGACAAGACCTCCGTGCAGCCAGGTCTCTGCAGCAGGGTGGCCCCACAGAGCCAAGTGGGGGGCACCTGGTGGGGACCAGGGCAGCTCAGGATGGGGTGATTCAGCTCTCCCCATCCTGCTGCACAGCCACCAGGTCATCCTCCCTGTCCCCATCCTTGTTTTATGAAGACGGATGGAGTGTGAACCCAGTCCCGTTATAAGTAAACCCTCCTCCCCTCCTGTTTTTATATCATCTCAAGTTTTTATCAGCGGCAGGTATCAGCCCTGACATTTCAGCAGAGGGAAAGGAAGTACTCCAACTGGTTTCAGCAGCAGTACAGGTGGACCCGGGCTGGATGAGCCCCTGGAGGCGCTGGTTGAGGGGAGGAGAAACATCTCCCGTCAGTTCAGCCTGCTGGAGGTGCAGGGGTGCGAGAAAACCCATCACCCGTCTCCCAGCTCTCCTCAGGTGGGAAACAAAGCAGCAGACACAGACAATAAACCCCAGACGATAAACCCCAGACCCCAACAAGTCCACTGAGGCCACTTTTCCCTCTGTTTGGCAGGGCTGAAGACTCCAGGGTCCTGCCTCTGTGCTGTTCGCAGGCGAGATGTCGGCAGGTGGTGCTCGGGGGCCGGGCGAGCGGCCCCGCAGCCAGCGCGGTGCCGGCCTAACCTGGAAAAAGTTCCCTGGTGTCAGTGGAAAGGGGCACGGAGCCTGCAGCGTGGGCTCCGTTAGGCTGGCTGCTGTTTAAATTAGCTTCATTACGCACTTAATTAAAGGAAGAGATTCGAGCACTATTTAGCAGTGTTTTAGGGGGTATTAATTTCAAGGCTAAGGGCACCTGGAGATTAAATGAATTAACTCACAGCTGAATCAGGTTAATTGTCATTTTCTTTACCCAGAGTGAAGCTGAAAGGGGAAGTTTTTGATTCAATAGTTGTATGCATATTAAAGAAGAGCAGATTCCTAGCATGAAAGAAGCCCATCCAGATAACCCAAGCATGGGTTGGGGCTGAGTTTTGGGGCTCTGGTTCCAGGTTTTGCAGGCAGAGAGGGTGGTAGCAGGGCCCAGCAGATGGAGCCAAGCCCCCCAGCTCTCCCCCTGGCATTTTAATGGTTTTGGGGTGCCTGTTTTGGCAGTGCTTGAACAGCCTGGGCACTGCCACACCAGGGGATGGGTGTCTGTCTGTCTTGTACCTTTGCTTCTATACCCATAGGGTAGGCTTTTCAAAAAGTCTGTTCAGACATAAGAGTGTAAGTTAACACTACGTTAAATAAACAAGTAATTAGCTATAGAGATAGCTGTACACCTGGTGGGTTTCCTGGGGAGACATAATTTATTGTTGACTGCTTATTTTTGCACCATTGGTGTAGCTGACTACTGCTAACGTGTATGAAAGCCTTCATCTTTCGGAGCTCACAATGCCCAGCGTCCCTTCCAACCTCCTGTCATCATCACATCATCCTAATCCTGAGCAAGAGCACCAAGAAACTTAAAAACCCTCCCTTCCCATGTGTAAGTCCTGCTGCCCAAAGCGTTCCCTCAAACCCTGTCGGAAATACCTCCCCTGTTACAACCAGCATCGTGTTAGCTTTTTGCATGGTCATGTCACATTCCCGACTGTTACATGGGGGTGGCTAAGGCAAGTAGGACTCCTTTCCTCTCTTTTGCCTCCAGTACATGATAGGAATAGCTGTTTTTACTCAGAAGTGCACAAGGAGCACTTCTTACTATTCTTTTTAATGTCATTTCTATTATTTTAGTCTAGGTCACCTCTTTGCTCCTGCTCAATATTTTGGTCATCTTTATTGCTGATGGCAACTCTCATCTTGTCACCCAGCACAGGGCACACCTCAATTTCTTCTAGGGGTATTAAAATAGACCCATGAAAGGATCAATGCTTGAGGAAAACCATTTGTCTCCTCCTCCCATTTTCACCGTGAGCCCCTATCAACCAGCCTACAGCTCTCGCACTTGTTTCCATCTTCTCTGGCTTAGGTAGCATATACTAATGAGACATCATTGCAAATACTTCTTAAATCAATTGTTCTGTCTAAAAATAAAATAAAATTGCTTACAGTATCAAAGAACTATTCTGCATTAACCCAACCCAATCAATCGGGTACTATATATCTTGTTTTTTCTTTGGCTCTTAATCTTTGATCATTCTTTTATCTAAAACTTGTTTTATTTTCTTGTGCAATACTGGGATCGAGACCTCTGTGATAGCTCAGGCCCCTTTCTCCGTATTGAAAACTTGAGCTTCTACCTTTGCAGCTGGCCAGTCAGATGCCAATGTAGCCAATTTGATGGACGTGTTTAAATTCCTCCTTCCTGGACATGCCATCTCACTTGCTGGTTCCCTTCTGCTCTTGGATACAGAACAGAAATGCTTCACCTTTTCACTGCCTTAAAGAACAGACTTCATTTCCATGGTAGATGCAGTCATTTCCAGCCCATACCCATGTTATCATTAGCAATTTTTCTTGTTCTCCCACATTCAGCATCCCACTGAAAACCATGGCAAGGCACTTTTTAAGCCATGCCCCAGTTACTTTGAAGCCATACCCCTCCTCTCTGCAGAACAAGTGGAATTATTCTTGCACAGCTTCACCTTTATCAGGATGTTTCAAGAACCTTTAGTTTTTTTCCTATGCAAAGCAAAGCCATAAAACCTGACTTTTGGCAACTTTCCTTTAGCCGTTCACAACCTCCAAAAAGACTGGGGTCTTTGCTGCTCGGTTCTTGCCATTTTGTTTCTGGGAGTGCAATCTGCAGCTTACCTTAGTGTCTGGTTTTGCTTTTGGCAAGAGTGCCTGAAGAGGGCTAAAAACATATTTTTAACACTCGATGATATCACAAAATTGGCTAAAATGCAGACACTGCCCAGGAAGGTATAACCCATAGTTTCAAAACCTCCACAAGGCTTCAGGATGTGGTAAGGCAACAACACATGAGGATATCATCATCCCAAAGAGTACAGGGGGTTGTTTGCAGACCTTTTTTTTGGAGCTTGCATGGCACTGCTGGAGCCAGGGGGCTGTGTGCTGGTACCGGTTTGTGACCCGATCCACGTGGAATACCCTGCCTGGTGAGCTGGGGACAAGGACTTTTACCAGCCCTTCCTCTGGCACCCAGCCTCCCTGCTCCCATGTTTCAAAATCTCTCAGAGCAGGGAAGATGAAGCTCTGCTTAGTGTTTCAGCAGGTCAGTGGGAGCACATTTCTCATTGCTCATTTCTCCAGGCTCTTTGAGTCATTTCTTTTCCTGTATTCCACGGTAGCTTCCATTCATTCTCAATAAATCTGGTGGGACCTTTTTTAAGGAACAGGTCATCAAGCCTACTTTCCTTAGGAAAACTTGCCTTCAGACAACTGTGAATATATATACATATATATATATATTAAATATGAAACACCATTGAGTTGCATTTCCTTCAGAAGAGGACCAAAGTGACCTACCATCCCGTAGATAGACTAAACTGGGCTGGCTGGATTCCAGGTGGCTGCTTCATACTTCACCGTAGCTCCCAGCATTATAGAATGTAAATGTTCCACTGTGCTACTTCTCATTCGTCTCCAGATGCCAACTTCAACTGTGCAAACTTTACCAGGAAATAAATACAGGACCATTTTAAGCTCAAGGGTATTTTATTTTTGCCTCCTGGTCTTCTAGATTTCAGGTTCTTCTTAATATTATTTCTGCAAATGCTGAAAGCTAACTTGGAAAACAAACAAAAAAAACCAGCATAATCTGAAATTCTCATGCAATCACATGGTTCACAGAGTCAGACATGTAAAAATGCCAAAGAGATTTAGTTAAAATACTCTGAAAAGTCCAAATATTATGCCATTGTTATCTGAGAAGTTCTGTCATCAAGATGATATTCCAGCAGCTTGAGACAGATGAGATTTCTAAAGGGGATTTCTAATTTGTATTTGTTTTTAATTTGGGGTTTGGATCACAGCAACAGCAGCAATTTGTTTTGTTGTATATTTATGGCTGCACATGTTTAAAATGGTAAATCTGCACTGACCTATTAGACCACAAAAGTGAAACCAGCTTCTGTATTCTCATTCCTTTGCTGGAAAAATAAACCCACAGCATGCATGTATAAAATAAATTATATTTTTACAGCTTTCAGGTTTGGGACTCAAAGGCTGTGCAAGTACAGATTATCACAGTTCTGGCTCTGAAAATCAGGAAATGGTTCTTTACCAGAAAGGGGATGTTTCGAGACAAAATGTGGTTTTCTAGATATTGCCTTTCATTAAAATGATATAATTTTATACACAACGAAAATAAAATGTAGAAGGAGATTAATAAAATGTGCAAGTGTCTTTCTTTGTGAAAGAAATGAAACAAAATACAGAAAGATGATGTTTTGATTATAAAATCAATAAAGAAATCTAGACAATTCAGAGTTAGGACCAGATCATTGTGCACTGAGCACCTTGCTTCTTCTTACCTAACTGTTTTTATTGGATTTACTCCTCCTGACAATAATAATAATAGTAATAATGATAACAGAAATAATAATATTTCCATCTGTAAACCTTAAAAGCAAACACATGTCAAGCCATATTTTATTTAACACAGACCTGTGAGTAGACCTGGTACTTGCCACCTGAGCTGTGGCTCTGAGGAGAGGTTCCTGGGGCAGAGCAGAGCCTGGGCTGGGTCTCTCTGGTAGCTGGATTCATTATTTGATGACAAATCCTTGCTCTCTGGCTAGTTTCCAAGGCCTGGACAAACACACACAAAATTTTATTCATTCAAGTTGCTTCTTGTCCCCAGATGGAGGAAGCTTTACTCAGAAGATGTTCCTGAGCAAATGCAGTTGTAGGTTGACCATTATTAGCAGCCCAGCATCTAGGTCTGGCCACGTGTAGGTAGAGGCAGAGTTATCCAAAGTGTGGCCTAGTTTTACACCATGGGCACTCCAGAATTGCAGGAGGGTCCTCAGCATCCCTCGTGGTATTGGCAGGTCCAACGGCACCCCTTGTGAAATGCCTCATTTCCATGAGAAGACCTTCTGAATCCTAGCCTAGGAATGTCTTAACTAACACTTGCTGGTAGGAGAGGAAGGTGCTGACAAATCCAGGTCAAAAAAAAAAAAAAAAAAAAAAAAAAAAAAAGGAAGAAGAAGAAGGAACTTTATTGCAAATACATGATGAAAGTAGTGCTGACCACAACAAGAGAGCGAGTTTCATTATAATGGCTGCGGTGGATCCTCCACAAAAATTACAGGGAGTGCTAGAGCAGCCCTGGAAAGAAGTCAAAATGCAATTTGCTCCATGCATGACCATCACAGAGAGCTGCCAACAGGGGAAGAACTGTCCTTGTGCATCTTCCTGCAGATGCACAGCAATGTAGTCTGTAGATGGATTATATAACACAGAGACTGGAGATGAACTTCCAAAAATATATGAAACTAAAGCAGTTGGGCAATATTTCCTAGCAAAAACAGTGTCCTGGTTTTTACCCATTTCTGGTACTGAGACTGAAGCATTCAACCTGCAAAAGACATATTTTATCAAAAATCTGCATTCCAAGTCACAGCACAGCTCAGCATCTCCTTTGTGCCCATCCCTACCTCCCATGCCAAAGGAATCGATTGCATCTGCTGCCCACTCCAGCCCTGACACATCCCTGGAGGATATTAGAGCACTCTAGCAATGTCTCACTACTGGCTGAGTTCCCTGCATTATCCCTGGAAGATTTCTTACCGGGAAGTGACCCCAGCGATATCCCATTTCTACTCCCTTTTCTATTGATTTTCACAGTAAACCAACACACTGTGGCTGATATAGTTTCCCGCACTGCTGATTAAGTGAAACATCCTTTCTGTATGATTTTATTTAATAAAAATAAAAATAATAAAAAATCATTGTTTGGGAGAAGAAGGATGACCTTGCCAAGGTAAAAACCTGCCTTCTGTTGCCCAGCCTTGCACCCCACACTCGCTGCACAACTGGTAATAATTTTGCCATCAGCCTGTGACTGTTCCAAAAAGTAGGAACAAACGAGTTAAATCACAAATCTAGCGCACTTCCTATCCTGCCTATTCCCAAAGAACAGCACGTCAGCAGTGCCAGAAGACACATGGATGATAAGTTACTAATAAATTCATTGTGTTGCTTATTTTTAATGGCCTAATAAAAACAATCCTCTTCTTTTAGCAGTGTGAGACTTGCATGAAAAGAACCAGTAGGGTTTTGGAAAATACTTTATACTTGAATACTCATGATGGTCATTGTAATAGCCCCTAACTGCTATAATTTAACTTTAATCAGGTCTTGATGGTGTTTATACCAGAGGAGTGCCACCACAGCATCACACCGCTCCTGCTCTGTGCTTCACGGCTGCATGGTTAGCAGCGAATCACTAGAGGTCACTTTGATTCCATCTAAACGAGGGAATCCTAAAAGGTTTGGGGCTTGGTTTCTGCTTTCTTCTGTTTTTCAGCGAGACACTGCTTAAAAGGGAACACTCTTTGCACATATGTATGGTGTTTGTTTATATAAGCTACTTGGGCTGGGTTTTACTCTGGTGTAAAGGGTGAAACTTTAAAGAAGTTTATAAAGCTGTGCCTATATTCATCAAGAGGAAAATTGGCCCCAAGTTTCTTTTTTAATATGAAACAGCTTCCACTGGATTTGATATTCATCACAACAGATGTCATTATTTAACTCTCAGTAAGTACTTCTGTCCTGTCAGGATCCCTATAAATAGGAAAAGAATAGCTCTGATGTATAAATCTGCTAGAAAATATTCTAATTTTTCTGCCTTTTTTTGTTGCACTCAAAGGTGTGACAGTATTTCTGTGTTTCTTTCTCAGACACAGTTGATAACTGAAGTATAGTTATTTCCTTGGCAAAATAAAAAAAAAAAATAAAAATAAAACCAAACTTCTCCTGATCATGCAGAACATTTCCCTGTGATATATTATTGCTGTGAACAAGTCCAGTGGGAGCCCAGGCTTGACTTCTTTTACTTTTGTAAAGCAACAGCTTGCCTTGCTGGAAATGGATGAACCTACAGCATGAAATGTGACATTTATTTCATGTTGGACATCTGGGCGGCTTTGGGCCCTATCCTGCAAGCTGTCTTGTTGGGGTGTGCAGTGAAGTACCTGAATCTCATGTGAACAGCCCACACCATAGGTCACTTGGTCTCCAGTAGGGACCAACCTATCATCACCTGCAGCAGCATCCTGCTCACTGTTGGTGCACTTGGTTTAAGCATGCTTCTCTTTCCCCACAAGGCTTCACCTTTTCTCCGGCACCTGATCTTGTTCAGTATCTGCTGGAGGGCAGCAGGCGACCCGATGGAGCAGTGGGGTGGCACCAGCTGTGCCTGTCCCATGGCAGCACCACTGCCTCAGTGCCAGGATGCTCAGCACTGGAAAAAATTCACAGCACTGGTAACACCGATCAGGGCAGCTGCTTTCCCCGAATGAGCCCTAGCACATCCACACACCACAAAACAAAAGCCTGATTGACTTCCTGGTGTCTGGGTGAGTAACCCGGGGAGCTACAGGCTGCTTTTGTTCTCCTTCTGAAGCCTGGGAAGGCTCCGGGTACAGGGCTGAGTAACCCAGGCTGAGCACTGGTTATGTCATGGACATGCCCAGCTGCTTGTGACTCCTTCTGCCATTTCCTTGAGTTGCCCAAAAGCTGGGTTTCAGGAGGACAGGAGCCTCCCAAGATCCCAGAAGGTCCTGAGCATGAAGTTGGGTGGTGTCAGTGCAGGCCTCCATCCGTGCCACCTGGCCTTGGAGAGATGAAGGTCTCTGTTTTCTCTCCCAGGCACACGCCACCTCTTCCCTTGGGCAGCACAGGGACTGGGGGACATGTCTCCCCACAGACAGCCCTCCTTGCTCTCCAAGGTGCTCTCTCAGGCCCCAGCGGCTTTATTTCTCTGCGGCACTGCGCGCCTACCCCTGAAGATCACATTAAGCAGTGTGACGAGCACCTCTCCCAAGTGGTTCCATCTCCTCTCCCTTCCTTCCCCCCCAGGGAAAACTGAGTGGGAATAGTTTTAATTAACTACACAGTACGTGCGCGGTGTTTATACCAACGCAGGCAAGGCTGAACAAGCGTGCCGCGCTCTTGGAAAGAGAGGTGCTGAGGTTTGTGGCCGCTCTGAAGTCCTGAGCCCATCCCGCAGCCCAGGGCCGGCCCCTGAGAAAGCTCGGGCTTGGGCCTACCCCGGCTGTGGGTGCAGCTGGAAGGGTGGCTTCGTCAAGCCCAGCCAAGACCACTGGGTGAGCCAAGGAGGCCCTAAATGCAATCCAGCACCCCACAGGAGAGCCCTCGTGGAAAAGGGAGAGCAGCTGGGGCAGGGTTCAGCTCCAAGTTAGGACAAATGTGTTTAGATGTAACTGCAGGTGAGCTCTCGGCATCTTGGATCCCTTTGAAGTCCTTGGAGATTTAGACAATCCAGACCCCTCCTGCCCGCCAGAGGGTACCTATGGACATCCCTCAAAGTGACACAAAGTCAGTAGATGACACCTGAATGACCTTGTTTCTCATCATACAAACCATAGAAAATTATCCTCGGACTTATTTTTTTTTTTTTTTTTTTTTTTTTTTTTTCTGCACATCTCTGTTGAAGGCAGAGAGAGAACAAGCCACTTGCTCAAAATCAGGAGGAACCCCATCATGGAGGAAAGGACTAAGCCCAGCTCACTCAAAGCACAGCATCGTTTTGACAACACATTTGCACCAAGGGATTTTTCCTGCTTTCTCCTTCAGCGGCATTCCTATGGCTATTTATAGTTTCACTTCATAACCAGTGGTTAATATCCTGAAAGTAGCCTAGCATGTGGTCACCCACACAGAAGATGTGGCTGACTCTCCAGCACTGCCTAAAAGGTGTTGGCCACGATATTCAGGCTCTTTCTGCAAGGGACTCTTGGCAGTGTTGTGCAGGGAAGATGCCTTGGGAAGGAGGTCTTGCTGAGGCCACCATGCTCTACAAAACTGTGGGGGACCTTGCAATGCTGCTACATTCTCTAGAAGATGCCTCACACTGTGATTTCATGGATCTATTATTTAATACAGAAGGTAAACCCCTTTTCAAAGAGCAGCTGCAGTCTACGACTCCGCGACTTAAACCTCATGGCAGTCTGGATGAAAGACCAGTATTTCATGCCTTCTCCTGCACTGCTGTGTAGTGACAAAGTTCCTGGTGACTTAAGTGGGAGGGAGGCTGCGTCCTGGGAGACAAACTTAATTGAGTGCAATACCACAGGGCACGGAAAGTAGGACAACACAGCCTGACCTCATTTTGCCCATACATAACCCTACTGACATCAGTGGGAGCTGCACATATGCAGTCAGGAGATGACATTTGCCCACTCTTGGCTGCTCTAGGAAATTCCAACTTGCCTGATAAATTCTATTATTTAATTGTGCGATATGAAAGCAAGGGATACACTGAGCAAAGCTGAGCAAACACAGCTCAGCTCCCTGCCTGTTTGAAGTTGTGGAAAGACTCCTTTTGACGCTGGTGGTTGTTGGATGGGTCCCACGGTACACAGTGATTCATAATCATTTTCCTCAATGAAAGCAAGCAGGCTGGTTTGTTGTTATTTGTGGGATCACATGATTCATTATTTGCAAATATTTGAATGTCAGTTGGACTTTCTGATGCCTGTGAACCCCGTAGCTTCCACCGGTGTTCACACAAAATAGTTATTCATACAAATACTATGCCAGAACAGACTTGTTTGATACTGTACATTTATTACGCTCCTGTTTCTCGAAGCTTTACAGAGTAGAAAAGGCATCGTTTGGCAGAGCTAACAAAGCTTGCACCAAACCAGTGACTATTCCAAGAGAACTGTTCATTAGCAATCCTGAGACTAATATTTATTTGCATTCATCACAGCCTAATAATTAAAAGCAGTGCTTACTGCTGTAGAAAGCAAGACTGGCTTACAGAGAGGAGGCTGGCTGGGCAAGCTGTGCTCTCCCCAGCAAATGCTTCTGCTCCCTCTGCTAGGTGCAGGCTGTGGGAGCAGTAGAGCTCAGCAGACCTCTGAACATCCCAGATTTTAAACCTGGCATTTCTTAGACACTATATTGTTTTAACTCCTGGGTTTCTTACCCCCAGAATGGAATATAAAGGGAGATTCTCGGTAGATAGAACACAGTACACAGTATTTAGGTAAAATGTTATCATAGAGGACAATATCTGCTACCCAGAGGGGTGGTGGCTCTCCAGCCTTGGAGATCCACCAGGAGACAGCCACCAGAAGCCTGCCCTAAGCTGGCCCCATACATAGTGGGGTTAGACATGGGACCATCACAGGTGCCTTCCAGCCTAAACAGTTCCAAAAAAACTCATGAAATATTTTAATGTTCCGAACTGGACGAAGCTTGATCTGTACCCTGCTTATAAAATAAGCTTCCTGCACGCAGCAAAACCCTGTGACAGTTCTGTGACATAGTGCCTGTGTGTGGATGATACCGAAAGGATGTTGCTGTAATTGCATGCAGATTTATCATCCGCTCCCTTGCAGCGAATGCCATCTAAAGTCTCCAGACTTGGAATGGCGCAGTGATATTTTCCCTGAAAGCCAGGCATGAATTTGGCGGCCAGGGAACCCTCTGCGGTCACGCCACACGGAGCATCCCTTGTCACCTCTTCTCCTTGGTAATATGAACAGACATTTCTTTACACCAAACTGAGCAAATCTAATATTTATTTCACATTTAGGTCACGGTCCATCAAAACAAATGTTTTTTTTTTTTTTTTCCCCAAACACATTTCTTGACCTTGTGGTTTCACTCCTGATTTGCAGCAATGTTTGGCGAGGGAGTTGGCTTGCAAAAAATGGGAAGAAAAAAGTTACACGGGGCCCTTTACTGGCCTTTAGGGTGACAGCACAGCTCCCTGTGCTCCCAGACCTGCTCTGAATGCCACGCTTGATTCCTCTGCAACCAGGACAGGATTATTAAACCCATATTTCCTGTGTTGGTTCACTTTTTTTCATCAATCAGTCCTGAAAACCAAAATTATTTAAATGCAAAGACTAAACACCTCAAAGGAAAGGCATTAAAAATGACATTAAATGTTCTTGGCTCAAACAGTGCCTGCTCCCACCAAAATATGAGAAAATCCCACCTTCTGTAAAGATGTACTTTAAAAAAATTATTTCTTTTTTATTTATTTTTTTCCCATTTCAACCTGCATGGGCCAAGGATCACAATAACACTGCTCCATTGAATGCTATGAAGTGTTCTGTACAGAGAGAATTGGAAAATTGACCTTTTTCTTCTTCTTCTCTTCTTCTTCTTTTTTTTTTTTTTTTTTTTTTTTATGGTGAAGTTTGCACTACTTTTAAAGCAGAAACTGCTGAAGAGAGAATTTCAAAAGCTTAGGAAATCTAGTGTTCCCTGATGGCTCACAGTAATGAGTAAAACCAAATGCTCATTCTGATTTCCTTCCCCCCTGTAATTGAAATATATGTCGTACTGGAGCTGCAAAGCTGCTGCCCAATTATCACCAAACTCAGCTGATTTACATCGCCCGTCCATCCTCAGCTTGATGCAGAATGCTCAGGAGGGCCAATGTAAACAAATTTATAGCCCAGTAGGATATGCTAAGCTCTTAATATGTGGAAAATAATGTTATATATGTGTGTGTGTGTGTGCATATATATATATATGTATGTATATATAAAGATATATCTAAGCAAGCTCTTGTGTGTGATGACACAGAGAGCTCCCTGGCCATGCAGGAGCCGGCTCACTTTTGTGCATGGCTTGGATTTTAATCACAGTGTTGCCATGATCCTCCCTTACTGGCACATCCCTGCTTCCCTTCAGTTGGTTTACCTGGCATATGAGTGTGTAAAGACCAACCACATAAACTGAAAATAAACATAAAATCGCCCCAGTCTCTTTAAGGTCACTTCTCATGCTGGTTTCACAGAAGAGGCTGGGAATCTCATGCATCCTCCCAGGGCTAGCACCCGGGGAGTCCCTTTCTCCCCCCCAGAACCCTGCCAAATGAGCTGTCTTTGCACACCCACCCAGTATTTGGCATGTAAATACCAGCCAGACCATCACAAAGATGGGCCCAAGTAGAATTGCTGCTGTGGAAGCTACCCCCTTGCCAAGCCCTGCAGCCTCACGGGACTGGCACCCCGTGCCCCAGCTCCATCTTGGTGTCACCAGGGGAAAAGCTGGAGAGCTGAATGTCACATAACAGACATTTCAGGAAGTCTCTGTAATTTCTTTAATTATTCAGATGACAGAGCACAAGGATAATAGCTTCAAGTACATTCTGATACATTATTTTTAACAGTAATAGATATGTATTTAGTCATAAACTATTCTGTAGCCACCACTATGTGTACATTTTATACAAACTATTGCCATACTTGGACCCTGAAAATGGACGGTGACATCTCCTAGATGTTTTGCACAAGGTTACGACAGTACATCCTTCATACGAGAGCTGTAGCTAGAGGTTGCATTGGTCCATCTAACAAAGCACTTCTACTGCGTGCCACAGAGAGGCGATCCAGATGTGATGCGCCGAAGGTTTTGGGGAGAGATGTAATAAATATACGGTGAGAGGGAGGCGTACAGTCACCAAAAACACGTGCGATGGAGCACAGCGCTGCGTATCATTACTCGGCACAAAGGGTTGATCCTAGCATATTGCAGCATCCGAGCTGCTCTCACCCTGCAAAGCTCTGCCTTTCGGTGGATATTAAAGGTGGTGGGATCTGATACAGTCTCTACTGGGGCACATGCCCTACCCTGACAAAGTGTGGGCTCTGCTCTGGCAGGTCTTTTTCATCTTGGTTGGACTGCAGCCCCCACACCAATGGCGTGCGTTCTGTCACTGACATCCCTGAATGCTTCCACTGCACAACCTCCAGAGGAGGTAGGCTCACACATTGTTATTTTCTGAGAGCAAAGGCCTTACAAAATGGTGGCTGCTGTTCAGAGATAGAGGTCAGAGAGCTGAGAAGCCCTGACACTGCCATAGGAGGGACAAACTCTTAAAAAAGCAGAGACTCATTTGCTCCATGTCCGTATTTTTACATCCGTGCTTGCAGGCCTCAAGGCACCAGCAGCCCCTAAAGACCCAGAAGTGGCAGAGTCCCAGCCCTGGTACCTGCAGTGCACAGTCCACGTGCCACTGAGAGATGATAGCACTGCCACCACTTTGGTGGTGACCCCAGGGACGGCTGGAGCACTGCAGAGGATGAGATTTACTGAGATGAAGTAGCTGATTGCAGCTGCACTCTGTGGTCAGAGGGTCTTCAGGCTCCCAAAACACTTCTCGCTTGCAAGCACACCTTCCAAGGGACAAATCCAGCTCCCTCTAAAGTTGGAGAAGAGGTTCCTCTGACCTTCAGCAGGAGCTGTGTCCTAGTGCAGAGCTTCTGTCCCCTGCCTGAGACCATGGCTCTGCTCTCGTCCTGGCAGTCCACATGGGCACTGCTGTGCTGTGGGCATCACCAGCAGGCTCACTGACATCTGGCCAGCTTGGCCACCACCAAGAAACATTCCAGAAGCTCCAAGGGAGGACACGGCCCTCATCTAGAGGCTGCCAGGAATGAGAGAGACCACTCTTTTCATCCATCTGTTGGAGGCTGTATGCGTGTCCCGGCTTGGTTACCACCTCCTATTACTGCTCCAGAAACTCCCAGGCTTTGAGCACAGAAGAGCACACTGCTCCTCCATGCATCATCCCAGGAGGACATCTGGACACCACGAAGCTGTCTTCCATCCTGGTGGAGGACACGGCCACATCTCTGGAGCACAGTGCTGCCCGAAGGGTGAACGCCCTAAACCGGTGAGTAATGGAAACTAAAGAAATGGTGAGAAGACATTCAAGGAAAGCTCCCTTCCAGCATGGTCTTGTCTCAGACACACACACAAAATGTTTTGCAAAATTTTTCAAGGGATCCTGAAAAGCCTCCACGGAGGAGAGAGGGTCACACACAGTGCAGCAGAACCTCACTGATCAGCACCCCCAAACCGAGCTCCTGGGGGCCTTGGAGCTGTGCTCCAGTGGGAGGGCACGGGGGTGGCCTCCTTGCCCTCCTCCTAAAATATGTCTCCAATGCATTCGCTAATCCATGGCTGAGGGTGGACAGGGATGCATTACAACTAAGGCATGGCTCTCAGTACAATTGAGCAATTTTTATTTCCCCCCCCTACTTTTTTTTTTTTTTTTTTTTTTTTTTTTTTTTTT
>CM021732.1:8820458-8866740 GCA_011075105.1 Heteronetta atricapilla
CCCCCCCCCCTTTTTTTTTTTTTTTTTTTTTTTTTTTTTTTTTTTTGTCCGAGGGCATTTTTCTCTTCTCCTGGTGGCCCCAGGCCCTACATCTTTACTCAGGCAAGACGGCCACTGAAATCTGGTGGCCAGATCCTTCTTTCAGCATCAGCAACACGAATCCCAGTTAATTCACCAAAACCAGTGCCAGCTCCCAGATAGGCATCTTCAAGGGACGCAAATTAAAGCTAATCAAACCCGCAGAGGTGCTGCAATGTGAATGCAGCTGCCTGCCTTCAAGTTAGTTTGCTTCAAAGGGTTTAGCACCCTTGGAAATCCATCAAGAGGTGGCCACAGCATCCAGATCGGACCAGGAGGAGGATGAGGACCTGGTGCTGAAACTGGAAGAGGGGAAGCATTGCCTGAGCAAGGACAGGGAGACTGGGTGCTGGTGAGGGAAAAGGGAAAAATCTACCCAGTTGTTAGTGCGAATGAGTGAGGTTCTACTGTTAGTACAACAGGTTCCAGGTTACGAGCCGATGTGATGGATCTCTTTCCTTATTCAAAGTACCAAAATTAAAAGTTATAAGCAACGTATCTAAATAAAATAATGGGCACTCTTGTAGACATTATTTTTCCTAAACCAATAATCCAAAAAAAGAAGAAAAAAAAGAAAAAAAAAATAAAAAAAAGAAAAAAATGGGATGCACCAGGAACTCTTAGTTATTATATACTAACCAGACTGTGCATGGCACATTTTATTTCTATAAAACTATTAAAACTATTACAAAATATTCAAAAATACATTTTAGTAAATTTACAGCAGTTATTTCTCAATTTATTAATGCAAAACATCCTTTTCTCCCTTCTGTACAAACTACCGTCTCCATCGTCACAGAATTGCTGACATGTGCGCTTTTTAAAAAATATTATTTTCTAATAAACTTTTCTTGAAGGTAAAAATAACAAAGTTTCTTACGGTTTTTGCAAATAAAAAGTTTGTGTAACAGTCTTGACTTCCACGAACGTGGCCAAATGGTGTTTTTTGTTTGTTTTTTTACAAAGCAAAATATTTAAGAGACATGGAAAACAATACAGGAAATGACGTTACATTTGAAACTATTTAAATTAAAATAATATATTCTCATATTTTACACTATTTCAAAAAATGAAATGTGATTCAGTTAAGTATTGATCTCTCAAAAAAATCTAATTTACAATTCTGTGTATAAAAATATAATTTACGGACCCCCGTGAAGTTTTTCTCTTTTTTTTTTTTTTTTTTCTTTTTTTTTTTTTTTTTTTTTTCTTTTTGTATTTGTTTGCTTGCTTGTTACTCTAGACTCACTGAAATGAAGGAGCAATGTAATGGACAGATGGGAAAGTACAGAATTTTGCTTTCTGAAAGTCAGGACACACGTGACATGTAGAAAAATAGACTCTGCGCAGTTTTGCTCGGCCTCACAAAATAATTTTTTTCCCCTATGAGTACAGTTCACATGATAATAAATTATCAAAGAAACTATTTAAGGCTCTTGAAGGTCCGGTTCATATCATTTAAAACATCTATTCAACATACCAAAGAAATAAATATCCAGGAGAGGAAGAAAAACAACAACAACAACAACAACAAAACAATGAACAAAACAAAAACAACAACAACAACAAAAAAAAAACACAAATAAAAATATATATATATTTATAAACTAAACGGAACAGAACTTCCCGGGGTCTTTGTTTCCCTTAAAGTCTACTTTGGACTGTCCTACTTAATTATTATTATTTTTTATTATTATTTTTAAGTCTTAATCCGTGCTCTTTTTAAAAAATATGCTTTTTTTCTTTTTTTCTTTTTTTTTTTTCTTTTCCATTTCATTTGGGTTATTTACTTTTTTTTTTTTTTTCCTTTTTTTTTTTTTTTTTTTCCTCCTACCCCTCCCACCCTCCCCCAAAACACCCCAGCTCCATTTTCTCCTCTCTCTTGCGCTCCGTCTCTGTCCCTCTCTGGCCGCTCTCAGCTGGCCGGCGCCACCATGCCCAGCGGGTGCAGCGCGTCGCCATCCAGCACCCAGCTGCCGATGCGGTAGAGGAGCCGCGAGTACCAGTGCACGCCGGTGGTGGTGGTGGCGGTGACGGGGGCGTCCGCACCGGGGCAGATGGCAGCCAGCAGCCCCTGGAGCAAGCGGAAAGGCGCGAAGGCCCAGTGGGCCCAGCTGTGCTCCTCGATGACGGCGTAGCAGGAGGCCAGCACCCGGTTGATGAGGATGGTGCCCTGGGCAGTGAGTGGGGCGTAGGCCCCCGACGCCT
The DNA here is from genome assembly GCA_011075105.1 of Heteronetta atricapilla. NCBI lineage: Eukaryota > Metazoa > Chordata > Aves > Anseriformes > Anatidae > Heteronetta > Heteronetta atricapilla. Next base: position 8,822,745 of record CM021732.1, read on the forward strand.
CCTCCCTCAGCGTGACGCGGTGCACGGCTGCCGGCAGCAGCTGCCGCCCACCCTCGCCCAGCACGTAGATGCGCTGGCCCGGCCTCACGCGGCTGGCGTAGAGGGCACGGCCTCCGGCGGGCCCCAAAACATGCGACTGGTTGTGCTGGGGGGCCACGAAAAGCAGGTGGGCCGCCGTCAGCAGCAGCCGGGCCCGGGGCTGCCGCGTCTCGATGACGTAGAATAGCTTGCGGGAGCCATCCTCGCGGTCGAGGAAGGTGAGGAAATCACTGTATAGCAGCCGGCCCTCGGCGTCGGCCGCCAGCACGCGGTCCCCAGGGCTCAGGTCCTTCACCAGCTTGGTGCCGCCGTGCTCCAGGTGCACTGTGGCCGAGCCAGGGAAGCAGCCCCCGGATTTGGCTGCCACCGAGTTTTCTGCACAAGGAGAGAAGCACAGCGGAGTTAGAGGAGGCATGGGTCCCACCCATGGGTTCCACCCACCCCAAACATCTCCAGAACCTCAGCCAGCCCCAGAAGTCCCCTTTCACCAACACAATGCCACGGCCATCCAGGTGGGCCTCCCTTTGGAGCCTGTCAGTCGCGTTCACCTCCTTGGGCAAACTGGCCAAAATGCCTTGGCTGAAAAAGCTGTTCCGGAATAAATATTTTTCCAGGAGGAGCTTTTCACGTGGGTGATGTTTGCCCTGTGCCTGACAGCTGCTGCCAGGTAACACACAGGCCTGCAAAGCAGAGCGGCTCTGCTGGAAGGAGGTCGCTCCTCCTCTGTGAGGGCTTGCAGGTGCCCTCAGGGAGCTCATACTAAAGGAGCCCATCTCCTAGGCAGTGAACACCACAGGGCAGGAGGGTGTCATTTATTGGTTTGTGCTTTATTCCCATGGAAAGCAGCAGGAAGAGACCCCCCCAGATTTGCCGACCCCACCTCCTATGGCTGGCACACCTCACCGTTCTGCCATTAGACCACACTGCTCCAGCTCTCCCTGCCTTCCCTCTCAACACAGTAGTTTTTGGGGTCCACATCCCATCACTGGTAACACCCCTGCCATTAAGTCCCAAGACTTCACCTCGTTCCTCTCCCCCCCAAAAAGCACATCCCTCACCTTCCCACCCCACCAAAAACAAGGTCCTGTCCTGGAGTGGTGGTTCCAGTGCATCCCCATGCCTACACCCAACCCAAGCACCTCCTTCACGTGCTCAGTTGCTGCTGGAATTACTCAGAGGTTTGACACTAACTGCTGTAGCCACCACTGCTGCTTTTGAGTGCCAACAGGAGAAATAACTGTAGGTTTAAACAAAGCAGAAATAGTGACAAGGGTTTAAAATGTCTCCTGCAAAGTCCCTTATGAAAGTTTAGTCTTATGTGGTATGGTTGGAAAGGACCGAAGGACAGTTCCCATTTTCCAACCTTATCCTAGGGACTGTGGGGTCTCATTTTCTGTACATTGGGCTATAGCCCATGGTATGTCACTGCAACAAGTGCCTTTGCTACAGTCATCAACATTCCCGATCCTTCCCTTGCCTTCACTTGGTTTCTCCCAGTTACTCACTATGCCAATTCAGAGTCCTGGTAATTTATCTCCTACAGGCAGTTGGATTTTATATTTTGCTTCTGTGGCTGGTGCTGAAGCTATTATGATTTAAATAAACACTTGGAGTGTCTCCTAATGACTTTCTCAGGAAGGACAGGAAGGATGAAAATTAGAATGTTATTGATTTGCTAACGACTTTATCACTTCTCCTTCAGAAATGAAGCAGTGAGATCTCCACGGCCTCTTCAGGGAGGACATGGCAACAAACAAGCTATGTGCTTTATGTGGAGTCCTCCACTAGCAAACTACACCTTCGTACAAGCCCGCAGCAAAGGTCTGGCTTGAGCTTTGTTTGCATATTCAGGGACTTGATGAATAGATCTAGTAGTGTAGCAGCTCTACAAACATACCAGTGAATTGGCAGAGGTGTGAAAATCTGCTTCTTTGAGCAGCGCTTGTTTGGGTTCTCTAATTAAAATCCAATAAAGGATCAGCATTGTCATTCTGATTCATGTAATAAATGCAGACACTCTTGGAAGAGAGGACACTTCCATTTTTTTTTCCCAGCTTCTTCCCCCCTTTTCTCCCCCTCCCTATTTGTTCAGGTGCAGAAACCCTATGTGCCAATTCACACACATACTCTCCAAAAAACCCAGGACCTTCCAAGCACTATTTGCACAGCAGAGCCACTTTTCCAAGGCACTCAAGATGTGTATTTGAATTTTAAATGTAGAAGCTTGCTCTAAATACTTGCTGTAGTGCATTATCAATGTCCCTTTTACCACCCCTGCCTCTCCCTCCTCTGTCCTGGTGACAATAATTCAGGCCTTGGGGGAACTCTTCTTTGCATTCCAGTCTCCGGGATCATACTTTTTGCAAACAGAGATCTCGATAAAGAATCTTCCTGCCTGCCATTATGGGGGTTTAATCTTCTCATAAGATGCTCTGTCATGAAACGAGGTTTCCACAGTGTGAAACCAGACCAAGCGGGTGGAATTCAAGACTGCTCCCTCGCAACCCGCGTGGTACAGTCACACGACCCTGCCTGACACGCACTAAATGTTACCCCAAAGTCCGCATGTGCGGAATCTCAATGAGCAGCTTGGGGTTGCTCCTCTCCTATGAAATATACATGGAGGTGGATTAGGGTGGCCGCCTGCAATAAGGTTTTTGTGCGCCACAATCAGACACCTTGAGCTATAAAGCCCATCCTCGCTATTGAAAGGGACGTTTCATACCACCACAGCCCTGACGGCTTTGCAGGAACCCCTTTGGGCTAGAAAGGAGTGGGGAGATGAACAAAAGCAGTGTCAGGCTCTGGGGACAAAGCCCTTATGGGCCAGGAGTGGTCCTGCTTTAGTTCAGGCAGCTTCAGGCTGCACCGAGGTGATGAGCCCCATTTACAGACAGGTATAGAGAGGCCAGCCCGGTTTCCCTGACATGGGAGCTGCAGGTTTCGAGGTAAACAGATATATTTAAAGAAAGTCCATTATTTTCTTTTGCACCCAAGTGTTTCTTGACACTTGCAGCGCTCTGCCGGGCTGGAAGATGCTGTCACAACGCACTCCAGCTGCAAGAGGTGGCGATGGTGGCTGGCACTCGCCAACCGGTTCGCCCAAATAAAAATAAATAAATAAATAAAAAGGTGCCAAACTGCACGGAGAAAATGCGACTCGGCCAGCTGGGGATTTCTTGCGAGCTGTTCCCGGGTTGAGACAGCATGTGGCGTTGTAAGCACAGGGGAGGGGATGGGAAAAAAAAAAAAAAAGAGATGTGTTTGTATCTGCATCTGGGAATTTCCTAGCGGCTACCGGAGAAGGCAGGGGACCACGTTATGTATTTATTTTCCTGGCCGGCTCTCGCTCCGAGATTAGCGATCGCGAGGAAGGCGTGCAGCCAGCGGGGCAGCTGGAGACGGCCACCGGGTGTTTGCGCCCAACACGCTCTTTGGATGGGTAAAGCACAAAATCCCACGGTGGGAGGAGAAGGGTGTGTGGCTGCTCGTGGGAAGGCTGGCCAAACAAACAAGCGAAAGAAAACGCTGTCAAAAAGTGCTGCAGCTGGCTGGGCTTCTTTTTTTTTTTTCTTTCTTTTTTTTTTTTTTTCCTTTCTTTTATACCAGGGGGGCTCAGAGGCGGGAGGAGGCAGGTGCCGGCGCTGAGCCTCCGCTCCGCACCCCCGGAGGAACTCGACGGGGCGGGCAGAGCTGATGGGGACGGGGAAATGGGGGCCCTGGAAGCACAGTGAAAGGTCCGGGGGTGTCCCCCACGTCTTACCTGCTTTGACGGAGCAGTGGATGTGCGCCTTGGACTCGTAGTACACCCAGTCGAAGCCGGCCTCGACGGCGAGGCGGGCCAGCATGCCGTACTTGCTGCGGTCCCGATCCGACGTGGTGATGTCCACGGCTCGCCCCTCGTAGTGCAGCGACTCCTCGGAGTGGTGACCGTCCTCGTCCCAGCCCTCGGTCACCCGCAGCTTCACCCCGGGCCACTGGTTCATCACCGAGATCGCCAGGGCGTTCAGCTTGTCCTTGCAGCGCTGCGGGGACACGGGCACAAAGGGAAAGGTTGCGGGGGCGCTGCTGCAGCCAAGCCCGGATCCCCAACACACCCCCCCCAAAAAAAACCTCCTTGCACCCCCAAGGCCGCATCCTGCCCTCCCTCCCCAGCCAAAATCAGCAGCAGCTTCCCCCAGAAAAACACCGCAGGGCGGGCTGAGCATCTCCTCCCCCTCTACTAGGGAGGCAGGTGAGGAAGAGGAAGAGGTTGAGACTTGGGGGCACGGGAGCAAGAGGGGGTGAAAAGCCGAGAGCGGGGGCCAGGATGGAGCCGCCCCCTCCCCGGCACCTGCCGGGGGCTCCCCCCGCCCCACGACTGGCGCCGGGCCGTGGGTGCTTGGATTCAGAGCCACCCTCAGGGAGCAGATTCCTGCCGCCGAGTGCCCTGTCCCCTTCCCCAGAGCAAAGTTTCTGCCGAGAGCAACCACTCGCCATCTATCTCGGAGTCCCCCCGGAATGTCTCCCCGTTATTTTTCAGCTTAGTTCTGTGTTGAAAGGGGTCTCAGTACACGTTAACAGCCTTTATGCGCTGGAGGGAGGGGTGTTTATGTATATATATATATATATATATATTATTTTTATTTTTTTCTTTCTCTCCCGTCTCCCATCACTCATTAGAGTCCCTATAGCAGCATGGGATAAGAGCATTCACCCCTCTTTAACACACATCCGAGCACACCTCGAAATACGAGCAAACCCACGGCAGAAAGAGCACAGCTCTTAGAGGGAAGATGGAAAGCAAGGGAAGGCCAAGCAGTGAAGTTAGGCGAAGCAGGGATGCTACGAGGGCTGGAGCTGCGAGAGCCTTTGTGTGGAAAGGGAAAGGCTTTTCCTTCGCCCTCCTGAGGCCCCTGCCTCCCCTGGGGCTGCACCGTGCGTGGGGGACCCGGGGGGGCCGGGACGTTTGTGGGTATAAAGGGAAGAGGGGAAATGGGGAAGGGAAAGGGGGGGGGTGATGCAAAGGTGGAGGGGGATGAACTCTTAATGAAACCCTAAAAGTTTGGGGGATTCGTGTCTTGGCCAAGAGGGGGGACAAGGCAGCTCTCACCAGGGGATGGGGTTGGCAGCCCCAAGACACGGGAAATCAGCACCCAAAGCTCTGAAAAGCTCTCGGCTACAGGTACAACATCAGCAAAATAAAAAATAAAAAATAAAATAACAACCACGCATGGCCAACTCCCCACAACTTCTTCCCCTTTTTATTTGTGAGGAAAACAACCCACGGGTGTCCCCGGCGTGGTCCCAGCAGCTCCCCCGGGCTCCCGCAGCCCCCCCGGCCCGCAGAGCACCACAAAGGAGGCCGGGCCCGGCCATTATTCCGGCGACACTGCTTTTAGGGACGTGACAAGGTTGCTCAACAAGAAAGTTGCCGTGTGTATATATCACGGCCATAAAAAAAAAAAAAAAAAAAAAAAAGAAAAAAAAAAGAAAAAAAGGCCATGCCAGCAATACGTGTCTCCCGCCGAGATACCGGGCGCAATCGCGGCTTCACTTTGGACTCTCCGGCCTGGCTCTTGACGCAAAGAGCAAGGCGTTTGGGGATTTCAACCCAATTCCCGGCAGCAAAGCCCAACAGGACGAGGAAGTTGAGTTGGACTTTCTTTTTTTACCCCCCCCCCCGGTTTTTTTTTTTTTTTACCCCCCCTCCCTCGCACACTGGAGGATGGCTGGGCTCCTCCACTGAGTTATTTAGGGGCGAAGGAACCGGAGCCGGGCGGGATAAAGAGGGAGAAAGGAGCTCCTAAAGGACTTTTCCTCCCTTTCATACAGCCTGAGCTGGATTGTCGGAGTCAAAAGCCGTGAAGCCCAGACTATTTATTAATTCATTGGGTCGTGTGCCACAAATCAAGCCCAATTCTGTTCAGCCACCGTGAAGCTCAGCAGGGCTGCCTCCACTAACGCTTTGTGTGGAGGCAAAGTTGTTCAACAAGCCCTCTCCTGCCAGCTCCTAATCTCTTCACAAATGAATTGCTTGAAGGAAACACTTAACAGGTACCTGTCAGTGTAAACAACCTGGTGGGCTTCCTAAATGCCAAGTTGATCTCTAAATTCCTCACATCACGCACCGGTTGTGTGCCTGCATTACGCGAGATTGCGAGTTTATTTCATACAAATTCCAGCTTTATCATACTGCCCCGGCCTCCTTATCTCTTGGCCGGATCTAGCCAATGGCTGGGGTGGGGGGGAGGAAGGGGGAGCCTTCAGCAAACTGCTGTTGTCACCTGCAAAGTTGAGAACCTGACTTCCCAAGCTCTGTTTGCGTTTTTTTTTTTTTTTTTTCTTCCCCCCCCCCCCCCCCCCCCCCCCCCGCGGAGTTAATATTAACCAGCGGCTAATGCATTCGGCAGCTATTCTCCAAGTTTAACGATTCTATTCGGGGAAGATCTCTCCATGCTTGAAGGGCTGGCCAGGCGGGCGGTGCAAGGCTGGGGTTTAATGAGAGGCAAAGGGGACACGGCACCTAGGGGGCTGTCCCCAGACCCCTCCCCAGTCCCTGCCAGCACCGTCTTGGGGACCTGGGGCCCGGCTGCGCCCCCGAGCCCTCCGGGGTACCCCCATCTCTTCCCCCCCCCCCCGCCCCCACCTCCCCAGCCCGCCTCCCCCTTTGTGTCTAAGGCACGGGCACTGAAGGAAAAAAAAAAAAAAAAAAGTATTTGTTTTCGTTTCGTTCGTCTGAGGGAAGTTGACAGAAGGTCAGGAGTTCAGCCGCTGCCAGCTAATGCAGCCGAGAGCGGCCAGCCGCGGAGCCGGGGAGAGCCGCGGGGCCGGGGTCAGCCCTGCTGCCCACCCTCCCCCCGGCTCTATAGCCCACCTTCCCGGCCCCATAGCCCATCTTACTGGCCATACAGCCCACCTTCCCGGTCCTACACACCCTACCCGGCCTCGCCACCCGCATACACGAACCGGCGCGGCCGCGCAGGGTTACGCCGTGCCCCGGCGCGCGCCCGACTCCCGCGGAGCCTCCCTGCGGAGGGAAGGGGGAAAAGCCGAGGCGGCGCGATCGATGGGCGAGAGGAGTTCAGTGGAGCTGAAAATGCGGGAGATGCGCCCGCACGGCTCGCACAGGGGGGCGGAGGAGCGCGCAGCGGGGCGCGCAGCGCCGGGGAGGGGATGCTCCGCGCAGCGAGATGCGCGCAGCGAGCACCGAGATCCGCGCACCGAGCACCGAGATCCGTGCTCCCAGATCCCAGCATTGCACCCCGAGCCCTCAGCACCGCTAACCCCCCAGCTCCCAGAACCGCGCACCCGGCTCCGCGCTCCTCCGCAGCCGCGCAGCGCAGCGGGGCGGGCCGTGGCGCCGTGGCCGAGGCGCGCCGCCGCGCTCCCGGGGACCGGCCGATTTAAGGTGGTCGGCACGAGATGGTGCCCAACTCCGCCGGTCCCTCGCCCCCCGGAGAGCCGGCAAACGTGCGGAAAATCAGGCCCGAAGAGCGGGGAGAGTTTGGGAAATTCCGCCCCCCCCCCCCCCCCTCGCCCCGGCACACACACACACGCACACCCCCTCGCCGTCCACTCCCCTCCTAGTCCTTCCAGGCGAGTCCTGTTCCAGCGCTGAAGGTGGGGCTTAAATGTATTAATATTAAAAAAGCGCTGTTGACCTATATTTGGAGGAAACCCATTTCCAGTGCCTAGATTGCATGTAGTTTCAGAAACTCCGGGATTGGCAGAGCAATTGACTTCACCGAGCTCTCTGGTGAGCATGAATAATAATTATGAGGTGACTCTTTGAGAGGTTCTCTCTCTCTCTTTTTCTCTCTCTTTTTGCATAAAATGGTTCCGCAATCTGATTCCACCCGAGATCCAATATTTACCCAGTTGTAAACCTTGTGCCATCAGATTTTTTAAAACAGAAGGTGATGCAATGCTGATAAGTTGCAAGTCCCTCCCCTATGGAAGTACCAGAGCATTGGCGGCGAGCATCCTTAAAGAAATATCAATATATTTACGCTCTGATGGGCACAATTGCAAATGATGGTATTGCAATACGAGCTATATAATACGGAATCAGGAGAGGAATGGTCGATCCGGCTTCAGCTGCCTTTTGTGAGTGCACGACTGCATGCCTACTAAATTTAGAATATGCTCGCGAGGAGGAAAAAAAAAAAGAAGAAGGATAAAATGAAATGAAAGAAAAAAAAAAAAGAAATGAAATCAAATAAAAAGATCAAGTCAGCAGGCGCACCAACCGAGGACTACGCTTGTAATAATGAGTGAGTGGCCTGGCGGTCACTATACACTTGGGGTCCTCTGAGCTGTATGCAATTCGTTTGATCAAAGTGCATCCTTGGGGACAAATGCAAACAAGCAATCGCTAAACCAAGTTACAGGGAACGCCATGGCACGGTAATGACTGTAAGTATCACACAGATCCCCCACCAAATATCTAGCCAGCTCCAGCTCCAGCCCCTGCTAACTTGTCCTGGATAGATGGGGTTTACATTCAATGGGGGAAACTAGCCGAGTTTGGAGGGGCGGGGGGAGAAGGGGGGGAGGGAAAGGGGGGGCTTTCAAAAATACTAAGACAGATGCGTCCTTTAGGATTGCTCAGAGAGGTTAACAAACACAAATACAGGTATCTCTGTGGCTCTACCTGAGTCATCAGTCTGTCAGCTCCCGTGTTCTCTTCATCCTTAAAAATAATGTCAGGGTTGTAATTTGGGGTTAGTTCTTTAAATCTCTCGGAGTTTCTTGTGATCTTCCCTTCATATCTTCCACTGGCCCCTAGGGTCTTCTCTGCCACATTGGGAATAAACTGCTTATAGGCTAAAGGGGTCAGCTTTTTGGGGTGTCTCCTTTTTCCAATGCCCCTGCCTGGTCCACAAGTCAGCCCAGAGGAGACTAAAAGAGCGCAGATGAAGCCCACCAAGAGAATTCTTGTCAACAGCAGCATTTCGTCCATTGAATCCAATTACTTCAAAGCTCTCTGTGCCTATCCCTGGCTGTCTCTCTAGAGCTCTCTCTCCTCCTATGTCCTTGTCTGCTTTCTGAATCGTATACTATCCACCGATCCCTAGCAAGACAGGTGCTGGAATGGCAGGCTTTAGGTCGCTGATAACGGAACACATCGGAGTTTGGTCGGGAGACAGCAAGCGAGAGACAAAAAGGGTCTGATTTTAATGGTAGCAAAGCAAGACGCTTGTGAGAGGAGTCTGCCTTTAGTTCTATATTATAGCTGCCAGGGCCGAGAGCTGATTGGCCAAGGCGAGACAAGCTTGTCTTCTGATGTTTTAACCCTCAAAAAGGCAACAAATTCTTGAAAGATTTTTTTTTTCCATTTACCTGAAGGGCTTGGAGCTGAAAGGGGTGGAGATTGCGCTTTCTTGGGATAACATCAATTACACGCTGTTTTTTTTCTTTTTTTTTTTTTTTTACTTAAAAAAAAACTTTCTTGGCAGAATGGTACATTTGTCAGCAAGAGGAACAGATGCCTCTGTGAAATAAAAAAAAAATAATAAATAAATAAATAAGATTAGCAGGCTGCCTCGGTGCAAGGCAAGTTTCTAAAGGCAGTTGCAGGGAAATAAAATGCCGAATTATCGGGGAACTGTGCAAATAGAAACGTATTGGGGAACTAAAAAGCCCAGGGGAGGCATAATGCCATTTAGGGGTGATCACACCTAAGTGGCTTTGTAACAGGTTTCTGCCCCCTGCAAAGAGACACTGCTCTCCCTCATAAAGCCACGCATTTTGAAAACACACTCCTCTTTTAGCTGATAAATGGCTACTTTGGGTGAAGAAACAAGCAAGTCTGATAGGAGACGGCAGCTTTGTGAAGTTGGCGTGTCTGACTTTGTATCCCACAACTGCAAAGTGGAGGGACCCAAGCAGCATTTTCTTCAAAGAGAAGAGCTACCACCCGGTTTAAAATAAGGTAGTACCTTGGGAAGTGCAGGAAAAGTCAGCTGATTAAAAATAGATGGTCTCCTGAGCACGCTGGAGCTGTATTCTTTGTTTCTTTGCTCGAAGTCGAAGAGGAGCGTTTTAGACTTCTACACCTCCTCGCGGGGTGTCATTAAGTTTTTAAGAAAAGCGTAGTGTTGAAAGCATCCGCAAACACAATTAACAGAGATCGATCCAAGCAAAGTGAATGGAAAGGGGATAAGTTTAATGTTAAATTAATTGTTATCTCATGCAGCGTGGCAAGTGATGTCTTTATCCCGATCTCCAAAAGCTACTAATCAGACAAAGGTGTTGAAAGATGAGCAAAATTGCAGAGATGGGGCTGATAGAGCAGGTTAGACAGAAAAGCAGAGTCCCATATGAACAAACACTTCTGTTCCTGTAAAGGGCTCATTTGCTTTTGCTCCAAAGGACATGCAATTTCTAGAAACTCCAAGTTTTTAAAGAGTTCTTAAAATTACCAAGATGACATGGTGAAGTAATTCAAAGTCCAGTCTCTCAGAAAAAAAAAAAAAAAAAAAAAAATTTACTTTATTTAAGGAAAGAAAAAATGCAGCTCTTTGGGGCAAGCAATTATATGGGAGTTTTCCGGTCTGTGATATAGAGCTGAGTCGTAATCAACTTCAACCACGTGCAAATGGACTTTAAAATTAGTTTCTAAGAAAAAAAAAAAAAAAAAAAAAAAAAAAAAAAAAAAAGTTGTATATCCGCAAACTGCAACGAGCAGGACAACACGGACTTTCAAGGGACAAAGTGATCTTTTTACGTAAACTTCTGCAAAAAGCCGAAAGAAGTGGTCTGAAACTCTCAAAGCGACTCTGACTGGTGCTCTTCCCCCTTGTGCAACGTATTCTTTTCTTCTGTTATTTTTGCTTCTTTGTAGAGCTTGAGTGAATCATTGATTTATCATTCCCAACTTTAAACTTAGGCATTTTAACTTGGGAATGGGTAAAAGTTAGAAAGCCAGTAGCTCGTCTTCTAGGTTTTTATCAACCAGCTGAGCTGCAGAAACAAGTTGTATAACAGCTAAATACCTGCTTAATGCTATTAAAAAACAAACTGAAGTTTTATCTCCCCGTCTGCGTGCATGTGAGAAGACAGATACAAGGAATATATAATTTATACAAAAGAGGGTATGTTCTTTTGATGTGGTTGCTTAAACAGCATGACTTGATATAACCGTTGATTAAACAGTGCCAAGGAATAAAAGCTACTCCTAATGGTGTGGGATCCTGCAAATCTTTTATCACCCCTCTTACCTTGTCCCCCTCCCCAAGGAAAGATGATCGATATGCCGGCCGCTGGAAAGGGAGGCTTTGCAGTGAAGAAGTACCGAGAATAAGGATAAACTCCCTCATTATCAGATTGCCATATGTACAAAGCAGTCACCCAAAGATTAACAGGGAAGGAAACGCAAAGAAGGAATTAATTAAATGCGAGCAATAAATGCGCGGGGAGGGGGGGAAAGGGAGAAATCGGGAAAAGTTGGAACTGGGGGAAGCTCGAAATCACCCTCCTATCAATTTAGATGTGAAAGAAAGCAGAGCTGGGGGTGGCTCTGCTCAGTTTCATCGCAGGCTGCGGCTGCCGGGGCCGGGAGCAGGAGCGGGGCCGGGCCCTTGGGATGCGCCCCGCTTCTCCTCCGCTCCTTCTCCCGGCTGTGACAAGCTCCCCCGCTTTTGAAGGGGGTTGTGAGGGGCTTCGCAATCGCCAAGGGGCTCCCAGCAGCGTGCAGGCAGCGGGCACACAGCCCTCCGACCTGCCTCCTGCCCCTGCTGCAGGGGGATGCTGCGGGGAGCATCGCCGCACACATCCCTGCCTGCTCCTTTTAGAAAGCAACGCCAAACCGGGCAACAAAACCAGCCACCAGGTCGGGCACCGATGCCTTCTTTAGAGGGATTAATCCCTCGGTTTGGATTATAAAAATCAATACTGTGTCCTGTTGTCCCCAAAACCTGCAGGCCGCTTTTTTGGTCCCTGAAAAGGGAAGTTGGGGCATGTTCCAGCCCTCAGGGGAGCAGTGAGATGCTCTGCACCCCTATTTCCATGTCACCCCACACCAAAGCCCTCCCAAACAGGTCCCCAGGGCCTCACTGGGGCTGCCCAGGGTGAGGATGCTCCCGGCTGTGTCCCTCTTGGAGGTGCCACTGGTCTTCCCATTGGGCCTCCAAAAGCCTGGTGGGTGGTGGGGAGCCCCTTTGGTCATCTTGACCCTTGGTCCTCCTGGGTGCAACAGGCACCAGAGCCAGGGGCACATCCAGCCCTGACCCCAAAAAGTCCTCTTTTTCTTGCTCTTGTGCAAGCATCTGCCACAACCACATGGCTCAGCTTTCCTCACTTCCTTCTGAACTCTTCCATTGGCTCTGCCCAGCTCATCACATCTCCAAGGATCTCCCCTGCCCATGAGGCCATACATGGGACCATGGGATTATTCTGGCCTGGGGATATGTCTACTCAAGTGGTCCATGTGCACTTCACTGTCCCCTGCTGCCATAAAGCAATATCTTCATTTGAGAATCCCAGATTTTATTTATTTATTTACTTATTTATTTTGAAATCTGGACTTGTCTGCTGTTCACTTTGCATGAAACCAGGGAAGGGTTCAGATCTCACAAGTGATGTCGCTCATTGGCCAAACTCCCTGAGTTTTCTTGCACTGATGTATTTTTCTTGGTGAATTCCAAAGTACAGGAAGTTCCCTTCAGAAAACTGGAGAGGCAGATCTTTGCAGATTTTAAATGGGTCTCAATTACTTATCACCCTTAACAGCCATCTTTAGAGCTCACCTTTAATATATGACTTTTGAAACCAATTACCACTTATTAGAGTGTTAAAGCTTCATTCCCATAGCCTGCACCTGTGATGCTTCCCAAGAAATAGGGGATCTGAATGCTCATCTACAGGGAAAAAAATCTGAATAACTTCAGTGAAAGCAGAGGTTATGATATAGTAAAACTGGTATAAGTGGCAGGAGAATCAGGCAGGCTTTTCATCTTAAACTTTGTTTGTTTCTTTTATATACCCCACCCTCCTTCATAAAGATGCTAAACTAGTTTATTTAAAGGAGTCGTTCATCCCTGTTTGCCTATCCCGGTGGTATTGCAATATCTCTCTTTAAAATCAACTTAAAAAATTTCACCTTAAAGTTACAGGCTAGCTGGCAACTAATCATTTATAGTGACAAGCAGAACAGGTCTTATTCCTAGGAATTCCCCCCCCCCCCCCCAAAAAAAAAAAATATCCCACTAAACTCAAACCCAACAAGAACAACAACAAAACACCAACAAAACCAAAACCCTGGCACCAAAGAGACAAATTAAGCTCATATTTTACCACCCATTTTTGTTTGTCAGCAAAAGCCAGGGAGTCACACAGCCAAAGCCTGGTATCTGCTCCTATATGCCCTTAGTCTGGCAATAGTCTGTAGGCATTTCTGCCACAAGAGAAAATATTATTTATGAGTGTACAGAGAGACAAAAAACACTTGCTTTTCAGAATAACTATATCTACAGACATTGACTTTGCAGTTTTTATATCCATCTGCTTGTATATTAATGCTAATCATAGGCTTGAATTTAGTCAATAAAGCCTTCCAAAAAGAATATAGGCAGCATTATTGATAAGAATTGCTCTATATGTTTTTTTGTGTATATTTTCTGTTAACCCAATTCTTGAAGCAGAGTTTCCCACAGAATTTCTTATGCACTCAGCAGGGCAATACGTGGTGTCTAATTATACATTTACAGGGAAATCCTTGGATTTCTCTTCCGGGTCTTTTCTCTTTAAATAACTCAACCTTTTTTCCATACGAAAGCCCCAGGTAGGAATTATTATCGTTTCTTTTTCCCTTCCTGGTTTGTTATCCACATCACTTTTCAGCCACTTCCTTCTGGTCATGAGTGGGGGAAAACCCCAAATAGGGCATTTTAATCCATGCAGTACCGGTGGGAAGGAAGCAGCCGCTAGGGGAGCTCGACGTTGGGAGCAACCTCTGAGCATCTTCCGCACGGCTTGCACAGCTTTCTGCAGTCCCCAGCAGAGGCAGCTGGAAAGCAGGTGTTAAGTTTTTTTGACAATAAACCAAACGGACAAGTTTTGGAGCTTTATTATTATTTTTTTTTTTTTTTTTTTTTTTTTTTTATAGCAGATAATTTTATAACCAAGTATTTGAAAGCCTTGCCTTTTTTCTTCTTGCCCCTCTGTATACCTTGAACTGGTGTGTGTGCATATATATGTGTGGGTGTGAACACAGAGTGCACAGAGAAGTTATCATGGCACATACTCCTTAAGTTCCTGTTGACCCATATAAATATGAGATATTGAAATACAGCTTCTTAAACACCATCCTTGAGTACAAGAATATTTAATTTTTAGTCCTGCTTGTTACATTGACTTGCTTTCTTGGTCGTTGGCAAGTTACTTAGATCCAGTGTATGCATCATATAAACATTGCTAAGAATAAACCTTCAAAAGAAATTATCTCTATATATTTGTTGTTATAAAAAAAAATATTAACTGTAGTATTAATGGTTAGTATGTTAATTTGGGTGTTGCCTGTTTATCTGTGGAATTTATCTGGGCAACTGAGTCAATGATCATTAGAGGATATGGGTGTATGAAGAGCCAAAATAGATTTTTTCCATGTAGATCAATACTAGCAGGTTCTTACTTGGCTGTCTTGGGGTCCCACCTATTCTCTAATGTATCTGTGAGTTTGAAGAAGCTATTTATTTTATATATAGCAGGATATATAGCAGGTTTGCTCTCATTGCTTTCTCTTCTGAGGATACTATCTGCTAATAAATTGTGTAAGTTTAACATAAAAAAGAGAGTCTATGCTTGATATATATAATTATTATCCACAAATGGCTAATGGAAGAAATATTTTTTTAGTAAGACCTATATCTTAAGATATTGATTTCTGTTTAGGGGGAAAAAAAGGCTGATACATGAATAGCATTGCAAAATGCAAGTAATGCTAGCTGTCTGCCTTGTAATGCTACTGCAATTTAGGGAAAAAGTGCCGAGTCATATTTTGGAATATCAAATGATAATACATCTCCCAGTTTGTGTGATATGACAGCCAGACAGGGGATGCTACGAGAAACCTGAAGGCATGAGATAAATTCAAACTTGCTGGCTCTTGCAGTGTGAGGTTGGCTTGCCCAGAGTACACAAACCAACAGACTGGATCAAGGCTTTCTGTTTGGGCAGAGATCAGAAACAAAGCTTGCCCTCTAAAGTCCACCTCATAGCCAGATCCAGCCATGGTAACCACTGTATTCACTGGGCCATGGCAGCAGGAGAGGTATGTGCATGATTGTCTTAGTTTTTATTGTTTCTTTACATTTGCAGACTATTTTTGAGCATAGTTTACATGTTTTCTTTCTTTTTTTTCTGGCATATTTACACCCCAGCTTTTTAAAACGCTTTGTTCATGCCAGTCAGTTTAGCAATGTGCTTGTTAAAACAGTTCCTAATATATTGTATATGACTGAAAATGACTTAATTGTTCTATTTCTTTCTGACCCCAATAAAAAATGTCCCCGATACTGTTTGAGTTGCTCTCTGTTCACAAGCGCCTACATATATGTCACCGGGTGACTTTGAAACACTTCTTAGATACATCAGTTCAATTGCTCTTATTTATTTATTTAGATTTGTAATAATGACAGTAAATGGCCATCTGAATCAATCTGGGCACTTTGCAGTCATTAATACTGCAGCATCGATATCACATAACACAATTATAGTGCAATAAATTTCCCATATGCCTCATCTGTTGCCCAACCAAAATAAGAGCTCCCTATATCTATCACATTGCTCATTTATGTCCTTTCCCTCTAAAACACCTTGATAGTGGAAAAAAAGGGCTCTGAAATGTTCCTGAAAGCTTAACAAAACACCATCCTTTCCAAGAGAAGAAGCAGATGCGAGGGCTCAGTAAATTGTGTGTGGATGCTCCATCGGCTAATACATCCTCACCAACTGAGAAGGGCCCAATCCCTGCAGAGTCAACTGCTGAAGATACTTGTGTCAATACCAGAAGTTCTCAGAAGTGCATCTTTCATGAATCTCATCTGGAGCTGAACTGTGTGACAGCTCAGCAAGTCTTCTGGACACTGATCTCAAGCCTCATGAGGCTTTCTAACCAGAAACCAAAGCCTGAATTTATGCAGAAACCCAGGCAAACCAGAGAGAGTCACTGATTTCAGTTGTGAAGCCAGGATGAGAAGCAGGATGCCACACTCTTCACCATCTTCAGCCTCTACGTTGCTTTAAGATTAAGAAAATGACCATTTCAGAATCTTAATCTCCATGCGTGGAAGGCCTGGATTACTGTAGAAAGATTCACATCTAAACCTTATAGTCCTCTGTCGGTTGATGATGGAGCACTGCTTTAGTGCTGCTTCTTTCTGGGCACACAGTAATAGCATTGATCACTTTTACCTCAAACTGCTTTCTGAAGCATCTTTCCTGGGGGAACAGAGGGAAGGGAGAGCACGTGGGTGCACGAGGTCCTTTGCTCCTGTGCCAGTGTGGCCTGGGACAGCAAAGAAGCTGAAGCTGAACCAATGAATTTGAAAAAGCAGTAGCTTCAAACCTCAGTAATCCCCGGGTTCAAGAGACTGGAATCCTTTTTCCAATTTCCCATAGGATCCCCTTAGAAAACCCATTAGGACGGCTGACTTGACCCTGGTAGGCCTTGATTCAAAGTCCTCTGGATTCAGCTGGAGTCTTTCTGTTGTTTTCAGTGGATTTTGAATCACTTTGATGTTAAGTCCATTACATTTGTGTTGCTCAGAGCAAACTGCTCTTGGTGCTGTTAACAATTCCTCAGATTCATACATAAAAGCAGAGAGGTAACACAATGGTTTTACAGCATCAAAGTAGCATGCCCTGCTCAGCTCCCTGGTGAGATTTCTTTGGGTAACTCCACAAGAAAGTCTACAGTGTACCAAACTATTAACTATTCATGCTAGACAGTTATGTCTCCTTAGCAATTGTGGCAGTACTGCCCAAATCTGCTGTAACGTGACAACTAATCTATTGGTCAAATTTGTTTGTAGAATTAATCAATTTTAATCAGTAATTGCCTTTGGGCAATAGTTCAATTATGCCCTCATCTTTTGGCTCTTGCTATCAAAAAGACATCTGAGTAAGTTTTGAACAGTAATAAGCCTCGCTACCTTCATGTTCAAAATCAGGCAGTGGTGATGCATATGCATATTTTATCTATATAACTGTGGTGTCTTACACATGGCGTTTCTCTGAGCATGGAGTGACAGCACACTGATGATACTGGAGGGCATGGTATCCTCACCTATAGGCAAAATAACATTAATGACCAAGAATGTCAGCTTTAGAGGAGTATGATCTCTCTCTGATGTTGAAGCTATTAGAAAGTGGAATTTCTTATAATCTGAAGAAAAGATATATATATATTTTCTGTTTATTTCAACTTCTCTCTGTATTTTTTTCTATATAGGAGGAACAATTAAATTTCCTTAAGGTGTAGAGTTTTCTTCATGAGAAAAAAGACATACCACATTATATTACTTCACTCAGCCTTCCTTTCAGAAAGCAAAATAAATCATAATTTATGCATGGAAGCTTGAAAATCAAAATAGTTACAAAGTAGTGTAAGGGCAGCCTGACAAGATAAGGCACAGATTGTAGGCTAGAAAATAACCCAGCACGTAAACAACGTAAGTGACACAGGCAATTGGGCACTGAGAGCTTAGTGATTTTTGAGACAGGGTAAAACATTTCGCTGATATAACCTAAGGGAATTTTGAAATCACTCCAAAATGCACTACCTGAAGACAGGCAATTTTTGGAATGCGTTCATATTATGTCATTATATCTAAATCTGCTGAGCAAAGAGCAGGATAATATTTCTCTTTCCTTTATACTGTTAAAATGAATTCAATTTGGGGCAAAATTACTCAGCCTTAATCAGTATTTTTTAGCTATTATTATCCAGTTAAATCCAGGGGCAAATCAAGTAGGCTGCAGACACTGGTACAGCTTGATATTGCTATTTTTATTCATTTCTGTCTATTGCAGCAGAGCCTAGAAGCCAGGAGAGAACAAGTACCATTTTGCCTGGCTCTATCCAAACAAATCCAAGAAGGTCTCTTCTTCAAAGAACCTACCCTTTTATTTGTATTATATGTACTTCACCTTATTTGTGTGAAGACCCATTGAAGTAATAGAGCAATTTACAGAATAAGGCATATTAATTTTTGCAATGTGATGCAGCAAAGTGAAACTTCATAAAAGTCCTTATCTGCTGTTAATAGGATGCAGTGTGAAAAATACTTTGCTTTCTTTGGCTGAGGGTCTAATATACACATGTCCAAGCTCTCTGGCCAACCACATCTCTAGAAATTGCTGAGATGAATCTCTGCAGAGTGTTTCAAAAAGGACCGTATACTTACATAATTAGAGTAGCTAAGCTGAGTAGGCAGTTTTAAATGATGTGGGAGCTTTAGTAAGTTTGGACAGAAAGTTCTATTAATTATCTGGTGCCAAGAGGAAACTCTCCCTTTAAACACCTTGTTGTGTAAATACCCATTCTGATGGTCAGCCAAGAGTAGTCACTAGACCTACCTGGAGCCAAGGGGAAAAAGTTTTTAGAGATGTGGTGATTTAGTAGCACGGATGCTTTTTTAAGTAAATTGTGCATCTGTGGGCTCACAAACAAGGTCAAATTACAGCAGTTTCACGTGTCATGGTGACTGTCCAAGGGTGCACCCTTGGTTGTGGTGCTTGCATTCAACGAGTTTGTGGGACAGCCTAAGCAAGCTCATGGTGCTTGGTAGGTGTAGTTGGGAGAGCATGTGTGGTTATTTATGTGAGGGAAGCTTCAGCGTGGTAACTAATTCAGCCTCATCACCTGAGTACTTCTTCAAATCCTGTAGATTCACAGGTGTCTTAATAGTTTTGAAAATGTCACTTAGGTATGAAAATATTGTCTAAGTTGTTTTTTGAACCAGAAGTCAGACTGTGGATGGCAGGTTTTCTGCAGAGGAAAGAAAAACAAACAAACCACAGCCTGCTTCTGGTCTCAAACACCAAACAGAGCATGAATACTTTTAATATATTGGCACTTTCAAATCTGATATCATGAAGTTCAATACGTGAAATTATATTTTTACTAGAAATTAGGATTATTTCAAGTTATGCTTATAAGACCTTATCAGCCTCCAAAAACCCCTTGCTAAAACCTTGGTCTTCTGTATGACAGTCATTTAAAAAAAGAATATATATTTTTTTGTTCTTTCACTGCACACTCTTTATTTCCTGTTGAATGCGTTTATTATGCATCAACATAATTACTTTATTACCTTAGTAAATGTCAGACCCATAAGATGTCAGAGTATTACACTGCACTCATTCTGTTCAACAAAGAGCCTTGAACAAATGATCAAACTAAGAATCAAGTTTCTACACCATGTAGGCATTTTTGAGAGAGTATTGTGCAATACAATATGCACTTGTAATTAAATTCTGTCTTTGTTTATACCTATGTACTTCTGCTGGGATTCATGCAGTCTGAGACCTGCAAAGCAAGGTCCAGCTGGCTAGGATACTGGAATGCCCTCTGTTGCTACTTCTAACCATAGCACTTTTAATAAATGAACCGGTTTTCACACCTTGAATTTAAGGATTATTATTATTATTTTCCATGCAACTTCCAGTTGAGGATTATACATTCATACATTTTTCATAAGAACACATTGAAAACACTATTCCTGATCTGCCTTGGCAGAGTTCATGGGAATGACTCTTTAGAACTCATGTTCAGTTCATACACTGTCAATAATTCTAAGAGTAATATCCTAACCTGGCATATTCACATAATATATAATTTCAAAGGTATGCCTCTGATTATGTTAGTGTAATTCATTGACAGGCTCTAGGAAGACAGAGTTCTTGACAAATTATCTATGCTGTGTATTTCCATAATATATCACAGTGGTTTTGGAGAGGTTCTCTTAAAAAATGTGTAGTGTCAAAGAGCTGTGTCAAGGTATATTAGATGTGTCATGTTACACTTACTCTTGATTTTCTATAAAATATGTACAAAAGTGTTAGGGATTGAGATCAAGGGAGATGAATGAAAAACTGTCAGGAAACCTGTTTCTCTGGAGAGAAAATGCAGTGTTTTCTTCATGCTCTGTAGGACAGATGTCTACTGAAACTTATGAAAACTTCTCTATACAAGTACCTGTTTGATTAGGACTCTGTTAGACCAAATTTTCTGTATGTGCACAGCCCACAGAATACCCCCATGAGAGTTACTGGAGGCTAACATTGTTTATGAGAGGTTGTAAATATTTCCTCTTTTATGTGTTCAATTTACTTTTGCATTTGAAAAAGAGTTCCTGGAACAAATGCATATTTTTTCTAAAATGCAAACATCAACTCAAAAGACTTATTTCTAAACAGCAAAAGCATAGCTTTTTTTAAATTACTATTAATATATATATATATATATCAAAATAAATGTTTAAAGTAGGACCTATGGATCTGAAGGGAAAATATATACATATATATAAATTAAATTTAAAACTTCATATCCAACCCTTTCTCTCATGATTTTTTATCTCCTGAGCCACTGCATCTTAGGCTACTCAATGGCTCCACCTATGCTGCCAGAGGGGTCTGCATTTTGCAGAAGCTACGCTTCTGGGGTCTTGTGCACATGCTCAGGCCAGCATTATAAGGTGGTCAGTGGAATAAATATTTATTGATGTTTAAAATATGAGGAGAAATCCATCTTCTCAGTGTTATTGTTTCCTAGAGGCAATATCTGAGATCTTCTCTACTTCCTCCCCAAAATACAAAAACCTCTGAAATAAAACACAACATGAATCAGTTTAGCCAACCCTCACCTTCCCAGAAAGTCATCAAAAATCATCTGCTGTTGTTACCTCACCCTTGGCTTAAATAGGCAATCAGGACTTCATGGTAGCTGTAATTAGTTACCAGGTAATTGTTAGCTCTTCTGGCTTCTTTCCATCAGCTGTGTCTACCAGGAGGTGTCTGCTTAGTCTCTCATCATGGACTCTCTTAGGCTGTTGCTATCCTCACTTGAGGCAACTTAGCAATATACTGACAGCAGAGAAGCTGAGAAACTTAATAAATTATCATTATCTTTGCCTAGAAAATATTAGGGATTTTTAAATTTCTAAAGTGAATTTTGGGGCACTCTCATCTTTTTCTCTCTCTATCCCCTGATCTCCCAAGTTCTTCCTACTAGGAGAGAAGAGTTCAACTTCTCCTTGGTACTTGGGGTGCTGCTACTAGTGCCTAGTGCTCCTTTTGTCACCAGTCTGCCCTCCACCATTGCTTCTGGAGAAACAGAGGCCTGTTGACACCAGCCTTTGTGTCAGGTTCCTCTGTGGATAATTTGTCTTTTCTGTGTCATTGGAAATCTACCTATTTCCCTGAGAACTCTGTTATGGTTTTCTTCACTGAGAAATGCACAGAATGTGAACCTCAAGATATTTTTAAAAAATATAGTAAAATATGATACATACAATATTTCTTTTCACAACAGAATATTTTACTTGCTACCTCTCTGCTGAAGAATGAAAGGGTCTTTTTTTTCTTTTTTTTTTTTTTTTTTCTTTTTTTCTTTTTTTCTTTTCTGCTGTATGAGAATCTTTCCTTCATCTGAAAACCATCAGGTACCAGGCAGTGATGGACCTCAGCTGGGACTGAGTTTAGTACTATGACATAGGCCTCATTTTGGACTGGGACCTTGCACTACTTTTAGTCAGTGGTAAAACACAGAGCAGTTCAACCTTGAACATGCTTTTGGCATAATCTGTACCACAAAAAGATGGCTTGGCTTGGAGGAGGACCCCTTCCCTCTGTGGGCAGAGAACAAGGCACAGGTGGCAGCGTCCTGTGGGATCTTTTCCTGGCTTACTCAGATAATTAAGTAAAATTAATCAGACTTAAGCGCAAACTTTTGTGGTGGTCTGTCTCATAAACAAGTTATGTGGTGAATACAAGATCAGATGCTAATCCTTGCAGTGTCTGTTTAGTGCTGGCTTGTAGGATTTTGTGGAACTTAGGCTTGTAGGTAAGCTGAGCTCTCGGCCTGCTGACATCAGCTAGAGTTTTAGCTTCATCTTCACCACCTCAGTTTGAGGCCAAACTTGGAACAAGAGACTATTACTGAGATTGTATTGCGGGTAAGCTGTTCTCATGCCTTTATCTTCTGCAGAAGCCTCACGATGTGCTGAGGCTGCATGGAGGATGCTGGAAGATGCCACTGTTACCTGGGCAATTTGTGAGCTTAGAGTTACATGGTATGCCCTGGGCTTTCTTCAGTGCGTGTTTGAGGGGAAGGACCGTATCACACAAATTAGTAAACATACTTTATGATGAATACTCACTGTGCTTTTGGAACCTATGCTTTGCTACTTCCTCTGTGTGAGTGTTTCAAGCACCTTCAAGTTTTGGGTGAATGCTAAGATTAATTAATGATAGTTTAAGATCTTGATGATATAATTCTAGAATGAGGTACATCAAAATTGATCTTTGCATGAGCTTTCCACTAGAATGGGGTAATTAGATTGCTGACTTTTTTTTTTTTTTTTTTTTTTTTTTTGTGATTAGGCATCACAAAAGTAGCAGGCTGAGACTGGTAAACTCATTTCATTTTTAACCTATGGCGCATTTGAACTTGGCATTTATACTGAAAGACCACGGTTCAGACTGGCTGGCTTCACATTAGTGTTGTCTCCCACCTTTAACCCACTGTTAACAGATGCACGTACAATTATTTTGGCCGGTGTTCTCACAAGAATTTTTGTTACTTTGCTTACTTACTAATAAATAAATGTATATACTTAAATCAGCCAGTGATTATTGAACTGGGAAGCAGATTTGAGTTTGACAACTACAAGTAATACATCCATGCTGGGGGATGGAGAGGGGAATGTAAAGAGGGGAAAAAAAAGAAACACACCAAAACCTTAACATTTTCACATGCCAGAGAAACTGGCTTTCATGTACTTTAAATAAAAGAAAGGTAAGACATGTTTGGGAATAAAGCCGTAGCCATCAAATTCACTCTTCAAGTATACTCTGTTACAGCAGCATGATTCCTTTTATGATTGTATCCATCATGCTGTCAAAAAAAGAAATCTTATCTTCACTCATTACTAAATATACAAAGAGCTGGGATTTCCACTTGGCAAATGCTCCTGTTTACCTGAAGGCTCGATTTTTGCCTGCACTTTGATAAAGTTCATTTGCAGAAGTAGACTAAACTTTTTAATCCTTAAACTACTTGAGTTTGTAAACCAAGTTTTGCTCTGAAGTAAGCAGCAGCTTCATGAAGTAACTATTTTCTTTAGGAAAATTAAAGATTTTAGTATGGAAGGAAGCCAAAGGACCCATCTGGATCCATCCTTTCTGAGTTATAGCTCCTGTTTACAACTGCTTGGTAAAAAGAAGTCTAGTTAAGGGTGTCTTCAGTAGTTATCTCCAGTATTTCTTCTCATTTTTTTCCGTCTTCTGATTGTGTTGATGTAGACGAACTTATTGTTGAATGCCCTTGATTGCTTCTATCACATTATTTTAAAACTAAATGAGCATTATTATTATTATAATTACATTGACAACCACAAACCATCAATGAAATTATAGCCCATGTTTAAATGTGAAATGACAAACAAGTCTCTACCTTGTTATTTAAATGTATAAAACAGGAAAAGGTTGTCAACATAACTCAAGAGCAGAAGTGATTTGTGCAGTGGTAGAGGTGATAATATTCCCTTTGCTTTGGGACTTTACTGTCCCCTTTAGTGGTTACTGCTGTGACAGTTTCTGAGGCTGGCAGGGCTCTGTAGCTTGTATATATCTCTGTGGCCTCTACTGTAGATCGTTTTGTTCTTCTTGAGTACTATAGCCTTTGACTTAAGGGCTTGGAGCTACATGGATTTTCCTTCTTATTTCCTTCTTATTAATCATTTGTCCAATTTTCTGCAGAACTCGGTCTTTAAACTTCAATCTGGAGCCACCAGCATTTACAGAAGTCTGGTTCTTCTTTGTCTAATTTAGCATTGTAATGATAGCTGCTGCCACTAAAGGCAGTGGTAAGATTCACCCTGGGCTGAAAAGGAAGAGTTAGACCAATAGGAATATTTTTCAAAACTTAGTAACTTCTATTTAATACGTCTTTCTTGTCCTTATATTAGCTTCTATTACATAGAACATAAATATTCTATAAGATTTGGTTTCATTAATCTCATGTTCTTAATTCAAAAGTTAATCCAAGGTCTGGAGCACTCTCTAATGAACACCTTCCCAAGCAGCCATGGTCTGGATAACTTAACTACCTGATACACTGGTTCTTTAAGTTCACTGGTATACCTATATGAATAACTCTCATCTGCATGCTAAGCTGTTTGAGTTTTGCCCTCCTATCCTGACCTGATTTATATGGACTGCATTGCATCCTACATCTACAGGCCAATTCTTTATTGTGGCATGCCCTTCAACCAATATTTAATAGGTTGTGCTTTTGTACAGTGCTATATCCTAAAGTCAAGATTTCTGATTTACTTTCACGTGACTTCTCTGTAGTTACGTCAACTATCTTTAATTAAACAATAGCTTTCTAGGTGTTCCCTTACTGTGTTTCTGATTAGTTTCCATTAACTTTGCAGTTTATGAATCAAATCTGCAATTTGATATATATTTTTAATGCTACCATTGACACAAAATATTTCTCCGTAATAAAGCTAGATATTGAAAAGTTCAGAAGATTTTGCTGCATGACATGTATACACACACATGCACACACACACACAGAATTGAAACTGGCAATTCAATTCCCAGCGTATTCCCAGCTGCTTGGTAAATGGAGATCAAGTACCTTCATCTTAATGAGCTGTAGGACTTTGGGTGAATGCTGAAAAAAAACCAACACACCAAGATTCAAAGTGTAAGAACAGAGCTATGTATAGTATGCTGTGTGTCTTTTATGTTCAGTTGCAAATATTTGGTTGATTTTCAGGGAAGGGGATTTCATACAGGCATCATTGAAGATTTGTCCTTCCCACCCATGCCAACTTCCACTGTAAGTGGTATATGTTATATGTGGCAAAAAATCTTTTAGGGTGATGATATTTAGCAGACTTCTTTTAAGAGCTCTGATGTGAAGGTGTTTAACCCAGGCAAGGATTTGAGGGTACCTTTGTAATACTCACACAGAAAATTGCATCATTCTGTTTGAGAGCCAGGGTGGTTTTTGGCAGATGAAATGGTGCAATCAGACAGTGCTCATATTCAAAGGAGCCCCATCATTTCCAGGTATTTCCTGGAATAGTGCACTTCTGTCCTTTCCCCACCCCATGACCCAGAGTGTGTATTGCTCACTCCCAGGCCCTGCTCCTACCCGCCCCGATGAAAGTTTAAATGAGGAAATAGCCATTATGTGGTTGAGTTTAGGGTTGTTTTTTCTAAAAGGAATGATACTAAAAGAGGTACAATTTCTTCCCCAAATTCAGTCACTTTGCTTTTCTGCTGGCTCCCCAAACAGATGTCCACCAAATTGCCTCAGTGATGTGAGTCCTCAGTGGCAGAACAAACCTGAATTTTTCCCACCATAAAACATGGCAAGAGCTTCTGTTCCTTTTGCACCAAGTTGAAAGCAAGAGCCACCAGATTTTTTTATGAAAAACAGTCAGAAAATCGCACTTGATAGCAGTTTCCATTTGCACCAAGGATATAGAAGACTGCAAGACAGCCTTGCTTTCCATTCTGGAGAGCAGAGACATGGCTTTCCCATGTTTACAGTGTATGTCCTAACCATTGAGCTGCTTTGCAAGTAAATTTTCTTGGTCTTTCATATGAGAACTTGATCATTTTTATAAATAATTCAACACCATAGTAACCATATCCCACTTTTTTTTCTTTTTTTTTAAATAATCCTTTTAATAATCATTATGTCCTAGCCATTAGGCTGTTAAGATTATTCCTCTGTCTTTCTCATGCATATAAGCATTTTATTTTGACTAGAACCTCTGCTCCAGACTTGAATTGTCACCAAATGAAGGTTTTTGTTGTTGTTGTTTGTTTGTTTGTTTGTTTGTTTCCTTCAAAAGTACTGGTTTCAACTATCTGGAAATTTCCAATGGAAAAATATTTTGATCAAAACCACCTCTGACTACGAGTAGGTTTATGCGGTTGGGAAAAAAGAATAAGGCCATGCCATGCAATCTGAGTAACCAATGTAATCCATATTCTCAAATTAGAAAACAAGCAAAACAAGAAGTATACAATGTGAGTTATGAATGTGCATATATATGGTATATTAATAATATTTGTAGCTATTTTAGTTGCTTGTTTCTCCACATGTCTTTTGTATGTTTCTGTATTTATCTCCTTGGGAATGGAAACCAGGTAGTTAAGCTATGCTTGTTACCACTGTGACTATATTGTGCAGGTGATGTGTCCTCTTTCTGCTTATTCTTTGGGTGAAATATTTCTCTTTGAAATTAATTGTTTTGTTTTGTTTTCTTTGCCATTCTTTTTAATGGGACTAAATATTTCATCTGTATTCTTTAGTCTTGCAGGATCCTCAGGGTAAACCAAATCTTGGTGCATCTATTCCCATTGAGTAACATACTCCTTGAGCAATCCCATTGGCTTCTGTCAGACTATCCAATGGGATCAAAAGTACGTGAGTCTGGCCCCAAGGTGCTTACACACCTCCTCACTCAATGGTACCTTGGTTTCGGTCAGTGCCTTTGGGTGCTGCTGCATTGCAGCCTTTAATAATTTGTTGGTTTGTTTCAATTCTCCGAGTGATTTTTTTTTTTTTTTTTTTTTTTTTTTTTTTAAGAATAGTCTATTAGGTACATGTAGAAACCCCATATGTGAAAGTGAGAAGATATTCAAGAAAATGCTTTTGTATGGCTACTTCACAGAAGAAGACAGGATGAGCTCATTCCAGCAACTGCTTGCTTAGTTCTTGGCAATTCACACTTCTGCGTCAATGGTTCAGAGTCTGTCTGAACGTGCACTGGACTCAACTGTTCTATATTTTCACCCAGTAATTATATTTTGCATGAGAGAGAGATGCGGGTACCCTATCACTTGCTTTGTGATGGTGCTGGTCTGATCAGAGAAGGCTTCTGATGAAGCCTTCTGCTATGTTCAGTCAAATTGCTCATGATTCTGGACTGATGCTAGGAATAAGCTTTGTTAAGAAGAATATGTTTTAACAAGAAGAGTAACAGAAAGGCCAGTCTTTAACATGTCAAGTCAAATATATATATTTTCCAAACGTATAGGTCTTGAAGATACTGTCAAGACTAAGAAGTCAGATTACAAGGGATTCACCTCACCTAAATTTATTCACTTGACACTTAGCAATCCAATCTAAATGTGTTGTCTAGGGTCCTGCTATTGTCAGGGAAAAGAGATAAAGTGCAGCGAATATCCTTCTGGAGGTGTTTGCCTCTCTACGCTGACTATAGGTGGAGCCCAGATAACTGGTTAAGAATAAATGTCTGACCTCATGAGCTATAGTTAGAGATAAGTCGATTCCACCCTCAACTTCCAAAGCCTCAACTTCTTCCCTCAGTGAGTCAGGTAAAAAAAATCCATGTCTACATGCAAGAAGTGCCTACTCTTAAGGAAAATATCAAAATGTTGTAAATCGTGGCCTATGCTGAGGGTGTCTCTTTGGGATGAAGCAGGAGCCAGTCACTGGGTTCACTAGGGGGAGCTAGGAAGAAACCTGTTCGTCTCACTGAGATAATGGAGTTCATGCTGCAGAATTATTCAAGAGAAGGTAATTGTGGTGGAAAATCCTCAGAGGTCTCTTCCCTGCCAGCTTGTGGACATAGTGCTGGATTTGTCATACCTAATTTTCCACCTGGCTTATAACTTCTTGTCCTTTTGATCTTAAGCGCTATTTTTTATCGTCTCTCCTGGATAAGGGAAAATGAAGTACAAGATAAGCATGCACTTGTCTTCAGAGGAATAACAACAACAACAACGCTAATAAATCTAGCCAGCTGTAAGACAGTTCTGTATCAAAAAGACTTTGGACATATGGTCAATAATGTACCTTTAAGGTTATAAGAAGCATTACGCATGTGTGTACATATGTGTATAGAGATACACATACCCCATATCACATGTTTTTCTAAGTGTACATAAATAAAATAGTCTGACCTGTGTCACTAATTTTTAAATCAGCCTACTTACGCTTCCAATCAGCAATTCTCTGTATTTTCAGTATTTTCTATTTCAGTGGGGTGAGATAAGACAAAAAGCTTGCTACTGAGATTATTGCTTTCAAAGCATGTGTTCTGGACTGCTGGACTCAGATGAGCATGAACTTTTTGAACAAGCAGTCCCAGCTCTGCTGGATCTAGCTGGTTTCTGTGAAAGTGCATATCTGCCTGCAAAATTGATATCCCAAAACATTCTATTTTTGTGCTGTGTGTTGCTGTGTTGAGATCTAAAATGTTCAGAATCATTTTTATTGGACAAACAGAAGCACTGAAATCATGAGGTTCTGGCAGGCGCTGAGCTCTGCCAGCTTAACACTTATTTGTGCTTGGCGGACAAAACAGTTTTTAATGTTTTAGTTTTGCTTAGCTAGTCTCCACACAATGTGGGTAATTCTTAGTTACGTTAATCAGAAAGTAGGAAGCATACAAGTATTACTTGGAGACTTCAAATTTAATTGAATAAACCATTCTCTGACAGATTTTAATAGCAAAAAAATGCAAATTTGATTTCGGGCGCACATTGTGTGATTCGCGGCAGCTTGCTAATCAGCTGAATTACCTGTTTTGTTATGTCTCTCGCTATACACCTGAATGAGTCTGATTTATTTCCAGTGCTGGCAAAGGGACTGAAACTTGCTCTCTGTAATTCAAAGTAAAATCCCAAATATTTCCATTGTCTCGAAGGAAGTTATGTTCTGTTGACCTTGGACCTTTAATCCCCTTTCTGTAAAATACAGGCTCAGCGAGGCAGGGTATTTGCTTCGTGCGATGAGAAGGGAGGGGGTAAGGAAGGAAAGGAAAACCTGGATCTTCTCCAGCACTAAAAGAGCTCCAGGTAGATCATTGCCAGGTTCTTTTCTGCAGATAAGCTTAAATAGGTGTTACACCCAGTAAATGCTACTGTGACCTGCAAATGCCACAGTGTGACAGAGCCCCATAAAAGAGGCACGAATGTGAGGGGAAAACAGAGAGGAAGATTGTGATCTGCAAAGGAACTGTTCCTCACTTTTCTTCATAACACTGGTACCAGTTTGGATTAATTCCACTAGCATTGCTATAAGATTGCAGCAGGACTGCTGAGACAGGGCTGTGTTGTAAAGGCAAAATAACTTGGCCTATTAGAAGCTGTTCTTGCAAAATACTTTTTTTTTTTTTTTTTTTTTTTTTTTTTTTCTGGTGGCGTATTCCTCTGCCTCCTGAATATCATTTCTTGTATGTGTGTGTGCATCTGGCAGAGAGGGATAGTTGCATAAAATGCAAACTGAAACCACAGCCTCAGCGAGGATTCAAGCAGCTTGGTGAGCTCATCGTGGCTCAGCAGTCAGGCAGAGCTATAGTTTGTAATTTACAGCAGAGTCCAAGCTCTGGGTAACAGATTCAATTTTATAAGTGCCTTTCTAGTTCAGCCTAGGTAAGAGTCTCTGGAATAGACATCCTCTGCATCTTCTATAGTGAGTTGTTAAATGTGTCGTTTGGCTCCCTCCCTCCACATCACTGATTGCAATGCAAAGCACATACTTGGGAATAGCCAGCCTCCCCCCCCCCCCCCCCCCCCCATCAGGTACTGGGGTATTTATTTATTCTTTATTGTCATTAGAGGCAAATAAAAGGTTCAACCTAATGTAACAGAGAAGTTGGAAGGCTGATTATTGTATTACCACAGCTGTTGCATTGCTGTATTTTATGTTTATAGATCATCAGCATACCAGCACATTATTACAGCTGAAAAGTCATATCTTCAAGGAAACATATTATTATTTACTAAAAAGGGATATGTATAGCTAACTATCTTATCTGAAAGCCTGTCTTAAGTCCAAGTGCAAGGTCCACCCAGATATTGATTAATATCAACAGTATTAATTTTATTACTCATACTTTATAAATGACTTTGATATTCTCTAAGACTGCAAACATTTGCTTTATTGTGCTATTGTCTCGGTGGAGTGTAAATCTCTCACTTTTGATATATACACAGTGGTTATTGTTCTTGTCATTGTTCCATGAGTAGAGGCATTTTAATGGTGATATACAGGGTTATATATAGTTGGACTATAAACTTCTGATTGCAATTAAAAAACAGTTAACTGAAAACTTTCATCTTGAAGGCAATGTCTTCATCACAGCAAGATACAAAGGATTAAAATTGGCATTCTGAAAAAAAAAAAAACGTTTTTGTTTATCCTGTTTTCATACTACAAGGCAAATGAAACTTTTATAAATCAATAATTTCTGCTGATTTTTCCGGAGGAGAATTTTAAAAAACATTATATCCTACTGCTCTTGAACAGCTTCAGATTTCTTTTTTCATTATTTATATTCCCAGTGTGTGCTCAGCCCAAAAGAAAGGTTTTTTGTTTGTTTGTTTGTTTTCAGAAGAACCGTGGACCTACAAAAGAACCTAGAATCCTTCTATGTGCTCCTTCGCTAAATAAGCAATGAAAGAAAATCTTTTAGAAGAAAACAACTTTATTTAGTATCACAGTGAAGCAGTCTCCTTCCATTTTGGGGTTCTCCAAGCTAATTTCCCTAAACTCTATGTTTTCATTTCTATCATTTAGTAGTATTTCCCAGTGTGGCATTAGCTGGAGATGTTACCATCTGTATATGAAAAATACTAACTTCAAAATGCTTCTGAGTATGTCATTGTGTGACTGCACTGACCACTACATAAACAATTTTGTGTTGAGTTTGCCGGATGTAAGCAGTGCAATCAGGTGCAGAGAGTCCAGGAATGCCATTTAAGAAAGTGTTTTCTTTATGAGTACATAGAGGTATATGGGTATGTCTGTGTATGAGGTCTGCTAAAGGCCACCTGACCAGGAAGAACAAGTGATGGAGTTTCTCTACAGTCAGACAGGAGCAGACTCGTGTATTTGCAGGCCCTGGCCCTCATGGGGAACTTCAACAATCACACTCAGCTCCCAAATTCTGCTGGACAGAAAACACAGGAGGACATAAGCAATCCTGGAGGTTCCTGGAATGCATTGATGATAATTTTTCTCCAAGAGACAGAAAAGTCAATGAGGAGAGGTACTCTGCAGGACCTCATACCAACAACAAGGGATTTCTTGGGAAGGCAGCCTTGGCTGCAGTGACTCTGGTGGAACTCAGGGACCTGAAGGAAGGGAGGAGGGTAAAAAATGAGTTCAAAACCCTGGACTTCAGCAGAGTAGACTTTGGACTCTCCTAGATTCTTCTTTGAAGAACCCCATGAAATAAAGCCCCAGAGGGAAGAGGAGATCGGTAAAAGTGGCTGATATTCAAAGATCACCTTCTTGACACTCAAGAGAAGTCCTTCTTGGTGAACAGAAAATCAGGAAAAAATGCCAAGAGACCCGTGTGGATAAACAAGGAGCTCTCAGAAAAACTCAAACACAAGAAGGATGCACACAGAGGGTGGAAGCAGGTACACATAACATGGAAGGAATACATTGTCTGAACATCCAGGGATCAATTAGGAAAGCTAAACTCCAGATAGAATTGAATTTGGCTAAGGATGTCAAAGAAAAAAAGAAGGGTTCATACCTGTACTTCAATGACAAAAGGAAGACTGGGTAAAACATGGGCCCACTGCTGAACTAGATGGGTGATCTGGTTACACTGGATAGGGAAAAGACTGAGGTACTGAATGTCTTCCTTGCCTTTGTGTTTACCAGAAAGACTGGTTATTAGAATCCCAGGTCCCAGAAAGTGGGGGAAAACTGGAGCAAAGAAAACATATCCTTGGTAGAAGAGGATTGGGTCAGGTAAGACTGAAGGAAATTGAACATTTGTAAGATCATGGACCCTAACGGGATGCAACAATGTGTGCTGAGGGTGCTGGCAGATGTCATTGTGAGGCCAATCTAAATAATCTTTGAACAATCATGGTGGCTTGGAGAAGTGCCTGAAGACTGGAGGAAAGCAAACATCACTTCTGTCTTCAAGAAGGATGACCTAAGGAACTACAAGATGGTCAGCTTCACTGTGATCCCTGGGAAGGTGATGGAGCAGCTAACTTTGGAAACGTTTTCTCCAGGCATGTGAAGGACAAGAAAATCATCAATAGTCAGCATGGATTCACCAAGGGGAAGTTATACTTGACCCACTTGATAAAGTTTTGTAGTATAATGACTGGTGTGATAGATGAGAGGAGAGCAGTGAATATTGCCTGCCTTGACTTCAGTAAGGCTTTGGACACTGTCTCCCATAACCTGATGATATATGGACTGGGTGGGTGGATGGTGAGGTGGAATGAAAACTGTCTGAACAGCTCAGTGCAGAGAGTGGTGAACAGGGGTGCAAAGTCTAGTTGGAGGCCAGTAACTAATGGTGTATCCTAGAGGTCAGTTCTTGGTCCAGTCCTGTTTAACATCTCCATTAATGAAATGGATGATGGGGCAGAGTGTACCTTCAGCAAGTCTGCAGATGACACAAAAATGGGAGGAGTGGCTGGTATGACAGAGGGTCATGCTACCATGCTAACTGTGTCCAGTTCTGGGCTTCCCAAGAAAGTACAAGAGAAATATGGACATACTGGAGAGTGAAGGAGTCCAATGAAGGGTCATGAAGGTGTCTGGACCATCTCAACCATCAGGAGTTGCTGAGATAGCTCTTTGGCCTGGAGAAGAGAAGGCTCTGGGGGGTATTTTATTGCTGTTTATAAATACCTGAAGGGATGCTGCAAAGAAGGTGGAACCAGGTTTTTTGTGGTACCCAGTGTCAGGACAAGAGGCAATGGGCACCTGTTTCACCTGGTCGGAAGATCTAGTCCAAACTGTGATGAGCTCTATTGCTTTTAAATTTAAGTAAGCTTATTGTTAATCTATCAGGTATATTTGGAAGTAGTTAAAATCAAAGCATCTGAGGGAAAGGATGCTAAAAGCTGTAGATTACTAAAGGTAAAGTATGCCTGGAGACAGATACATGATGTAAAAGCTCTGTAACACCCACATTTCTTTTTGGGAAACTTCTTTGCAATGGTGCTATACCAGCTTCATATTGCTGTAACTACACGTGAAGCCCTCTCAATTACCCTTCAGTCATGTGAGAGAACTATCAAGAACAGAGGGGGCTCTTCAAAGGTTTTAAATGTAACAGACAAAATCCTCCTAAGATATAGAGCATTGATGTTACCAACTCTCATGATTTTCACCAAGCCTTAAAGTATTTGGGACAAAGTCCTGGCCCCACTGGGATTAAAATGCTGAAACATGTGACAGTGGGGTTTGATAGTATTTTAAATATTATCCACGAGAGATTCATTTAAGTATAAAGCTTAATCTTTTCCCCCCTTTAAGAGGAAAGAATAATTAACTTTGATGATGTAGAGAGAGACAAAACTGGAATGAAACCTACCATTACAAACATCAGATTGCATAAGAAAAGAACTTTTTCTTAACCTCCTGAGGTTTACAAACCAGAGTTATGTTTTCAGTAGCCTGACCTGGGATTTTTTTAAACACTCATAACTGCTAATACATCGGGATAGTAATTCCAATACCTGAAGGGGGCTACAGGAAAGCCAGGGAGCTCTTTGCCAGGGAGCACAGTGATAGGACAAGGAGTAATGGCTTTAAACTAATAAGGAGTAGATTTAGGTAAGATAGTAGGAAGAAATTCTTTACTATGAGGGTGGTGGGGCCCTGGCACAGGCTGCCCAGAGAAGCTGTGGTTGACCCATCCCTGGAAGTGTTCAAGGTCAGGTTGGATGGGATTTTGGGCAACCTGGTCTGGTGGGAAGTGTCCCTGCCTGTGGCAGGGGGGTTAAAATTACATGGGTT
This sequence comes from Heteronetta atricapilla, assembly GCA_011075105.1. NCBI lineage: Eukaryota > Metazoa > Chordata > Aves > Anseriformes > Anatidae > Heteronetta > Heteronetta atricapilla. The sequence continues at coordinate 8,856,772 of CM021732.1, forward strand.
TTAAGGTAACTTCCAACTCAAACCATTCCATGATTCCATGATTCTATATCTCCAAGGATAGTTGTGACAACACACATCAGTGGGAGAACTAGCCCAATTTAGGGTCTGTAAATGTCAGACAACCACTTGAGACTTCTTTGCACTGTGGGGACACAGTGCAGGCATAACATAGGTGGCAGTTTCACCCTTAGATCCAATGGCAGTCAGCTACACGAACATTTCCCAGGGGCTGAGGTTTAAAATTGTGGTAATTATTAACCCAGGACTAGGACCATGCTCTCCTCTTGATCTACCATGGGATGAACCTGTGGTTTTATGGGTCTGTATCCATGTTGTTGTTACTTCTGGAGTATTGTATGGGGTTGGGCTGCTCTGTAATAGACATTTTAAGGATAACTTTAAAAAAAGACTCAAACGTTTATTTGTATTGTGTTAGTATGATTCAGGCAATTTGCAAAATGCAATTTGTCTGGTGCTTTTCCTCTTTTGACCCAGCATAAATGCAATAGATTCTTCTGACTCTATGGTAGTGAATCTCTCTGCTGGCATCTGGATTTTTAGTAACAAATAAAAATACATGAGAAATGACACACTAAATTAAGAACTATATGAAACCTGCTATGCAGATATGAAAAACTGACAATTCCTCTTTACTATGGCTGTGAATTCACATAAACTTTTCTTAAATAACTGCAGTGCAGTGCTATTTCATGATTAGTCATAGGCTTCGCTATAAGACAGCACAAATGAAGCCAATTAAACAATATTAAATTAAATATTGATTTAAACAATAAATACCTACAAAAGAATAATCTTAATGAAAATGATAAAAGTGCAATATTCTAAAGAAAGTATCTGTCCCCGCACAAATCAAATAGGAAATAATCTTGGAAAAATCTGAAAATGAGTACAAGCACTACTCTGCTACTCAGAGCAAAGAATTATTGATCCTTGCCTGCTTCTATTGATTTTATGTCACTTCTGTGATTTAATCATGTTTTCCTTGTTATCTCTTTGCAGTCTTTCTTCTATTGTCTGGTATGAAATCTCAGCCAAGGCCTTTCAGCCTGTGGTGGTGATCAAAATAACTTTGGCTTCCATTTGCATTGTTTTAAAGAAATGATTAAACAATCAAGCTTAGGTGATCTTGGACAGGATTACACAGTATAAATGCATCTTTGAAAAATGAAAATGTCTCCTTTCATGTTTACAGCCAGGGACTAAGAAACATTGTTAAATGCATCTGTAGACAGTCCAGTACTGTAAAAAAAAACATGCAACAGTGTCTAAGCATTTCGCTTTTGCATTAATCCATCTATTAATTTCTTTTTAACATACTTAATTTGTGATACAGCTTTTGGCCACTGAAGTTGATAAGAATGAATTTGCATGTGGGAGAGACAAAACTTGTGTTTTATTAAAGCTGCATGGCTACTGTCATGCAAACTTCTCTGCAAGATAATACTGTGTTTTTTATATGAAATACTCAAATTTCATTTTCCAGGAAAAAGGCTACAGTAAAGAATTTGGCCTAGTTGTTGACTTCTGTTTAGAAATGCACATTTCATTTTATGTTGTCATTACGGTCTTTGAAGGAAAAACATAGAAAACATCATCCCCTTAAATGAACAAATCTGAGGTATATATTAATAGGAATAGATAATGAGGTACATGTTAATAGGGCAGCATTTAGATATCTAATACTTTTGAACTTATTTTTTATCAGATAAGATTACAATGTTTTGTGCAGATAGTTGCAGGCAGCTAGAAAACTACTATATCCCTCGCATGTACTTGAAATTGTTAATGATAGATGTTTCTAGCTTTCTGGCTCTATTTTCATAATGGAGTACCTTTTTCACTCTTTGTATCAAGATTCCACTTAGCAAGGGTTCAGAGAGGTTTAATACAGAGTCACTGGATTTATGAGTATGCTACATGCATAATTATTATAGATGGTTATAAGCACATCGAAAGGGAAATGTAATAGATGTTTGTAAGCTCTGGTTACAAGAAACCTGTTGGACTCTAACAACTGAATCACCATTTATTAAACATACCTTAATAATCGATCATAGCCTTATTATAGCTTTTTACATAGTGGTCAATTATTTTTTCTCCATCTGAATCTGGACTTTTAAACCTAATATGCATAGGCCACACTGAATTCCACACTGGGAGAGAGCTGGATTGCCAGTGGTGGGAATTTCAAAATATTATGCTTGTTTGTACCACCCAAAGTCTTGCCGATGCTTATATATTTATACATGTGTATACATTGCTTCTCATGTTCTTGTTTAAAACATTTAATGAGGTTGTATGTTGTATGAAGAACAGAAACCTGCCAGATTCATTCTTTGTAGACCATGAAGTCACATGAGCCCATGGGATATTTCTGTATAAAATGGGCCATGCAAACCTTTCAGCTCTCCCCTTTGTATCTATGAGCTGTAGTAGAAAATATGTAGAAAAGTGTTCTGGAGATGGCTAGATATTTACCATTGAAATGGGTCAAGGCTGGTCTTATTCCATGTGGCAACCTAGTTGGCCTTGCAGTGGACATCTGCAGCAGACAAAAGGTCAAAATGGAGGCGGAAATCAGAGTGGGCTGGGAAAAAAACAAAACATAAAAATGCCACTGTGCTACTTGTTGCCCTATGACAAAGACAGTGTGGGAGGATGGATTGGAAATGCAAGTGAGACCTTCCTTGGGCATCCGCAAGTTGTTCTTTGCAGAAGCCCGGCGTAACTTTTGTGTTCTAGTTAACACCATGTACTCTAAACCCCCAAATATAAATAGTTACTGGTGACTCATTCAATGTAATTCTTCAGCTATGTCAGTGGGACGCAAGGGTGGCCTTATGGGTAAAGGCATGGCTTTCAGGCAGGAAGTGCACATTTTATTCTTGCCACTTGCCACAAGATAAATCATAAGCAATTTCTTTAATCTTTCCATTTGTAATTTTGTGAAAAAGAGATGAAAAATGTTACTCTCTTCAGAACTGCATTGTGAATTCATCTGGGGTCAGCAAAGCATTCATTTGCCTACAGCAGGACTGCCAAGGGCTGCTATGGCCTCACTGCTCATTTTGCATATGCCAGGGTGCTGGAAAGGCTGACTGCCACTGCTGATGGCAGGACAGGGGTTTGGGCTGTAACAGCCTTCCTGCTCAAGAAACAGCAGACACAACTGCCCCAACTCCTTCCACCACTGCAGATCAACAAGCTCAGATCTTGCCCATCTTTGGTACATCACCTCTTCTCTACCATTATTTTCCCATGCAAAAGCATCCCAACCTCTCTCGTGCTCTTGCCACTCACCCTTTGGCATTACTTGATTATACAGAGAGTGCTGAGAAATTTTAGGTTGGTTTTAGACAAACTCTTTTGCACTTGTGGATCTCTTGAGGACTTAGACTTGCTTCAGTGCTTTAAGGATTGATAAATTCCAGAAATGTAGATGGGATATAAAGCTATCCAGTTCAGGTATGAGCATTGGACTATAACTCCCATTTTCAAGCTTGCCCAGAAAATAAAAATATAAATTATATATATATCATGATATCAGAGTTCTCAGATGGAGCATTTCAATAGCAATACATGGCTTACTCCCATATATTCAACAAATAGGTGTGGTGGTTTGACCGTGTTAGGCAACTGAACACCACAACCGCTCTCTCACTCCCCCTCCTCAGATGAGGAGAGGAAGAAGTAAAGGGAAAAAAAAACAACTCACGGGTTGAGATAAGGATAATTTTAATAAAGAGAAAAATATATTATCAAGGAAATATTATTATTAATTAAACAATTATTAACAATATTATTATTATTAACAATATTATTATTAATTAAACAATTCAAGTAAAGGGAAAAAAGGGAAAAGGGGAAGAGGAAGGGGGAAAGGGAATAACAAAACAAGTAAAGGCTATGTGGAAATGCAGAGGGAAAAAATTACTCTCTACTTCCCACAAATGAGTGATGCTTGACCACGTCCTTGATGCAGGGCCTCAACGCACGTAGCCGGTGTTCGGAGAGGAGGACAGACGTTTTTGCAACGAGAGCCCACCCCTCCCCTCTTCCTCCTTTTTCCACCTTTTATTGCTGAGTGTGACATCATATGGTATGGAATATCCCTTTGGTTGGTTTGGGTCAGCTGCCCTGGTGATGTTTCTCACTTTTTTGCCCACCCCCTAGGAGGGCTAGAGAAAGTCCTGATGCTGTGCCAGCACTTCTCAGCAGCAGACACAACACCAGTGTGATACCACTGCTGTTTTAGCTACAAGTTTCAGGCGGCACTTGAAGGGCAAGCAGGCGATCATGCCCAGTCAGCATGGGTTTATGGAAGGCAGATCCTGCTTGACGAACCTGATCTCCTTCTATGACAAAGTGACGCGCTGGGTAGATGAGGGAAAGGCTGTGGATGTGGTCTACCTTGACTTCAGCAAGGCTTTTGACACCGTCTCCCACAGCATTCTCCTCAAGAAACTGGCTGCTCTTGGCTTGGACTGGCGCACGCTTCATTGGGTTAGAAACTGGCTGGATAGCCGGGCCCAAAGAGTCATGGTGAATGGAGTCAAGTCCAGTTGGAGGCCAGTCACTAGTGGCGTCCCCCAGGGCTCGGTGCTGGGGCCGGTCCTCTTTAATATCTTCATCAATGATCTGGACGAGGGCATTGAGTGCACCCTCAGTAAGTTCGCAGATGACACCAAGTTAGGTGCGTGTGTCGATCTGCTCGAGGGTAGTAAGGCTCTGCAGGAGGATCTGGATAGGCTGCACCGATGGGCTGAGGTCAACTACATGAAGTTCAACAAGGCCAAGTGCCGGGTCCTGCACCTGGGGTGCAATAACCCCAAGCAGAGCTACAGGCTGGGAGATGAGTGGTTGGAGAGCTGCCAGGCAGAGAAGGACCTGGGAGTGATGGTGGACAGTCAGCTGAATATGAGCCAGCAGTGTGCCCAGGTGGCCAAGAAGGCCAACGGCATCCTGGCTTGTATCAGAAACAGTGTGACCAGCAGGGCTAGGGAGGTGATCGTCCCCCTGTACTCGGCTCTGGTGAGGCCGCACCTCGAGTACTGTGTTAAGTTTTGGGCCCCTCACTACAAGAAGGACATGGAGGTGCTTGAGCGGGTCCAGAGAAGGGCGACGAAGCTGGTGAGGGGCCTGGAGAACGAGTCCTATGAGGAGTGGCTGAAGGAGCTGGGCTTGTTCAGCCTGGAGAAGAGGAGGCTCAGGGGCGACCTTATCGCTCTCTACAGATACCTCAAAGGAGGCTGTAGCGAGGTGGGGGTTGGTCTGTTCTCCCACGTGCCTGGTGACAGGACGAGGGGGAATGGGCTTAAGTTGCGCCAGGGGATTTTTAGGTTAGACGTTAGGAAGAACTTCTTTACTGAAAGGGTTGTTAGGCACTGGAACAGGCTGCCCAGGGAGGTGGTGGAGTCACCATCCCTGGAAGTCTTTAAAAGACGTTTAGATGTAGAGCTTAGGGATATGGTTTAGTGGGGACTGTTAGGGTTAGGTTAGAGGTTGGACTCGATGATCTTGAGGTCTCTTCCAACCTAGAAATTCTGTGATTCTGTGAAGTGCAGAGCATAGCACTGTATGGGCTACTGCAGGGAAAGTTAACATCCCAGCTAGACCCAGTACAATAGGTTATTGACAATGATAGGCTACGGTAGCAGACAAAAAGGGTAAATATTTTCACAATGCAATAGAGAGCATATCTCTGTTGTAAAGCAGAACTCTTCTCATGTAGAGGAAAGGCTTGATATATAGTGGGAAAGCCTCGTTCTTCATGTGTCTAGCTGCCTTCTGTAAAAGGTTCCCAACTTGATGTACTGTCCATGCAGTTGCTATTCTTTGCAAGTTCACTTCAACAGCTACATCCTGGTATTGAGTTTTGTTATATTATACTGCCACACTGACACTTACACGTTTGCGCTTGCTGATGAACATCCCCTAATATTGAGTTATACATCAGGTTATTGCAGGAAATCTGAGTGAAGATGTAATATTTCACATGCTTACCTCAAGAGGAAAGAACTGCTAATATCATGAATAATTTCTCACAATAGAGATCCAAGCTGTCAGCTCCAACTATAATATCTGGGCCCCAAGGGAGCTCAGGTTTTCATCTGGAGGTGTACAGATCCAAAGGAAAATTTGGCATTGTTATCTTGACAGTGCTGGAGAGTTCTACTTTCTTACTCCAGAGTTCCGTTAAATACTTCAATAGATATACCGTATTATGAATTTTTAAGCACCTCTCCAGAGACAGTACTTAATACAGAATATTTGAGGACTCAGCCACTGCAGGTTTTGTTTGGTGCCTTAGAAATGTTTCTGTTGGATGAATTTATGTGGGCCCTTTATTTTAATCTGTCTTCTTTCAAAATGAGTGTATTTATTGTTCTTAAGGTCCAGGTGATACTGGCAGATTCTTTTAGCAGCTCCAGACACAATGGCTGGAAGACACTATACATTTGTTTTAAAGCGTTAGATTTTTAGCTTTGACTAAAACCAAATTAAATGTTCTACTGTTTTCAATGCTCTTACTCTTTTTCTTTAAAAGCAACAAACAAACAAACAAAACCATAATCCCACTCTCCCCCCCCCCACCCCCCCAACTTAACACACACATACACACACACACAAATAACTTTTGAGGAGAAATGAGAAGACTATGTGTTATCAGAAGGAGCATGAACACAGAAGAAGATCCTGGGACAATATCAATAAGGATTCCAAGTGCATGAAATACTTTCTGTCACTGCTGCAGACTGGATTTCTCTGAAATGACTCATGGATCTGAATGCCACAACTGTGCCTCAGTTTTTAATCAGGGATAGGAACCACCTTCAGCATCCACCCCAAGAAACATTCTCAGTTTCCCATGGTGAGGTGCACAGCTGGGCCTGATGGTTGCTTCAAATCATACTGAAGACAAAAGGGCTCCACAAAGTCTTCTGTGCTTAGAGGCTTGGTTCAGAGACAGATAGAGGAGTCCAACAGTGGTCACTTGGCATTCCACATGATACTACAGTCATTCCTATCCTGTGTACCAACAAATACAAGGTTCTTGGAAATTTAAAGAGACTGAAACCTTGCTAAGGGGGTAAGAAAGAATATGCTTCTCTTTCCCAGACAAAATCTTGCTCTGCAACCTGAAGATCAACATATTCTAGCATCTCAGTAGAGGAAGTGATTTTTTTTTAAATGCATGGCTTCGTAAAACATAATGTCAGCCCCTCCATTAAGCTTAATATATGGCATTAATTATGCCAGAATTCTTAAAGAAATAGAATTCTTCCCAGTGCTATGGTTCAATTAGAGGAACTAACTTTGAAGGTCGAGTAAAAAGACTCAAATTTCATAAACCGGTATCTTATCTTGGTATTGGGTATCGCTTTTTCTTCAGTCTCTGGGCCTGCTCATGTAAATGGGGTATAAATTTTCAACTTATATTGAAACTAAATGCTGCATCTAAAAACAAAACAAAGTACTTGTGTGCATGTGCAGAAAACATGTAAAAATAAGCAAAGAAAATAAACTAACAGCTAAATTTGAAGAAACTGAAATGCATCCGGGGTAATAAAAAGAACATGCACCACTTCTGCAAAGAAAAAAGCTTTGCACTCGGATGTAAAGATCATCCATGGAGAAAATGGTTAAAGAGACAGTGAGACCCATCAGAGAGGCCAGTGACCTGGTGGCAGGCGCACAGCGGCATCTCACATATCCACATGACATTTCTTGAGCTATCAAACACTGCAAGGGCAAAACCATGCTGCAGTTTGCAGGTAAAGAAAGGCTGCATTTAAGCTAATCTACTACCAGAGGTATTTCTGTGTGTCAGTGTAAGTGTTTGAGATAGGCTTAGTCTGTGAGCTCAGACACTGCTGGCAGAGCTGGTATATTAGAACAGAAACCGTTCAAATGCTGTCCACTTATGCTGCACTCTCTGCTTGAGTCACTGCAGTCTTGTCAGCTACAGGAAAAAAAAAAAAGTGCTTATAGGCTCAGAAAGATCAATATGGGAATCTTAAACATCTCCGCATCATCATGGTCAGTGGCAATTTCACATACCAATGTAAACTGGCAGCATGAACTTGTACCAAGTTGCCCATGGTAATATCGAATTTTTGACCACTCCCTTGAGTATACCGCCACTGTCCTCAGGACATTTGATTGAGCAGATGTGTTTGATATATCTAGTTGATATAATCTAGCTCTTTTAGCCAATCCAGAAATGCACAAATCTGGAAAGTTCAGAGTTTTTGGCTTGGTGTATCAAACTGTGTTTGATATAATAATGCTGTCAGTTTAGTGTTACTTACATGTGATAACTGCACACATTTCCTTTCAAATTAAACTGTGTTTCAGAAAACTTGTAACAGTTGTGGTGTTTTTCCTTTCACAACATAAGGAGGCTGCTTATGTGTTGGAATAAGCAAGATGTCCTATGCAAGCTGTAGCTTCCTTATGCAAGGAGTAGTAGTCACTTCAGAACGGTGAACAAAAGCTTTTGGAAGAGAAAATATCAACCTTTCATTCATAAAGCATTCCAATTGGTCCCAAAATATAAGATCTGGATTCACAGAGAGGTTTAGGCTACTGAACACTGTTGATTTAACAGGAAAGAGGGGTTGATACCTTGGTTAACTTAGCACTATGGCTTAAATTCAGCAAAACACAGTATAACTGAAAGCAAGCACCCATATCCCATGGAAATCATCAGTGGGATTTAAGTTGAAGTCTGTGTTAGACACAGAGGGAGAGAATGCTGAATTGGTGCCTGAGTGAGGAACAAAACTGGTTTATTTATAAGCACTCTATTTATAGTTTTTGCTGTGGTGGAATACACTAATTCATTTTAAGTGCTCTGTCTCTGCAGATGATCTCATAGCTCTCAGGAAGGTGAAGTTCTCTGTCTGGGCTGCCTTTTCTGATGTGATCCTCCTCTCATGGAGCAGAGCAGTGCTTGGGAGCTCCATACCACAGAAAATCCCACCTATCTACCTGTTTGAGCATTTAGCCAGCAGATAATAAGATGAACAGTCTGCAGTGTGGTCCTGCTGAGCACCACTTACCTCTGTGTTAGCTTAGGGTAGGCTCTGTCCCAGGAGGAGAGCAAAGCCTCCAAGAGAGACAGGGCTTATGGAAATGATAATATGGGCAGTTGTGAAGAGCACTCCACTTCCAAGGACCATGAAAGGTGAAAACAGCTGAAGTTACAGCTGGAGGAGAAACGGGATTTCTTTTCCTCTTTCAACCCTTTAAGCAGGATCTGCATGTGAATTCCTTGTCTGCATCCCTGATGACATATGCATTTCTTTCAGAACATCTACTTCAAAGGATGTGCCCCTGGAAGCAAGAGGAGGTATGTTTCGAGTGGTGCAGGCTCCCAGCTTGCATCTCTTTCAGGGAGCTCTGAGTCATTGTTTGATCCTGGTCAGCACAGCAAAGAAAGTTCTGGGCTGCCCCCACATTTCGGGCTGAACTCCTTCCTCGTTTGTGGTCCTGTCCTAACAGCATCTTGAATTTCCAGTTTGGCCCTTGTCTAAATTTGAAACTGGACCAGCCACTCAAATCCCATCCCCAAGCCAGACAATAGTAGCAAAACCCCACAGTCCTACTTTACTAATGAACAAGTTTTTAGGGAAGCCTTTGTTGAGATGCCATCTGAAGCTCCATGAGAGGACGAGCAAGCGGAAGTTAGTGACAGAATTATATGCAAATTCCACAATATAACCACAGCCTGGTGTTTACAAACCACACAGCCTCACCTTTGATCACTTTCTCTTAAGCCCTGAGTACATAAAAACAAGTCGATTAGACAGGGCAAAACATATGCATTCTCCATACTCCTTCTTTTCCAGAAAGAAGCAGAAAGGAGAAGTTAAAAATGATTTCAAAATAAAATGAGAGGAAAGGAAAGGAAAGGAAAGGAAAGGAAAGGAAAGGAAAGGAAAG
>CM021732.1:8866750-8933972 GCA_011075105.1 Heteronetta atricapilla
AAGGAAAGGAAAGGAAAGGAAAGGAAAGGAAAGGAAAGGAAAGGAAAAATAAAGAGAGAAAGAAAGAAAAAGAAAATGCTCTAAGAGGTTATTCTTATATAGATTTTTTTTAAATATTAGTATTCCATTTGGCTAAAGTGGCCTTCTCTTATGTTTTTCAGTTGAACACAAAAGAAACATTTTCAGGAGCACAGAGGATTTTTTGATGCAGCCTGCTCTTATCTTTATTTTCTATCAAGTAACAGAAAACAAAACAAAGATCTCAGACATAGGTACATCTTTAAGAGAATTTGCTTGCTCTTAACTTTGTTTAAATGAGTAAACCTCCTCACTGTTTGCCCTTAAAGCTATTCTAACAGAGAGCTGTTTTATCAACATTGGCTGCTTAGTAAGGAGAGGCATTTTCTTCCACCTTCAGTGCAGTTTTCTATGCCACTGTTGGGGGGTGGGAAGTTGACCTTACGTGGACCCTCAAGACAAAACCAGAGGCTTTAAGCAGTGAAGAATAGGCAAACACTAGCCCACAGTTGCCATACACAGAGTACACTGCTCAAAAATCCCAGAAATCTGGCTGATAGAGCATTACACTGTGACTGGATAGTGCTTCTCCCCTTGTAGTTTATACATGTGTCAATAGGAGATTACGCCTGTAAGCACAGACTCTGCAAATTCATTTGTAGTGTTTATTATGGAATTTTTCAGGGGAAAAGTAAAAGAAGTGTTGCAGGTATTTCGCCCAGTCATGGTGCCCTGAATCAGCACTGAAAGATGGTGAAAATCCCTCTGGAACTGTTTTGTAAAAACTTAAACAACTAGTTTAAATTTTTTTTTTAAACAATAAACAAATTTCTGGGCTTTTAGGAGAGTGTTTGGAAATTAATATTAAAAATTTAAAAGGAAGCAAATCTGCAGCAAATGGCCTGCTTGTAGCTATTAATTGAACAAAATATCCTAAATCCAACTATTTCTGAATTTTACAAAATCTGAGGTGTATTTCTTCTGTTCAGATCCATATCTCAAGTCTATGCTCTATGAGGAAACACCAACAACAGTTAAACAATAGGCTTAAAAGTAAAAATTATAGCTGCATTGCACAGATGCTTTAGTTTATCTCAAGCCTATTGGGAACAGGTTCAAGATAAATTTAATTAAGCTACTATTTAAACTGTAGCAAGAATGTCCACAGACCTTTTGCAGTGACCTAATGGAATAAATTGGGGAAAAACAATGTATGGTAAACTTCCTGGTCTTTTCCCAGAAATAGGCTTGTGGTAGGGGCAGTAGAATAGATTTTAGGAAATCTTGATTCTATTTCTGGCTCTGTCAAGTCATTTATCCACTCTGTGCTTCTACTCCTTTTCATTCAAATGCACATTATTAATATATATCTGCTAGGCAAGTAGCAGAGGTGAAAACGTAATATTTGCTCAGAGACTGAACTCATAGTTTTGTATTAGAAGGAAAATTTAAACGTGTACAGGTGATGTTTTCTAACATGTTAATTTCTATCATTAAAACAATAAAATCCAAATATTAGAATGCATACATGTTCTGTTAGAAATTGAAATGTACTTGCATCACTACCATGTTTAGATTTGCTAAAAGAAAGTGCAGGCAGTTCTATAATCAAGCAAATGTTGGCCTCAGCTCACTATGGAGAACCATTGTGGTCTGGTGTTCAGGGTCAACTGTGGTATATGCCATAAATTAGGGATATTCACCCACTTTCACAAAAAAATCATATCTGCATATATTTGAAGGTTTATCATGAACATAAGTATTCTGCAGTGGATTCTCTTCAGGGGCTATACTATCAGTTCTACCTTAAATATGTATATAGAAATAACTGCTAGGAAATGAAAGGATTTTAAGGTTGATTGCAACACAAAGAAAAGTTTTTTTTTTTTTTTAAAAAAAAATCATCAACTGATACAGAAGTACATCATCTTCATCCCCCAAGCTTAATTTAACTAATACCAAAGCCAACCTTGCTCTTACCTTTATTTATATTTTCTTTTCATTACTTTATTTTAACATTTGTAGTTCAAACATTGCAGCACTATGTCTGCTATGTCTAGCATAAGACCTAGAAAGTGCAACTTGCTCTTCATTCATCTGAGATGACCTAATATGCTGCTTGGCTTTGCAGCTGCATTACGTAAACATTATTAGAGATGAAATGAGGGCTGGGTGTTAGGAGTACTTTGTTAGAGTAATCCAAGGCAATACCAGTAACACGCTTTTTTACACATTATTTAAAATATGGCATATGAGATTCTCCTCTGAGGAAAAATGTTTCTCAGGAAGCAGGATGATGTATTGGTACTTCTTACTTTATTTGATGTGCTGGTGAAAAGTAGGGAGAGATGGTTTTGTATGTGGAATCCAGCCATGCCTATTTGTGAATGGGGGTTTGGTTTACTGCAAGATACCTCAGTAGAGCAACGGATAAAATACTTCTTTTTTTCTTTTTTTTTTTTTTTTTTTTTTTTTTTTTCTTTCAGAGTTTGCATAATATTAGGGACAACACAGGCTCTACTGTCATCAAAAATCTTAATCAAGGGCCTAATAAAAACTCTCAACAAAGTCAATGGAGTTTAGGAAGCAATTCATCTCAGCCTGAGCTAGGCATTGACAATAAGTCTGATGAACCAGTCCCTTTGCTTCTGGAAGCAGACAGACAACAGGTAAGCTATGCATTGTGTCTGAACTGGTTTGGTGGGAATTTTTAGCTTTCAGGTCTTCTAGGTGAACTCTTGCTCCTACAGAAATTGCTTTATGGTCTTTGTTGACTATATGGAGGAAATGGGATCTTAGATCTAAAGGGCTCACTTGAAAGGCATGTATATGCACAAACGCACATGCTCAAATATTCACACATCACACACACAGGCAATAAAATCCATAGTTTAAAAACCCACTTTCAGAGCCATCTCACATCGCTAAAAAGGTGCTGTCAGCTCAAGCACTGTAAACTTCAGTATTTTATCTCTCTAGATTTGCAAAACGGAAATAATGTCAAAAAGGCAAACATACATTCTCTATTAACTTTTATTATTTTGTTTAGCTGGGACAATTTCTTTTTGTTCACACTCTTTTTTTACAGTTGCTGCAGAATTTGATTTCAGACTGCACTGGGCTCGCTCAGACTGACTGCTTTCAATGGGATTTTTTGGATGTCAAATCACATTTATTGATTTAAGAGTTTGCCAGAGTGGGATGTTGTTTTATTAATATAAATTATATTGATAATGCCCCCTTAGTGCTGAATAGTGAAAAAAAGAAACCAAAATATTTTTGGTTTGAAACTGAGCTCCATAAGATCAAAAATCCCACTATGAATAGAGGAGTGAATGATTATAATAGCCATATGTTTATAAATGAGTAATAACCTTTACATCAGCAGAGTCCTTCACCAGGAACATCACAGATGGCGATATTTACAGTAGTTCTCTCTGAAGGGCTGACACCTAGGGTGGGTGAGCCTCCGTTAGCACGAGCAATCTTAAATGGCAATTTTTGACCTTCCAGACTGGACAACGGAGGAGTTTCATTTTCCAGAGATTTTTTTTGCCTCCCTTCTGTCATCAGTTTTGCCACTTTGCTTAGTGACCTTCCGGCACTTGACCACTCGGCGATTTTCAGAATGCAGGAAAATGTTCGTTGAGAACAATGAAAATCCAAGCGCCAGCTTTCCTCAATACCCTGCTTTTGTATCTGTACAATTCAAAACCTGTAGGAGTTAGAGAGATATAATGCTGCAGCAAGTAGGCCTCCAAACCAGCTATTGAAAATTCATATGTTTTGATGAGATAGCACATAAAACAGTGACTGGCACCAGGCCACAGTCTGATTGCAAATGTTCATATTTGTTGGCAAAAACTAGCCTTCTGTGACCTCCCAAGGTCACCTCTCCAGATTTCTCTTTCTGATTCATCAGTAGCAGTTTTGTCAGTGTGTGCAAGCACACAACTATAAGCTCTTCTCTTTCTGCTCTGCTGGCTGAGTGCCACTTCTGAGCAATAAAGTTTCCGGAACTGCTTCTGCGTATTGCCCATGACACTTGCCCTGCTTCGGCTTGTGCTGCTTACGGAGAGATGACAAGAGAGTGAGCAAAAGCTCACCCACATGTAACATCAGAAAGTCAGCTGGGTGCCGGAATGCCATGCAGGCTACAAAAATGCTGTGAATCTGGGGCGTATAAGGCCTTCAAATTCTCTCCTAGGAGGATCAGCATTTTCTGAACAGCAAAGAGGAATCTGTGTGCCTGAGGCACGTCATGATGCCTGTGTTTCTAGAATATGCACGAGGTTCAGCCAGTTCTGTTCTGCCAGGGCCCAGTTTCAGCACCCATCAGGGCCACCTGTATTCTCAGTGGGCAGGGGGCAGGAGGACTTCTGAAGGAGAAGACACTTCATCTCCCCAGCCTATATTTTCATTGACTTCATGGGAAGGTTCAAGTTTCCCTCCTGTCCTTGGACTGTACCCTTGCAATGCTGGTTATCTAGAGATGGGCTGGTCATTTCAGGAGCACTGAATGCAATGAAAAGGCAGTTCCCAAGTCCTGGATCTCCACACTTGTCACACTGGGGATGAAGACCCTACATGGACCCTAAACTCTTTCTGTATTGTTTTCCATAGATGCTCTGTTGAAGTGCCCAACCTGAGCTTTTCATCTCACCATTGAAAATTACCTCTCATGAATCAAAATCCTGGCATTGCCTTTTCCCCCAAACACTTAAGCATTTTAGCCAAGGATCTTCTCTGTTGTAACTCAATTTTTAAGTTTATTGGATTCTATTTACATCTTCCCTTGTCAGTGAGGCACCATTAATTTCCCCAACACTGTGGTGAAGGCCTCAGGAAACAGATCTTATGACTCAACCTGCATGTTTTCATGGTGACTTTGTCCACAATTAACACAGATCTCTCTCCTCAGTATGCCTCAAGGTAAAGCAATGGCTCTCCCAGTGAAGTCAGCTAAGTAGAAACACCATAACTGACACAGGTCCCCTGGTGGCACCTTTGACTCCTCCTGCAGGGTTTCAGATTTAATGACTTGGAATGGGTAGCAGATACTAATGGTCTGCACATCTGTTACACTACTACTGGAGAGAGTGTTCCTGTATTATAGGCTTGTTTTCATGTACAGAAAGTAGATGGACAAAAGTAAAGGCTCATTAAATATTGAAAAGAAAGGTGTCTTTTTATGTAGAAAATTTATATTCCCTCTAAAAATAAAAATTTACCAAAAAAATACTCATCTTTTCCTTCTGATATGAACTGTTTCTCTTTAGCGAAGGATTACATCTGTGATTCTTGGGGTCATCTCTATTTTGACTTTGGTCATTCACTCAAACCATGCCTCACCCTTTTTTTTTTCCTTCCTTTCTTCCTGACCAACTTGATTCACACATATATATATATATATATTTATATGTATATATAAAGCTGTCTTGACTCCTTGTGTATTGAAGAAAATAAGGGAACATCCACAGGAGATAAAGACAATAACATGGGAAATTCCCTTTGCAGTTCTCCCTGTCATCTTAATCCAGAGATTTCCCATGACTTTCCTCTATCTTGTGTTGCTGTCAGATAGTTAGGGGGAAGTCAGTCCCTCACTGGCAGGGAATTCAAACATGTACTGCCCATTCCAGCTATTTCCATTACTCCAATAAAAGGTGTTACCTACTCCTTAAAATTGTTCAAGTCTAGAACATTCTAGGCAACAAAACATTTTAAAAAGCATCTAAATCATTGCCCAGTGCAAGAGTGCCCTACTCTCTGTGCCCCTCTAATCAAAGTGGAATCATGCTCCTGCTTTGTATTTTGAGACCACTCAGCGTTATCTTCTGTGAACCTTCGGCACTCTTTGTTTTTCATTGTCAAAGTGACACTGCAAGGACGGCTGCTCTCACTAAAGTTCTGGTTTTCCTAATCTCACATAGTTTAGTGCATAAAGAATGCCCAAATGTATTCAAACAAGTAGCCTTTCTTACAAAGTGTAGGAACAAGAAAGAATGAAAATGGAGTCAGATCCTTGAGAATCTGCACTGAAGTAAACAAATGCAACAAAAATATTACTGTTACAATCAACGAATGCTGACTGAACTCAGTAGGAGCTATCCACATCCATCTGAGCACAGGCTTTGACTCGCCTTAGCAGTAAAGTTTAGACGTGAACTTGACCTTGAAAGTTCAAGGGTGTTCTGATCTAAAGTTCTGGTTTGATCTCATCTGCACTCGCAACAGCAGGACAACAACTTCTGTTTTCCCCTCTTTGTTAAGGAGGTCATAACTTGCCTTGGTTTTTAAAAGTTTGTTCTTTTTCTGGAAGAAAATGCAAAAAGAGTTTGTTTTTTTTTTTTTTTTTTTTTGTAATAGACCAAAATAGGAGGAAAATGAACTGAAAATAATAAAAAGATGTTTTATCTGAGAAAAAAATGCTTTATTATAATAACTAATTTTACTGCATAGACCTTGGTTTTTTTCCTTCCCTTTGTACAGCAGACAGAAGATGGAATGGGGCTGACTGTGAACATGAGCATAAAAGTATGCATGGATGTAGGACTTTATGAACTGCATGGGGTAGGAGCCTTGATTAGTGTTGCTGAGTAACAGATTAATTCCTTTAGCACTTTCCCGTAAACATGCCTGGCTGTCTGTACAGTTAGGGGCCTTACACTGGGCGCATAACTTGAATTCTGCCTCTTGTTTATGTGAGCTGACATCACATTCTTCTTCAGACCAGTCCTAATTCTTCTGCTTCTTGCTCTGCCTTAGTGGCAATCTGTGCTCCAGCATGCTTTGTGGGACCCATTAGCAGAGCCATCCATCCTGGTGGGTGATGCAGAGCTGTGCTTGTGCTCACCTCCTCCTATCAGACACGGGTACTGAGCAGTACTGAAAGGGTTAGGGCTGCTTCCACTGCTGTGAACAGGAATTCTCCCATTGATTTTTCACTCGGAGCAAGTTCAGGCCCTTCTTCAGTAAGTTACTGACACAAGTATCACTGTTGATAATAGTGGCCCTGCAGCAGATGGAGCACTTCAATTATCTTGGGCTTGTGATGAATGAGCGCTATTGACAGCTGCTGCAAAATCCATAGCAGACTGAGTATTGCACAGACAATTAGGATATCACTGGTAAACATATGGCAGAACTGGATCTTTTAAAAACCTACAAGCTCAGGCTCCTCTGGCCTTGGGTTTGGTCCAGAGCCAAGTTCGAGGCTGAAGTTCAGTCACACACCATTGGAAAAACTCACAGAGGTGGCAAAACGGGGTCTTAGGACTTCGGTGTTTGGAGCTCATTTCGTTTTTGTTGGATATTGCCTTTGAATGTCAGTGGTGGTTATTTGGTGGGAGAAAAAGGAAAGTTTGTTTTCCTTACAATACAACTGAAAATGCATGAATGAATTTATTCCAGCCTATTCTATTTCATCTTAATCTGTAAAGTACTATATATAGATGATGACTTGGTGTTTGAGGATGTAGGTCAGAAGAAAATATTCCTCCACTGACCATGTCAAGGGTCCAATATTATGCATTTATTTTAGCCAGTTGCCTCCAGTTAGTACATCAACCATTGAATCAGGAGAGCAGAGTTGGTTTTACCAGCTCTTTTCCTGCTGATTCCCATCTCTCTTTTCACTACACAAGTCTGGTGGATCGGGAAAACCTGAACAGCAGAAGAGCAGCAGATGACCTGAGTGGCTTTGTAAAATGATCTCTGCCTTCATCGAGAGCTGAAAGGGAAGAAGGACGGAGCCCCTCTTGGCAAATCCACATTCTCAGCTATGTGACATCATTTGAGACAGAAACATGGCTAGGCAGCTCCAGAGGGGTGACCCTGACTATTGGCATTTCTGTACCACTCAGGCCTATAAGCAGGTTGTGGTCCAAATTCTCCTTCTGAAGCACTGAGGGCAGATGCAGGCAAGGATTACATGTGCTGTCTCTGTAATGACATGGGGACTTTTCCACCCCACAACTGGGGACACCCCTGTTCCACCAGGTGCAGCAAAGGGCAACCAAATCTCTCTGGATGAGACCATCCAGGTCTCTGTGGCCTGCCACAAGCCCACTCCCATTTGTTCCAGCTGTGCCTGTGTACTCTTTCTGACACTTTTTTTCTTCTGGGACAGTTTTTCAGTTGCTTTGTTACACATTTTCTGTCCTCCTTTGGCAGTATTAACTGCATTATGCAATTAACAAGCAGATGCAGCAAGAGGTGTGTGGGGCTGTGCATAGTAAATGTCCTGTCAGCTCAGGGAATAATAATTAAAAAAGGTTGAAAAATGCTTTTTGCTATATTTGCTGAATTAACATTTGAAACTGATCCTTCTGCAATGGGGCCATACTCAGAACTCTGCATTTACATCAGACAATTGAGAGCAAAGTTTGTCCTTCACGTACACTTTGCTTCTCCGATCACGTCACATCTCAGAGCCTCCCTAGAAAATGCTCTGATTTTTATTCTTGCTGGATTGTCCTTAACACTTATTATCTCACTGTCAGCTGCCAAAGTTATGAGATCAAAGGCCTGAATATAGCAAGTAACCACTACTCTAAAGTATTAGAAAACATATCATGAGTGATGTTATCCAATTCTCTAGGGTTTGGTAACTTGGGAGGGACTTTTGGTTCCTACTGTCTGTATTGTCATTTGATTCTTTTTAACACCAACTTGTTTCTTAAACATTATAAATTACTATACCAGGTGCAAGCATTTCTCAGCATAGACCACTCTCTGAAATACATCTTTAATTGTATCAGATTATGTTTTTATTTTGTTTTTAATAAATAAAAATATATGAACACACCTACACAGACTATGAGCTTGTTTGCTTACTTTGAAACCTACTTACATGCAGAGAGTTCAAAAGCTTGACTCAGACATCATGATCTGAGGGGAGGTTGAGTAAAGAGGTGATGAGGGGTCAAAAAGGGATAAATTCTAACCAAAATGGGTGCTGTAGGTGACCACAGTTGATGTGGAGGCGTGTATTTTCACTGGACTCATCAGAGATATCCTGCTTTGTCTGAACTGAGCATTTGGTGTTAAATACTGGTACCTTATCTTGGCTGCTAATATGTGGCATCTCCTTCCCCTTTGTTCATGGCACAAGTCTTTCCTTTGGTTGAAAACAGGAAAGGGATTAATGACAGGTGAGAACTAGATTTAGAGAACAGGGCAAAGGGTTTGCAAATTCAACCAGTATTGGAAGGAAAAAGTGTTCTGGGATTTCAGACCATCTGCTCTGTGCTCAGCTATCAAAAAACCCAAACCACAAACCTTTTCTTTTTGCCCACAAAAACAGAGGAACCCCAGTGAGACCACATGGTAAAGTTTGTTCTTTCTGTGCGCGACTTGTCCTCTCCAGCCCAAGGCTCTCCATGGCCACCTTTTCCAAAATACAGAGGTATGAGGCCAGGCTGTTATAAAGTATTTTAGAGAATTAAGGAGAAAAAAAAAAAAAAAAAAAAAAAAAAAGTATAGGAGAAGGAAAGGGGAATAGCCTATCTTTTAGGTATAAATATTGTTACAGTGGAATTCAAGGAAGAATATAAATTATTCAGTAAATTTCAAAAGCATAGATAAATTCAACAGATACGTCTGCAAATAAAGGAAAATATAAACAAACAAACAAAAACTATTTAAACACCCTCTGCCCCTTTTGTACAAGAAAAAAAAATCATTTGCTAAAACCAACTTGGAAAGAAGCATATGAAATGGGGACAAAAGTGGGAATAGATGTACCCAGAAGACCATGCCGCCATGTCCCTGCAAAGCAATGCCAGCCTGTAATTGGCATTTTGCATCATTTCCAGGGTGGCACATAGCCCGTCTTCCTCTTAGAAAGCATGTAGGGGTTCATTGTAAATGATTGTGGGGTTTTAGATGCTTACCAAAGTGGTATTAGTAGAAATGCCAACCTGATGTAAAAATATGTTCTGTTCCATTTGGGGTCAGACTGCATTTGTTATCATTTAAATTTAAAATGAGGCTAGAGAAGATATAAAACCCAGATATTCTAGGAACTGACACAGCCCCAGGTCTGACTTTGAACAATTTATCGCAAAGACTAGAGTTGTCAAGGGATCAGTCATAGCCTGTAGCTGAAAATCATAGACTGTGAGCAGGAGAAATCCAAATATGCAGGAGGAAAAATAATATATATATATATATTCAATTTCTCTGTAAACATAAGATTCTTATCTGTGTAGAAGTTTTTGCATTCATAAAAACTAACTAGGGAAAAAAAATACATACAAAACAATACACATACATTGTCCCCAGACAATGAGCTGCAACCAGCAATGCATTTTGTCCTGATTTTGTGAATTTTGGTGCAAGGGTGCTGACAGTTAACATTAACACTGTATCCATTTTCACTTGGAATACATTTTAATGCTGAGGGCTGTTTGTGCCACTTGTTTGAATATTATCATCACTTAAATGGTCCCAAAGGTGTTTAAGCATAATATCCCTATTAAGATGTATGAAAGAATTTCAAACCTTATGGATTTATTTTTTCTCAGCCTGTCTGGCTGTAAGTTTGACCAGATTTGAATGTATTGATTTGCAGAGCACAGACTATCCAGTTTACTGGAATTGGCAAGCACTTCAGGGTGTATTTCTGCCTTCAAATCTACTAAAGAGTTAAGTAAAATAAGGGGAGTAATAGGTTTGTGACCTGTAAAAAGAAGTTACCTTGTTGCTGAAAATGTCCAAGAGATGCTTTAAAACCCAGGAACTAACCAAATGTTTTCAGTTTGGATTGACTGCAGCAGGAAGAAGAAATGCCACACCATTTCCAGTGTCATAACAGTTCACTTTGGGAGATGGCCTGAAAACCCTCCAGAGCTGTGCTCAGAGGGGGATGGATACAGGCTTACCAGCCTGTGCACCTCCCGGGGTGCGACCACAGGCACTTCGTTGTGCAGTCTTCGTGCTTGGCTCAGAGGAAGCCAGCTGGGCTGGCTGGACCTCTCCTCACTCCACGTGTCTGGGCATGGATGGAGGTTCATTAACTTTGGGCTTCTGCTGGAATTCCAGTGCCCTGCCAGCCTCTTGCTATCTGAGCTTTTCCAGCAAATTTACGTGGCTAGTCAGATAAAATTACTAAATATTCTACTAAACTGGGACAAGCCATTCTTTCACCTCCCAAATCAAATAATTCATCATTTCTACAGCCATTTAGATGTGAATGATTTCTTATGGATTCTGGTTAAAAATAAGTTTCAAGAATTCTACAATTAGTGCTGTTTCTAACTCCTCAGAATTGTTTGATGTCTTTCACCAAACAATGTCTTAGAGACCAGTTGTGTCAAAACTTTGTTTGTTAACATGTTTTATAGCTCCTTAAGCCTAACAAGCCATTTAGCAGATAGCCTCTTCTCCATCCAGCAGCACAAGACTGCTGATACCCTTTTATTTTATGTCGGTCAGTCCATATGCTGAAACTGATAGTCTCCTATTGCTTTTCAGTATGACAGCTTTCCCCTTTCACTTTACAGCTGTCAAATCCTCTCATTTCATTTTCCAGCAATCACAGATACTGCAGCACCTACATGGATCCAGTTTGCACATTTATTTTGTCTCTTAGTCTGTGTTGAATGGGAAACTTTGAAATCTGGTTACTGTGCACTGCATGCAGTTGCAAAGAGTGCTCTAAAGATTAAAACTACATCCATCTGATCAAAGGTGCACTATAAAACAGACTCCCATATCCACGCATAACTGTATATTCCCATGAGGGCGACCACAGAAGTCCTTCTTCAGCTCACTGTTGTGTCACTGACAATGGCCAGTAGCAGGTTTAGGGAAGGAGTATGCAAGC
The DNA here is from genome assembly GCA_011075105.1 of Heteronetta atricapilla. Classification (NCBI taxonomy): domain Eukaryota; kingdom Metazoa; phylum Chordata; class Aves; order Anseriformes; family Anatidae; genus Heteronetta; species Heteronetta atricapilla. The sequence continues at coordinate 8,878,599 of CM021732.1, forward strand.
AGAGCAGCCATAGAGCAATACTTTATTCTGGCACACCCTCCCAGCAGTCTGTGCCTTTGGGGCACCGTGAGCCAGAGATTGTATCTGCATCTTTGCGTTTTGTAACGCTCGATGAATTTTTCAGCCAGGAATTTCTCTAATTGCTTTTTGAGCCCATTTATACTTCTGGCCTCTACAACATCCTGTGGCAATGAGTTCCGCAGTTTAATTATGCATTGTGTGATTTTTTTTTTTTCATTTTTAATCTGCAGCTTGATAACTTTGATACACTCTTTCTTGAGTAGTAATCACTAATTTTGAATCTACTATTGTTTTCTTATATTTAGGGTGTTTTTCTCTTCATATGTACTATCCTACACATATCAACACTAAATTAATCTGACAGTTTTTATCAGCTGCTCAGTCAGTAATATGAAATCCTTCTGCAGCATGTCACAGTCATCTTTTCCTTTCACTTTTGCTTTCAGTGTTCTTTTTGCTTTTTGTTTTATATTGCTTTTGTTGATTAATTTTTTACCAAAAAAACCAACTTGCTGCTCATCTTCTCCAGATGATTTATGAATATTTTGAATAGCGTAAGTCCCAGAACAGATCCCTGTGAAATTCCAGTGATAATCTCCACTATTGTGAAACCTGTGCATCCATTCCTACACTCGTTTTCTCATCTTCTACCTAGTTATTCATCTATACAAGATGAGCATTTCCTTATCCGCCAGTGCTCAGTTTCACTAAATGGTGTTAGTGAAGGACCTTGCTGAAAACATTAGGAATCTTTGTGCAGTACAGAAAAAGCCATAGAGTGATGTTGCAGTGGTCTCTTGTTGGTCTCTTGAGAATCCACACTGCAGGCAACTCATTTCACATCTGTGGTCTAACTTGGCCCACTTGTGAAGTTTGGCCTTAGGATGCAAGAGGCAGGGGCAAACTACCATTTTTAATAGGGAGATCTCAGATTGGGTACTCCCAAGTTACCTCTGATCTTCACACCTGAACAAAAGCATAATGCTCAGCAAACCCTTCAGAGGAACTTGGAAAGACCAGAAAATAACCCCAGCTACACCTCAGTCTCAGTGGTCTGTATTACTGGGCATATCTGTTCCACTAAGCTCGTGTCTCATGCATCATATCATGGACATTCTCCATTTCAGTTATCTTGAAGCAGAGAGGCACTGGGAAAAGGATAAGACTCTCAGAAGGTCATGAACACTCTTCTCAAGCTTTGCCTCAGCTAGTTGTTATTTATGCAGTAGCTTGCCTGATGTCTGATATGAGCCAGGTTCTCTGGCAACAGAGGCTGTTGACTACAGATTCCCCAACACCTTATATTTCTAACTATTCTTTATGAATGACCGCACCAGCTGGGAGGCAAGACATGTAGGACTTCTGATTCCATGTAACACTTTGAAGATATTTTTGCTGGATGTTATGCCTTTGTGTTATTCTTTTTCCGCTTTATTAGTATACATATTACATGTTTGCTTAGAATTTCTGGTTTGTTGGCCTGACCAAGGTTGTTTTATTCTCACTTACGAAATAAATACATTTTATAATCAAAGTTATGTGCTCTTCTTCATCTCCCAGCAGGATCTGGCCTTCTGTAGAAAGTATTCCCACGTCCAGGCCATCTAGTGAGAAACATTTCTGGAAAGGCAATGGCCATGAAAAGGGACTGTTGCCAGGTAGGCTGTGTCTTCATGATAAGAACAAGATAGCAGGGCTGAAAGGGGACTCCTAAAAAGCATGCTAGACAGTAGTATGCTGTTTCTTGGAGGCTTTGTGGTGGTACAGAAGAAAATTTAACTGGAAGAAAGAGAGAATGAGGTATGGATCAGGAGGGAACGAAAAAGAATTCTTCAGAGAACAAGGGAGGAGAATACTGCAGAGACTACCTGGGCCCAAGCATTAGCTTTTGTGTGTGTATGTAATGCTGTTTTCTCTCTTCTGCTTTTGTTTGGGTGTGAAGTGAAAACTTCCTAGGTTTCTTTTGCATACTGGGGGTGAGGACTGGCAGTATCAGGCTTCAGGAAAGTGACCTGCAGGACTGTTCTCCTGTGTGTGCTTCTGATGGAGAGATCCCACGAGCTGTGGCAGATTCAGCAGACTTCAGTGATGCTGATGGTAGTGGGGACTCTGCTGCTTAGCCTGAGTCTTCAGCACCCTGTCTGGAATGAATCAAAGGCCATACTTCACCTCTAGTCTAGAAGAATTCTGAGCTTGGCTAAAACCATTGATGGGGTCTTGGTTATCTGTTGTGGGTTCCATGAGGATATACAGCATAGCCACAGTACAGGTGGATTCCTAGCACAGCTGATGACAGTTTTTCTTGCAGGGAAAATGCCAGCTGCACATGGACATTGTGTCTTGTTCCACATAGATTGTTTATGGTGAAATCTTACCTAATGACTGGCTGGGGATTACAAGGACCAAAAAGTGATACCTCTTTGAAATGATGCTGTAAGGCATATATTAAGTATCCCATTCTCTCTTGAATTTCTCTACTTGAATCTGTACCTTCAAAATCCCCTGTCAATCACAGTGTGATTTCCACTATAGGACAGATTTGCTTCATCCAATAGGGATGCTCATTACCTACATTCTTGGTGGTTTGGCCCTTGTGAGAATGACCAGTTACAGCAGCAGAAGTAACAGTAGGTGTACAAGGAGTGTTCAGACAGCAAAAAGAAGAAGGGTTGGGTCATAGCCCTGGTATCTAGCATAATTTCACAGTAGTGGGATGAACCATAACAGACCATGGACATAGATCCATGAATCTGTGTAGCATTGTGCTGTGGTACATGATATTTGATGGATGCAACATGTCTGCCCCAAAGACTCTAATCTCTGACAGAGCAGGAGAGAACAAACACTACTTGACCTGGAAAATATGGAGGTCTCCGTGGGCGTGGACAAAGGCAATCTAGAACTAATTTGTGTCTCCTGTATTAATTTGCTCCAGCTATAGACTTAATAGACAAAACCTGCAGGGTCTATCTCAACACAGTTCCCTCATCCTCAAATATGAAGAGAAAAATCCCTCTAAATTCCTTGCCTTCTTCTGGGTGCTACAATTTATTCATGTTTGTCTGGCTTGCCTTCATTTCCAGGACCCATATGTAGAGGAGCAGCATCTAGCAGCAGTAAATTTCTTCTACTGATCCTTCAAGCCTGACCTGTTTCTGAGCACAGAACTAGGCAACGGCTGCCTTGGTTTTTGATCCGTGAGGCCTTCTTAGAGATGATTACTAAACTGAAAGAGCAGGGATGGAATTTTAAAAGTAGATGGAGAATCAGGGATGTTCTCTTTTTTTCTCCTGTATCTCCAGCTTAAGAAGTTTTCTGGGACCCAGAAGCTTATCCAGCTGAAGCAAGCAAGCAAGCAAGCAACCAAATAAAAAAACAACAAAACATTATTTTTTTCACAATGCACATTTTCCCAGGCTAGGAACACGGTTCTCCTTGTGATACTATTAGCTGACCATGGAAATAATTATGCTGCATTTCCCATTATGCTGCAATAATAGGAATAATTATACAATAATTATGCTGCATTATCATTTTTTTCTACCCAAACAGAACCGAACCTTTCTTTCTCAGGAATGGCTATTCTTGTCTTCCCTTTGACCATATAGTAAGAAACTACTCCATTACTGTACTCTGACTGATCCTCCTTCTTTCAGAAAAACTTTAAACACATTGCCAAATATCTTTACATCTCAAGTTTTAAGAAGCTATTTTTTTTTTTTTTAATTAACTTCAATTATTGCAATGGAATCAGAATAAATGCCACAAGAAAAAAAAAAAAAGTAACAACAAAAAATGAACCCTATTAGTATGGTGAGTGAGTTCTTATCTCCAAAGCACATCCAGCACTGTTTCATATCCAGTTTCTGGTTTAAATTCCACGTGCAAAGCATGGGTAATCAAAAAGTTTTTCCTTAACTCACCAGCACATCACATACCAGACCTTAACTGTATAATGACTGCGGTGTCACAACAGGTCTTCAGGTTCCAGGCAGCACAGGGGAAAATGCTAGGCTATAAATGAGCCAGAAACTGTAATCTTCTCTTCGTTTGATCACGTGCATGCCCATAGGCTTCAGGATTTCTGTCCTTCTTATCATTTTCCTGCTTCCTGTCAGTAGAGTGGATCCATTCCGCTAAACTTTCAGAGGCCAACATCTTGGCACTGCAACTACAAGATTCATGCTTGGATGTTCGTTACCTGGAATTTCTCATGACTCAGCATTTAGCACTGTGCCTTTAACACTGCAGTGTTGCTTCACATTTGTTTTTCTCCTGTGCCAAAGAGCTTTATCACAGAAATGTAACCAGTTTTAACAGCTATTTGATAACAAAGATCTTGTGTTCTGTTCAAATGGATCAATCCAAAGAAGGGTCTTAGGAGGTGCATGTTCTGACATCTAATATCAGTGGTCTGACAAGGTTATTTGGCTCCATCATCTGTGAAAAGGAGGAAGGAGCATTGAAAGCAGCAAGTTTAGGTCCAAGACTAGAATCAGACATTCTGCAGTGGTGAGAACAATTAGTGTTCCTTCCTGTGAGGAGGTGTAGTTTCAGGAATGAGATGTCTGCTCTGTGGTCAGAGAGAGGACTCTACATAAACATTTCTGATGAAAGGTAGCACAAATGGCTCTTATTTTCCTCCATGGACCCCTTTATAAGACATCACTTGTAGATAAAGATAAATAATATATGAGTGCATGAGTGCAGGCATAGATCACACCTTCTCAGAGATCAGATGTTTCTCTTTTAGAGGTTTCAGAGCAGAAATAAAAGCCAGCACTGATGATCTTATTGGTCATCATGTAACATGCAGTTGTGCCTGAAAATTAAATACATATTGCCTTGGGGGTGAAGGCGGTGAGTTAACCTTGTATTAGAAATTTGGATACACTGAGCAGAAATTAGCCTATTTGTTGTCTTTAGTCATAAAACACCTTGATTTCAAAATTTCCTAACACTTACAGCAGTAAATAAACCTCTGTAGATCTCTCTCATTCCCTCTTAGGCCAGCCAATACTATTAACCACATCTTCTACTTTCATGTCAGTGATCATGCTGTGCATTCAAAAGAGCTCATTAACTTCCTAGCATAGTAATTAAGATGAGATTGTCAATGTTGGGGAAACTTAGGGTCTTTGTCATCATCCATTGAGAAGATATAGAAGTCCCATCTCTCTCTCTCTTCTCTCTCTCTCTTTTTTTTGGGGGGGGTTGTAGTGGTGGTGGTGGTGGTTGTGATGGTGGTGGAAAGGGGTGAACAATGAAGGCTTTTGTCCTCACCAACAGAGCTCTTCACCCTCACCAGGGTGTCGCAGACATCTTGGTCAGAAGTACGGGGTGGTTGTGGTGATCTCTGCTGACACTGGAGGCTGTGAAATCTGCTTTCCATTCATAACCTATGCAGAGGACAGGAAGCTCTGCAATGTTCCTTGTGTTATTTCTAACAAATGCAACTGCCTTCAAACAATGACAAATATTGGACCTCAAGCTTCAGGGACTGAGAAATGCATTTCTCCTTTGTGACAAATTGCATGCATGCATACACACACACATAAGGACACTGTGGAACATAAAGAATATGCTCCATAGGTAAAGAAAGACCTCCAGATGGGGCAGCACAGTGTTCCCAGGTTACACACTGAATCATCCTTGACTGAGTCTTGACTGGCATTCCTTGCTCATGGGCTAAGGTAATGCTGATTTCCAGATTTTCCATGAGGTCAGATTGCAAAAGGCAGGATCCTTCCTCTTCCATTATTCATCCGAAAGTTGAAATCTTGCTGGGATCACTTGGTTTTATCCCAATGAATCAGTTCCCTCCTAATGCAGGAATCTCAGGCTGTATTTTCTATTAAGTGTCATAAAAAAGGTCAGATGAGATAACGTGGTGGTTCCTTTTGTCCTTGAACTCTGTGAAACCACGAAATAAGAATTTAGAACATTTGGCTTGTACTCAATGGAAGACAGAGCTGTTGCTACCACAATGTAAAGGAAAAATGGATGTGATATGAGATCTTATGCCCCAAACGGATGATAGAGTAAAGGCAATGAGCAGAGACAGGCTGCCGTGCAGAAACTCTGGGGTGTCTGGAGGTAGGGTTTTGGTTCTGGCCCATCTCCAGCCCCCCTGCAGCTTGTAAATTGGAACAGCTCCACTGCTGTCAGTGAAACCGTGCCAATTCACAGCCAGCAGATAATTTGGCCCTTAATCTTCACATGCATAAATGACAGTCATAAACATGGGAAATAACAAGATAGTCCAAAAGGTCACATTGAGGGTGATGAAAGCACTGACTTGCACGAGTCTCTAGGCAATATTGATAGGAAAGGAGTGGCGGAGAGAATGTGTGGAGTTACAAGTGGCAATAAGGAAATGTTTTTTTTTTTTTTTTTTTTTTTTTTTTTTTTTTTTTTCTGGAAACCCAATTAAGATTAAACCAAACACAACTATCTCTTTCCCCGAAGGAGATAGCTCAGCTGGCAGCTCTAAAAGTTAGTTCTTTATGACAGTGTTTAGCAGTGCTTTTCTTATGAGAAATAGCTAGTGAAATATTCACCTTCTCTGTGGGACTTAACACTTAAACTGCTGGCATTGAGGCTGGGATTCCTCATTAAGTGTGGTACATGGTTTAAAATGTTTTCCACCACTCTCTGGTGGGGATAAATCTAAGCTAATGGTGGATTTGAGAAGGCAGCAGTTTTATGATCCAAATACATTGCGTTGTCTATGAATATAATCTATTTTTGTCAGTTACATTGGAAAGAAATAAATTACTCATCAGTCAATCCATTATTATTATAATAAGAGCACGGCACTACTTAATTGCATCAGTTAAGTGGATATGACTTTGCCAATGCTCATAAATGCCATTACATCAATCCACAGAAATGGACCTGTTGATTTATTAGATGATGATGGACAAAGAAGATGTTGCAATCTCTTTTATAATTTAACCTGTGCTTAAAACACGTAGGTGTTTAAGGCCAATACATGTATAGTTATTACCACAGAGAGGAAAGTGAAAAGGGAACTGTAAACCATAATAACCTCTATCAAGTACATGTCTATTTCGGTATGTGTAATAATCCTGAACGAGCATTTATGTAGCACACTGTACAGTACTTAAGCTGCTGTGGGCTGTCATGTACTGTAAATCCACATTTAATCAAATGACCTGTGGCACATGATTGAGTACTGTAAATTTTCTTCACTGTGGAGAAATGCAATTGTAGAATGGCTGTTCTGTAGATGAGCTGCAGCCGTGCTGACTGTCTAGCAGTAATAAACTTCTCAGAGGAGCTTCAGGTCTATCATTGGTAATTCATTTACTGAATGTTTTCATTTACTTATTTATTTTTAGCAAACCACTACCCAGCAGTGAGCAAAATGAATGTAGTCCCAGTAGTGATAACATAGCAAGGCATGAAGACAAGTACACTATTGCTGTGATTTGGTAATTTACCTGCAATAGCTCAGTCATTTTTACACTATTCCATTTCTCTACAAGAAAGGCCTTATGTACACTGAGTAAAGGTTGGATATGACTCAGAAATTGAAATCACCCAGGTTTTTGTCGAAGTTGATTCTTCTTCCCTTTCACCCTTCAACTGGCTCATCTGAACAGTCTGTTTTTTATTCCTTCTGTCTTCTGCCTATGTTTCGGGGCAAAGATGCTGTTTGAGAATGGCCCGATTGAGGAGCTTTAAAGGATAGCACTTTAGAAGTCTTCTGCACTAAGAAGAAAGGCCAGATTTTTTCAAGTGTCTGAGTCATTTAAGCACCCAACTAGAGCAGCTATATGCAAAGAACTACTCCCACAAAGAGCCTAGGAAACTCTTGGTTAAGGAGGTCTTAAAAAAGGTGAGAATTGTGGCTATAATTGTGACTTATGGTAAGCTTGTTTGAAATCCCCACTCTGTGGGGAAATCTACATATATTTTAAGGTTTGTATGACAGAAATGAAAAATAGCTCAAAATTTAATTTGTTTCAATTAATTAAATATTAAGGCTTGATATTTTTACCATTTGCACTTTTGACTCCCCAGTGGGTATTATATTAGACTTCTCAATATGTCTTCTAATTGTAATGCATCATACAAAGTGTAGAATGTCAGAATCTTATTAGAAACAAAAATTGAAACTTTGGAATAATACTGAACACTGTAACACCTGCAAAGCTGCCATGCCCATGTTATCAAAAGCTAGACTCTTGTGCCCATTATTCAAGCTGAATAAATACATTTCTTCATGAGAAGCTTCCTTGAAGTCAGTGGACTGTGCAGTATGTCTTTCCTTGCCATGACAGAAGGCACGAGGCTCTGACCTCAAATAAGGAAAGAGATTTAGATTTACTGAACCTTTGGACCATATTGTACAAGCCAGGTAAGTTTCTGGTAATGCTGACAAGGGAGAAACCTACATAACAAAGAAGACTTCAGAGTTATCTTGAGAAGGAGGAGAATGGCCAGTACCTTTCAACAGTTGCTCTTTGGGCCATTCAAACCCCTCCTTCTGATGGCAAACCAAAGGAAATCTGAAACAACAGCTTCAAGGACTGCCTCTTCTGGTCACTGTGTTTACCAGTAAGCTGAGGAGTGACCATTTTGATGTCTGACACCCAAAGGGAATATGCTGCAGTCCTACGAGCTCCACCATCACCATTTCAGGCAAGGAACCTGTTCCCCTCCCTGGGGCTCTGGATTTGTGGTAGAACCATGAAGCTATAAAAAGCTTTCCCTTGTGCCACTCAGACTGGGGCTTGCCCCTGATCATGCTGTCCAGACTGAGATTTCATCAAATTGCTGCAGCTAATGTAATTTCTGGTTGACATTTTCAGGAGAGCCCCAAGAGGTCTGATGAAGCATGTCAGAAAACACAAACCCAAGAGCCAATCCTATGTGTGTCAGAGTGGGATCAAGATCTAGCATAGATTAAAAAGCATCTCCAGTACAGTGACTTCAGCAGCATAACTGACAGCAAGATTTGGCCCATTGTTTCTTGGGAAAATTAATGAGCTGTAAGAAAAATATCTGACCATCATTTGACTTATCAAAGCCATTGTGACTCCTTCCCTAAATAACATTAAGATGAATCACCTATTATTTGAGAATCGAGAGTCACGGTAGTGACTGAAGCCAAGTTAGGAAAATAGCACTGCCATTACTAGCTCTGCAGGATTGAACTTGACTTGGAATCTGGGGTTTTGCCCTGACAATACCACAACGTTTGAAATCTTATTTACTTTGTGGGGTTTCTTTTGTACTAACCTACTGACTCTAACATCACATGAAACCTTTAATAGGTGTCCTACATACATGGAATTTATTGTCAGCTGCTTGAATCCTGATCTCATTCGCAACGGTGCAAATAAGAATGAAGGTGCTGCAACCAGTACAGAAAATATCTATTTTCCTTCTGCAAAATGTAGTCATTGAATTTTTCAGTAGTGAAATTGGTCCTGCAGTTAGATTGTTGGCATTACTTTGGGAATGTATTTTGTTTGATCTTTATTGATTTTGAACATTCTTTAAAGTGTCTTTTCTACCCTCTTCATTCTCTCAGTGCTTCAGTTGCACAAATGGAAAAATATGGGAACCCTCTGGTGGCCAAAATAATATCTGTAAGTCCCACTCAACCTTATCACTTCTGCATAATCTAGCGATAAGATCAAGTTTTGCTGGAGTTGCTTCATTATTAATATGCTTGATAACATTCTTCCTCCCATTCTGTCCATGTACACTTGTACATATCCTGTATGTCATTGCCCATGTTACACAAAATGCCCTGAATTTATCAAGGCAACTTAAGCAACAAGGCTTTTATTGTGGTAGAAGGTCTGTTGGTCTTATTTCCTATCACATGCTCAGTGACTGGGTCATCTCAGCACAAATAAATGGCAAAGAAATTAATTAAATAGTTATCAAGACTGCTTATCACAGATTCTTCTGTGCAAGTCAATCCTGATCTAAGCATGGTCTAAGATAAACCTTTTTGCCTTTATCCTTAAAAAAATGACAAACTTTCCATCATCCCCCAGAATATTCCTTTTGACTTTAAAACAATAAGAAGTGTGAGACCCCTTGGTGGCTAGAATAAGAGCTGGTAAATTTAAGTGTGCTGGTCAAGAGTGTGGGCTTGGGGCATTTGAGCATCAATAAATTGGCACAACCTTTCTGCTTGTTATGAAGTGGCTTTTGCTCTAGGCAAAGCATGCCAGGCCTTTGGTAACTCAGACTTAGATGTCCCCAACTCCTACTGCAGTGGTGTTTCACCTTTTTCTGACTTACCAACTTTGGTATGCCTCCTAGTGAAAAGTGTAGACTCCTCAACATTTGTTTTCAAAGTGCAAGATAAGCCCATAGGGCAGTCTCATTTTCCTTAGCTACTTTTCCTGGATCCGGCAGAAGTACTTCAATTCTTCCAGAGATCTATGGACCACAGTCTGCTACTGCCCTTGAGTTTGTCAAATGGATGAAGGTCTAGTATGAATTACCACTTTTCCGTTTTGTGCCATTGTGCAATCAATACATGCTCATATAAATGAGGATGCAATGTCCAAGATTTCAGAGGGAGTTGGGCCCCAAAGACTGCTGCATCAGAAAGTGGTTGCATCAGATTCCTGCTCTTCTTTGCTGATGCTAAAGCAAATTTTATTGCTATGCTGACTAACTTGGCTCACTGAAAATGAGGCTTGTGACAATTGCGGCAATCAACACATCCTGATCAATGCTTTACTTATATCTTTATTCCTTTCTTATAGGGAAATGATTGAATTCCCACATATTAATTTAATTATTTTATTGAAAAACAGTTCATTCAGACAACTGTATACTAATTTCTTGTCATAAAATGCATCAAGGACTATGCATATAAGCTGTTAATTTAGATTCCAAGCTGCTCAGGGTAAGGATCATACATCTTTGCCTTGTAATCCTCAGCAACACCTACTGTGAGACAGATCATTTGTAATGCATGATTCCACATCCATTACAGTTGCTTACTTGACCTCACCCACTTGGTATCAATGACGCAGTAAAGTGCATTCTTCATCTGCTCTCCTTATCTGTCTGAAACTTAGAAAGTCTAAATCCAAACAAGTCACTTTTCAAACTCTGTATAGTCAATGGAGAAAAATAGGCACCAACACAGATCACACATCAAGCCGGATATATAAGATGGGTCAGATCATCCGTATGTTTAAATGGCTGTCCCTGAAAGGTTTGCTGTGTGTGCCAGGCAGCACTCTTATAGACATTTTTTTGGCATGTTTCTGGGGAAAGATAACCTGAAAGGTAGTCCTGGGACAGGACTTCACCAGATATGGTTCAGCACTGCACAGCTCTCTGCCATAGCCAGCTGTATACCTACAGCCTCCATTTCATGCCATGAAAACATCAGTCTGACAGTAGCAGCACAGTATTAACAGCATAATGGTAACCAGAGTTTCATTTGGGGTTTAAAAAACAGTATTTCTGCCCTGTCAACTATAAGGTAATTTTTATGATTGCATTTTATTTAAGCAAATATGAGGACAAATAAATGAAGCCTAGGATCATAAAGTATGCACAGTAGGGCTACATCAAGAGAACCAACACTTATGTCATGTGCTTGTAACACCACTACTGTACCACAGACACAAATTTCTTCACAACAAACCTGAAGATACCAGTTTCCAAAGGAGCTGTGGAGAGCCAATTCACTCAGTCAGTCCAGCCTTTGGTAGCAGATGAGGGCAGGGAAAAAAGTAGCCAAGTATTCACTGTCTCATTAATGTGCTGCTCCTACAGTACAGGAAGAAATGCTTTGTGAGCCCACCTGTACATATCTTACTGCTGCCTATCTGCACATTTGCAGTGTTGCTTTGTTCTGAAAAGTAACTGTAAAAAATGGCACCTCTGCACTCCTGGATGCATGGAAATCTAGTTGTAAAGGCGTATAGTGTAGATTTTTTTTCTGTCCATTAAGTCCTAGGCACTTAGGACTAGATGTATGTCTAGTTTCTGCTCTTCTCAAGGTATCAGTTACTTCAATGAAGCTGGATTGTGAAGAATTTCTGAATTCTTCCAGATAGGGAATATAGAAAATAGTTTGGTCTGTAGAATCCCCTCTGCAATGGCAAAGTACATCAAGAGAACCCACCTTCATATAAAGTCTTCACACTGGATAGACATTTACAAAACAAACAAACAAAAACAACAACAACAAAAACCATTTACACACAAAGTGAGCAAAAGCAACCTGCAGTCTTCATGACAGAGTCCATGCATAACCCTGCAGTGCTGTTTTTGCAGGTACTTCTAAGAGAAGAGTTACATTTAACATCTATGTTGAGGCAGGCAGAGGGGAAATAGCTCTCTCATTTCACAGCAGCCTGTAGCAAATTGATGGTATTTTTGTTTCATGGCTCCAGGAGGAGGAGATGAAGGCAGGGAGCAGCACTCCACCAATGTGGGCTGTACTCAGACCACCTACAATAGGTGCCTCACATGGTTGTCATGAATGTTGTGGCAACTTAGTTCAAGAAAGCAGTGAGCACATCTGACGCCTACAGTCCAGCTAGGTTTTGGCTCCCTGCACAGACAGGAGATAGAAGCAGTCACCATGCCTCAATTAGGCTCTGCTTCTGCCCAAGAAGGCTATATAATACTGCTGGAAACTGATTAACATCTGAATCATGTTGTCCTCTGCCTGTATGGTGGAAATAGGTTGCAGTAGGGGTGGGCTGTGTCCACAACCACTCATTTCCTTAATGGTCTTACCCACCTGCACAAAAGGCAGGAAGCCTTGAGTCCGCTCAAGGAAAGCTTCTAAGATGTTGCCCTTGCAACGAGGAATTATCCTGTCCATCCACGCCATAGAATTGCCTTTCTGGCCCCTTGTCTCTGACGTTTTACTACTGGCAGACTGTGACACAACTCTCCTCCACCCATTCAACCCACATGCGGTAGGACAGCTGAAGAACTAGCGAAACTGCACCAGCTGAAATTCGCTTTCAGTTTATTATCTATCTAGTGTCACTATAAAGGTCTGAGCTAATCTTAGCTGCATAATGGGCTGGTAGAAAGTATTCCATTTGTTATACAAATAAATATTTGCTTCAAATGTGGTTTCCCAAAGTAGGGTCACCTTGCACGCATCTGCTTCCAAAAATGCATCTGCTTTGCAACAAGGTAGTAATTATCCTTTCCTCAAGGGGGTTCAGTTTGAACCTACTATGTGTACTAGACTGTTGGCAAAGTTTTTAATTTTGGTTTATGGTGTTTGTAGTTTTTGGAGGCACAGGATCAAACGCTTGAAAGGCAGTGTTCATCTGATACTATGTACCAACCCCAAATACAGGTAGGGTTTGCTTGGTGGGCTTCTTTCTTCTTCAAGTACAATTCTTTTCTCCTGTAAAAGGAGAAAAAAAATCTTTTTTTTTTTTTTTTTTTTTTTTTTTTTCTGAAAACATCAGTCAGTCAAAGTAGATAGATGCATAAAGTAAGTAACTTCATTTTACTGGTAAAATACCTTAGTGGAGTAACACAATAGCATTATCATCCTTCTTTTTTACTGGTTCTTCTTTTAATCTGTATGTCATAATAATGTCATTAGAGGGTGACTTCATCTTTTTAGCAGGCTATTTCTGCAGTACTTAATGTCTGTTTGATCTTTCATTCAGATATCTATTACCATACGTATCTATTATAAGTTGAAAAGGTTTTTAGTCTGACATAACATTGAAGGGGAAGAAATGTCAGCTTCATTAAACCTCATAGTTCTGAGACTGCAGGCAAATTACTTAATCAGCACATTTTTGAAGAAACACGCTGAAAAAAATCTTATGAAAATAGGTAGTTTGTCTGTATTTATTTTCCCTCCTCTCTTTAATCAATCTTTTTCTGCTTCCCCTGGAAAGGGGCAGTGAATTAAATTGTCTTGCATTAAGAAGTAAAGCAACACCTGAGACAAATTTCTACTGGACTGAGCAGCTCAGTGAGCTCAGGGCTGGGTACCAGGGAAAGAAGGAAGCTGGTAAATGGCACAGTCTTTCCCTCTCACATGCCCTGGCCTCATATTGATGTGGGGTAGTTTGGTTGTGCATATTTAGTTATCCACTCTGAGGCAACATCATTCTGCCACAATAACGTCATGGTGGGGGGCTAAGGCAGCAGAATGCTGCACAAAGTCTCAGAGTCTTCATAATCAGTCAGGAGCTTCTCCTACTCTTGATGTTGGGCTGACAAGTAATTCAGGTGAATTAGGGCCTGATTCAGCAAGGAAGATAAGCACTTTCACAGTTTCCAGAGTACAAACCATCCCTGTGAAGTAGATAGGCTACCTATATTTATGTGGCTCACTGAACTAGGACCGTGAGAACACAAATACAGTGATGGCTTTTCTCTCAGTGTTTGTGGCCTGTCTTCATCTGCCTGACAGTTCTCAGCAGTGGCACCAAGACTGACAGCTTGGGCATCATACAGTACAAAACTGTATGCACATACAGTACAAAACTGAGTTCTCCTTTTGAAGCAGGGAACTGCAGAATGCATATGGAAAGGAAAGAAGAGGAGGGGGGATCAGGTTGCTGAATGTTCAGAGGCTTTAACACTCACTAGCTACTAGGTCTTTTGGTTTTCCTCCTGTGAAGGATCTGGCATGCAAGGTTAGGGGTGCAGAGGCTGTGCTTTAGATGTGAATGGCCACACAGACATTATGCAGACTAGAACAAGGGTATGTTTGCGGATGCCTTCCTTTAACTCCCTGTATAGCACTAGCACAGCTTTTTCATTTAGCTTTCAGAGCCATGTGCAGTTGTGTCTTGGTTGTCTTGACTGAAAGAATGATCCTGTGTGTTTTAGCTGGATCTTCTTTGCTACAAATCCATAAGAGATGCCATTGGTGTTTTTGTTACTATCGTTACTTGATGGCTTTCTGCAACTGCACTTCACATTCCTGAAGCTGAAAGTTTTGTTCTCTTGGCCACCAAGAAACACTACACTCTTATTTTGGAGTCTCCCTGCATTCCAAGATAGCACCGGTAACAGAGGACACACAAGGGTCAACAGCTCCTCGGCCAGCAGCACAACTTCATTCATTGCAGCAATGAGCTTTTCAGAATTTGGAAATGCCCTAGAGAGCTTTTCCTTCTGTGTCTCAAAATGGCTGGCATTTGCCCTTTGTTCCCAGGCAAAACCATGGGAGCAGCAGAAGGATATCATCAAATATTTTGCACCTAAACTTGTCCCTTCTTACCACTGAAAACTCTCTCTGAGATCAACTGGTGTCATGAAGAAGTCACACTGGGGTCCTTTGATTCTGTGACTGCTAAAGACATGTTTGTGCTATTGTTAGTATAAGGAAAAGCTGGCAGCAAGCTTAAGGTATGGTATGTAATGACATTTAAAAAAAAAAAAAAAAAAAAAAAAAAAAGCTCCAGAAACACTTTACTCTCTGGAGAAACTGGGAAGATTAAGGTGAGAACTTGTAGCAGAATACATCTTATGCTGTACTAAATTCTGCCCTGGATTTTGTTTATATTAACTTGTTGAATCAAATTCACAGTTGTAAGTGAGGTCTGCACTTGGCTGTGAATAATACAGAAAATTGAGATTTGGGTGCAAAAGGAGAGATCAAGGTGTCTTGACAAGAAATTTTATCTCCTGTAACATTTTTATCTTGTTAAGTTTGAGATGTGAAGTGCAGATAATTGACATACACTTGGTCTGAGGAGTTGTCATCAACTTTCAGACTTTTTTTTTTCCCCAAAGTGTCATACTTTTACAAGCTGTTCCCTGACTGTGAAATCAGTTTTCAGTCCCAGCATACAAACACAGCATTTTACAGTGGAGTAACCGACTGTAGTTATAGCTATAGCTGTAGCTATTTCCAAGTGACCCACTCTAGCTATATTTTGTTATTGTTTGCTGGCAGAGAAGTGTCATAGGTAATTTTTCAGTTCCTTTTCAGACCCAGCACTGTATACCTTTTGGACCAATAAATGTTTTGTTTTCTCTGTTGTTACCTTAGGAGGAGGACTTATAATCAGAGGGTTCATGTGCATACCTAACATTTTGTTACATAAGACTAGAAATGGATGATTTAATATCAACATTTCTTATTTTTTGAGCTTTTCCAATAAGTATTGATTTTAAACAAACAAATAAAAGGAAAACCCCACATTTGTTTAGGACAGCAGCTCTCAGATTATGGTAACTCTGACAACGTTTTAACACACTAAAAGGTGTCACCAGGTTTTGTACCCATGTCTGGCCTGGTTTGTACTGGAAGGTGTCCCTACAGCTGACAGGTCTGTGCCAGCAGGTCAGTACAGTACTGATGCAGCATTGAGCAATAGGAGATTGATCGTCTACTGTTGTAGATAGACAACCTCTTTGGGAAACATAACCCACCCTGTCCACGTCCACATGCAAGATCTTTTCTCTCTTAATTTTGGCTGCTAATTAAGTGGATTTGTCATATGGAAGCCAACATAGCTATTCTGGAAGAACTTCATCAGCCAGGCCCAGACTCCATAAATCAGGGTGTCGAGCCCATGTTAGCAGAGCAGCTGGATGGGGAGGCAGAAGATGCCTTTGGGAGTTACTCTGTCTCTTTGCAAGGCAGCCAGGAGACTGAAAGTGAAACTCATCTGTGGGAGCCAGGCTCTTGCCACATTTTCATTCCCATTGGCATGGCATGGGTCTAGCTGGGGGGCAAAGACGGAGTGGGATGTGGTTGGCAGAGTAGTGGCAGACAAGCATGGAGTCCTCAGGAGGGAAAATATATGAGAACATGAGGCAGAAACACGAGACAAACTTCCACTATATACATCTGTGACTAGCTGGCTTTTTTACCTTCATCTTCCTAAAATTCAGCGTGCACAAGCCACATGGGCTTTAGTGTTGACACCAGGCTAGGAGCAAGAGCCTTGATTTCAAAGCCCAAAGAAGCTCTTTCGTCCAGGGTCAGTCCCTAACCTTTGTCTCTCATAAAGCTATCGTTCAAGAGCTAAAAATGTTCTTCCCACTGGTTATATTATTATGAGTGTTTACCCTGCCAGTACCTGGAAAAAATTGCTCTCTGAGGTAGAGCCAAATACCATTACTAGATCTGCAAAAGATTTGACAGTGAAATTAATTAGTTAATCTTTGTAAAGTGCTTTGAAGATGAACAACTCACTATGAGTTTTAGGTGATGTTATTATAGGTTAGTGAGTCACTTTGTAAATTTAAGGCAGAGGGGTCTCTTTTACCAAGTCTTATAGTGTTGTCTTCACCGTGTCTGTGGGGTTGACCAGTCTTGTCCTGCCACCTCCAGCACCCTTATTTCTGCCTGTGTTCATGTGCTGCCTCTAGCCCTCTGGGGGTCAGGGACAGTGCTAGAGGCACATTTGCTCTGGGCATCAAGATCTACAAATTCCTTTCTGCAAGCTTCACTCCTTGCCATTGCTGCCCCTTTTCCTGGGAGGTTTGCCATCCCAGCTTGTTTTGGCAGGCGACTACTTCTCTGTCTGAGCAGACTCGGACCCCAACATTCCCAGTCTCCTACAGAAGGGCAGCCCAATCCATTCTGGCTCCCTGCCCTGGGCCCCACCTGGATGCTCTCTGATCTGCTTGTGGAGCTGATGGTTGGTATTAGGTCAGGGACTTTCCTTCTGCTCTGTGTTTGTGCAGAATGCATCACCCTGGTTTCCCACTAGAATCTGAGGTACGGCAGTAATACAGGCAATAAATAATAACAACCTTGAAACCTCTAGTGCAAATTACAGCCTCATGCAACACCTACATAATTTTGTATAATATTAGCACAGTAGCTACCCTGGGA
Source organism: Heteronetta atricapilla (assembly GCA_011075105.1). Taxonomy (NCBI): domain Eukaryota; kingdom Metazoa; phylum Chordata; class Aves; order Anseriformes; family Anatidae; genus Heteronetta; species Heteronetta atricapilla. The sequence goes on from CM021732.1 coordinate 8,896,429, forward strand.
GAATTATATTCAGATAAGAGAATACACAATAATAATCCTTCTATTTGAAATCAAATAGAATTGTCTAAATGCCTAGAGCTCCTTTCTTGTTCCCGTGTTTTTTAAAGAAAAGACAGAACACGGAAAGGAAGCGAGTATGTGAGATAAATAACCAAAGACAAAAGGAACCAAAAAAATAAATATTAAAGCATAATAATGATGTAATTTCTCTTCTATAATATACAAAAGTTCTTATGCCTGGGCCCTTCTTGCATCTTGAGCTCCATGATTATACTGGAGGAGATGAGCCCTCTCCTGGTGTTTATAATCTGAGGTTCCAATCTTGCAAACATTTACATGCATGGTTAACTTTATGCACACAATTAGTGCAATTGAAGTCATGCCACTTGCAAGACAAGATGCAACAAGTGAGTGTATCAAACGCTAGGTGGGAAGAGGGCGGCAGACAGATGAAGGGTAGTAATGATAAGATCATGTGGTTACCTGGGCTAACTCTGCACGCTCAATGACTCCAAATGCCTTTTTTATTTTTGAATCATCACTTTAAAAGAGTTCCCTGTCACTCTATAACTGCTTTTTTTTGTGACTCAGAAAATGCTGGGCTTACTCATGTTGGTATAGTATGTTATTAGTGGACTTTTTCATTTTCTCTTCATAGAAATGCTATCTCTCCACCAACAACTAACACCACTTTAAAAATAATAAGAAAAAATGACCCCAAGCCTTTCTCATTTACTCCACTGCTTTCCTTCTCTCTGTTTGTGCATTAACCTCCCCCTCTGGATACCTTCTCCAAATGAACATCTTGTAGTTTCCTGAGGCTTTTCTTATCTTCCTTGCAGCTGTCCAAGAGTCAAGATCTGAGGAACAGGACGCAGATGTTTTGTTGACCAAATATAACAGATACCCCTTACATTCACAGCTCCGGGGTTGTGAACCACATGGGAGCTGCTCTTGAAATCACCCTGGCCTTGACCAGTCCCTCCCAGCTCTTACCAATATGCACAACATGGGGAAGCAAACCATGAAGTCTGGCCACGCCAAAATTACTGGGTCATCTGAACCAACCAGGAAGGGCAAAATAGTATTTTTCAAGCACCATTTGCTCTCACATTTCCTAGCTATTTGAACAGTCTGGACAACTCCACAAATAGCTGAATCTGTCCTTGAGAAATGGCTATATCTCTATAAAACAGTCCTGGGAGGCTTCACAAAGTCAGATTTAGGAAAGTCACCCTATGCCATTCCACACATAGATGGATACTTGGGCATGTTTGTGGAGCAGGGAAGCTGTTCAAAGTTGGATGGACTTGGAAAGACAATTTGGTTTATACGTAACATTGTTATCACATAAGTTAGAATAATTATCACATTTGTGTTGTATTTTCATGATATTTGCTTCACTTAAATTGTTGTTATAAAATAATTTTATGAGTTATGTTGCTATACTCTGCGGCAATGTAAGGGAGTTTTCTGAACTCAATGGTGAGGCCATGTGATTTAATTGCCACACTATTTGTTAATTAGTCTGGGTGAAAATGCCAGCACCTGAGTGTGTTTGGAGAGTGGGTGGTGGGAATGTAGCTTTGTGTGAAGTAGTTCCAAATGCCAGAGAACTTGAATTTGTGGTTCTGATTTCTTGATGTTCTGACTTCTTTAGCTTTACCAGCCAAATAACTAGTGTTTAAAACTTTCATAGGCAGAACTTTGCTTGTGTATCTCATGCATCTGAGCAAAGGAATGTTGATCTGATTCATCACTGGATCACATCTTGTGTAGTGCAAGTGGGTTTGGATCACTCTCACACCAGAGTGGCAGTACATTATGCCATACTTCGAGGGCTTAGATGACTAAACAGAGCAGGCACCACTGGCCCCCTCAGTGTTTGGCTGATGTATCTGTAGAGCAATTTGTTTGATATTCAATATAAACTTGAGTCCATATAGTCTTGGAATAATTTTTAGTGATCAGGTGAGATACCTTGCAAAATCTTCACATAGTCTGGGTCCCACAGGAGAATATGGTCAAGATAAACATATCAGATAGCAAAGATAGTGTCACTCATGCACAGCTTGTATTAGATATGTGTAATGATGTATCAAAAAACTGTTTTGTTTTGTTTTTTAAAAAAAGATCAAGCACAGTCAGTGATGCTTCTGATGTGGCCTACAGAGCTAGGTCATTTCCCAGTTGTTGATCTGGTTGTAAGGAACAGCAACCACAAAGCTGTCAGTCTTCTTACTGTTAATATGCCCAGGCCTCAAGCTGCAATTTATTTTTTTACATTATGTGTGTTATTTCTGGGCTAACAAGTTTAGAGTTCAAACATCAGATGAGTTTTGTATTTCACAGAGAAGTAAGGGGATGCCATGCTCTCATGTTCTTTCTGATGATACAAGGTAGACTACGCCAATCTGGGAGCTGGCAGAATCATCCACAGCTTTTAAACAGCACGGATGAGAAAGTAGCCATGCTTCTGCCATGTTTTGGAAATAAAGGATAAAACACTCCCTACATAATACCTGTTTTGATGACTTAAAGGCTTAAGGAAGACAAACGGATCTAGAAAGAATCCCTTTGCTGCATCACAACAGATGAAGCAACAGCTTGGCAGACGGATAACAAGAGAAAGGAAGTAACTAATGCAGTGCTGGACTGAGCACTTCTTTGGAGCAGTCTGAGGGTGCAAGAGAGACCTATTGGCTCCGTGAAAGAGTAGCAAAAACTCCTACTTGTCAGCAATCCCTGTGCACCTGAGACCCAAACTGGTTGCATTCATATTATCATAGAATCATAGAAGATCCAAGTTGGAAGGGATCCACAAAGATCATCAGGTCCAACTCCCAGGTCCCCAAAGGACCACCCAGAATATCAGGCCATGTGTCCTGAGAGTGTTGTCCAAACGCCTCTTGAATTAATCACACAGGGAATACGCAGGATTAGTTGGCTCTGGTTTAGTTTTCCTGAGTCACTATTTTCAGCCCTACAACCCACCATAAATTTGTGTCAGGAGGACGTGGAAAAAAAATTCTCTCTAACATACATTCATAATGGCAAGGAATGGTCTTCATTTCATCAAGGGGGTAAACCTTTGTTCTCATTATCATCTTCTGCTATATTGACCACTAATTGCAACAGTAGAGATAACATAAAAAGGAGACACTTGCATGCAGTAAAAGGTGGGAAAAATAATGAGTTTTGCACTACTTTGAAGGAAATTATGTCACTGACATTTCAGAGCTGAGAATGGTTATATGATAAGGAGGAACAAGTCACCTGTGCTTAATATCTACATTCACATTAAAATAAACAGTGCATCAAACTGTGCCCTCATGTATACACACACTGCCCCACAGTGACTATGGAAGAGGAACTGAGTGGAGAATTTGATCTAGTGTGATTTCAAAAATAGCACCATGAAGTAAAGTGGGTATAAATGCAGAGGAAGTAAACCCACAGAAGAGCATAACCAAGGGTGTAAAACAGCAAGTTTGGGTGATGATGTTATCGACAAAAACTGAGCACCTGGACGGGGTCCCTTCTCAGACAACAAACTCCCAAACGTGTTCCAGTCCATCATGAATATGCAAAGCCACTAGTAGCATGGAAAAGCAGGATGCTCCTGGGTGTTGGAAGCCCTCATGGTTTTCAGTAGTCTTCTGGCAAAGGAGTGGACAAGGAGGAAAGGGCCATTTAATCACCATCACCCCACAGATAAGAAAATTGTGGCTCAAATTCAGAAGCGTAAGGTAAAAATTCACTACACACTTGAAACTAAAACTGTTTTATTTCAGGCAAGCTGGCAGAGTGTTTCAACAGCTTCCTGTGGCTTAGCTGCTATGACACAGTAGGAATAACCTTTCTTCTGTCTAGGTCTTAGGAAGTATTATGTTTCATCCTTGCTGAATGGTCTGCATTTCACAGGTCAGATGTAAAAATCACCCAAGACGAATACTCTTGCTCCTCATCATGCAGAGGTTCATTAGAAAGAGCGCCTGTGCAGGAGGCACCTGGCACTCCATACTTACTCACCTTTCCTTTTTCATAGTGCTGTCCCTGCCCCCATGAGCCTGATCACTGGCCAAAATGAAAGCCAGATCCAACACCTTCAGAAAGGAGATCTCTTCCCTTCCCTTGGGATCAATCAATGTGAGTGGTTCTCCCTTGACCTCCCTTGTACCTACCTGCACCTAGAAAAATACAGACTCTTCTATTAACTAAATGGCTGTGAAGACTTACTCCTATCAGAACCTCAGCATAACATTTTTCTCTTTGGGTGTGGTAACCTGAGGTGTTGCCATTTGGGCCTCATGTAAAATGAGGTAGTTGAACTGTCATTCTGGGCTGACAGGGAGATTTTGAGACACATACCCAACACTGTGAGTCCAATTTAGGCACTTGAATACAATGGCAAGTGGTGGTGCTAGGTGGAGTACTTCATATGGGTACTGTGCTCAGGTAATACACCTGATATGATGTGCTACATTATTTCCAGTTTGGAAATCCTCTGATGGTGAAATAATACTTACTTTTCAATCTTTCCTTATTCCAAGGTGCATAATTAGTTTTTATAGAGTCATAATAAGATGGTTGCTTATATATAATCGCAATGCATAAAGTCTGTATTTTTAAAAAATGTTTAAATAAGTTGAAGAATAGCAGTGGAACATTCATACAATTTTTCCTATTGCCCAAGGTACTTCCCTGAAATCCAGCAGCAACCATGAGTATATGGGTTTAGAAGTCAGTCATTTCCTATTCTGTTATCAGTGTATAATCAGAGACGGAGCTTTACTGGCTTTTAGGTTCATGACTTGTCCTTACAGACATGTATCACAAACCACATGGTTGCACACACTCTTACTAACTATGCAGCAGATTTAACACAGAGCTCACATTGTGTTTTTTCCTTAAAACTCACAAATGGTCTTGGAAACGGTAGCTGTAATTCTGCAAACACTGAAATGTGGGGAAAATTAATTAATTTAACTGAAGCTGCATAAGAAAACTGTGGTAGAATGGGAGCTTTTACCAGCACCCCTTCTGGCACTTGGAAAAAATATCTCAATATTTTAATATTAAAATTACTTTACTTTTGGATTTTGTTGTTTTGGTGGTGTGGTGGTAACATCTAAAGGTCAGAGAGAAAAAAACACAAATATTTTAATTTCATTAAAGCATTTCAAGTGATCTGATTGTGATTTTCTTACTGAGAAAGGGGATATCTTTCAAAAAAAAAACAAAAACAAATTAATTTCAAACTGAACTGTCGTCCTCAACCAGCACAAGTTTTTATCCTCCTAATGCCTCTGCGATGTAGCTGTGGTTTTCATTTGATTACCTTTCCTGTATCTCTATGACAATTTGGGCTCAGATGCCTGAAGATATTTCACACTTAACCATACAGATAGGTGTTTGCAGGACTTCTTTAGATACTCCTGAGGTGACTTGGTCCTGATGAGCTGTTGTGGGAGTTGGGCATTTACGAACCTCTGAAAATCCCTCTGCATGTTTACACTACAAGAACCTTGAGACACTTAAAAATCTGGCTTTAAGGATGGGATTCATCCCATCTAATACCAGCCTCCAAAAAGGAGGTACCCAAAAAGGCTGGTACCTAACCTCAGCTAAACCTGTTCGTGTCGTCCTGAGGGGAACTCAGCCCCTTCAGAGGGCAGGGCAGCCTCCCCATGAAGGACATCCACCTGCGGACACAGCCACTCACTTCATGGAGGTTCTGGGCTCTTCCCACTGACTCAAGGGAGAGCTTAGATCCATGGCTTAGAAGAGACGCTTAACTTTTCAAGACCTAATTACAGGAGAAGAATCCAACACTAGGGTGAGGTGTGGTACAAGAGTTATCTGGACAATGCTGTCATAGGCACAGCTGGTGTCTATATTTCAGGCACTTACTAAATTCAAAAATTAGAGGTTTAGGAGCCAAATTCAATTACTTTTATTTTTCTCCATGACCTTGATTCAGCTGAAATCTGTGGAAGACAGAGTGCTAAAAACAAAAAAATCCTAGACAAGGCAAGCTCGCAGATGGTGAAAGCTTCTACGAAGATCACTACGGGAGCTTCAGGCAGGTAAACAAGTCACAAGGCAGCTTTGGTGTGTAAAATTACTCTGTATCTCTTGAATTATGTGCAACCCATCTCCTTTTTATATCGTAAGGCCCCATAGGCCCAGGGCTGTACTTATGCTTTTCCACTATGATCATTTTTCTGTATGGAAAGCTCCATCTGACCAGGAATTTATGGTTATTATTTACAAAGCTTTGGGAGATCCCTGGGTTAAATGTGGTGCATAAACGCAAACAGTATTATTTAAGCTTCTACATGACTAAAAGCAGAACTTCAATGGTATCTAAATATAGGCTTGAGAATTATATGATATCACAGATCAGTTAACAATTGTCTTGAGAGTAGTCAACAGTCTAAATTTGTTACACCCTGGTCTGTACATTGGGGGCTAGCTCACCTCCTCACCTTTCCTGGAATGCCAGCTATGATGAGCAAGCTATTTTCAGTTTCTCATGAGGAAGCTGCCTTTGGACCAGTTCCTACGTTAGTTAGCATTTTGCCTCAGTAGCAAATTTAGGATCTGGCCCTAGGAAACCTGTTTTCTTGGCACCTTGAGCCAATTCATTATTAGTGTAGTTACTTCTAATCATCTGCTATGTGCTGTCTGCAGTGGCCTGTGTAGGAGCCTCTATGAAGATGGAGCTGTTGCGACACTTGTCTCATGAAAGAGCCCCTCTAGTTCTTTACTTTGAAGGTCCACTGATAGGTGTGTCTACGTTGACACATCTGTTCTGTTTTGTTTTTTTTCTTTCCCGTATAAAAAAGTACTGTGATAACTTCTTGTCGCTGTGCCAGGACGTCACTCGATACAAGTAGAGGAGAAACAGTTTAAAGCTACTTGACTAACAGCTTCCTCTGTCAAATACGACATTAGAGTTATGATTGTCTCTTTTTTATCTCTTCACTTTGATGACAGGCTTATCTGAGGTAGTGAGACAAAGAACGGGGTTGATTCAGCCTACCATGCTGTGCAGGTGAGAGTTTTGAGATCAAGTACAGCTGTTCGAAGGGCAAGTCCTAGTGCTGAATGACAGCTGCTTTCATCAGGAGCATGGCTTGTGTTTTCTTTCTTTCTTTTTTTTTTTTTTTTTTTTTTTGACAATGCCAAGAAATTTGACTGAGGCTTAAGGAATGTACAAGCTTGAATATCAAAATGTGACTGCTTGTGTAATAATGTTAGTCTGAGCTACTGGCTCCTTTTGATATTCTTAGATCAGATCAGATGCTTCTTTTAGAAAATTAAATGTGTTATTTCTGATTCTGGTCAGAAGGTGTGAATCTGTTTATTGAATCCATGTGTGTGGATTTGACAGTGCAGCATATCACACCCACTGTAATACTGCACAGAATACTAACGTTTCTGGTTTCTTGCTAGAAAAGAGCTGAAGATTGCTCTGTGCTGTGCTTATCAATCAGTATTCACCGAGATTGTGCTTTGCACCATTTTATTTTTATTTTTATTTTTTTTCAGAGCAGTATGGTATTCCTTTCTTCTCTCCTTCCCTTCCCCCATCACTCAACGCCTCTCTACCACACCTCTCAAAAATGATTGTTAGTTATTTGATAAGTCCATTAGCCCACTATCCAAAAGCTCTTGGATACTGTATGTTATTAGGACATTTTAAGTGTGGCTATTTTGAATTTCCCAGAATACTCACATATGCAGATGTACCATGAGGTTTTGAAAAAAATGCTCAGCCTTTACTGCATGAACAAAATCTCCCATGTAAGCAAGCAAAGAGGTATGTGCTTATCCAAGTAGTTATCTATGCCTGCAGGTATTTGAAGTGTGTGAAGGAGTGCAGGGTTTGTACATGCACTGGTTGGACTATACATACATGTTATTAAAAGCTGAATGTATTTAGGCTTGGTCTCACTCTTACTCTTGCTCTGCCTGTCTAAGAGAGGATATATTTATTTTTAAACCTCAAGTCTTGTATTCCCTGAACAGAACAACTAGACTTCTGATTTCTTTCTTTTTTTTTTTTTTTTTTTTTTTCCTTATTGTCTGTTATGTCACAAATAAAATATCATATGCTCAGAAATGCTGGGCACATGATCACATCCATGCTTTTTATGATTTCCTCTTATCTTTCCTCTATGAAAATTCAGGCAACCTAACTTCCTAGTGATGAGAGATCCTGGCCATGTGCTCTTGGAAAGTCTTGACGATTAAGATGTTATTTTTTATTTATAAAAAACTTTTCAGCGAGGTCTTTGAAGTTTTCCAGCAAGGTTTTCCCACCAGCAGAAGACACTGATTTTTCTGTCATGAAGCATATGAGAGTACAGGAGTTTATCTTAGGTGAAAACAAACATTGATCCTGGCCACAAAAGGCACTGGAAATAAGAAAGTGATTTGTAGCCATTATAAGATATTCAAGTATATGATACTTTTACATCTATTGATTGATATTCACTGAAACCTAGAGAGACTAAGTTCTATTAATATCAGATCTGTCTATTAATATCTATTAATATTAAAAGAGGACTGAAAAAAAATATGTGAAGAAGCCCAGTAAAGTCAAGGAACTTCAACATGCTGTGGCTATGTCTAATATTTATAAAAATACCCGTTGAAAAAGAAGGAAAGAGAAACACTGATGATTCTCTGCCTCCACATACACATTGCAACAATATTTGATTATAATATAACAAACTTAAGGGCTGATATACCTGAGGAAGACAGCTCTATATTTGAAACTATTTGTGTGGATTAGGAATATGCTCTTGCCCAGATCCCACCCTTCAAATCATGTAAGGGGGATCCTTATACTCCATGGGATCCTGTCCTCAATTTGAGGGCTAGCAATGCCTTTCACCATAACTTCTACCACAGCAAGGCCACTGAACACAAAGGGATACAAAAAAAGAAAAGTGAGTGTCTCATTATAAAACATCTGGCAGCAAGCATATCTAGCTAATTTAACTTAATTTTAAATGTGAACCCGACAGCATCCACCACATAGTGGCAGACTTGCAGGGTGGTTAGGTATCTAAAGCTGCAGACAGCCAGTTCAGTACTATTTAAGTTCCATTGAAATTTGAGGTTTTGGGTACCCAGACACTTTTGAAAATCTCACTATGCCTCTATTTACTTCTCTAGACATTTAAATATCTTTGAAAATCTGTCTTCTTCTCTCCCCTTTCAACAGAGATTTCCACAATGAGATCCTTTCATTATTAGTGACAGAGTGGTAGCTAGTTGCTACTGAGGAGCTTTTCATCATGGCCAAATCCAACAATAACAAGTAATAAAAATCTAATAATCCAAGCGATCGACAGTGTATTGAATAATTCTTCTGAGACCACAGTGCAAATAACACAATTATGTGCATACTAAAGACAGTGAAAGATTAAAAACCTAAATGAACACAGAAAATGTCTGTCACGTCTGATAGATCAACTCTGTCAGTCCAATACATACACTTAATTAAAATGGTTCAACCATCTGTCCTAGAGGGTGCATGGGAAAACTTTAATTGATCGTCTCAGTTTTTTTCTGAGTGATAAGGAAATAGGGCTAAAGCCAGCTCTCCTGGAATGGATTTAAGAGTTATAAAACTGACAGTTGGGGAATTTTCTGCCTTAGCTATTTTAAGCCTCACTCCTTTCTCCCCACAACTTTGATAGAATTGGGTAATTCAGGAACACAGGGGCAGCTTAAGCGCTGAGAAGGCAGGTGAACCGCGTCCCTCCGTGACAGCCAAGCCTTGTGCCCGGGGGGCTATTTGCTGTGAAGAAGGGTAGGTGTTTCCCTGCCACAGCCCTCCCTAGAGAATACAGCAGAGGAGCAAAGGCAGCTTTCATTTTACTCTGGGGCTCTCCAGGAGCTCAGTGAACAGAAACAGCTGAGGGTAGACGCAGAAACACTCACTGCATTATTCGCCTCACCCTCTTTTTGATCTGGTCTTTCCTCTGTGCCACAAAGGGAGGCAAAATCACAGTTTTCTTCACCTGTGTATATTCACCTTACCTAGAAGCGTGCCTAGATTTGAGGCTCCAGTTTCTTGGTTGCTGCTTTCCCTGCCCTCAGACTCTTCCTGCTTGATTTTTCCAACTTGGTTGTGGAATTATAATGTAAATTGAGTTTATTCTCCTCCTTTGCAAACTCAATTTTCCTTTGACATTTACATCCAGAAGATCAGGTACTTTTAGCAGCCATCCTCTTGGAAATGTCCTAAAGGACCAGCTCCAGGGGAAAAGCATTTTATAGATTTTTCATATGGAAAACATCTGTGTGAGAAAAACAGTGACTCTCCTCCCTCTTGCTTCTAGAACATTTTCCAGGTAGCCTTGGTCTCTCTGGATGATACTGTACGGTCCTTCATTGGCCTCTGAAATAACAACAACTACTCATGAGGGTGAAGAAAACCCTCCACAGAGTGATCACTGAAGCAGTGATAGCTGAGAGCAGGAAAATTCCCATTTGTAATCACCCCCTTAGGCCTTCAAAACCAGGATGGTGAGAGCTCAACCCCTCCTTATCCAGGGCCCTCTCACCAGCCTCTGCGCTGTTATCGTGGCTGCCTACTCTCACCAAGACACACTGGCTCCAGTGGTATTTTATATTCCTTGTTGTGGGAAGAGGCTTATGCCTACCCATTGCTTCACTAACAGCTATAGGAGACGGCTGAGCCAGTCAAGCAGTGCTAGAAGCAAAACGAGTACTCCTTCAGCCTGCTCAGTAGCCTCAGGAAATTGCACAGTTGGGGCACACCCTGCTGAAGCAGCAGGGTGGGTGGGAATTGAGCTTAAGAAGTCTGCTTCTACCCCTTCAGACCACTAGCAATCTTCCAGGCCATTCAGGCATTTGCAAAATGGACAGACATTTTTGGTACCTTTGGAGGAACTGGCAGCAGCCACAGCAGCTGGTTACCATGTGCGTGACTTGTCTGCTGGTGGGAGACGTGTGTGATTGGATTGTGGGGAGCTTCTGCATGTTAATATACTCACCCACACTTCTCCAAGTGCCCTGGGAATTCAGCTATGTCAGTGGCTGTCTATTTCAGGTTTTTAGGTCCATGAAGAGGTTTTTAAATATTTGGTATGTGTGCAGAGGGAGTTCAGGGACTTGTTGATGCCACATGAAGGGCCACATGTTGAAAATGATCAGTGAGCAGAGATTGTTTTATTCTGTGTGGTAGAGGAATATTTTTCACAAGCTTGTCCTAGTCTGGTTCCAAAATTGTTGCATGGGTTCTGTCTTGAGTCAGCACATTTTGGTGCAAGCTTTACCTGTAAGGCCTAGGGAGACAGCAGTCAGGTGAAACCTTTAGGGAAGTTATGGAAGGGACATGAACTGAGAGATTAGCCGGGGCTTGTTTCTCAACTGTTCCAAGTAATGCCTTGTGATATTATTTACTTGCTCTTGGTCCTGTGTTTAGCCTCCCCAACCATTCTGCCACTGTTTCTCCTTGCTCCCATACTGAGATCCCTCTCCTGAGTGCAGAACTCTGCCCCATCCCTCAGGATTAAACCATCCCTAGTGTTGCTGAATGAGGCCAAAGACATTAGTGTGTCTTTCACCAGTGCCAACGCCTTATATCTTACCATCCACTTTATACCATTTTCTTCTAAGGCTCCATGAACAAACTCCACTGTTGTTCTGTTTTTGCTATTCACTCTGCTTTTGCTATTCACTGAATCAAATACCAACAAGTGCAAGCACTTGGAGAACAGCAGTAGATACAGATTAGACTTTTTGTCCATTTTTGACAATGCACATCTTTCACTTATTACATCAGACCCTGTGAGTGTTGCACTGTCCCACCAGCTCTCTGTGACAGTCCAATTTCTTGTGAAAGGATTTTCCCTTGATGGTCTTTTCCCAGTGGGATCACACTATCTGTATGGGCTCATTGAAGCAGAGCCTTGTCTTCTAGCCACATCGAGCTTGATGTATTATTATCCTAAACTAATTTTCTCATTTAATTCCAGGAATATTATCAGTTGTATGATTTGTTTTCATTGACAGTAGCTACTGCTTGCTGTAAATTACACTGTACTGTTATATTGAACTTTTTTGATAATAAACAGGTTGTTACCACTCTGATCTTCTGCTGGTTTAGTAGTTAAGCTCTTTGGGTAAGCTGGGGAGAGTTTACAAGAAGACATATCATACTTAATATTTAAAATATACTTTAAGATGAATGACTAATTGTGTGGGAATAATGTCATCTGTATGTTTGCATTATAGTTCTGTGATCAAAGACAGACTTCTAAGATATAATCTAAGCTCACTTAAATCCTAATGAGAAATTACTTGGGAATGTTGGTATTTCAACAATCCACAAGAGTAACTGAGCTCAATTATCCCAATGTCATAAGGGATTTATTTGGAATTGAGACTTCTGACCATCGAGACAATGTTCATTGTAACTAATAGACATGCAGGGATAAATCTTTATTTTGAGGAAGAGGGAACTGTAGACAGCTATGTCTTTGGATAATCAAGTTGCACTGTAAAGCCAGTTTGGATTCACATGGATCCTTGTGGTTAATAAACAAGTAACAAGGCAGGCCTGGAACTCTTCAGAGGGATTCGTCAATTGGTTCATAAACACGATCAAGTTAGTACAGAGATAAATGACTCCACCTGTTACCCAGCCCTGCAAAATTTATCAACTCAAGATTAAAATCTCTTTGCCTATCCTTATGATGAAGTTCATAATTATGAAAAAATGTATCATATATAACTCGCAAGTCAAAACAAATACTATTCCTTAGATTTGTGGACCAGCACAATTACACAAGTCTGTCTAATACTTTCTCCCTGAATTAATTAACAAGGTGCGAAATTGTACTAAATTCTTTGTAAGGGTGAAGTCTTTCTACACTTGCTAGAGACATTGTTATCTTTCTGGGTCTCTCTGAGCCAGAGTGGGTATTGGGGCCATCTGGACAAGATTCACTCCATGCTCCTATGGTTTCAGAATCATTGCAAGATAATAGAAAGCATGAAGATGGGAGCAGAGATATGAGCAAAGAACTCACTGTTTCTATCTGAAGACTGTGAAAATAGGTCAAGTAGGTTTGTTTGGCTGTTAATAAACTCTGTAAAAGTTTTCCGATTTCTACTTTGGGAGAAAGTTCTTTTAGTGCCTAATGTAATCTGACTGGCTGAGAGAATAAAACAAGGGCTGAAATCTTTTAAAAGATGTGTCATTGTGCATAATAATGCAATTTTCAAGAGCACCTTAGGTTCACAGCTCTCACTGAGTGTTAGTGAAGGTTGTGTTCACAATTCACCTCAACATTTCTGAAAGCTCCACTTTAAATTACAATGATTTAAACATCTTTTACTACTGTTAACAAGCCATCACAGAGAGCAAAACAAATCACAGAAAAATGAAAAACAGCTTTCTGCCACTGTATAAACCCACTGCATTTGCATGTCTTGTGTACCACATGAACTTCTGCTTACTCTCTCTCCAAGGTAGTAAGAAGAGGAGTAAGAACAACTGAAGGAACATAACAGGTTGCATGCATGCAGAGACTGAATAGACAAGGTTTCTTTAATTTGGACAAGAGAAGATAAAGAAAGGATACAATAAGACATCTAAACATCCATGAATGCTGTGAAGAACATAAAGAGGAAATGATGATTCACAATTTTCATAATGGCAACAGGTTGAGAACTAAAGAAGGAAGTTTTTTTTTTGTTTGTTTGTTTTTTTTCACAATGGAAAAGCACTAACCTGTTGCTACAGGATGTGGTGGAGTGTGGAAGTGCACTGGGTTCAAAATGGCTAGAAAAATTCCCAAATAGATAAAGCAGAGAGCAGTGGCTATTAAAAGTGATGATTCATGTGCAAATATAGTTAGCCTTTATCTACTGATTGCCAGAAACTGAGATCGAGTGACATGGTGGCATTATGCTATACTTTGTTTCTGAAACACTTTCCAGAATATCCACTCATGAATGCTTCTGGAGGCAGCTGGACACCTTTCTGACACCCTGACTGTGCTTCTACTGGTTAATTAGACAGGCCAGGAAACGGAAAAGAAGACTTACAATTAATTTTTCAGTTCAGCTCCTGGCATGGGTCTGACCTGTGCCAATTGTGCCAATAGTGAGAAAATTTTCTCACCAATAAAATCCACAAGAATAGTTTGGGTTGTACAGAATCACAATTATTCACAGTGGGCAGTTTCACCGTGGCCCTCTGCTTTGGAGGTAAGACTCTGCTTTCATGATAAACAAGCAAGTGCTAGCTGGCCTCAGGGCCCATAAATGGTCCCTATCTGGCTCAATTTGCTAAAGTGTATCCACTACGGCTGTTCTTAAACCCTTACATGACTATTCACAACAGGAGATCCAGTAAAACAGAATAAAAGAAGCCTCTGAAAGCTTCTTTCAAAAACAGGTGCGACCAAAATGTGAGTCCAGGGATTTTAATCCATAGAGAGGTGATCTCAAAATTCCTAAGATATGAACAGCTTTCAGGAGATAAAAATCAATGAAATGCAAGTGCTTCTTCTTTTTCTTCATGAAGAAGGCAGCAAAGGCCTATTTAGAACTTATACCATATTTTTCATGAAGAGTAGGAAATTAAAATGAGTCCTCAACCCATTTTCTAAGTCCTTACTTGAATCGGTTTGAAATCACAATTAAAATCAGATTCATGTGGCTCCCTGATGTACAATTCAGAAGTTAAGAGGGACAATACATGGTGCCATGTATTGGCATCTATGCCACCCTTGGAATTAACTTGAAATCTAATTTGCATTCCGTATCAGTGTTCTGTTATGAACATGGACAGACATGTTGCACAGAACTTGTTCCCACTTGATTGATCTTGTTTCTATACTATTTTGGAAGCTAAGTACTTTAACCTTTATCCCATTGCTGCTTGGTGTGATGTAATATTAGAGCTCCTAAGTGCATTTCTTGTCAGAAGCATCTTAAATCATGCACAACTTAA
Organism: Heteronetta atricapilla; assembly: GCA_011075105.1. Taxonomy (NCBI): domain Eukaryota; kingdom Metazoa; phylum Chordata; class Aves; order Anseriformes; family Anatidae; genus Heteronetta; species Heteronetta atricapilla. The sequence continues at coordinate 8,911,442 of CM021732.1, forward strand.
TTGAGTTATTAAAAAATAGTTTCCTCTGTTGCTTAGTCTATTTTCCATGCTGAGGTCCTCTAGTAGGAGTCAATCATATTAAGGAACAATTAGCTTCTTGCCTTAGTTTGCCCCAAGGAACCACAACCCACCTTCTCTGGGTGTGCTCCTTGGGGGTCTGGTCAACCAGGCCCAACTGCAGAAACAGTCAAGGGGCATCATTTGAATTGATAGGGCCATTTCTGGGACTCTCTTCACTGCAACATTACTTACCAATTCACAAAGATGAAATTTGGCAGGGAAGAGAGGAATCACGGGGAATTCACAGTGACACAGTCAAAAAGAAATCCTATTTGTCTCCATAGTCTGTGTGAAGCAAGCAGTCTCCTGTCAGAGGGCTCTGCCATTTGACCCACTTTTTGTCCTTTGATTTTCAAATTGCTCTTCTTATAAGGTGACCATGCCATAGATGACATGCTTCAATATCTCGTTTATTCTTTATGAAGGGCCACGAAGAGGTATATTCAAATTGCATACAATGGCACTTTGGGTTGGAATTGGTACTCTCAGTGCCATCCAAGTTCATGAGACTGATGAGTCAGACTGCCTTGCACATTTGCCAGAGCCAGGATCCTTGTCCAGTAAACTCTGAGAGATAGACACAACTTCTGAGTTACGTATTTAGCCTAGGTGGTCTGGTCACAACCTGTACTTTGGGACCTGAATGGGGCATGATAGCTTCATTTCATTTTATGATTAATGGTGGATCTTAACTCTCTGGCTTGCATTCAAAATAATGCTCTATATGTCAGATTTGCCCCTTTTCTGTTCTAGTCCATTAGGTCATAGTGGAGGATATGCATCACCCTGGAGATGGCATCATTAGTTTCCACTCTGGGGTCCGTAAGAGGCTCATCAGCAGAAGGCACCAGATACTATTAAACCTTCAGTTGTCATGGCTACCTTCCTTCCGCCTCACTCGTAGAATTGTCTTGGGAGCTTTAATGGAGAAGACACTGGAAATCTTGCATCAGTGCAACTTCTTTTGAACAGATTGTGAGATCCCTGGGATTCTGCACCTTCCCTGGGAGGGAATTTCATCTTCAGGTTCCCATTAGTCCCCCTACAATGGGAAGAAAAGGATGAAGCTTGGGTGAAAGAACAGCTCTGGAAACGGGAGGGAAAAGGCAGAAGAAAATGGATGAGAATAGAAATACATAAAAAAACGTGAAGCATAGAGATGTAATGATAAGGAGTAGGAAATAACACAGGACAGAAAATGGGGAACATGTTGAAAGAAAAACAAAACAGAACAGAAAAGAGGAGAGACATGGAGTATAGCTACTTCTCCCTTTTTTTTTTTTTTTTTCCAGCAGCCATAGTAAGGGCAATCCGTAGCACATAACCTAGGAAGAAATCGGATTTCAGAGCTGTACAGTAAATAAGGTCTCTTTTCCAAAGCTGTAGAAATTAGCTCAAGTCTGGCCTTTCAACCATTGGCAACAACTGCACAAAGACAAGGTGAGATCACTGAGATTTTCCTTGCTTTCCATAAGTCCATGAAGGAAGTCAGGAAGGGACCTGTTTCCCTGACTAGCTTCAGATGATCCAAGCCCATGAGATCATTACCAGGATTAGGCAGAGAGGCCAGGACAGTATTGCTTCTAATTGTGCTATCCTCAAAGATGGTACATGTAACTCGTCTGCTGCTTGTCACTGAGGAGCTGGCTACCTGGTGGTACCATACACAAACCATAATAGAAAAGCATGAATATGGACATTTAATGCAAAGGTGCTTGTGTGCTACTAATATACCACTAACCCTATATAATACATACCTATACCTTTATCATGTCTGTACAAAATGCTTGTGAGGCATTTTAAGGATTTAGGAGTAGCAAAGCCCCATATATATACATATATTATTATTATTCAGTAATAAGCTTTTACAGGTTATGTGGGATATATATGTGTTATTCGGTAGTAATGTGCTTGAGATCCATCTCCTTGTACCATATTGCTTGGTATCCTTCTTCTAGGGGGTCATCTAAGTCTGCAGAAAACCTTTGTGGTTCTCATTTTCAGGCATTGGTGCAGAAGCTATTGCTGCCTTTACTGCAGGTGCTGGCCCAGGCATGGCCTTCTGCTTCCTTGAAATAGGCTTTGAGCTCTCATGGGTCTCTCTCCAGCAAAAGCACTTAAAATACAAGAATCTTTAAATGATGGAACTTCAACCACTGAGGTCACTGGGACAATCTATGTGTCTATGCATGCATTGCTTGACAGGGGTCATAGGCAGCAAGCAAGCCCAGTCAGTATAAATTATCTCACCATCTTTCTCATTCACTAACTCCTAACCTGATTGCCTACTGACTTTCCAAATGATGCAATTACCTTGGCTTAGGTATAAGGAAGGCTTAGATACGTTTTTCTCCTGTAAAACAAATATTGTAATTTTACACTCTGATCACTCTGATGTAGCAATGGCAGGATGCTGATTCACTGTTTTTTTTTTTTATTTTATTTTATTTTTATTTTTTTATTTTCCCTGAAGGAATGATCCTCCATCGTGTATTTAGCTTACCTGCATGGCATCCCTGAACATGAAATGCCTCTGAGTATGCAGGATAAACAAAGAGCATGTAGAACTATTTTTAGTCTTAATTTGGTTGCCTGCTTCCTAGGCTTGTTCTGTGATTGAATGATTTTTTATTTATTATTTATTAGAATATTAATTAACAGCCATATATTTTCTTGAGATTTGCTTCCCCTTCAGATGGAAACACAGTCTGCTCCCTTTTTGCCTTAATGTATAAACCATTTGCTACATGTTTACAAAATGATATCAAGTGTAAATCTAGTCCTGATAAGCAGCCTTGACAAGGAAATAACTTAGCATTGAGTGTTCATAAGAAGGGAGGGTGGGAGAGAAAGAGAGAGAAGGCAAAAGAGAGAAAGGATAAGATCTCAAATGAAATCAGCACAATGTGCTCCTTTAGGATTGGTTCTAGAGCAGATAAGGTTTCTATTCCTCCATAAACAGGTCAAAGAGTCTCGGCATCAAAACTGTATTTACCAAAGTTTTCTGTCATTTTGTGAATTGATCACACATATAGTAAACAAACCTCTGTAAATATGAAACCAGATTAGCATTTTCAAGTTTTTCAAATGTAGTATTCTCTTTAAAATGGTTGGGCATTTTTCTTAGACATTTAAATCCTATGCAAATAGTTACAGCAAATATATGAATCAGAAAAATGCACTTTCAACTGCAGTGACCACTCCTTTCTGTATCTCCTTTTATTTGAAAATAGGCAAACATAGTACTGAGTTATTTCTATTTGCTTTTTTCTGTTGAATATTTTTAATGGTTTGTACTGACGGAGGGAAAAACTGATGTTTAGTTAAAGTTGATACAACCCACAAGTGGACATGTCAAAACAAGCTATAGAAAGTTACTTTTGATGTGTTTTATTGAGATATCTATGGTACTTTCCAATTACTTTATGCCAAAAAAGGTAGCTCTACTCAAAAATTATTTCTTTTGAAAACCACAAATAAAACTTGTCAGCCTTTTAAATATGCTTCAGTATATTTAAAGGGAACCTTCTTAAAGTAGAAATTGTCCACTGCTAGAAAAAAAAAAAAGGCAAGTAATACAACAAAAACAGTTTAAAAATCTTTACATGAAGTACGCAATTTCATTAAGGTGGTGATATCAGGTCGCTGCTATTTTGTGTTTGTGTATACACGTGTCTTCGGTAGCTGCATTTACAGGAGTTAAAAAGTAACAGTGTGCAGAGAGCCAAGTTATTAGCTCTGTGATTGCTAATGCTCTGAGCCAAAAGTACATCATATTTGATGATACTTGAGTGTCCTTTCTATTTTAGGATTCTTCCTCCTAGCACAGATCCAACCTGAAATTTTCCAGGATTTTCTTTTTGCTTCTTTTTTAAATCAGACCTTAAAGCTGCTACTGAGAGGAAAAAAAAAAAAAAAAAAAAAAAAAAAAAAAAAAAAGAGAGAAAAAAAAAAAAAACATTCTTTTTCCGTACACAGAGATATGGTTTTCCCCACCTTAAACATACATGATTTGAGTTCAAAGGCTCAGCTTCCTGAGTGATAGTAAAGGTCTGTTGTTTAGCCAAAGGATCAAGAGGATACTGGGCTCTGAGATGTCAGAAAGCGTGTCTAGACAGGGGTGGGAGGTTTCTCTGTGGAGGTGGGAGGAATGATAACCTTGATACTTAAATGTCCTGTCGTATCCTTGGTGCCATAACCACAGGGGAGAAAAATGAGATGGAAAAGCCTAATGAAATGGCTTGTGAATTTTACAACTAGAAAGCATGTGAGCCTGGATGCCCATGCATTCCCCCTGCTGCAGCCATGCAAAGCTGGAAGCGTTGCTTGCTGTAGCCTTGCCCTTTGTGGGAGCATGGCTGGGTGCATCAGGAGCCTTGGCAAAACATTCCTCCACCTGGCATGCTGATGGGCCTGCTGGGTGCACCTGCCTGGGTGGCAAGTGCCACCAGGGCTGAATGAGAAGCCAGAGGTGATTCCCAAGAGAGAACCAGACATTAGCAGCCCTCAAGGAACATTAGCCACAACACTGAGGGAATACATGCAGATTAAAAGGAGAAAATTCTGTATGGATGGGAGCTTTCAGGGAAAGCTCTGCAATCCCTTAGTTTGCAGATTTCTCCAAATCAGAAGACCAACTCATTATGAAAATCATGGGTCTCAAAAAGTTCTGGCCTGGGTGAACGGGAGACACCTGGCCCAGTCACCTACAAAAACTCATGATTAGGACTGGACAAAAATTTTCTGAGTGCTCATAGAGGAAGCATGCAAGTATCAGTCTAAGAAAAGCTTCCCAAGTTTATTCAGTATTTGAAATCCTGAGCTGAAGCCCTAGCTCTTCCTCATTGGCATAACATTCTTTGGGTAACTTTGCTGGATCATACCTGCCCTCGTTACCCATATCAGAGACTGGCCCATGTTCCCGAGGCTAAATGGGAAGATGCTTGTACCCATGCCAAGCACCAGGAGCAGACCCTGACTTGAATAATCTACCTGTGCTGCAGTTTTCCTGGCAAAGAAACTATCAGCTGATGTAGAGCTGAGGTGCATACACCCATGGTCATGAGCACAGTGAAGGGTGATAAAGGTTCCCCAGATGAAGGCCAATGGACATGGTGCCAAACAAACCTGTAATAGATGGTTTGTTTCCTGAAGAGCTTCCTGATGAAAGAGATATGAGACAAGGAGAAGGGAAGTGCTGGTTTGAAGGTAGAAATCAGCTTTTCTAAGCTTTGTATAATTTTGCTGTTTATGCCCAGCTATCTTCTGTATTTATCAGACTCTTGGTCTCCATTGGATTGGTGCCTCCTAGGAAGCCCTCTGTGTCCTCTTCCTATCCAAAAAATTACCCCTCTGCATGCCCTCTGGAAATATGCAGACTTTTAAGGTTCTGTATCTATATTTATGTGCAATGTCCTTGAGTGATGAGCCCTGCTTAAGAAAGAGCTGGAAATAGATAAGATATAAAATCCATCATAGTAGGGCACAGTGGAGAAAAAAAGAGAAGTGGAAAATTTGCAGATTGCATTAATTTGAACAAAACATCTAGATGTTTTGATAAAACTATTGCCATAGATAATGCATCCTCTGGTATCTTATAGAATGCACTAAGATGTTGTCATTTTTACATTTTCATTGCTGTTTTTTATTAGCTTGTGTTTTATCTTTTGATAGATATTGGTAGCTTTCCCCCTTCTTGTACAACTGAACCTCTTGATATGTAAATCTGCTGGTTCAGAAGTTATAGTTAGAGATATTATGATAGGATTATGAGTACTCTTTTCTCTGTAATACAATCTTTCATTAAAATATTTTTTCATTAAATTATAAAAAGCGTGTTGCTGACTGTTATCATTTGTTACTTTTATTATCTGCATCTTAAGTCTTTTTTGACTCTGTTATTAAATTGTGTTTACAAAGAAGTTTATGATGGGATGTACTGTAAAAATGGCATTAGAAGGACTCAGACATCTCAGGAAGAACAAATTTATACCTTGATAAATGAATTGTTATATGGCATTAAATCTGAAGGACAGTGAAACACAACCTCAAAAATATTCTAATGCCTTAGATATTCTATCAATATCTGAGTAAAAAGGATTTGCAAAACATTAATGGGTATAGTATTTCCTGCAATGAATTACTCTCGTTGACTTCTGTCAGTAAGAGGGAATTTTGTCTAGGGTTACATGTTAGCAGGATTGGGCCTAGCCTGGCTGCTCACAGTAGAAAAGCATGCTTGCTGCAAGCCACTAACTGTCAGGAATGAACAACCTGCCAGCATATGGGTGAGGTTTGGCTCTTCCGTGGAACAAGGAATTCGGAGGACATTACTATTTTTTGACAGTGGAAGGAACCAGATCAGGTTTTAACTTGACTGCAAATTAAGAGCTCACTGGGCATAAGAAGAATACTCCTGCAAAGAGCAAATAGGCTGAGCAAGAAGAAGTGTGTGCCTGATCTTGCAGGGAGCCTATTAATGGAGTCATTAAAAAATCTCATGTTCTACTATTGGTGAAAATGTTGCCCATGACTCATGGGCTGTATCAGTATCAGTACAGCATGTGGTTCTCTGCCCACGGCCAGCTTAGCTTGTGTGCTTGACTTGTGTGCAAGTGTTGAGTTCCATTTAAAATTCTTGCTGGCTGCAACACTGGCTGTCTGCAGCTACCCCTGGGCCAGCCCGTGTGGCTTCAGCAGAGCCAGGAGACAATTTGCTCCCATCCCTGATACTGTCCAGTAGGCAAGGTAGGTAGATCCAGCTGCTAAAGCCAGCTGTTGAAAACCACCTCTGATGCCTCCAGATGCCTGCAATATTGACTACTGTTCTGGGAGTCATGCCACATGGCTTGGCTCAGCCAGTATTTCCTCCTTGCCTGTTTTCTCCAGCCCAGAGCTGGAAATCCCCATGCGGTTCCCCTCTCCCCCAGCCAGTGCCCCCAGGGGCAGCATGTGCCCTTCTACCCCAGATGATACCAGCCCCCCAGTGCCTGCTCCCAGCCTGGTCCCCACTTCCCATGCTGCTGAGACTGCCAAACTGCATGCATTTGTTGTGTGTGCGGAGGGCTGATCCATCCTTCAAAAGACAGCGTGGGTGAACCGGACCGGCCAGGAGCTGCGATGACATGGATTTCATCAGACGCGAAGTCCTTACATCTGCTTATTCTCTATTGCCCTCTCCCATCTGCTTTGTTCACCAACTGGTCTTCTGGATGGCGAGAAGGTCAGAGGCCTTCCCTGAACTCCACGTCTTTATGCATACCCATCTGTTATAGTTAGAACCTTGCAACCCACTTTGGATAAAGCTTGCTCTTCATGCTTCAGTATGGCCAACGTAAAATGTTGAGTGAGAATCTCTGAAGTTACAATTACATTCAGGTTGTTTTGTTTGCTGAATAGTTTCAAAGTGTTAGAGATGCATTCTGAGCATATTTCCCATCTTAACTCTTAAGCCTTAAGGGCTAGAGACTTTAACAAATATAGAAAACCGATATTTTGGAACAAACTCCTGATTCCAGCAGGGGAAGCTTTAAGAAACTCACCAGCAACAATGACATATATAACAAAATAGAAAATATTGGTGATTCTGATATGTGCTAGCAAAACTTCAAAGAAAATTCAATTAGAAAAAGCATTCATTTTTGATGAATCTTTTAAAGCCTAAGAAGAGAAGTGATAAAATAGAACATTTTAATCCAGAAAATATTTTAAAATATTATTTTTCTAAAACAATACTGCTTTATTCTGTTTATCAGATTTTTAAACCCTAAGAAGACAAACTAAAGCAAACATGAAATATAGGAAAGTTGAGTTAAACTTTTAAAATGCAGACAAAAATTGTTTGATGGAAAGTTCCTTTGATGAAAAATATTTAGGGAAGCTTTTTTCTACTTGGTAGCCAAGTAAAGCAGCCATGTATTTGTTATTCCTGTTATGCTTCACAAGTTGGACAGGGCCCTGTTGTTGTCCGTATACAGTATAAGCACACCTGTATATGCAAAATTCTATATAGGGCAGCAAAATATTTGTGAAATGTTGCTGGTGATTGGACATGAAATATGCAGAATGTGGATCATTATAATAATCTCCACATACTCATGCCTAAACTTTCTTTCAAGTTTCGCTATTAATTTCCAAAGACACAGAGATAAGAACTGAGAAAATATGAGCTATCTGCCTACATTTATCTATGAAGCCACGTCTTATTTATTTTTATTTCTGGAGTTCAGGACCAGATGTGAAAGAAACATTGGCACCAAATGTATTATTTGTATGAGTTTTAAACCTTTCAAGCTTATTTCCACCATGTAGTCTTCTTCTGAGTCCCTTGCCTGACACAAAGCAGAGTAACATGGAAGAAGACAAAAAGCCTGTACATCTTCACCTTTGCTGAAGATTATTGCACCTATGTGTAACAAAAGCCTGTAGCATAGGCAAGAACCTCCACACTCTCAAACTGATTGCCTAATAGAGTTGGAGGTTATGGTAGGCCATGGACATGCCCTGTTGCAAGACTCACTTTCCTCCAAAGCCTCACTGCTGCTGTTGGAAAAGGAGGAGATTCTAAAATCATTTTCTTAAGAAAATACATGTAAAAATTGTCAGCTTTTACTTACATTTACATAAAAAGAAAAGAAGCAGAAAATTGAATAAAAGGGATTAAACTGGTGATGGGAAAGGGTGGAGAAGTGTAAAACTTTATCCTCCCCATCTTTTGATGTACAATGAAGTGAGGAATGGGAGAGGACCAGGGACATACATGGTCCTCTGCTACATCTTCTCCAATGGGATGGTTGCAAAGATGGGAGAAGTAGATATAGGGTCACTCAGCAGGCTTCTGGCCACCTCTAGTGGTCACTGGGAGTTGCAGGTAGTTCACGCTTTCTAGAAGCAGGTTCTTGGCATGTCCAAAGGCCAAGGACTAAGGTACTGATTGTTTTACTCTGTAAAATCTGGGAAAGATCCAACCTGTTCTGCTCAAGGATGCTTTAGCAGTGCTTCTTCCAAGCAGTAGCCAAATGCTTTGGTGTCTGCCCTGACAAGAAGATAAACCAACATTTAAGTTACAGCACTCATGAGTTTTAATTAATTTAATTAATTCATAAGAATGAATTCTTCAGCAAGCAGAACTGTGCCATTAACACCCTTCCCATTGCTCATAGTGGGAACACACCAAACAGCCTACAGGATGGAAACACAGAGATGGATGGATATTTGGAGATGTGGACAATAACGGAGACCATAATTTAGGAGATTCTACCACAGTACATCAACAAGATTGACTCAATTTTAAAACAGGGAGAGAGAGAGAAAAAGAGAAAGAGGGAAAAAAAAAAAAAAAAAGGAGAGTCCATTCCCAGTCTATGGGAAAGTAGAATGGTCTGAAAAGAATTGTCAACATTGGTGAGAAAGAGCTGCACACAAGAAAAATGTAACTTTAAAATACACAACCACATGATGTCGGGTATGCTTAATGGATGGAAGGACTATATTAATCTGTTTGAATTGCTAATTGGGGATTTAGTTGGCTAGATTGGGGGTTAGAAGATTAAGGCTTTTATTCTGTGTTTTTGTTCTTTTCCAAAGGTAGGAATCCTCTATAGATCCCTGCTCTTGGGAATCTAATGCCCTCAAATGCACAACTCAGCAGCCAACAAGCAAGCTGATAAAGCATTCCTTGCAGATACTTAATGGGTACATTCTGTATCTCCATCTGTATCTTTCTGTCTGCCTTTTTTTTTTTTTTTTTTCTCCCCCTTAGCACACTTGGAGGAATGTAAGCAAACAAACAAAACAAAACAACACAAAACAAAACAAAACAACAACAAAATAAAAGAACTGCCTCTTCCCTTTGTGTTTGTAGTTGCTTTCCCAGAAGTCATTTCCACTTATGGAAATCACCCTCTCCATTTCTCCTGTTTCAAGACTTAAGATCCCTATTTTATCTCGAGTCTCTTTAGCTGAGTGGGGCAAAATGGAAAGGCCCTCAGGACTCTGCACACTTTGCATTGCAGCTGTGTAGATTGCAGCCCCAAAGAGTGCAGGATCTGCCATGGGAGTTTGTGGGCTTGTGAGCAGTTGTTCTGCTCCACCCTGCCCTGTACCCATGGCAGCCAGAAAAATGTAGACTTGGAAGGAAGAAAATGGAGAAACACCTTTGGAGATGGAGAGCAGCTGCTGCCCTATATCAATACACGCAAGACTCCTTGGAGGATGAGTCAGCTTCATGAAAGGCAACTCTGGTCTATTGGCAACACTTCCCATGTTGCCTGATTAGCCCCATCATTTGCTATATTCTGGAGATCATTGGAGGAAATACAGTTTACATAATCCTCAAAAAGCCATTAGTTCTCACCACAGTTGTTGTGGTACAGTAACTGAAGTAATAATAAGGGTGGAGAGGAAAGGAGAGCCTTTATTTTTAAGATAGCAAAGGGCAGTGGTTTATTGTGAGGTAGTTTATTCATTTATTTATTTATTTTGTGTGTAAAGGGAAGCTAGTGACACTGTGTTATTTGCACAGTTTCCAGTGAAGAGCTATGACATTTCAAAATCATTGACTCATTCTTTAAAAAGGCAAATACAGTAAAGATGTATTATGTAGTAAAGTGATTACAAATGTCCTGAGTTCTAAAGCATATAAAAAAACACTCTTCTGAAATCTTGTTGCAATTATTATCCATATTTCCCCAAAAGTCAAGTGAACATATTTTCAGAGTAATTTTTGTAGCTGGAATGGCAGAACAGGCATTTTTATCATTCAAGGAAAACTTCTTTAAGTTCTATGTTTGCTGAAAAGGAGGTTAACTGTTCTCAGCCAGAAGGCAAAAAAAACCAGATTCCTGAGTGAGTTGCTTATTTACTCTCACAGGGAGCTCTCTGCTGGGGACAAATAAGTGCCAAACTCATTTGTATCTTGCAACTTGTGTACTTCAATTCACTAGTGGTTTGCAACTGGGACCATTCCTATATTGGAAGGGTAGTCGTGACTCCCAGATTGCCTGTTTTGCATGTGTCAAACCACCACAGCATGTGTAAGAATGGTTATTTGTTGTGCCAGCATAGTGATGGACTGGATTTAAGATGTTAGCAGAGCTGGGTTTCACATTTTTCCTATGGGGCCCGAAATCTTTATTCTCTGTTGTTTGGGTATATCCCTACCCCGATCAGAGCCTTAATGAAGCCAGAAAAGGGCAAGAAATGCTCAGGGATGCACCAGCTTTGATAGTAGTTCAGGGACCCAGCAGGTCATGGCAACCTGCCCACTTTTAATGGGATGAATCTCATAGGAAATTTTGCGTAAAATTCATTGTCAAAACAGTGCCAAGTCAGATCCTTCAGTTATAACAAGAGAAGAACCAAAATATGGCTCTGCAGGGAGCTAAAAGCATGACAGCAGATGCTGCTGCTGTGTGGCTAGAAGTACCACAAGATGCTGTGAAGAGCTGAAAGGGATGTTTTGAGAAATTATTGTTTAAAATGTTGTGCTTAATAAAGCAGTTCAGAGAACTTGAGAAATCTGGGGCCATGAGGAGCAATACAGAGATGGAGATGATAAACAGTTCCAGAGGTGGAAACAGCAAGAGGAATATGCCCGAGTGAGAAAAGGTTTCAAATACATTTGCTGTTCAGGCTTTTCAAATTTAGAGGCTCTAATAAGTTACAATGCGGATGACTTCTGTTTGCGGTATGCTTTATCTCCATAACATCTCCCCCTTGTTGAGATGGAGTTTGTACTTGAAGATTGAAAGAGGAATTGCAACATTTCTATGCATTTCTGTGCTGGGGAAAAATCAAATTGCTACTCCTGGAAGACACTTGCCTTCACTGATCCAAATTTTAAAGCGTCTTACAAAATTCACTCATCACCCTACATCTGTCCCCTTGTCAGTTGGGCTTGATCAGTATTTCTCTGTTCCTTTGTAGAGATTTAAAAGCTTCCCATTCTTCCTTTGAAATGTGGGAATAAATCGCATATTGGGTTTTGCAAAGTGAGTGAACAGCCCCTTTCAACTAGTCAGCAAAAAGTTTCAATAGAGGAATTAAGGCCGATGGAGGAGGAAATGTGATTCTGGGCTTAAAAGTTGTTTTTGGTGCAGACTTCTAGAAACCTAGTGCATACATTCATTGTGTAAGTAATAATGGAAAAGAAATGTCTTAAACAAATACCTTTTGTAGGATAAGTTTAATGCCACAATCATATTACTTGGGTTGACTGCAGAAATAGGAATGCAAATGATAAACCTTTCCCGACAACACTAATCTGAGAGGAGCTCTCTGGGAAGAATAGCATCTGAAATATTGTATACAATGAAATATTGTGTCTTTCCCTACCCCCAAGGTTGAGGTCTTCTTCCCCTCTTCAGGCAAGTGGCACTAGTCGGATTACAGTGCAATCATAACAACTAAAGATGGAAAAAGCTATTGGACCATCTAATCTCTTCCCCTGCCAGTAGAGGATTACTCCTGAAGCATGTTCTTCAATGCCTTGTCCAGTTCTGGGTGACCTGAGCAATAGGCTTCCATCATTTTTTTAGGGAGATTAGCTTTTAGATAAGACCTTAAAGACCTATGTCCTGGCTACCCTGCACAAAGCTGTAGAGCTTGATTCCTCAAAGTTAGGCTTAAATACAGCTGTGTACATGCATTTGTCTGTACTTATTTTGAGAATCAAATTTAGGGCCGTCACAATGATTTTGATTAAAGTTCTTAACAATTCTTTGGCTAAAACTCCCTTCATTCCCACATCTGTAATACATGCAAGGAAACTATCTGGCCATTTGCTTTCAATCTGCATATACGTGCATACCAGAGCTGCTTCTACAAGTTTTTAATTTGTAAAGATCTTTAGGATCTTGAAAAATCTAATCATCCATGAATTAAGTAGCTTGTCTAAGTATCATTGCCTAGTTCATCTGGTGTCACTTGTTCTTTTAAAGAGCCTTAGAAACATTCAGGCTTATTTATTAATTCATTTGTTCTGTTTTTTATTATTCTGTCTATGTGTTGAGATTTATTTTATTTTTTATGTTAAGTGTTGTTCTGTTATTTCATCAGGGAGTCATATGTACTTACCAAATTATAATTGTGAGGTTATGGCTATTTTTAAATATGAAGCTTAGTAAGATGTTTTGTTTTCCTGTTCCTTTGAAGCTGTTTCTCCATATTATTACTAATATATGTATTATTACTAGTGTACATATGATCTTGAATGCACAGGAATCCATTTAGGGTCAAAAATGTCCAAACTTCCCAACTTTCTTTTAAAGCAGATGCCCACAGAACAACAAGTCTGCTACCACTAGAAATGTGCTTAATTTTGAGCAGAAAGAAAATAATACCTGTAATTCTATATACTATGAAATAATCACTTATTTGCTTCTGATGACAAGGGGTCAGGTCTTCCTCCTTTCCTCAAGCAGTGGAGAAGATAGTTTTTTATACGACAACAACAACAACAATAATAATTTGTTTAAATCATAAATTCATGAACCATCCTGTAGTTAAGCTTGCAGATGTATAAGATCAGGATGCAAATTGATACTACATTGTTGAAGACTTGATGAAAGGAAAAGGCATTAGGTATTCAGATTTAATAGGAATTGTTTTCATGATGTTAACATCTTTGCATCTGCATTGGTTGATATTTATTAGCAAAGAGGATTGACTATTTTTGTTGCTATAACAGAAATGATATTTAAAGGAGTCTTCAAAGGGAGAAATGAAATAAAAATGTGACAGGTTGTGCAGGTAGTTTCATGTGTTGCTAGAGAAGAAGGTCATACGGGATTGTCTCAGAAAGATGTCAATAAGCTGCAATGGGCTTGCATGTTGAGCAGAGAGAGTTATGTAAGATGGAGGAAAAAGGATGAAAATAGCAAGGTCAGTAGCAAATGGATTGGATGGATGATTTTTTTTTTCTGAAAGGAAAGAAGAAACTGCATTAGATGAAAGAGATTGTGTGTGTTCTATTATCCACAGTTAAGGTGGATGCAGTTTGCCCATGCTGACTCTGACTAATTATTTCATTTATTTGCCATTGTAGCATATTCATGAGCTTTATCTGATAATTCAATCACTTACAAATTTTCACCTAGATCATCAATATTTTTTTTCATTAAATTGTTGACAAGAACTCTGCCCAGTTTTCCATTGCCAGACATCCATTTATCTTGTATGGTCTCAATTGTTAAAAAGAACTCGGGAGGTGCATCTTTGCAATGCCACAGAAATTTCAGACAGCTGAAATCTCTGTAACACTGAACATAACAATTTCCAAGTACTGAAAATCAAGAATAACAGGAAATCGGGTGCCACTGATAGGCAGGACTGACTGATTTCATTACAAGCTGCTAAGGCAGTCTAAACAGTTGTGTGTAGAAGCTAGACATATAGTAGTAAATAAACAGGAGATTTCTTTGGCCCAGAGGCCAGCTGGCATGGCCAGGCATGGCTCAAGCCCATGCAGCTTAGTTTTCTCCAGCTTCAGAAGAGCTGCTGCATCCCTGCTGCTCGTTGGCAGCAGGCCCTGCTCTGCACCGACCCCTGAGCTGTGCCCAGACCTTGTCAAGGAAAACGAGCTACTTGGCACTGGTCACAGCTGTGGCACGCGCCGAGCCAGCAGCTTCCCAGCGTGGGTGATTGCTGGCTGGAGCACGAGTGTCTTTCCTGGTCTGGACTCATTTTCCAGAGCAGGCTGCAGTCCTACGTGCCCAGCCTCATACTAAGCCGCACATGCAGAATCGTATTGATTGCAAAACTATAAAAGAATAAATAATTTGCTCTCTCTTCTCTGAATCTGTGACAACTTTAGAGGTATTCCTGACATAAGGTAATAGACAGTACGAGAAAAAACTGGGATACCGGAGAGAGCAAGCAATGTATATAAATGATGTAAGAGATGCTTTGCTTAGGATATATAAATAGAAGGAAAAATGCAATGAAAAACACATTAAAGCAAAAAGACTGGACCTAGTTTTTCTGTTCCTAAATTGTCTCTTCCAGGAGCAAATATTCCCAGGAATATTAATACTTTTTCTCAAATCTACTTGAAAATACTTAGCAGGTCTGATTAAGTCAGGGATAAATTTAGTTATCCCCATAGTCAGTTTGATCTCCCTTGCAATTTTTGATTGGTTAATTGTAATTGCCATTTGTATTTTATTGTATCTCTAATTGGTGCAAAGTTTCTTTTAATTTAGTGGTATCTAACTTACCTTGCAGTGTGTTTTGGTTCTAAGCAATTTCAGTCTTAAGCATACTTAATTCCCTTCTGAGATCCCCCATCACTAACAACACAAGATCAAATAACCAACTAATTAAAATTTATGTCCATCTTCTATTGAAGTCATCATTCATATCCCCCTGAGTAGGTGATTTCTGACTGTGTGATCCCACAGGAATATTTTTATGTCTACAGTAATATGTGAGTGTGGAAATGTGGAGTTTATTCTGTTTTATTCCTGTGTAAATGGAAAAGGTTTCCATTAAAGGGTTAGTATTTTTTTTCCAGTTTTCCGATATACTGTGCAAAAATCCAGCTAAATTTGCCTTGCTGCAAGGAAACAGCATACAATCCTATATACATCATTTTCTCATAGAATTGTACATCATATAGAAGAAGTTTTGTCTTTCAAGAGCCACCTTTTCTCAGTTATTTCATGTAGACACAAGTGTTTCAACAGAAATAGGGATGTAAACCCCTTCTGAGAATTCAGTACCCGTATGAACATGTCCTTTGGAGTGCTGAGTGGCTGGTCACCTCTTTTGTAGGTGAGAACTGGCCTTAGCTTGTAGTTAATGACAACCTTATCTCTGCAGCTATGTCAATGTTTGCAAATGAAGCAGAACCAGAGCTCAGACTGAGACTAGGCCAGAGGTCCTCCACTATCCATGCTGCTCCATTGCACATTGGCACCCCACTAGTCATTTCCCAGACCCTGTCAGGGAAATGTGCCATTCCCAAGAGGCAATATGAGTAAGATAAAAACACTTAGAGTTCCCTCCACCTTACACCATCCTTCAGCAGCACCACAAAAGATTTTGTACCCTTAAATACCTATACATATTTGTGTACCATTACCAATGAAAACAGTTCTTACCAAAGGATTCATGCTATGAAATCACTGCCTTGATGGGCAACAATGCAGCCCTCAAATTATTTAAGAAAAAAACACCCTTGTAGATACAGAAGTAGACACCGACAATGATCATTACATCTTACTGCCCACAGCAGCAGGACCAGAAGAAACCCAGAGCCAAGTGCTGTGCAACATGTATTTGACCAGATCATGACATTTGGCCTCAAGCCTATTTTATTTAATGTGAATTGCAGCGTTTCCTTGGCAATATAGATACAGCGTAAGTCAACTTTGAGGACTTTGCTTTTTACAGGATAACAGGGAGGGGAACAGTTCTTCTCTGCAGTGAACCTGCTGTGTCTTTGCTTCCTCTTTCACCCAGGTGGAGGAAGTCATATGAGAACAGTTTGACAAATGTGCAGACCTCTGAACAGATCTCTAAATGGAAATCCACAATCCTACTGAGATGCCTCCTGTCAGTGAGAAATGCTGATTATCATGGAATGAAATTGGAATGAGATTTGGACCAAAGTGAGTGTCTAAGAAAACAGTTGTGCATGCAAAAGTGGCTAAGATAAAGCAAAGGGCATCATGCAGCTTCCTGACAAACTAAGTCCTCAACAGTTTTTTGGAGCTAAAATTAAAAGTTTGATGATGTTTTAAGCACGATTATTTATGCCACTCTGTGGTTTATTTATTTTTATTTTGATGTTTTCAATGATTTTTGTGCTGCATTTCTACTGAGTCAGGTTCATTTCTGAGCATATCCAGTTGGTGTGAAAATATGTCAAATATTTTCAGCCAGGACAACAACCAAGTACTCAGTATCTTCAGACCCATGAGAAAAAAAAAAAAAAAAAAAAAAAAAAAAAAAGTTACTGTGGGTCTGTGGAGTTCGTGCAGAAAGCACACATTGCTGACTGGTGATGCTCATGATCAAGTTCATAGTTTACACAGATAGTCTTTTACTGCTCATCCAGTATACATTGCTGAGGTCTGCTGCTCATCCAGTATATGCTGCTGAGGTCTTACTTCTCATCCAGTATATGCTACTGAGTATACACTGAACTATACTTTGGAGAAGGGTGTATCCTCAAGTTATGCAGTAGGAGTGGGAAAGCTAAATATCACACCTCTCCTTAGTCCATGGAAAGTGCCAGTCTTCCTCCAGGGACTACAGAGGAAGTCCCGTTGCCTAACATCTAGACACTCAAGCTAGGTGAGATGAATCTGACCCTTAATTGCACATAAATACTTGCACATTGCACCAAGACTCAAGAGTGTGTAGGAACAGAAGATAGCACGGGGCTTGTCTCCACCACTGGAAAAGTTGGTCAGTTACAGAGGAGCTGCACAGGGATCGAAGCCCTCTGACCACATAGGTTTTAGGTGCAAGGATTTTCAGTCCCAGGGGCAGAGAAAAATGTGTGAGGGTCTTGGTGTGTTAGCAGTTTAGAAGAAATAACTTGCATTTTTTTTTTTTTTTTAATTAATGCTTTCCCAAGGATGCCAGTGTTTAGAAATTAGTGTGGGATTGATGGAATTAAGGAAGGAGGACATGACTGAATGTTTCTAACAGAAGAGAGAATGGGAAACACCATGCAGTAGTCCTACGATGTATTTCTCCTCTGGCCTCCTATGCAGGACCATAATTAGAGATCTGATTTACCATTATTGTATGATTTATTTCCTTCAGTTCTTGCTTCCACAGAGCCTAATAGATTTCTCATGTTATTAGATAACCCTCTCTGTGAGCTGTCGCATAGATAATGGTTTCATGCCCCAGATCCAGAGCTTTAATTTTCACAAGTGCACTTAAAAAAACAATCAAGCAATGACTTATTAGTCAAGTTATTAATTTCAATTGTGTCACCATTAAATAGTTTGGTTGCTTTCTTGGCTACAAGAGCAATCATCTGAGTGTCTTACTGCTCCAGTGGCTGTGGGATGAGTTTGATACCTTCAGAAGAGCTAAGGCACTTGGGTGCCAGTGCTTATTTGGCCTGACATGTCCAAGGATCGAGTTTAGCACTTAAGCCAGAACTTACATCCTGTAGAGTTCAATGGAATTAAAACAGATTCTTTGAAATGTAGAGATATAATTAATTGCTTGGCTCACTTTAAGCAAAAGCCTGAGTGCTTTATGGTGTTTTGGCTGGTGAGTGTGAGGATTTGGTTCTCTCAACCACAGTTGGTCCCCAGAAAAGACACTCCCTGCTACTGGTGTGGGCTTATACATTTTGATATTGTATATTCAGGTCTCTCAGTTTTGGGAGCCTGATCGTATCACAGTCAGAGTACACTGTGAAGTGAAGGGCATTCGTCGCATAATGGAAGTCGTTCAGCAACGGGGCAAATCAGGCTCTTAAGCTTTTACTGCATCCCGCAATGTGAAAGTGGAGAAGTCAGAGTTTTATTTAGCTCCATAAAATATTTAACCTCAACAGTGATGGAGTTGATAAAAATCTGTATTTTGTAAAAAGCTTTTGTTCCAAAGCTATCCTTTTTATGACTAGCCTGTACATTCAAAAAAAAAAAAAAAAAAAAACAATATCTATTATTACCAGTGAATGATCCAATAAGTGTCTTGGGTATTTCTGCCAAACTTCTGTGCAGGTTCCTAATGAGGGAGATATTAAGTTAAAATCAATGTGGGAGCAGTTCTTGTAGACCGGGGAAAGTGTGTCATTATTTTTGCTGGCCAAATATAGTATCATCATCCATTAACTCCCTAGCTGAAAAATATCCTGTATCTCACTGGGATGCTGATCAAGTCATGTTCTTGTATATAATTTCTCTTAAGACATGCCTAGCATATATTTTCACAGGAATTTTTCTGGCAGAAGAATCTAAAAAGCACTCAGAAATTTAGTATTGCAAAACCTGTATCATCTGAATCTCCAAAAATAAAAAAAAAAAAAAAAAAAAAAAAGCCATTACAATCAACAACAACAACAAAAACATTTGTTGTAAGCTACAGGTAGTCATTTTATGCAGACAGACTCTTGTAAAAATTGGAAACTTGAACTAGCAAAGTTTTCTGGGAAGGCAGATCCGAAGTTGTAAGAAACACAACTCTGAAAGTACAGAAAACAAGTAATTATCATGAGGAAATTTAGGAATTCGTGTTCAAGTAAGGTAAAAACTTTGAAAAAAAAAAAAAAAAAAAAAAAAAAACGAAATAATCTGTAATGCATGCATGCTTTTTATGAACGGATGTTCTAACTACAGCTAGACAATTTTTGTGGGAATATTCTGTACCTTTAAAACATTGTTTGAGATTGTCTGAAACTACTGGTGAAATTGGGTTAAATGAGGTGAACAATTTTGAAAAACAAAACAATTTCAAAAACAGATATCAGTTACCCATTGAATAAAAATTCATTACAGGTACTGCTTATGTTCTGAAGGAAGAATTTAAATTAAGAATTGCTCAAAAAAGTATAACAACAAACTCCTTCCTCTCTTCTAGATTAATACAATAACCTTTGTTTTTGTGTTTGTTTTTCTAGTTTGGTCAGGCAGCTGAAAACACTCACCCATCTCTGTACTTGCTCAAGTCCAAGTAGAAATGCTATTGAGAAATGAATTTCATTAATTCATATCTTTAAAAGAAGATATCCCATATCTAAAACTTCTGCTCACTTCAGTCATATTTGAAAGACTTGCTAATCAAGGGTGTGTGGAAGGGCACCCATGGCAGTGCCACAGGCTGTAGTGTGGGCAGCAGGCCAGGGGACACAGAGCACCACACTGTGGGCTGGAAGGTTCTGGACCCCAGAGCCTCCTCTCTGACCTAGCATTAGCTGCCTGGGGAAGTGTCTGTGTTTGTCCTGGAGGGCAGGCAGGGGGTGCCTCTCCCCACATTCCCGTTACTGGCCATGCCATTGAGTTTTGCATCAGCTCCTGAGGGCTGCTGTCAGCAAGGGCTTCCCAACCCATCAGGGATCTGGGTGAGGGTAGGGGCATCCCTTTAGAGTAAAGGCAATCCCCCCTCTCATTAACCCTCTCATTTAGTAATGAACCACTAATGGACAGAATTAAAGTCAGTAGTCATTGCCTTGCAGCTGTTCTCCACTCCCTCCTGCTGAAGGCAGGATTTGGGGAGTGGGTCTGCCATCAGGATGCATTCCTTCTCTTGGGCTCTACCTCCTCCTTGCATCACATGATGCTAGCCCCATGGCCATCTGCATGGCCAAGGCACCCTAGCAGCCACATTCATCTATTTCAGCATGGTTAGGAGACAGGCAGGCTAGTCTTGAAACTTGAATACCTCAGTTTCTCCCAGAAAACTGAGTCTACGATGAACTTTAAATTACATGCCACCAGAATTGCTTAAATTTCTGTTAAAACTGTGTCATTGTTTTTTTTTTTTTTTTTTTTTTTTTTCCTTAGCTTGTTAAATGACTTTTGGAAGAAGTCCTTTCAGTCATATTATAGCATTATAAATCACCTGCTGAACAACTGGGATTCAAGGTGGTTGATTCCTCACCATTTCTGCAAGATCAAAGGTATGGCTGTCCTCCAAAACTGTGATGCTTCACATCAAAGTTCACAATGAAAACTGTCTCAATTTTCCTCTTCAGCGTTTGGATTTGACTTCATGACAAAAACATATTAACCAGCATGTTCAGCCTTCGCTTGTGAGAGAACGTGGCTGTGCTCGTTAGCATAGCAAGTGCAGAAACAAATGGAGCAACCCTGATTTCAAATCTTCTGTTCCTAGACTCTGTGAGTCTGTTTGAAAAAGTGAACTTCTTTAGCAGCGCTATAAATATCCCTTTAGTAAATGCCCTGAGTATCTTTCAATCCGTGCTGATCCTTATAATCACAGCTGCATTGTTCTGGTCATGTCATTGAAAATGCTTTTGACAGAACAAATGATGATCACCTGTGCTATAGTTTGTAAAAAGCCTAAGATCCAATCTGCTATTTCATCAAGAGAAACAACATTCAGTTCATTTCTTTTTCTCTTTCATGTGCAATGCTTTTCACTGGGACACACGGCTTTTTCACTAGATTTTTTTTTTTTTTTTTTTTTTTGTATTCTTTTTCTCCAGGAGCCTCACAAAACAAATAACTGGTGGGAAGTTCATAAAAGGATTGCTTTTACTTGCTTCAGGTGCTGACGGCCTGGTGTGGCTTGCCGTGTCTTTTTTTTTTTTTTTTTTTTTTTTTTTTTCCTAAGCTTAGGGACTGGACTCTGCTTTGCTTGTAAGTAAGAGTTCTGCAGATGTGCAATGGCTGATATTCCTGTACCTATTCTTGTACAGCAGAAATAGACTTTAAAGTGTCTGAAGTTGGTATATTCAGAGAATATCAGTCATAAATACTTTTATGTCTGACTCATTTAAGCTAGAGTTGTAACTTTCACATTGCCATGTGCCTTTATATTATTGAAGTTTAAAGGAATTCCTTTCGAAGCCTAATGTTTGGCTCATGATGAAAGAAAACCAAACAGCTTATTCGGAGTTAAGTTAAATAATTACATACGTAACCCTTTAAGTGCTAGATATGCAAATAAAGTGTTGTACAGTCACTTACACAGCAAAGACTTAAGGCCAAATTCCCCCCGTCTACTCCTCCTCTCCAATCCCATTCCTATTTCTTCTTCTAAAGCTATCTGAAAGGGAAATCACCCCCAGCAAACATAGCTTGATGAGACAAAATCCAATTATTTCCAGAAAAAAAAAAAGGTTCATAGCAAAGGACCCAGTTCTGTAGCCAGCATTATTGCTGACATCACTGGAAATTCATCTGAACCAAAGGCTCACAGGGTTACTCTCCATTTCTCATGGTACTTGCTGTGACCCTCAGTCACAGACTTTTCCAGGTGGGAAAAGGTACATCTGAGTCACAGGCATACCTGCTCTAATAAACAGCCACAGACCCTGAAAGACAGTTGTTGCTGTTTGTCTTTGATGGAAATGGGCACACCAGCAGAGGCTTCAGGTGGTGCTGAGATGCCATCATGCTGAGCCTGAGCAGAGAGACTTTAATCTCTGCTAAACATGTCTGAATTCAGCAATTACTCTCAACCTATGCCACCCTTCTGTGTGTTAGTTAACCTAGCAATGCTGCTGTTCTTTCAAACTCTTGCATAAAAGAAGGAGCTAAAAACCTGTTTAGGTTTGCTGCAAAGGATCTAGGCCTAGCTGACTCATCCAAGGTAATTTAGGAATTGCTTGGATTTATGCCCTCTTCTCCAACCCCTCTTAATGCTAATACATGGGATTATCTATCTGTCATTTCACTCAAACCATTTAAAAAAGAAATTCACACTACAGAGGGATATATTTTCAAAATATTATGAAATATCTTTTATGTTATCTTATTTGCATGCTAACTTTTTATTAACTTAATTGCTGTCCGCAGCTAAAGAGAGTCAGAAA
>CM021732.1:8934072-8951261 GCA_011075105.1 Heteronetta atricapilla
TTTTTTTTTTTTTTTTTTTTTTTTTTTTTTTATGGGTTCAAGCACTTCAAGGAGAACAGTGAGCTTTACTGTGTTAGAGCATTTGAGACTTCTTCCTTGCCCTGAACCAGGACACAGTGTTTTCAAAATATGTGAACAAATATCATAAGGCCTGGGACAAGAGACAAAATTTTCTCTAATCTCAAGAGAAGGTAGAGTTTAGAGTTTATATTCTGAGCTTTGATACCGGTCAGGTTTAATTTGTTTACATCTTTTTTTTTTTTTTTTTTTTTTTTTTTTTTTCCTGGCAAAATTCTGTCTGTGTTCAGTTTGGTTTGCTGGAACTTGTGCATATGTACCATGAAAAATTTCTGTCTTAACTGAAAGCTTTACAGAGTAAGACTTGCGATGTTTGACCTTTACGTAGAAGACCAGGGATGAGCATGAACTAGTTCAGATCAGATGTAGAAAGAGGGTTTGGCCCTTAATAATTTTAAGAATACTTAAATGATTTATTTATTTATTCATATTTTTACTACATTTGGAAAATGATTAAAAAGGTAGAGAGAAATGTATTTCTGAGCCACAAACAAAACCATAGCACTGAGAGAACTAGAAAGGAAATATATATATATATATATAGATATAGATTTAGTTGCTTGTTACCACATTGTCAGCCTTTTCTTTAAGTCACACAAACATGATCATTACTAAAGTTTGTCACTGACTTTCTAAATACTTTAGAAAAGAAACCACTTTCATTTTTGACAGGGTGATGTTGCATGCGAGGGCATTTACAGTTTGTTTACAGCATACCAGAAGCATTCTGTTAGTGAAACATTTCAAGACTAATGAACCAAAACTTTGCACCAAACAGACAACGGCTGCAAACACTTTCTTGTCTGTGTCTGCTGGAGTTCACATTTCAGCTGTGCTCTCAACTCCACCCACTCCTCACCTCTGCAGATAAAACAAGAGCTCGGATTGACAAGGCAAGCTTGCAAGGTTAGCTTTCTATGAAAAGCTGCAGCAAGTAATGCCGTTAACTCTTTTGAGGCAAATATGCTCATGCTTTTTGGGCAAATTGGCTACTAGTGAGGGGAAGCAATGTGCTGCCTTTGCAGTTTTAATGTCCTGTTGATTAGCCTGGCATAAGACTCATAAGGAATTATGAGAAAAGTATGCTTGCAAAGAGGGGTTTCATGGGTATGGTGTGTGCTAATAGTCTAGCGGTTCCAATTATAAGATCAAGAGTTGACTTTTGGGAATGGTTGAGGTTGGAAGGCACCTCTGGAGATGACCTGGTCCAAACCCTTGGCTCCAGCAGGGCTGCCCAGAGCAGGGTGCCCAGGCTCCTGGCCAGGTGGATTTTTGGAGCTCTCCAAGGAGGAGACCCCACAGCCTTTGGTCAGCCAAGGCCAGGGCTCCATCATCCATGCTGTGGGGAAGTGTTTCCTAGGAATATGGTTGGCTTGTCAATGCTCGTCTTATTTCAAGACCTTTCACTATGCTTTGAGGATCAATTTCTTTCAGGAGGCACAGTTTTACAGTGGCCACTACCAAACTGTTGTGGCCAAAGCAATCCAAGGTTTTGATCCTGCAAGTCTGTAAACAACCAAGTAAACATCCATAGGAAAGTCACAATCCAGGCCTAAATGGTAGGGGTGTTACTCTGGGGATCCATGTTCTCTTCTGCACTGATTGATTTTTTTTGTGGCCTCAGTAAGTACTCTCACAAGACCTTTTCTGGCTATGCATTTGCACGGTATCTGGCAAAGGCCATGCTCTGATTTGGGATCTCCAAGCAGCACTGAGTATGCAGGTTGTACCAATCAAGAACAATCCTCTGCACTAAAATGAAAAAACATCTCACTCATTCACCTTGCAAATGCATGGAGAAACAAAAAGGTGTAAGCAAGAAATGGGGATGTGTGGAGAGAGGTATTATTTTTAATATTTTGTGTTTCATCATGAAGATAACCATGGAGCTACAATTGTGCCTAACTCAATTAAAAGCCAAAAGTCCCTCGATGCTGTGGAAGTGCTGTGAAGACATGATAAGGTTTGCATTGTTGCTGCTGCCCATCTCAGGTCGTCATCCCCATAGTGCTCCTCATGCAGGCTATCATCACGAATCCAGTCCTCCTTGTTCAGAAAGGCAGCTCCTTTGTATGTGAATCCAAAAACATATGTATTAACACAAACAGTTGCTTATTTTGATGAATGTAGAGTTGGTAATGTGATCTAGAGTAAATACTCGAAGAGAGTTGTTGTTGAAATCCTAGTATTACATTGCTGCCCTTGTTGTTCACACGTCAGTGGACTGTCTGCTTCAGAAGAATGGTAGAAACATACATCAGGTACTTCAAACATGCTTTTTGAATAGGACAATCTGTGTCAATGGGCTGTCCTACAGATTTCTGTGGAACTGGAGTCAGAGTGAAGAAATGTCAGCTAGCTTTTACCACATAAAACAAAAAAGATTTGGTAAAAAGAAATATGAGAAAAGAATTAATCAGGTAGAAAGACTTATGGTAGTAAAGTGGATCCCACTGACAAATAAGAGAGTCACTGTTTTTATTTGGCATAGTGCTGTTATTTTCTATATTCAAAATGTGGTAATTTCATGAACATGTTTGATTCATATAGAAACTTATCCCTTGGCCAATGAAGGGAACTTCATTGTTGTAATAAAGTTACTTCCTAAACTATAAAATAAACAAAAATATCTTCCCCAAATTAATACCATCTTTGAAAATAATAGCCATGTATAGCTGCTATATTTTTAAGAACAGTCATAGTCTTTCAGGCAGCTGGAAAGGTTATTCTTAATGGTTTTGAATCTGAGATAATCATCTTCATGAGCCACAATGAACAGGTCCTGTCTGGAAGTAGAGAGACTATATCTTTAGCCTACTTTTCTCCCAGGAACATTTTTGAGTGTGGTTTTTGGTTTGGTAGTGGAGTTCTCTGATGTGTATCAACTGAAACATAGGAGTGTTTTTTATCACCATCATTTGTAGATGTGGTCCAAGTTAGCATTAGGTAAACCTACTACCTGTGAAACAAAATATGAATAAATTCACCTGTTTACCTTGAACTTCTGTTACTCAGTAACTCAATTATTTTTCCAGGATTTTCACCCCTAACTGGTGAGGTAGCTTGAATACATAACATATGTGGATGAAATGTAATAATTAGTTTAATTGAAATAGATGAATTCCCACAGTTGAGATGTGGCACAGTTTCCCATCTTGTAGCAGGACTGTTGTCGTATTGACATACCAGGAGCATTGTCAAGATTAAACAAAACCTTTTTAGACAATGTCCAAAGTGATCTTCTGAGTTGCTGCTCCCAAGACATGTCCTCCAGGAACAAGGAGAGAAAGATTGAAGTAAGTGAATCACTAGGAACTGGTGTTAAAAAACACTGTTCACTCACCACCTACCAATCCTTTGCCTCTCCCACAAAGCCTGTGGCAGGAGACACTCCTTCCATTTGCTAGAGATGACAGTCACTCCTACTGCACCACTGTAGCAGAGACAAGCACAGAGTAAGTCTTCTTAATAACTTCTCTTATTGGAGAAAAGAGAAAGAGGAGTTTTTCTATTTCAGTTCTTCGGTGGAACAAGTTGTCCCTCACTCTGGGAGAGCTCCTGGTATTTTGGCTTACTGCTTTTCTTAATTCCATTGCTGTTCTCATTTTTCATTTTCCTACATTGCACCAGTTGGCCATAACCCCAGCAAATATCAATGCAAATGCCAAGGGCAATACTGGAGACATGTCATCTCTTCATGTTTGACAAGCCCCTCCTAACCCTTGGATATGTTGGCAAAATTATTTTTGATACAATGAAAGCTGGTAGCTCCTGTAAGATGTGGGTAATGATCTGAAGTAAGTCATTGCACATTTCCTCACCAAAAAAAAAAAAAAAAAAAAAAAAAATACAGGGAGTGTGCATGTAGGACATATCATGTAATAGGATTCATTTTAGAAAAATAAATGTCTGAATGTTGTGAGACTACAAAATCAGCTTGAGACTTTCTTCTATGGGAGCCCAGAAATAGAGACAGTGCAGTAAATTGCAAGTTGCTATCTGTACTTCCACCCATTGAAGCCAAGCAAAAAGACCTCCAATTTTAAAATTGTGTATTAATTTTGGGTAAAAACTAAACTAAAACTCCCTAAAAATAGCAAGCTAGATGGAAAGTGGGGAACCCTTGATCTCTGCAAATCAGGCATTTTCTAAGTGTCTCAAGCTACTCCTAGGAATGCTTAGATAAGTTTAAGAACAAAAACTTTCCAAATTGCTTTTCTCAAGAGAAAAGGTAGATGGCATAACATAAATGCACTGCAGGTGATCACAAAACACCTTTTAAGTGCACTCTATGTTTGTACTTAATCCTGCAATCATGAGTATTTTCAATCCATATGAGAAGAGAAATAGAGTGTAGTTGGTATAGTAGAGGAATAGAATAAATGGTATAGTTGAGCATTTTACTGTAAAATCTTTTCTCATTTTGCATGACAAAGACAAACAAGATGAAGTGTATTGAATCATTTCCAAACACTTCTTCTCAAGAGCCAAATAATGCATGAAAGCAATATTTACAATATTTTAACATAAATATTGCAAGAAAACCAGAGTGCATATTTTACATTTAAAAGAACTCTGTTTCAATTAAATTGGTGAGTCAATTAACTGAGTAAAATATAGTTGACATTTATTTGAAATGTGAAAGACATTTAAAATATTTTAATTTTTTAAAGATATTCTGCTGTGTAATAAGACTCTATAATTATCTGCCAAAACCAATGACTTACCTTTTATTTCAAAAGATACTCTGTAATAAAGTGCTACTGTCATAATAGCTATTCTACTTTTCCCTCTGAAGTTCTTTCCCACTTGGAAGAATAATAGAGACTGGATATAATTCTATAGCATCAGCTTCTATAAGGCTAAACAGGTGTTTAACTGGAAAAGAATAGTGTTTAAAAAGGATTAAAAATTGAAACAGGAAGTATTTTGTGCCAAAAATATTGTGCTTAATGTTGCTCATGATCACAAAATTGATGTTTCAGACAAAGGTTTACTTTCATTTCGGTGGAATGATTTCTATATCTTATTATCCTTTCAAATACCTACATAGAAATGTTAGAAAGCCCAGTTAAACAGGTGGACACACCCATTATTTTGGCAATTTTGTGAAAGTGACACCTGGACAAACATCTGGGCAGCCTAGTCTTTCAGCAGGAGTGGAAGCCAATCAGAAATGTCAAAAATGCTGTAGAGAGTTATAATAACTTTAGCTCAAAATTGTGGGGAAGACTGTTTCAAAGTACTGCAGTGAAAGTGGGTGGGAATTTGATAAGGTGGGGAAATGAAGATGTTCCATGGAGAAGGTCTGGTTTTAGCCTATCATTAGCAGAATTTCAGTGTTGTCCCTCAGGCGTTCATCCAAGTCAAGTTATTTCACAGGCATCCTGAGGGGCCCTAATCTGGCCAGGCAGGCAGAGAGCTGTGTTGCTGTGGCCTGCTGTCTTTGACATCTTTTAAGATTTGAGAGGGCTTACTCCTATAGAGAATGAGATGAGATTATTATTATTAATAATAATGATAATGATAATCTAATATATTCTCTGAAAAACAGGATTTTTTTTTGCTCTGCCCAGCTCTGGTAGTAGGTTCTTTTCCTTCAAAATCTGGATAATAATGGGCACAAACCATTGTGTTTTAAACCACAGTACTCCAAAAGGCATGGGATAAAACAAGTATTTTTGCATAAGTGGATTTATAGTGGATTTATTTACTTTAATTGGAAATTTTACATTGTTTCCTCCTTGGTAAACCTGCTGAGACATTTGGTATGTGACAAAGAGCCTAAGCCTACACCTAACCATAGTTTTCATATTCAATTGGACATAATCATAAAAAAAACATCCATGAGAAAATGTAGCCTGAAAGGGATGCTCGTTGCAGAGTGAAATGGCATTGCAGGAAAGAAGTAGTATTTCTGAAAATAATAACAATAATAATAATAATAATAATAATAATAAATAGGAGCCTTTTTTCTCTGATCTGCTCTTTTGACTTCGGAGATGATGTCTGCATCTCAGTCACCATGTTGTCCCAGCAGAGCACAATGAAGTTACAGAGCTACTAATACTGAGTCCGTTACTGCTTGTTTCCCCCCCACAGACCAGGTACTTGCTCCTCCTCATGTTGCATAGCATGGTCCATGCAAGCAGTCAGCCTGGTTCCAGCAAAACTCCACATGAGTAATCATAGAATCACAGAATATCCATAGCTGAAAGGGACCCACAAGGATCATTAAGTCAAGCTCCTGGCTCCACACAGGACCACTCAAACATCAGCCCCTATGTCTGAGAGTGGTGTCAAAAAGCTCCTTGAACTCCTGCAGCTTGGTGCTGTGACCACTGCCCTAAGGAGCCTGTCCCAGTGTCCAACCACCCTCTGTGTGCAGAAACTTTTCCTAACACTCAGCCTGACCCTCCCCTGTCCCAGCTCCATGTCATTCCCTCAGGTCCTGTCACTGTTCCCAGAAACCAGAGCTCAGTGCCTGCCCCTCCGCTCCCCTAGTGATTAAGCACTAGTAATTTTGCTCTAAATTAGCAGAGCAGTACTATTATGGAATTTCTCATGGAAGAGGAGGTTTCTATAATCAGGATGACTATTTAGCTATATGTCATGTGAAAACTTAATGGGAAGAAGGGGAAACAATTTTCTGAGCAGATGTGATACTATGACCATGCCACACGTCCCAAGAGCTTGGCTTCAGCTTCCCAGCATCCCCAATGGTATGTTACATTTTTCTTTGTAGAGTGACAACCGTGCCTCAAATAATTCCATTCTATTTGTTAAATTTTTGAAGACTACAATTGTTTCACACCTGTCAAGCAAATGGACATTGCCCTCCTAAATGGACGTCTAATTGGCGCGCAGTTTCATTTGCATGCATTTTCAGTTTTCAACAGGTGGCACTAAAGAGCCAATAAATGATTCTATTCCCAGACTCCAGCATTCAAACTCCTGGGCAGGCACTTTATGTGTGTTTATCTATTTAAATATGGTATTATAATTCCAACATAATTAGTCATCTAATTGAATTGCATGACCACATACATCCAAGACATTTGCATGTACAATTAATTAGGATTTATCTAAAAGCACTCTTTTTTGTTCTCTATTTCCTACAAGTCAAATTACTCATGGATGGATTAGATGCTGATTTCATTTTGAATGAGCTACAGTATAGGAACCAGTAGAAAAATAAGTCTACAGAATTAGTAAGCAGCCGACAAGTAAAGAATTATTTTTCTGTAGTGCCTTCTTCAGACACCTGCAGAAACAGTGTTTACAAAAGCAGAGTGGCTTTGCACACACTGGTAGTTTTCAATCTGCCTCCAGCATAATTTTTACTTAATCTTACACATTTCTGATGGTTACAATATATATGCTAATGAGCATTTTTGGAAAATAAGGGAGAGAAAAAGGAACTCTTGAAGCCATCCTGTGAAAACAGCCTTTTCAAGCAAAATATTTAGAACCATCTCAGTTGCAGTAGCTAATAGAGACCCACCTAGAGATGTGTATGCCAAATAGAAACTGAAACATTATGAGTGACCCATTACCTTTGAGAAAGTGTCCAAACTGATGAGAGATGAAAATACCTTGGAAACTGAAAGGGCTATATGTCTTTGGTTTCTTATTTGACAAAACTCTTTTTCTTCACAATGTATATATTTGATTATTGGCTACTAATGGGATGGTGAAGCTCTTCTTTCCTTCTTTCATTACCCAGTTGTAACCAACGTGGGATGTACTTGGGTGCTTCCAGAAGAAGGAGCAAACCTAAAACACATCTTTGAAAACCGAGCTGAGATATATGTGAGGAATTTTAAATACAGCTGTGCAAAACCAAACAAACAAAAACAGATATGTTATTTTGTAGGAGAGCACGTTACAACTAAAATATATCATGTTTCAATCCTGGAGCTCTGAGGACAGCTTGCTCCCTAAAACTGCTTGGAGAACCAAAATAATCTGTGTCAAGAAATAATTTCACAAGAAGGAGAGAGTAACACTAACATGTCAACACCACAGTGTAAAAGGGAGGAGTGAGCCAACATTCCCCATTTCTGTGTAGACCATTGCTTTATGGTTCTTTATTTTGAACAAATTGTCTCTTGTACTTCCAGTATGTGTTCTTTAAGTCTGTAGCTTGTCAGAGAGCTTTTTGTCTGTGAATGGCTTCTCATGGGGGAAGTGGGCTGGTTTAAAATTATTTCTCCTTTAGACCGTCCTCCTCTCTTTTCTTCTACTTCCAGATTGTCCAAATTGTGGTTTATTTGTTTTTATAATAATTTTATATTTTATTCATTTAGAAAAGCTCACCCAAACTTCCGGAGGAGTAAACAGTGAGCTCCTGCAGGGTACACTGGCTGCTGATCACGTTTTCAACAAGTATTTCTGATGTGGGTGTTTCTCTCACTTTTGCAGTTCTTAGCATCCTATTAGAGCTAGGCCAGATGGATTTTCTGCTGGCAAAAGTAACCACTCTCTGAGACAGATTTTTTTTGTGTCTCAAAAAGTTAGTGGAAGGAGGTTTCTTTCTAGAGTTTGTAAGGTTATCAGTAAGTATTGTACATCTCAACCTTTCATTGAACAACCAATTGCTAATTCCAGTGTACTTAGCTTCAGTCATCCTTACTTTTGTGTTTAGGTGCTTTGCTGAACAGAATGCAAGCCAGCTCAGTTCTTTGTTGAATTGTGGATGAAAGAATTACAGCCAGACTTGCAGAAGTGTGTGCAGCATGAGTGTGTGCATTTCAGCTCTGTGACAACTGATGGACAGGACTATGTCTGAGCTATGTATTTGAAAAATTACCACTAGAGCAGAACTAGAAGAAATAATTGAGATAATGGAACAAAACAAATGAAGGAGTAGAAGGAATTTAGACTTTCCTTAATTACTAGATCATTTAAAATTCAACAGGTGAACATGTTGTAATGTGGTGTAAGGCACAATTTTCCTTTGGCCCAGTGGGGACAATGCAGCAGTCTCCAAACAACCTGCTCTGTCTACTTTGTAAAACCATCTAAGCAATACACTGTCCTTCCATCTATTGAAACTGCTGTTTCCCAATTAACTTCATTGCAAATATGTATTCCTCCCACCTTTTTTTTTTTTTTTTCAAATAAATTGTTTTGTGTAAGAGTTGTGAGCTTCATGAACTCAGTGGAAATACTTGTTTGTGGCTTCAGAGAGTGCTCTCTGCCAATAGCCCCATTCACCTCCGATGATGACAGCTGCAGCAGTGCTGATGACATATAATATACTGTATGTGGCTTCAGACACTCCATCAAAACATGAAAAGTCCACAATCACATCTATATTTTGACAATTTGCCAAAGTTTCTGCTGAAACAGTGGGTTATAATTCAAGCGTCTGATAAATGCTTGTAAGACTCTAACAATCACAGTCAGGAAATTCTATGTAGAAAACTTTTTTTTAAAAAAAATAATAAAATGGAAAACATAGCACTGAGATTAACTTTTTGAATTAATTGACTTCTACTTTAACCTAATCAAGGGACTGAAGTTCTGAAAGTTAAGGATGTAACATTTAAATTTGCCTGTTAAGAAAAAAAAAAAAAAAAAAAAAAGGAGAGATTTTACTTTGGCAACAATTTGTTATCTGCATTTTAAAAGGCAAGTAAAGCAATAATTCCACCAGGTGCTGACTGGGAAAAGGTCAGATTCCTGGAAACAGAAGGAGACTGAAAACTAGATGAAGAGAAGGGGAAGTCAGTAGTGTCTTTACTAAAATCTAATTAGGAAATAGCATCTTTTCCTCTGCTTTGGAAAGAGCAGAAATATCAGTGAAATATCAGCAAACAGTTTGGCATCTTCAAAGATATTAATTAACTAAAATTTGGAAAGTGCTTTGAAGATGAAAAATGGTAGGGAGTGCTAAGTATCACTATTAGCAGGACCAATGTGTCAACTGATGTTGTCTGTCTGCATAGCATTGGGTGAACACTTGGGTAATTAAGGTGAAATGAATAGCCGTGCCTGGTCAATTTATGGGGTAAAGCGTGTCTTGTTGCTAGCTGAAGCAAGATGTGGTATCTGTGTGACTAACAGACCTGGAAAGTGAACGTCTACAGCAGATATATTTCATTTCTTTGAGAGTCACCATTAGCAACAGCTCTGTCTGACTTTGTGGTTCTGACTTGTTCTCTACATATTGGGGCAGTGAGCATTGTTTCATACCATTTAGCAGTTTCTAAGCTTACAATTTTTAGTTTGACATCATATGTGCCTTCACTAAAGAAATGCAAGCCTTCTTGAACTGAAATTATATCTCGTTTGCCAGATCTAATTTTTCTGGCTTACCAATATTTTAATTATAAAACAATTATGCAATTAATTTGGCAAAGACTGGGGCAGCGAAGGATTCCTTTTGCTGACAAGAGGTGTTATTCAAACCTCTATCTACAGTCTACAAGTGCACTTTAGCCTTTGGGTTATTACTCTGGGAGCTGTAGTCATGGACTGACCCTAGTCTGATAGAAATTGTACTTTTCCTGTACCAAATCTGAAATTTGCAAAAATAACTTCTAATTTTCTGAGGATCAGCCTTTGCTTTGACTTACCTTAATGAAATCCCCAGGGGAGCAGACCCAACACCAGTCTCAGCAGTGGGTGCAGGCTATGGTGCAGCATGGACAGGCCAGGACTGACAGCCCAAGACCTGGGGAGCATGAAGGTCTTCTGGAGACCTCATAGTAGGAAAGTTGAAGTTTCTCAAATGTTTGGTTCTGTTGCAAAATCAAATTTAGAGTCAGATTAAACTGTCCCATGTGACTTGAGAAAGCAGGAGGAACACCTGTATCTGAGCCTTAGTCTGAACTGTGAGAAAGCCAGTGACAGTAGATGCAAGGCTGCTGCTTCTGCTTGATACCATCTGGCAAAGACTTTATTCAGATAACAAATTCTTGCAGGTACTGCTTCCCAGCTGCTATTATTTACTTTCAAATGTATCTAGTGTTAGGGCATAACAGAACATCACAAGCTGGCATGGTCAATGTAACCACCTGCTTAGCTTGTGAGCAGATGTGTTGTCTTTGGGCTGCAGGCTGGGACATCCATTTCATAGCTCAGTAGTTATTCCAGAACATCCTTTTGTGCTTTTCTCTTTTGTATTTAAAATTTAAAAAATCTCCCCAACGTACTTTGAGTAAGAGAGCACCACATGAGCATCACTGAGGTAGGTTCAAGCAGAATGGTGGCACTCAGGTAATGAGCAAAAAGCTAAGCCAACTCTCAAAACTTGTGTTTTTAAGTAAATACACTGTCATATAAGTAATGCTGTAAAGGTGAATTGTGCACTCCTATGTTCTGTTAAAATTTAGAAGTGTTGGATGCCATAGAGGTCAAAAGAAACATGGATGAGGCAGGACTGGTTGTGTTACTTATGGAAGCCCTGCCCACAAATAGCTTGATAACAATATCCCTGGTGGCCAATAATGCAAGCTAAACTGCCTTGAAATCTAACTGGAAGAATAACAGCTTTCCATTTAGTGCATCTTACTGATTGTATCAAAAGCAATTCTTGAGCAGAGCAAATGCAGAGCACAAGACCATAAAGCTGCAAGTCCTTTCACGGAGTCGTAGGCTAAGACTTACAGAGAACACTCAGGCATTGTGAAAAAGGCAGCAAGAGACTGTTAGGAGTCTTGTCACCGAGTTTCTTGTCCCTTTATTTTGCCTTAGAAAGGTGTATGTCAGGATACCTTCCTGCAACAACACATGAGCAGAAGTTAATTGCATGCATCCATGAAAACACTCAAAAACCTATCATTGAGCACTGAAATTGTTGGTATTCAGTCAACAACTGTATTTTGGATCCCAGGATGCTTATGCAAGCAGTCTGCCTTCAGAGAAGCTATCTGCAGCCTGAATCTCTGACAGGAACAGTTCTGTTATGCATGCTCTGAGAACAGACTTGCTCTTGGATGTATGGTGGAGAACACCTTGTCTCTTCGACGCACAAATCTGTCCATAGCTCATGGTATACCTCTTTTTTACATATATGGGATGTTGTAGCACATGCAGATAGATGAAAGCCAAGACCTGCTCAAGATTACTTTAAGAATCTTGATGACTCTTTACTTTTTTAAGTTATGAGTGTTGGGCTTCTGTACTTTACACCATAGCTAAAATAATCATCAGCAAGGGTGAAGAAGAGAAACCTATGGAGAATAAATAAGAATAATTAAACCAAATGACAGAACCACCTGCTACTAATATCTGCTACTGTCTGCATCCCAATCTCTCAGGGAGCTGTACCCAGCTACCCATAGGATCAGTATCTCATTTAGCATTTGTCATACCCCAAGGGTGAGTCAGTCTATGACTTAACTAATCTGGCACAGTGCTTTTTCTGTAATGCCAAGTTTGATCAGACTATTTCAGTGGTTCAGCATTATAGAAAAGAGGCACTGAAGACTAAAAGTGATGTTGACTCAGCCATTTGGCTCCTGCCAGTGAACATTAGTGATTTTTGAACTGCTTAGATTCCACTTCTAATGAAAATCCATTTAGACAAAGTAATTTACATGCACTGCTCATTTCCATATGAGGTTTGAAGCCTTTGCCACGTTGCTACAAAGAGATGCAGTTCAGAATGCAGTCATTTCTCTCTGCTGGTATAGTGTACATGAATGATTTTGCCTCACATAATTGCTTGATATCAATACTCAATAGATATATTTCAACACACAACAGAAGATAATGGGACTTCCTAGGGAGAGAGGAGAAACAGAATATTCTAGTAGGAAGAAGAAGGTTTTTGCATTGGATTGATTAAGAATCTTACCAAGTACATCAAGAAAGTTTCATCTCCACAGCTAAATCCATGCCCAGTGCTATAGCTGGCAGAAAGTAACAGGTGATTAGCTCTAAGACACTGAGGAAATATTCCAGCTGTGTTGATCAGAGGTAAAACACACATGGATTTGCATATGGTGAGAATGTCAACCTACATAAGCAGTAACAGCAAAACAAGCACTTCAGCACTTACATGCAGACTTCACAGGCCACAGAAAAGAAAGAAAGAAAACTTTAGGCATCCAGAATTGGTTGTAAGGTAATTTGGGCTGCAGGTATTCATGCCATCATCTTAGTGCCTAAATTAGAGCTGCTTTTCCAGTGCTTTCTTTACAACTGAAAGAGAAATCAAGGCACTTCCAGAACGTGATTCAGATAAGCTGATTTCAGTTCCTGCCTTTGAGCTGTTCTGCAGAGAGAAGCTTCTTTTTCCCAGTACCTAAGCAGCGTGCCTGGGTAAACAAACCTTCTCAGCAAAGCACCTAAGTTTGTTCCCTGAGGGGTGTAAATTCCAAATTGCAGTTTTGAAGATCTGCTTAACTCTCTATGGGTATTTACAGGTTCTAAAGCAGTAGAAAATCCAACTTCTGTCCAAACAGAGAATGAGTTCAGCTTAGACAAGACTGAGCTAGATACTTTGTCATACTCACACCTGCTCATGGTCCGGTAACCAAGAGTGGGATATTGCTCTGGAGGAAGATGCTTTTAGGCATCCAGAGCACACATGTGTCCCTGTGAGCTATACATGAGTGTTTATTACAGTCAGGATAGGTAGAATCAGCACAGACCATGTAACCCTGAGAGCTGATCAGCTTCTAATAAGTTAGTCACAGACATTTGGCCAGCTGAGCAGTTTCCCAGACTCCTCAGAGCTCACATGGAGACCACAACGTTGAGGTACCATCTCCCACATCTGAATCCCATCCCAGGTACCATATCATTTACATCCTCTGAGAGCATTGGCCTTTCCATAGGATGTTTAGCAAACACCAGTGTATCAGGCATTTATCAACAAGTGAAGGGTTCAAATGCTCACAATCCCCAAAAGCACTCTAGCTTAACATCTGCCAGCTCGTCTTAATGGGAACTGCCTCTCCTTTTTAACCTTTTACGAGTGAAAGGTAAACAAAATTCAAGAATGTGTGTGGCAGAGAGGGAGAGATCTGAAAAAAGCTAGATATGGCAAGACTAATGGAGCCTTCAGGAGTTAAACAGAGAGAGACCTTGGTTTTGATTCTTGGCCCCAGATCTTTTCCTATATATTGTATTAGCTGCCAGATGAAATAAAGAACTGCTCTTATATTGGGGATAAACTGAGATCCTGAGAAGTTACAAAAAAACTTATCTGAGATCCTACTTTAAGGCAGTAGCAAGTTAATAGGACCTTCAGATTTGGTTTTTCACACTCACTGACCTCAAGTAGGGTAACATTACA
Source organism: Heteronetta atricapilla (assembly GCA_011075105.1). NCBI lineage: Eukaryota > Metazoa > Chordata > Aves > Anseriformes > Anatidae > Heteronetta > Heteronetta atricapilla. The sequence goes on from CM021732.1 coordinate 8,948,405, forward strand.
GGTGTTCTCCTAGATGTATATTCAAAAAGCTCTTGCTAAACTATTTACTTTAGACTAAACAAGCCCATGGCAGAGTGGTCAGATGATTGCTGGGCTAGGGGCCATGTTGCAGATGCATTGCCTTTCCTTTCCAGCTTTCCTGTATTGTTGAGGTCTTTTGCACAGCAGGCACTCAGCTATTATGGTGATGGGTAACATTATAAAGCTGTAACCTAGATAGATGGATGTTGGAAGAGCAACTTTCACCACCTCTTAGTTGCCTTTTCTTTAAGTAATTAGAGCCCTATATTTATCCTGGCACTGCTTGCAAAGTCTACATTTACAAAATGAAATTGTCTATGAAGCTGTACACTTTCAGCAAGCCATTTAAAACTGAAGCTCTGAGACAGCTAAGTGCCTTATTTTAGATTGTGCTGAGAAGAGCTAGGTGAGGTGTTGGGGGTTTTATTTTTGGTAAGTGGTTTGTCAAAAGATTTATTTGTCCTAGTTTTTGTTCATTTGTGAGACTTGAAAATTGAAGAAAATTGAAGAAAATTGAAGATTGTCTTCTGAAGAAGAAAAGAAAGTGAAAATAGTCCTCTCCTCTATTTACAAGGTGAATGGATTTGTATTGCCATTGTGGTGCAATGTCAGTAGTAAGGTCTCACTTATGCCCATAAGAGTTTTTCATGACAACATTGCCATAAGGTTTGTGCCTTACTGCCAAGCAAGAGGAAGAGATGATCTTACGGTCTTTGTCTCAATGACAAGATAGGGTCTTACCAAAAACAGAATAGTAAAGGAGAGGCTGAGATCCACTAAACTGCAGCCATATTCCTTTTGAGGAGGTGTGCTTCTCAAATGAGACTGTGGCCACCCAATGAAGCCACTGAAAATGGCCTGTGAATACTGCTGTAAATTTCTTCTGTGTTAATCGATTTGGTCATTTTGGACATAATTTATTATGTAAAACCAAGAGAAAGCAAAGGAATGTAGGGACATAAGGGAAAGTATTGAATATTTCTAGAGAGTGAGCTATCAAAACATAGGTTAAAAAAAATGCATGAGATGTGGCCTTGGAACCTTGGAATCTTTTTATATTTATTTTACAAATCTCAGAGCTTTTCTCCAAAGATACACATTTCCCAAAAGTTAATTTTAAAATACAGTTAGGTCAGAAATGATCTGATGTTGAATTTCTAAGCAAGATGGATGGCAAAGGCTGTCTTTTTCATGTGAAAATTAAAAGTAGAGTTAAAGCAGATTTATCATTCAGAATAAGATTCAGCTCACATATTAGGATTCCTAAATATGAGTATATGTGGTTTTATTCACATAAGTGACCTAAGCTTCCATGGTGTTCAGTGGAGATCTAATGTAAGGTCTACTTAATGCAGTCTAGAGTTATTCAGCTCATCCTGAGATAGATACCTAACTGGTTCTCCATACCTCTGATGAGGACTTGAAACCCTAGCAATGGAAACAGGTTAATAATTACTTTCAAACTGCTTCATTTTGGGTATGACAAACTAAAATTTTCTAGAACACTAAGTTACACAAATTCATATACCAACTCTTGGTCCCAGTTTAAGGTAGAAAAGCACCCCTGAAACAGAATTCCTTCCAGCGCATCAACATCAAAATGCCCAGCTGCTAAGCTTCTGGAGTTCTCTCTCAGCTGCATTTGTTCCTCTTGACAAATTTGTTCACTGAATTGAAGGATACGAGCCCAGACAATCTTAAAGTATCTTCTGTTGGTTGGATTTTTTTTTTTTTTGGTTTTTTTTTTTGGTTTTTTTTTTTTTTTTTTTTTTTTTTTTTTTGAGGTACCGGTTAGATCTGTGGCTGAGGAAATATACATTAAATTTGGCTGTCCTTGTATTAACTCACCTTGAATGTCAGCCTAGGCTACAATACTCAATTAATTGGTGGATTGGTGGAGTACATTGTACAAGCATCTGGCCAATAAATGGGAGAAAACACATTAAAGATGGAGATATTTTAAGCTACTTTGTGTAGTTTCTAAGGAGAATTAAATTCTACAGACTATATTCCATTTCATATAATTACCATTCTTTTGAACTCTCAAGTGCCCAGTCCCTCCTTTGACTGCTTCAGTCTAAATTTAGATTAAAAAAAAAAAAAAAAAGACAATAAAAAAATCCTTCCTTAATTTGTCCAAAATGTTTGGTCTCGACTTTAATTGCTTTTAAATCCTGTCAATTAGAGTTTATAATGGAGAAAACCTGTTAATAGTGAAATGAATCCTCTTGTGTTCTCAAAGTGTGCAGTAAGCCTTCTCACCCAATTGTAATAAAATTTGTTGTGGCATAGTTTTTGGGATCAATACAGCAGACCACTGTCAATCAAAGAATTTTCTACTTACTTAAAAGTTAACAGACTTCTAGTGTCTTTGTGTTGGACTGAGGACAGTCTGAGTTACCACAGAAGATTAAATCTTTAATTTTACATTACTTCAGCCATCTCTATAGAACAAAGTGGGCTTTACCTGTTGAATATGAGGCTTATGTGAGCTGAAGTGCTCTTGAGACATTAAGAGGCAGTCTTGAACAGTCTCTGAGTTTTAAGCTGAGGGGAATTCTAAAGGGATTACTGCAGCATTTTACATAAAATGAGAAATAAAAACAGACTTGAGCAATGCATGATCATAAACGCATTCCTGCTGTGATCAAGAGTCCTGTTCCCATTGCTGTTCTAAGACTAAAGCAGGAAGAACTGTCAAAGGGCAACCATACTTGTAAGGATTTGTACAAGTCCAATTTATAATGAAATTAAGGGGCTGAGTAGTTTTGAAAGATTTGTTTAAAAAAAAAAGAAAAGAAAAGAAAAGAAAAGAAAAGAAAAGAAAAGAAAAGAA
>CM021732.1:8951271-9044898 GCA_011075105.1 Heteronetta atricapilla
AAGAAAAGAAAAGAAAAGAAAAGAAAAGAAAAGAAAAGAAAAGAAAAAAAAGATACCTTGCATAGTCTCTCCAGCCCAGAGATGGGAAATACAAGCATTACTAGAATACTGTTTTGTAGAGGAGGCATACTACTTTCCAAGAACAGACACAGCTTATGTCTACCTTTGCATGCATCACATAATACATGAGAAAATAAGCATGTTCTTGCCATTTGTGATTCACCTTTACACTACAGCTTTCTTACACTACAAGAACGGTGTAACAAAAAGCTCTGTACAAAATGGGAGGTGAATCTGTGTACTGTCTTTACTGAGAGAGAGAAGCCTGTGTGCATTTGTGTGTGTGTGTAAAACATATACAACACTGTAATTCCTTTTTAATAAAGAGGAATTATTAGATGACACCAGGCAAGTGTCAGCAAATACTGACATTAGATTCTTTTCCCGTATTTCCTAAAAACAGAAAAAAAGAGATAATAATAATAAAAACAAATTCTTTGTGCCTGCAGTTTCTCAGGAGGTGAAAGCAAGGATTTTGTTCTCTGTACTGAAGGTGCCTTGGCAGTTTTCACAGCTAAATACCATTCTGGCCCTCAGGGACAGTAGATAACAAATCTTGCCAGTCTAGATCAGGGATGAGATTTCCAAATACAGTGAACAATGGATATCAATCTTCACAAAACCCCAAACTATGATGATACATCACCTACTTACCTTTGAGCATGAAAAAGGATCTTGAGAAGTAGTCCCTCAGCCAAAGAAATTAGCAGCTTGCCTGGATTTTCCATTAGTTTCCTCAGAAATGACACATCAATAGGCTGAAATTGCTGCAGGTCCCAGTGCAACCATAGTCAGGTGTTATCTCAGCAACACACAACAGCACTTGTTCCCTTCCCAACCAGGGATCAGATAGACTGGAGGGCCCACGTTAGCACTAGCCTACTGTCCTTAGGCAGAGCACAACACAACCCACCTGGGCCTCCCTATCTCTCCTAAGACTACTGTTGAGCAAGCTGCTGGGTGTACTGGAAGGTGGGCAAGGCTAAGGTCAACTCTTTCCTTGACTCTTCAACCACTCTGTATACCATAATATCTATGCAGAGCTGTGTTTCTCCACTGGATAGCTCTTAGTGATGTCCATAATACAGTTCAGGTGTCAAAAAGTGCCTTGAACCCATTTATTTATTTATTTATTTATTTATTTATTCTCCTGGACAAGTCTTGTGGTTGGCCTTCAGTCCCTGATGATGATCCTGTGTTTGTTCAGTGTTCCAAGTCCCACGAAAATCAACTAAACTTCTGTCTATTGGTCAGCACTATAGATATAGCTCCTCCTTTGGGCTGCAGCATCAAGACATAGCTTTACTGATTGTTTCACTTCTGGTAAGCAGTAAAGCATCAACTATCTAACAATGAGCAAATTTGCTGTTACCTATTAGATACCCCATTAAAAACATATAAAATAGATGAAATTTGTGAGGAGAAAAATCTATGAAGCTCAGTTTCCATAAATGGTCTGCATGGAAGTTAAATTTGTCCATCATTAGACACTTTGATTACAAAAGCTTAGGAAATATTTACTTGGGGTAATTACATGCAGAGATTTCCAACTCTATTTATATATCTAAATGATAGAGATCCCTCTGTCGAGCTCTTTTCTGTTCAATTATAAGAAGCATGAAAGGAAACAAGGATCACAATAAAGATAGTTGTATGTATCATAGTTGTCATACAATAAAATACAGAATATGAATGGAGATCAAGCACACATTGTGAACCACAGTCATTATTATCATAAACTTTTATGTGGAGTCTTACACTTTATTATGGTCTCATCATATAAAATACAGATCAGTCTGAATTGGAGTAATTGGAGTCCTCCTGAATTCAGAGTAATAAATAAATATTGGATTTAAAATACTAATGTTATGTGTATGTGATTATCCCAAGCTGTGCCTAAAATAGTGAAGACAAGTAAAAGATTTTATATGGTGTATATCACTCTTGTTTTATCAAGAGGAAATAAATACACAGAATTTATATTCCAGTTCATCAGAAAACATAGCTATTTAATAAATATCGTTGTACATGAAGTCAATAGGACATGAACATGTGCTTAAAGATAGCCTTGCACACAAACATTTGGCTGCATGAAGGTAGACCAATTCACATATTTGAATATGTTTCTGAACTGAGGTAAATTGATTCACTCAAAGTCACCAGGGAAGATGGATTGAATTGAGGATTTATTCTAAATCTCTTGAGTCCCACTCCAGTGCCCCATCACAAGATTAACCTATCTCATTTAAAAAAATAATAATAAGTCACAACTGAATTATTCACGTCATCTTGAATGAATGCCAGCAAGACCCTGACACTACAGCATATGATTATGTTTTTACCGTATAGGACAGATTAAACAGAAAAGTAATGGAGTGAGGTCTGATATATATATATATATATATTAATGTACTGACTGTGTTTTTTATATCTCTCTGAACAATGCATTAACACTGCTTATCCAATGGCCAGAGCTGTGCAAGGAGAAATTGTAGGTATCTTTGTCCAGTACCTGAGAGACTGGAACTGAATTTCTGTGGAGAATAAAGTTTTAAGATCTTACCATATTTAATGCTCTATTTCAACATAAAAATAAAACAAAAAAACTGCTCTTTGGATAGTACAAAATATTTCTGAATTTCCCATTTGACAGAATAGTGAATAATAACAGTGATCTAGGACAAAATGTTGCCTTAATAGTATAAGTAATTGATTGGTCTAAGGGTCATTAGGGTTAACTGTTTTCTTTTTTAAACGACTACTAATAGCTGCCCCAAAATTTGCAGTTTTGATATAGTCCAAAGTAGTAACTGATTGATGAGCAGATTGTAGGTGAAAACACAGAACTGTGAAACATTTCTTCTACAGCTTTGTCACTTGCTATGAAGATCTGGATGCTGCTCTGAACTGCAGATTTTCTTTAAACATCAAAGCTATACGACTTGCAAAAGTGGAGTCTCCAAAAGTACAAAATAGGGCAAAACAAGAATCCAAGACTGAACTTTCTCAGATAATGAAAACATATAGACTCAGGTCAGTCTTTCTAATCTAACTGCCATGTGCTATCTTATTTTATACACTGAAATATATATTTAATGGAACAAGTTCTTCATGGTCTATGATACATCTGATTATTTTTTAATAGATAATGTGTTCAAAACCAGGTTGGTTCATCCTCTTCTCTGCTCTACTCTGCTCTGCTCTGCTCTTCTCTCCTCTCTCCTCCTCTCCTCCCTTGTGTCTTCTGTCACCAACAGCTTTTGAGCAATTCCTTCTGTGTTTTAAGAAACATGAATACCTTCTGAAATTCTTTCTTTCTTCCTGCCCTGCTGAACAACACAATGAACTGTTTATATTTAGGGAAGAGGTAGTTTGTGGCTCCCCTAATAAATTTGTTTGTTTTATATGCTCAATTAGTAAAGTCAAGGAAAGCCTTTGCTTAAGGTGGAAAGTGGTAAGGTTTGTAATGATCTTAACACGTAAAGTAGTTTGTTCCAAAGTACTGAAAACCTATGTGTCTTTCACAGATGAGCATGTCCCACACTTGTGAAGCTCCATTGTGCTCAAGGACTCCAGCTGGTGTCCATGGTTTTTAAGGTATCTTTGCTCTCAAGTGGGAGGACAGAGTGACTTCTACAATAAAGCCGTCTATTGCAATTTATAGTATGGCCACATTGAAAGATAACAGCAGGGCTACAGCAGGTCTCCCCTTCCCTGAGACCTCCAGGAAACATTGGCACTTTCCAGTGTCACATTAAGAGTATGTGCCCTGTAACATGGTCTTCCATCTTCTGCAGGATAAGTTTTGTCCCACTTCATGATTGGCCACAACAATAAACTAAAACAGGATTAGAGAGATTGCAAATTCATCTGTCTTTTGCTGTCCTTGAACTCATGGCAAGCATCTGCAATGTTGGACATTGATCTGACCAGAACAGTGACTTCTGCACAGCCCCAGGCTGTAGGGTTTAGATCCCAAATTATAAGAGTCTAAGTGTTTAACTCTGCCATGAGTGAACTGTCTCCTATTACTGAGCTCAGAAAATAATAATATCATAGTAGACAAACAGTACAGATACAACATTCTCCTAGATTTTCACCAGATCCTCTTCTTTCTTCTGCCTTTACTAGGATTCTTCTTCACTTTGGTAAAAACAATTGAAAAGAAAAGAAGAATGACTTCTCACAAAGGGTATGGAATCATTATCTTAACTTTGATCAATTGCTAGCAAAAAAATATTTCTTATTTTTTAGTCATGGCACCTTTCTGAAAGTACATGCATTTGCTCCTGAGAAAATACAAACATATAAACATTTGAGATCTGCAAATATTTAAAAAGAACTAGGATATTCCACAGTAGTGATGAAAACATACCTGAAAACTCCTGAGAGCAGTTAGGACCCAATGAATTTAGCCAGTCATTCTGACATTCTGCTATAAAGTCATCCCATTGTGAGCTGAAGATTAGATAGCCCAGTCTGGGTTGTGTTTGTTTTGTTATGTTGAAAAAGATATCTCAGTTGATTAAAATATTTTTTATAGATTAAAGACATTTTTGTCATTTTTAATGACTTACTACTAGTACTTTATAAAAAGTATTTGAGATTATGTTGACATATGCTTTAAAACAAGAAAAGCTTAAGTGGTATTTAATGGATAACTTATTACAAAGAAGGAATTCTCTAGACTTACTTTACCCTTAATTCACATTGTTTGGATGGAGCACTTTTTCACACGATAAAGCACTATGTGTACAGATACAAAGAGGTGATTCGTTTGGCCAGAGAGCAAATCAAAGTCACGTTACTGCAAACAGGAGAGGGCTCCAGTGCTATTGTACATTCAAGAGAGCTCAGAAATGCTGAACTGCACCATTATCATCACATTCCATGGAAACCACCCCTGGTCACCGAGGGGTTGGATGGAGCCACACAGACATCATCAGTGTCACTGTTGTCTTCACTTCATCACAGTTGAAATGTATGGGCCAAAACTGGAATCACCATCTCATTGAATGAGGTACCTATCTGGCTTTAGCTCTTCCTAGTCTAAATGAATAGGTGAAAGAGAGGTTCTTGGGGGATCCCTCCTATCACAGCTGTTTCTCTGCACTAAAACACACTGTCGACAAGAAACTGGGGAATAAAGTCCATAATCCAGGTCATTCTCAACATGAGTTAGGTTCTCTTTTTCTTTTCTTCTGGCCCCACCATTCTTGTATACCAGGCTACATGAAGGCCACAAAATTTTCTACATGGTGCAGCTAAAGCTATATTTTGGGAAGTGATAGTTGTGAGTGCTAATTCCTCAGGCATCCATCTCCTAAGCTCATGGGCAACAACAATAATTTTGCTATGGAAATTCTCAAGAAGTGATTGTATTTGTACTTTCTGTATTGTGAGGGCCAGAGCTGTTTGTGAATCTTCAGTTTTCATTTCTTTTTGTACAAATATATTTTGCTGGCTGGAATGCCATCACAATGTGAATACCTGCTGGTGTGAGGCCATTCAGCAATCAGTTCTCAGACTTCATGGACCAAACAAGGTCCAAGCAAGCTGCAGTTCTTCCCCAGTGTGATCTTGGGATGGTGGCAAAATACATAATTTGTGGGATATGATGATCCATAACTCTGTGCACATAAAGGCATGGGTAACCAAAACTTTACGTATTTCTGGGATTTTCCCATGTCTTCACTGAGCAATTCCCCTCTGTTTCCACACTCATGGCAGCACTGCTCAGGTAGCCCAACAAGGGAGGTCAGAAAGGGTTTTGGTCTCTGACATCCCACTGTATGGACTGTGATGAAGGGGTGTCTGACGTGTCTGTTTACCAGCTTTTTCAAAAACTCACACCAGCTACATTGATCCTGTTATCTCAGGAGGCCTGTTTTCCTTTAAAAATCAACACTGGGTCCCATCAGTTTGCATTATTTCATTATTCACTGCAAAGAAAGCTTCTGGCAAGGTGCTTCAGCAATGAGATAATGGTTGGGAAACGTAAGTAATCATTTAAAAACTTATGGGACTTTAATCAGCATGCTGTTTAGGCAGGATTTTTATGTTGCCTGGTAGGAGAGCGTACATAATGGGGCCTCTTTGGAGGCATTTTTCACAACAGATTACTCAGCATATAGCAAGGGATATAGTCAGTATTAAGGTGTCTGAGCCAAAAGAACTGGGCAGGAATGGGCAAGCTCTACCAATTCATGCAGATAAACTCAGTAAGAATGGCTTTGTTTGCGGGCACCTTGCAGGCATTGCTCTTATGTCACAACAGCTTTGCTCGCACGGGAGCACCAGCCCGGAGAGCCAGTCTGCTGAGAATTACCCAGTGCAGACATCAGCCAAACACAGCCCTGAAGGGGCGCAGGACTTAACAGAAGTGGGGAGGTAAGAAAGGAGTTACTTTGTGCTCCCACATATTAGTAAAAGCCAGACACAGACTATGCCATGTTCTAAATAGTGCAGTTTACCTGTGGGAAAAAAAAAAAAAAAAAAAAAAAAAGCTATCCTTCCCATCTGATGGATAAATAAATAACTGCAGCACAGAAGGTTGAATTGCTTAGACCTTACTACTGGTTTAGCAAAGTTTAATTTAGATTCATCTCCTCAAAATAGCTGGGGAAAAAAAAAAAAAAAAAAAGGCTCAAATAACTGTTTAACCCATCTTGAAATAAGAGATTTGAATGTAAATAATTAAATTGCATTGAAAAAGCACATCTAACACATATTTCCATAGCATGAACAATAAACTGTGTCAGAATGAAATGAAGTGCTCTGAAGAGATTGTGTGGATCTGGATTTCTGGATTTACCCCTCCAAAGGTCTGTTTTGGAGCATAGCATCCTTTAAGTCTTTTTTTTTTTTTTTTTTTTTTTTTTGACAGGAGAAACAAAACCTTAGCAGAGATTTTAGTGCCTAAATAATATTATATGCATGCCACAATGCAGTTAAATTTTAAAAGAGACTTCAAGTTCTGAGTTGTGGATAAGCTATTGACAATTTTACCTTTTACTTTTTTCCTTGAGAAGTTTATTTTTTCCTTGCTTACAAAACATCAGTCTTTCCCTGCTCTTCGTTTACTCAGTTGTTCTTTGCATGTCCACAGAAAGGTCTGAATATGCATGTTGGCTTCTCTCTGAAGAATTTCCTGAATGGAGCTTGCTGTCAACACAGATTTCAGGACAAAGAAGAGAGATTTTTAAAAATGTAAACTGGAGCAGGGTGCCTAACTCTTTTGAACTGTTAGTGGGAGCAAGGCACATTACTGCCCTTTGTGCTTTTAAAAATCATCCTTGGAGTTATTTATCAGATTAAGGTTTTAGCACAAATAGTTTGACTCTTGCCACAGTCTGTCCATTCAAATCACTAGGAAAGATGAATAGCTTGAGTTTTGCACTTGAATTATCCTTAAATATGCTCATGGTTAAAAAAAAAAAAAAAAAAAAAAAAAAAAAAAAGAATAATACCTATGGAGTCTGTGTTTAAATCGACATCCAGTACTATGCAAATATTTGCATGCTGTAACTTAACATAAATCAGAGTTCTTGTCAATGAATTGTTTGATTAATCAGTGGTTTAATTTGTGCATCACAGCAAGAGAGAGAAAAACAACACAAAATAGCTGTGTGATTGATTTTTTCCCTTCAAACCAGCCCAAAGTATTGTATAACTAACTTCTATTGTGGTTAACTTCCACAAAAGATAAAGAAGGAGTCCAGAAGTTTGCTTTTTTACAGTCCTTACTTGAACACTGGTAGATGTGGGGCTGTGAAAATCCCAGTACAAGCCTGGAATGGCCCAGGGATGCTGGATGTTGGGACACTGATTTACAAAAGTTTAATCACATTTTGTGATTTGGCCCTGAGTATCTACAAAATATGAGTTTTCAACAGTTTTGATATGCTCTCCAGCTTTTGAGCTCTCTGGCAGGGTAAGCTTTGTTGTACAAATAGGTCAACCATTCAGAACATAAAGGTTGTGCAAAAGACTGTTTTTATTCAGGTTAAAGACCCATGCAGTTGAAGGTGATATCCCTCTGACCAGTAGTACGTGCTTAAACTACAAGACAAACATACAGTGAATAAAGTAATCGATGCTAACCAATAAATGAACATATAATCTCTGTCGAGGCCCTTGATGCTCCCTGACTTCTAGCATATTCCATGAATGATTCACCATGGACTAGCCATGTCCTGCCCTATTCCATCATGCATATGCCAGCCCCCTACTTACCTACAACACTATTTAAGGGTATTTCAATTTGGGCTATGACTACTGTACTTGCAAAGCAACTTGGAAGTGTCTGACTGGAAAGTGCCCTTGTGCTCCTCAGCAGTGAAGGTAGAAGATGGGCAGAAGATGCAGATGCTCTTCAAGGGTAACACAGATGAGGTAAACAGGATCATGTCTTTCAAATTTGGGCTGGCTTTTTCATCTATGCCACATACAGATGATTATCTACTCTTCATATTTGTCATTATATATATTCCATGTGGCAGATAAGATAACAGTATCATAGTTATTAAAGCTGTATGTGACCTCTTCTACAGAGTCAGTTTACTGAAAGAACAAACTTGTTGTAGTGAATCTTCAGCCACATCAAGAATCAGGGGGAAATGTCACCACCTGTGTAATGGGAATTTGAGTGTAAATAATGTCCTCTTCATGATAGACTGAGTGAGATGAAATGTCTTGAAAATTTGTCTGGTGATAAAGAAATTGAGGCTTGGTAGATCCTGCATTTGTTTTTGCCCTGGAATTTCTGTACAACAGGAAGAAACACATCTCAGTTGTGGTGTGAGGTGGGTACAGGAGAGGAGAGGAACACTCCTCCTAGTCAGGAATACATCCAGAAATGCTCACCAGCTTTTGCTGGGGGTTGCAGAAATAGGGCCTATGACAGGAGACCATTTGGGATACACACCAAGAGGAGTCTGGAACTGATACCATGGTTGTCCCTTCGATCACAGCACATGCTCAAGCAATGAGAGAAGTTGAGCCCCTTCAGATAGAAATAACATTTACCATATTTAAAAAATATACCATTCAGAAATACCCTTAGCATCTCAGAGGTCAATTTCATCTTTTTCAGATCTTTTCTCTCTACTGTCTGTTTTCTTTGCTTTCTTCTGCTTTGCCAGTAATGTTTTCCATTGGAAGACTTGTCGTGTTTGGACAGTTTCACATTAAGGCTGACAAACCCCAGAGACCTGTGGTGTGAAGGAGGCATATATAAAATGCTATGTAGCAGGTTGACAGCAAAGGTTTTCAGTTACTTAAAAAGCCCTTCAGAACTGAAGTGTTGACTGTCCTTTGCCAGACGTCCTTTGCCAGTTTAAAATAATGGCTACACAGTAGGAGCTCTGGTAGAAATATCACTGCATTAAAAATGAGGCAGACAAGACAAAAAAAGGTGGAAAAATACAAACTTAATGGGAGGTGTAAAGAACAGATGCAAATTCTTTTTGCTAGAGATTCACTATGATAAATAAAAGGCAACACTGTCATAGAGGTCCTACATGATGTGTGTGGTATAATGCAAGCTTTAATGTTTGATAAGTACTTAAACAACAGGCCAATCAGAAATGAGGCAAGAGACCCATAATGATAAAAGCACTCCTAGAATTCTTCTGGAAATGTCAAGAATGGAGTTTTAAGGGGAGATGGATATCCATATCCCTAAGATAGTACTGAAAATTTTATTCCTGTGTAATGCTGGGTTTGCTGCACATGGATAAGCAGCAAATGCATTTCCCAACTGCAGAATCTGAGATATCCTCTGGGAAGCATAAACCTCAGTTCTAGCTTTAGAGCCTCCCTAATGAGTTTATCAAAGCTTTATGTTTAAAGTTTGCATTAAATGTATAAGAGAATGTTACAACAAAATGTTCATATAATTTGGCAATGCAAACCATGAGTTTTGAGATATAACCCAAGAAATACCAAGGACAAGAGCAAGAAAACAAATTTGATACGTTTCCATACTGTAGAAAATTTGTATAAATATGCAGGTAGTGAGGTTTGTGTGAATGCTCAGAGAGCCACTAATTTCCAGGTAGATGTTACCCTTGATGACAGTGATGGGGTCTCAAGGGAAGAAGCAATGTTCCTAGACATACTGGAGAACTGTTTCCTTACAAGGTTTGTTTAGCAATCAACAAGAACAGACACTGTTTTCACTGTGTCCTAGGAAGTGAGCCAGGTATAATAAATAAGTAAGGAGTTGGTAAACATCCAGGGTCTCCTGTTCACAGTATCTTCAGAAAAACTCCTGGGGATATGTGCAGAAGTAAGCAGCACAGAAATGTTGGCAATGTGGGAACAAAGAATGAGGTAAAGAAAGCTGACTGATATTGCCAGAAGAAACATCTTGTAAAAGTGGAAGACATAAAAGAGAAAGTTAGAAGTGATTTCATTTCAACAAATAAAAGAGATGTTACATCTTACATGCAACATGGAGCAAATTCTAAACAAATTTGTAAAGAAAAATATCAATTTTATGTATGCAAGTTTTGGCTTGTTTACAAGCATTAAGTAAATATGGCTACACACTCAGAAATCAAACATAGGCTTGGGGCAAATGTATGCTTTTTTTGTCTCCTTTTTCATATAATGACTAATGACAAGGTCAGCAGTTGAATTTGCACTAATCGGTATGTATCATAAAAGAACAGTGTATTCCTTTACCTTTGTTGTGAGAAAACATGATTATTAGCTAACTAAATCAACTAGTGATATTCTTATTATCTTGATATTCCTGACATCTTTTTCTGAGTCCTTTGAAACTCCTAGGCTCTTTGCTATGTCACGACTATGGGATGATTGTGCATTATGGAAGAAATATTTCCATATTTTATTTGTCTCTTCCATCCTATTTAATGTTCTTTTGATCCCGACTGGGAGGAAGCAGGTAGGCTGCTTTCATTTCATCTCTTCCGGTTTACTAGTGAACTGTCCTATCTTTTTATTCCTTACCTGTTTCCCCTCTAAATTAATTTCTCATTACATGCATGTCAAACAGAAGCGTTCCTTGCTCCTGCTCATCTTGTTTGTCTTTCTTTGAATGTATTTTGTTTGTTTGTTTGTTTGTTTGTTTTTCTAGTCTGATTTAATCATGGCATAGTCCCTGACTATTCCATGGAGAAAAGCAAGCACCAAGAGAGGACAGTTTTTCAGACCTGTTTCAGAAAGATTAGACATCTTTCTTTGGTTCAGATGTATTGAATACTTAGTACTGACTGATGTCTTGCTGTGGAATTCTACAGGCAAATAATAGTGCTGTAGATGTCAAAAGGCAAAGGTGGATGTAAGGTCTCCTGGTGAAGTAGCCAACCTGGGCACTCTGAATGGTCTAGTGGGATCTAGTGACCAGTGTTGGTGGACGTTTTGGTGCAACTCCTTCTCCTAAACCACAATAGACCAGATGAACCATGCCCAGCCTTTAAACATGCAGAGACGTCTGTTTAGGATCACCCACAACAACTGTTGAACCCATTGACACTGGTGAGGAGCTCTGATACAACTGTAATGGATCACTCTAAGAAATTATAACATGAGAGAGAGCAGAGAGAGGGTTTACCTGGCAGAACAGACCTATCAGATTTTAGATGGAGTCTGACAGAAATTATGGAGGCTTCATTTTTTCACACACTAAAAAAAAAAAAATGAAAACAAAAAGAAAAAAAAAACTTGAAATGTGGAAATAATTTGATTTTCTGACAGATTTTATATTATTATTTATTTCTCAGAAACTTTTGTTGTAGTTGTTGGTAAACTGAGATTGCTTTGAAAAGAACACTTTCAACCAGTTTCACTTTCTTGTCTCATATTGTTGTACCATTCTATATTCTTTCTTTACATTTTGTTTGCTCTGTTTTTGCCCCCATTGTGTACTGAGAAGATATTTTTTTGCTGAAGAATTTAGTATGCCAACAGATCTGTATCCTGAGCCATTGTTATTCACTCAATATCCCTCAGAGTAGGATTATGGCTGCCACACTGCCTGCTAAAGAGCCATGCACAGCCTGGGGCAGATTCATGGGATATTTGGCACCCTCAGAGTAAAAACACAGTACTTTTACCATCTTTAATTGCAGGTAAGCTATACTTTGTAGAAGCATGTATTTTACAAAGAATGGGGAATACCATGAGTACCAGTAATACCTTGCATAACAGTAAGAAGTTAAAAGGGAACTTGTTTTTAAGGGCTCCCATAGTAATAGGCTCTGCATCACATGAACAATCCCCTCAGCCATCTGAAAATAAACCGTGTTTAATTGACTGGATAAGAAGATCACATACGTTAAAGCTAGGAATGCCCCTTCAACTGTATCTTTGAACTGTAGCTTGCACACCCTTTGGCAACGCATTTACACAGAAACGTGTACATCCCTTGGCTATAACAGTAATTTTGGCTGCAACAGTAACATGTACACCCTTTGGCAAAGCTCTTGCATGGAGGAGGAGATTTTTTTTTGAAAAGTGGAGCATTTCCCAGTTAAACCCTGGCTGTACAACACACTCACTTTACTATTGCAAGAGTATCTTTGAAAATATCTTTGATCCCACTACAGTGAAAAAGTACTTTGCACTATGCACACTATCAGCAAAGAAAAAACAGGCAGACTAAGCTTCTTTTGGGCTGCAAATCAAATTCTGCTCTCAGGTATGCCAACGGTGACCTGTAACAAGTCCACTGAATTTAGAGGAGTTACTAAATTCTTTCACATCATCAGCTAAGATCACATTTGGACCATTAGACCACATCTATGCATAGGCACAAATTTCGCTCTAAAAGGGAGCATTTACTTCATTGACCTATGGATTTTTTGTTTGTTTGACTCTTCCTTCTTCTAAGCAAATTAAAATAATACCAGGAAGCCTTCCATGAAGCAAGTAAGCAAACACTGAAGTAAAATCCTCAGCAGCACAAAAACTTCTCTGCATGCTGTTACGAGCATAAATAATTCACCACATACCTTTTGGAAGAAGAGCCATTAAACTTGTGACAAGCCAGTCTAAAATCTGTTGGAAATTTGTCTGTGTGTGTGTGTATATAAGTACATGGGTGTAAACAATCTTTCATTAAAAAATATGTACCTTGTAGCAGTGAGCCAGCCAATGAAATGAGCCAAAGGGCAGACTCTAACTTGGCTCAGCATTCATGAATGAAGATGAGCCAAGGAGGAGCAAAGGACATCGTAAACAATCTGGCACAGGTTCCTGGCAGTCAGTGATCACTTCGGGTATTTTTCTTTCAAGGTGTGTACGGGCACATCCAGTGACTCACCTGTATTTATATACAAAAAGCCAAGATGGACCCATAGCTTGGCCCTGAGCTGCACTAAATCCTGTATTTATAGCCTGCCTTTTTCCAGTAAATAGAAAGCAAGTAGAAGAAACGCCTGTTAAATTGTCAGCTTGTAAAAGCGAAGATATTTTCAGCTGATTGAAATCCGGGCCATTGGACCTGAATGATACAGAGTAACTCTGCCTCTTTGGGTGGGGAGAGAGCCACTCTCCAACTTGCTGCCCAGGTGTGTCTTTGACATCCTCACTCCATAAAACCCACTGTGCCTTCACTCTTCCCTCATCGTCACTGTTACATCAGTCAGGGCTGGATATTCCTGTCAATGGTCATTCAGTGAGAATGAAATATCAATCCATTTTATTTGTGAATAGTCATGAATTTAAGAAAATGCCTTCCAAAAAATTCACTGCTGTCTCTCTTCTGTCTTCTAAACCATGTAGCATGCCCACTGAAGACACTGGAATTTCAATATATTTGCTGTACTCTTGTTCTTCATGCTCAATTTCCCATTAGGACTTTCCTGTCATCCCTTTTTCAGACACCTATCAACATAAACCTATAAACCTTCAACTGATACTGTAAAAAAAAAAAAAAAAAAAAAAAAAACTTTCTGCCTAAATTCACCATGCCACCTGAAATAATGATGTGCTCAAGGAGAGAAGAGGTGAGCCAGTATTTTTAACTACTGCCTTTTTTTAAACTTCTTTGGCTGTCATTTTCTTTTGTCATTACTGAGGGAGAGCAGAGCTGGCTGAATGTGATGACAAGCTGAATCTTAAAAGCCTAAGTAAAGGTATAGGTTTGCTAAAAGCCTTACTCAGCATGCAGTTTTAAAGGTTTTTTTTTGTTGTTGTTGTTGGTTTTTTTTTTTTTTTTTTTTTTTTTGAGTGATAATAATTAGACTGTACTGCAGATCCTGAGGATACCTTTGGGTTTTCATTGTGTCATCCTGGAAGCTCTTCAGTTCCACATGTTGCCTTAAAATGAGTGTATCTGAATGACCCACACATTCTAAATCTACAGGAACTTTTCAGTCATCTTGGGAAAAATAGGTGTAATACGAAAGAGAGTCAGGGAGCAAAACAAGGTCAGCAAGAAAGGAAGTCTACTCTTTCCACAAAAATGAATGAGGAATGAGAGGAACAAAAAATCTGCCAGCCTCCTGATTGTTCCTGTGTTCTGTGTACCATGCCCTCTAAAAAAAAAAAAAAAAAAAAAAAAAAAAAAAAAAAGGAACTCAGTGCTTTTATTCATGAAATTTGAATGAATCATGTGTTTTTAGCCTACCAAAAGTAATCTTTTGTGATAATACAATCTGTGCCTCTGTCAATCCTCCACTTAATCAAAACCTCAAATCCATTGTCTAGTTTTCATGCAAAGAACCACCAGGCTGGACAGGCATATAAAGCTAGTTGCTTTAGATAGCGGATCATGTACTGGAAAAAGGTATATTAAGCTCAGAAATGCATTTGCTAGAAGAATGATTTTCCTTCTCATGTTATCTTTTGTAGCTCTGTCACAAGCCATCTGGCCACCTGACTTGCAGTCTTTATGCAATGAACAGCAGATAATTTCCTGTACAAAAGAGTATAGACAATGCATTTAAAAAACAAAACAAAACAAAACAAAACAAAAAAACCACTACCACAAACAAACCAACAACAACAAAAAAAAGCCACCAAGGAATCATCACCAGAAGCATTTTATACTACAGACAGCTTTAAAGCACTGCCTAATGGTGCTTGCAAAGATTTTGACTGAGGATAATAAGGTAGTTCTGCAACACATGTTTACAGGTGCTTTCTCTGTAGCTTAAAAAGCAACTTGAGATGAAACACAAAGATGACTGCTTAAAAAAGAAACAAATTGGCTTATTAACTTTGCTTTCCTGGCAGTGTGAGCAGACTCAATATATATATATATATATATTTTTTTTTTTTTAAAAAAAAAGGATTTCAATTTTGTTGTTGTTGTTCTACATATAAAGAAAGAGTATTGAAAACTGAGATACATGGAGATGGCTACATCCACATTGGGAAATGTTGGGAATATTTATTTCTATTTTATTTTAAACAGACATTTCTTAAAAATAATAAAATGTTTTCATTTATGGTGGAAATTTAATTATTCAAAGTTTTTAGACTATTCTCCTTCAGTTTTTCTGTAGTTTTGTCCATAAAAGCCAGTCTTTGAAGAATTCATTTTCTAACAGAAGAGTCAAAACTTTTCAAACTTACCACTTTAGTGGAAAATTGTTTCACAATAAATAAATACAAGTTCCCTCTACTAGCAGAGATGAACAGTACATCAGAGATGTGCTGTATACCACATAGTCAGTCCCTCATGACTCTCCGTATGGTCATGGAATGAAATAGGCATTTTTGGAATTATCAGCTCTATTTACAGAACCTATTTGAAGCTGACCACGCCCTGCAAAAACCTATTTCTATCCCGTGAGTGTAAAAGGCGTGTAGCTGATTAGTTCAAAGGTATGTGCCTATACTGTAGACATCAACATTTGAGCAGAAGACTTCTACTCTTTATGCTTTCTGCAAAAAAAATAATAAAATTTTGCATGAAAAATTTAGCTGAAAATCTGCTTTTGATTACAAAGCAGCTTTGACACACATTTTTAATAAACATTAAAAAAAAGATTCTCTTTGCAGCACTAGAATGCACCTTTGAACATGATATTGAGCCTCCTCTACATAAAACATTTACCTTTACAATTGAGTGAGAAGTTTACCTCCATCTGGGCATCAGACAGAACCTGGTTTTCATCAGCTCTCAGCCTTGCTAGGAATTAACTCCACCATGAATTCTTGATTAACATAGGAATTGCACAGGGCCTTTAAAATATATGTGTTTTCTACTTAATTAATTCACTTTTTCTGACAAAGGGTTTGGAAAATTACATCTGAGAGAAGACAGATGCAAGAAACCCTCTGTCACATCTGACATGAACTTTACAGGGATGTGTCTTTTATTTGTTTACTTAAATACATTACTTGCAGAAAACAATAATGAATGTACATACCCTCTACACATCTGAGCATAGAAATGTCTTTTGGAGGCAAACAGTGAAAAAATCAAACCAATAGAGAACACCAAAACAAAGTTCCTCATGTCTTTTTATAACTCTCTTACATCTATTCCTGTTTCTATTGAAACAAGTGCTTTTTATAGTGAAGATGAGTCAGTATTTTCTATTAAACTATAGCATTTTACATCCAAAGTCAGTAATTACTGTCAGTAGAAACCTACTATAAAACCTAAGAATCAAGCACTACGTTTAAGGGCTTATCTGAAACTAATTGAACAGTTTAGTTCAAAAGTAGCTTGATTTGCCAGTGACTCCTTAAAGCTTGATCTTGTTTCTTTTGCCAGGTTGATGACTTAGAGCTTGAACTCATTTCTTTTGCCAGGTTGATGACAGTAGCATGGCTATATAGTGGATTGTTGAACATTGCAACGCCAAAATTCCATCTTTAGTCAGGGCTTCAGTCCTCACCTATGGAAGAACACAATGGGCAGATATGTAGACAAAAAGTTCAGACAAGTTTTGAAAGAAATGGTGAAGAAATATCTGTTCTTTCTATTAATGAAATTGCTCTAGAAATAGCATGATACTTCCAGGCTCATTAAAAGATCAGATATATTTGCTTCTCATTCTTGAAACAAATGTTATGTTTAAAAAAAATCCCTGAATACTCACAAATAAAAGAGAGAAATCACCTCAGAACATAACAGCATTCAACAGATGTTATTTCAGTTCAATGTAATATAAAAAGTGTGTTTTTTTTTTTTTTTTTTTTTTTTCACACATTATCATAATATTTAAATAGGTGTTTCTGCTGCTATAAATCTATCTTAATCATCAAATCAAAGTTCTCTTTGCGTATACAAGAGATCTTGAAAACTGCCTGAAAGTTTGCCAGATCTTTTAAAAAATATGTAATCTTTGCAGAGGTTATTCTCAGAGCATATTAGTGAGTTGAAAACCCAAATATACTTTCTATATCTTAGTGCAACAGACAGACAAATAGGTGTCCAAGGATCTCTCATAGACCTGAGATTGCTCTGTGTAAGTTACAGGTAGGTGTTATATTCCTTGGTATGCCGTCTGTCAAGTGATAGACATTGGTATGGCTTGTTTCTTTATTCAGCTTTTCCCTTCTCAAGAATCTAGTTTCAAATTATTTATAGGTATTTAGAGACAAACAAGCTGACATGGGTTTATACTTTGACTTATACTGTTAGAAATCTCTCAACTTTTTACTCCAAAGTCAGTCACTAAAGCTGGCCACATCTTGCTGGGTTGGCTATAATGGCTCAGCTGGAGTGCAGAACCTCTGAAATACAATTTATGAATTAGTATTTCAATAGGTCACAGAGCCATAGCACTATGTCAAGCATTGTGAGATTCAACTGCAGACAATGTGTGTAGGCTGCAGGTCTTTCAATGATTGAAATGAGTATGAGAATATTTCAGGGTTTTCAATCCTTGCAAGCTGGGTTCTTAATATTGTTTTAAAACATAACTGTATGCAGAGAGTATAGTGACTTCTTTCTGGTATGTTATGGCTCAATATTTACCATTTGCTCCTTATGAAAACATAGAATTTCCAACCTGGTGCAAAATTTCTGCCTCAAAAATAAGACTTAATGCTCTCCGAAATGTTCAGGTTCTCTTATGTACTTGCAGAGGGTTGGATTTGTACAGATTTTTATGGCCAAGATAAACTGTAGGACTGTAAGTCACTATCAGATGGTAACAGGCTATTTCCCAGCACTGTGCATGCAAGCAATAGAGGGCACAGTTAATTGAAGGTAGCATTCTATGCTATTAGGCTGTCCTTATGTGTTGTGGTTTCTTATGTGTTTCTGTCCTTCCTCATAAAAAGGTTTACCATCAGTGTACTTCCAGGAATAAGTTTATCATGTAGTTGGGTTTGGGAAAAAAAAAAAAAAAAAAAAAAAAAAAAAAAAAAAAAAAAAAAAAAAAGATGTGCCAAAATGTTGATTGGTGCTTGACAAGTGTCAAACTTTTGGCTTTCCCTGATATTGCAAGATGGCATTTCAGAACCAACATGGGGATAAGTATGGCAGTAGAACCAACCCACCTGATTCCAAGAACATAACACCATCTGAAAAAGTAAGCACACACTTACTGATGCTTTCTTCAGCTTGAGTGTAGAAAATCACTGCAAAAGTAACAATCATACAAACTTTGATAAGGAAATGTACTCATCAGAAGTATCACCAGTACATTCTTACGGATAACATGATTAAGATTTAAGTCCTTTGATGAAGTTTGTTAAAATAAAGAAGGTACTTCTTTTACTTGACACCGGATATTGCAGGGTTTGATTGCTATGTCTGAAGGCTTAAGGCATTTTGTAGTGAAAGAGTTATGATTTCAAAAATCCCCCAAATTATAAACAGAGTATCCTGGCTCCTGTTTTACCTTTGAAGGGGATAAAATTGCCTTGCTTACAGATGCCACTAGGAGTAGCTCCTTTGCAAAACTTTGTCTGTACTCATATATATCTGTGTCTACATGGTCTTTTATTCACATTCGTCTTTTTGCATTGTGTCCTTACCTGGCATACCACATCCTCTAGCAACAGCAGCATGCTAAGCCATAGGGCCTGTTCCCTCCGAGTCTGCCCAACTTCTACAGAAGGGCAGGTAGCCCTACAGTCATTTCTGTTCATCCTCACAGGCCAGGTTTGTATTGTTTGTATAGTCTGCTGTTTCAGTATTCCCAACTAAAAATAGGAAAAACAGTCTCTCTTCTTCCAGAACAAAGGCATATAATAGCAGAACTGGGTCCTTCCTTTCCTTCCCTGTCCCATCAGATCAATATAGAAGATAAGAAATGAAGCTTTTCCAGTGTTTAATTTACCCTTAGACTCTTCCTTCTGTTCTCTCCTGACTTTTCTTTTTGAAGCTTTTCCAGTGTTTAATTTACCCTTAGACTCTTCCTTCTGTTCTCTCCTGACTTTTCTTTTACTATGTTTCCTTTTCTAGTGATTAATTTATGATACAAAGGGAAAAAATGTGGTTTACATGTCCATGGGTGACTTCCATCCTTATCCGTGAAGCAGTTTTAGTGGCGTTGGAAAGTTGCTTGAATTGAGAAGTTGGGAACATCCTGACTTCTCAGAAAAGCTACAAGGCTGAATGCCTCAAAGAAAATATGGATAGTATGAGCCATGGAGCCTGCATTTGGGTCTGAATTCCCACACTGTATGTGAGGTTTTTGGCCCCATGTTTCAGTCTATCTCTGAAAACAATCACTAACATTTTCCACCCTTGTCTACATCTAGACTACTTTCCTGAATCCCTCTTTTTAATGAAGTGGCACAAAAATAGATGAATGACATCTATCAGACAGAGTGATGATTTACCAGTCAAGACACTTTGCATTTTAACATTCTTATTAGTTTAGTTTTTTCCCATTATTTACTCATAAGATCACTGTCCTGCTTTGACTGTCTCTTTGGTCATGTAATTAGAAAAATTAGTTCAGTTCTGAGTACCTAAAACTGACAGGAGGAAGAGAGGAGCTGGAGAGCATTTCAGGGAAAAGAAAAAAATGATTAAGCACTAGAATGATTGATTTATGATGAAAGATTAAAAGAACTGAGTATGTATAGCTAAAGGGAGACAAGCTGAGTGCCTATGAGAAGGTGGAGGGTGTAAGCACCAGGGAGGAGAGGAGGTATTTGTAGGCTCTATGAAGGAACATACAAGTATATAGCAAAGGAGATGCTGGTGTCTGTCAGCAAAAATTCAAAAACAAGTCTCTGAGGGAAAGATGTTCAGGTGAGACTGCAAACCATTGCTACTGTACATTTCAGGACAGTAACGCTGATCTTTTGGGAGAATGTTTCTAACCTTTGGTCTTGAGTTTTTTGAAAGCTTGACCAAAAAGACTCCCCAGGTGTGAAGAAAGGAAAAAGAAAACATCTTTCCCATGATTCAAAAGAAATGGTAAATTTTCTACTGTGAAAAAGTTGTTATTGTAAATTGCCACAGGTTAATCCCATCTCCATTACTGTTCCAGAACTTTTCATAATTGCCTTCCTTCTCTCGGCCGGGGACTACTGAGAAAAAGCAGGATAGAGAAGTCTCAAGTTTAGATTCTCTGAAAATATTTTTTGGCTAGGAGAGGTATGTATCTTTCTTCTGGAAAGTATTTCTTTCCATTTACTGTCTTGTAAGTACTTGAAATTGAAAATACAGTCTGTCAAAAAGATATTTTTGTTTTTCAGTATATAATACATGCATCTGAGATAGGATGAAGAGCTGGTACTTGTGATGAACTACTCCCTGGCTAAGCTGTGGAGCTGCTCACCTACTGAGCTCTTTTGCTTTATTACAATAAATAATCCAGGAAATGAATGAGACTGTAAACAGACATCAGTGCTCACATACTTTCATATGCTAAAGGTAGTGGACTTAAAATTAAGGTTAAAAATGGACTTACCTTTGCATAGGAGTGAATAGTCAAAAACATTATATACATTATAAAATATGACAACATATTGTCTCTGAACTAATATTTCTTCTATATCTTTAGGTACACAGGAATAGCAACTTGTGGTTGTTCTTACTTTTTCCCAGATTAAGGGCAAATAGAGCCAAGGAATGTCCTTTGTACAATAGTTACCTAGTAAAATTCAACTTCAACCACAAACTATGGGTGACGTATATAACTCAGTAATGAGTGAAACATTTCTGGGAAAGCTATTTACCTAAGTTGCATAGAGAGAAGAGAACTTATCATGTAAAAACATCTTGCTTTGATATGCTAGAACATGAGGACAATGAAATTAATTCAAATATACAAATATAGGAGGAGGCAAGGTGGGGCTAAGAAGTGATACAGAAGTTAATCGCTGGTTTTACACACAAAAAAAAATAACAGCACAATGGAAAAACAGATTTAGTGCCATGCATGGAGGGGGTCAAAGTTTTGCTTGTCTATTGCTCAACCTTAATATTCTTTTAAGGTCATTTTTATATTTCATAATAACAGAGGAGATAAGGAGTACATACAAAGACAGGTGCAGCCACTGCACTCCTCTCTCTGTACTCTGAGCAGGCTGGACACAAGCCAGCACCAAACTGGGAGCCATGTAATTGTGCAGGCAGCAGGGCATTGAATCAGAATGGTCACCTCCTGGCCAAGGAGGCACACACAAGTTACCAAGGGTCATATTGCATCTTACATCTGCTTTTGTTTTTCTCTGAAGTGACCCTTCAAATGTATTGAGGGGATACCACTAGGCTTGAGTGTGCAGTGTCCTATGAAGAACTTTGTATCTCCAGCCCTCATTTTCCCCTTTGTAAAAGGAAAACGTTGTCCCTGTTGCTCAAGCATTTTGCGAGGTTTTCATAACTGATATTTGTGAAGCTGTCGGAAGCTGGGGTGGAGGAAACCTTTCTTAGAACCAAATGATATCTTCAGCTAAATGTTGCAATGTATGTTCTCTATGCAGTCTGAGTAATAGCATTGCAACCACATTTACTTTTCCTTAGCATAAAAGTTGGCAGGGAAAAACTGAGAAGTTTACTTTAAAAAATGCTCATGATATTCCTCATGCTAATTTTCTTTGTAGAAGCTGAAATTCTGTTCTCTAAGAAATTAATTCGGAATGACATCACGTGTTGGCAGAAAAACCTATTGGCCTCTCTTCCCACTCTTCACTGGCAGTAGAACTGATACATCTGTTGGTGTTTTGGTCGAAACATTTGTCATCCCAGTTATTTGCACAATATAGATGTGTGTTAACTATGATTTTGGTTTGTGTCTAACAAACAAGTGTACATTTTGGGGTCTGCCATCAGTATGTAGGATTATGTCAGAGAAAGAAATGGCAAAAGCAAATGGTTCTTCTTTGTAACAAGAGCATAGTCATGGAGAGATAAGTAAAAAGACTTGACAGGTGCAAAAGCCAGTAGTGTTGAGACATAGATGTATTTAACTATGCAGCAGTATCTACCTGACAAGGAATACAATCTTTTCCCAACATTTAAAGATGATCTTTATGTGTCAAGAAAACAATACTGGAAAATGCATGATAGGACATATAATATATGGACAGATGCCAGGCCTCTGAACAGCTGTGTGGTGTATAAGAATTACTGCAGCTGTATTTAAACTAAAAATTAATTTTTTTTTTTTTTTTTTTTTTTTTTTTAATGTGTTCAGGCTTTTTACAGGAAACATTAGCAATTATGAAATGTTTATTTCCCCACAAGACACACTGTTTTAGTTTCTGCTGTCTGTGAGCTCTGATGTTCAGGAGACATCCCTGTTCATCCTTAAAACTGGGTAAGTAGAGCTGGGGGGATATTTTCTACACATGCTTTGGTTATTGGGAGCAAGGCATTCAGAATGAGCTTTACACCATTTTAGGAGCAACTTGAAAACCAATAAATAATCAGGTCTCTTCTAGTGTTTTGGAAACAGTGGTAAGGAATACATCTGATACCAGTGTGTGTTCAGGACCCTTATGAGACCAAGAACTTCAAGGCAGGCTCACATACCATGGCTGATCCTATAAGCTTGGTGGGTGCACAGGACGTGGAGTGCTTCTCCCCACCACCAACTTTGGACATGCTTCCATCATGATTGTGGAAATACTCTGCTCGGGTGAAATGAAGTGATCAGAGCAGAGTTGGATTTGTAGTTTTTCTAGATTTCTAACCTCACTTATTCATTTTCAGCTGTTGCAAAAAAAAAAAAAAAAAAAAAAAAAAAAAAAAAAAGAGACACATGAAGTCAGTAGGAAATGTTGAACTTTCTCTCCACTTTCTCTCCCCTTTCCTGTAATTCTGCACAGGCAGAACAGAAAATTGGAGAATATGGTTGTGCATTGTTTCTACACAAAATAGAAAAGCCCCATGAATTGCTAAAAATGTTAGAATCCCCAAGGCCCAGCTTGCTGCGTATTTGGCCCTTCACTAAAGCCAACTGATGAACAGGATGTTAGACATCTTCCACCATATGGATGTAGAGTTGCTGGTTTACATACAAGCTGTCAGCTTTATTACTGCTAGAGCTAAACAAGACAGTAGTAGGTGCACATGGTTTTGGATTGAAAGTTCTTGGATTCTCCCTACAAAGCCACATCTACGGCATGTGGTTTGGCTGGCAACCGTGTATTCTGATCTGTATGAAACCCTGTGGACACTTCTAATTTAATGTCTGTATGAAAGGCTAACTCTGTGGCCACTTTTAATTAAAGGAGATATCCGGTGAAGTTAGTCAACAATTTTTGTGACTGGACTGAGAGTACAGAGCCATATTAAAGAATGTTTGGACGATTGTCACTGTGAAATCACAGTGACAATAAATCACTGTGAAAATAAATGGGATAACATTTGGATAACACTTGTGAAAATGAGTGAAATTTCATGGGTTTTGCATGCAAGAACCAAATCCAGAAATTTTCCTTTGACATCAGTTATCAAGCTATCTTGTTCTGTTTTTCATTACTCTCCTAATTATTACAGTTAGTTTCACTTGTGGAGAGAAGGGTACTAGAGACATTACAAACAAACAAACAAACAAACAAAAAACCTCACAACTTTCACTTTGGTCAACTCTATGTCAATGACAGTAAAAAAAAAAAAAAAAAAGAATAATTGCTCTGGAGTGGCACTTGTTTTTTAGATTAAAATTATTTAAATTTTGAATAATATATTTGAGTAATCCCCATGAATCAAGAAGTGAAGAAGTGAAAAGTCTAGGATATTTCATGGATAGAAAACTTTTTATAAGATTAAATTTCAATAAATAAAATAAAAATAAAAACATTTTCTTATAATTTCAAAGTGCTTTGTTAAGGCTCTAACCACTTCTTTTTTTCCTGCCACAATTAGCTGATCTTAAGGACGTGCAAACAAGTTGCCACAAGTGTTAGGCTACTTAGTAATAACTGCACCTTTGTACCCACCAGTAAATGTAAGATCATTTACTTCCAAGAGGGGGAATTCAGAAGAGGGATAGGCAACCTCAAATTACCACACATTTATAACCATGTAAAAGTCTCCCCACAGGCAGTTACCACAGATGAACTAAATTACTGCAAAATCAGACTCTAGCTGACATCATATTAACCACATTGTGTGCCTATCTTTGCACTTTAAAACAAAACATAATTTCTACCCAGAAGACATCCAGTTTTCGTATCATAGTGTTAAACCGAATTGTTTAGACAGCTGGAAACAAACAAAGCATTAATTTGAGGGGAAACTTAAGAAATTTAGTGATTTTACTCCTTTTCTGGAGAAAGTTTCAGTTTTGATTACTCTTTAATTTCCTACTTGAAGACTGTGTTTTTGTTGTTGTGATTTGTTTGTTTCAGGCGATTCTTTATCACCTCAATGTGAAATTATTTTTCTCTTTTGAAGTCAATAAGAAAAATGTCCCTTCATTTCTGTCAGGAATTCTTACCAGATCCTGAATATGTAGAAACCATTTTTTTTTCCTCCTTTGTTCTTATAAAAACTAATGTTATGGATTTTTAAGTGTTATTTTTGTTTGTTTTGTTTTGTTTTGTTTTTATGTAGCTCTAAGGTGTTTGGAATTTAGAGGCCTTCACTGCAAGGAATCACCCCCCTAAAATCAACATAAAAACAGGAATCTGAAGAAGGAGTAAAATTCTGATTATTTATGAAAAAAAAATAAAAATAAAAAAGGCAAAAAAAGACAAGACTTGGACCCCCTAAGGGATCTAGCATACAGCACTCTTTAAATCAATGAAATTTAGAACTGGGCAAAACTCCAAGGTTTCTTGTATCATTACTGAATGAGAAGCTGTTAGAAGATCAGCCACATTCATTTTTCATTGCTCATCACCCTTTCAGAATGAGCAAAAGAAAAAAGTAAAGTAAATACCAAATCTCACAACTCAAGAAACTGTTTGGTTCAATCAGGACTGCATGCTGTGTGCCATTTTTGTTCTGTAGGCCACCTCATCTGAATCTTGTAATTTCTTCCTAGCCATGACCATCACTTCTGATTGTAAATCTATCCCTTGCTTGAAAAATTCCTTCGAGACACTCTACAATGGTGAAAACCTTGACTACTCCACTGCACAACTAAGACAGTTCACAACTTGAACTGCTGTGAAATGAGTCATGCATTTTCACGGTACACCTCTAAATTAGGTTTTGTGTAGCTCACTTGGAACATGCTAGTCTTTTCCAGCTGGTGACTTATCAGTTTTATTCAAAATACTGGACAACAGACTGGTCAGGTACTGTCTGGAAGTTGTTGCCTACATGTTGACTTAGTGAAAAGTAGGTCTGTACCTCATTCTTCACCAGGTTTCTTCCCTATACATCTTGATGATTGCGAATTGATTACTTTTATCATTCTAGTTACATTCATCTTTGGTCTGGTGTGTTTGAGAATCCTTTAGTTCTAATGTCTACATCCAGTGTTTATTATTTAAGCCATCTCCAAAGTCTTTTTTTTCTACTGCAGACTTTTCTACTCCCAGGACAGACATGTATTTTTAAAATGGCAGACACAAATCATAGAGTCTTCCAGGCTGAGCAGGGGTTCCAGAGGTCTCTGATCCAAGCCCCTGTGCAGAGCAGAGTAAGCACAGCATGCAGACCTCCACAAAGCTCTCTAAGTTGTGAGAAATCTAGCAAAAGTTTTAAAATTGAGGAAACTCTGGGGATTTACTAGCATCTCCATAAAGTCGTTGCCTGGTTAATGGCATTTTAAAAATAATACAGGATCATGAATCATAGATAATCTACCTGTGTACTTGCCAATCCATTTGTTACTTTGATTCACTTTAATAACACCCATTTTTTGCTCCAGTTTTTGTATTTTACTATTCACCTGCTGTCTCCCTCACACACAGGAGAAGAAAGAAATGAATTAAGTAGAATCAGTCTGTGCAATCAGAACTGAAGCCTCCTGAGCTGAAAAATGACTCACATTTATCTGCTGGCATCTCTCCTCACAAATCTCCTGCAGCAACATCCCTCAAATTCTCTACTAATTGAGCCATTTTCTGAATGCTAGCAGTGAATAGAAGTTAGTGAGACAGAGACCAACCAGCATATGAAATATGCCATTAGTGGAAATGGCAGTTTTCCTATAAGATTTTTGACAGATTTGTATTGAAAGTGCAATTGAAGAAGTGTAATTTACTGCAAGCTAGCATTAAGCACTGACCTTCATGATACTCAGTAGTAAGCCAAGAAGCAGAGATGTTAAAATACAATGGAAGGCTTAAATAGAAGTGTCTGTAATTAAAAATATATGTTGGATTTGGGAAACACCTGGGTATGGTTTTAAGGAAAACATTGCTGTGCCACTGATATTAAGATTTAAATCCCTCAGAAAGAAGTCAACAAGCATACAAGTATGGTCTACATCTCTAGTCAGATAAAGAGGCAAGCTCCTACTCTTCTTTTCTTGCATTATATATACATTCTATATTCTTAGTTCATTTTTGGAAAAAAAAAAAAAAAAAAAAAAAAAAGAGAGAGATCTTAATTCCATAGATTCACTTTAAACAGTATATTACTATTGGACAGCAGTTGCTTATCAAAAACTCTTAATGTCACCACAAGCATCCATGACATGTTAAAAACTAATGAAGAATCAATGCCTGTACAACAAGGCTGTTTCTCACTGGTGGGCAAAGAAACTGTCCCTGCCCAGGCAGCTAAAATGCCTCCAGGAATGCCAAATAGCAGTTGGTATCATTCCTGCTGGAAGAAAAATTGCTGTACTCTTAGGAGCCTGAAGATCAAATTGTACTGAAAAAGAATATAAAAATGACTCCTCTGGGTTAAGTAAAATGTGTTTTGCCCAGAGCTGTGCTTGCATGAGTAGCTAGTTGTAGGTGCCTACAGAAATCAAATCAGAAGATCAGTGTCTTTTCCTGAGCTGTACCATTCCAGCTCCACTCATCTGCCAGTTGGAGAACTCTTAAGCCAGAGGCTGTATCTGTTTCTTTGTATTTGATGGATTTGATCAGTTGTCTTTTTTAATTTTTTTATTATTTTTTGCCAATTTATGTATTTTACATCCAGAAAATCCTGCAACAGTAACAGTGTTCCACAATGTAACAATTTGCTAAGTGTCCTATTCTTTTTGAATCCTCTGATTACCTATTGCTGTATGTCCATTAATTCCTGATTTACTAACAAAGATGAATAATATCTCTCATTTACTTTTCCCGTGCAAGATTTAGAAAGCTGTGAAATCCTTTATTTTAGTTTTTCCTCTTTATACAGGCAAAAAGCTCCTACTCAAGTTTACTGGCATGAGTTTTCTGGACAAATGCACATTCTGACAGGAATATTTTTTTCCCCAATTAGACTGATACAGTTTAGAAGAAAGTAATAATGCTGTGGAGGTACAGTCAGAGGAGAATGGGGCCAGCAACCTTCTGTGCTCATTTGATCCATATCTCTGATCACACTGCAGTTTATCCCACAGTAGCTGCAAGGGAAATTTTCCACATCACCTGTAATACTGAAGGTAAAAGTCTTGACTCGTTTTTAAACATACTCCACCTTTCTCTTTATGACTATAAAGCCTCCTCAGATGTTACCCACTGCTGTTTGCTCATGGTTGGACACATACTTTTCCCAAGCAAAATCCTGTACAGGTGGATCACCATGTGGTGATGTTGTGCCATGGTATGTCTACACATCTTCCTACCAACTTTGGGTTTTTCCCTGGGTTCTTCCTCTCTTGAGAATCACAAAAAGGGCCCCACAACTTGCAAGCACCACAGGTGCCCAGGCTGCATTGGTGCCTCCATTACTCAAGACCTGGGCTGGATCCGGACTGCAGCTGAGTGATAGGCATGTTTTTGCATGGCAGTTTCAAACTATCAAAGCCTCTGTTTTTCTTCAAGGAAAACCCAAATTCATCAAATTCATGCATGCACCACATAAACAGAGATTTGCTACTTGGTGATCGGTTTCCAGTAGAAAGCACTTATTGTTGGTGCACCGCAGAGAAGCAGGACCTTGTTTCCCCATGAACCACATAAAAAGCTTGGTACTACAGTTTGAATTTTTGCTTGTGAGAGCGACATTCTCTGCTAACATATTACGTAATGGTCTATGTTCTGCTCTCATTTTTATTGCACTTAGCTAAAAATGTTATCAGCTGTACTGATTGTTGGATACTTTCTCTAGAGATTAAACACAAGACCAGCCAGAGTTTTGCTATCCAGACTGCTTATATAAGATTGTTTTAAAGGGCTTGGAGACTTTAAAGGAGGATAAATGAATTAAAGACTGCATTATTAGCCCACATTCAGTAGACTATACTTGTCAAAATTGGTTGAATATCCAAATTAAGTTGAAGCTAATCCCTCAACGATCCCATAAAAACCTGTTCCCAACAAGCCTGCATAATAAATTCTTTGTGCCAGAAAATATGAATTAAATTGTTTTAAAGCAATAATGTTTAGGTCAGAAAAAAAAAAAAAAAAAAAAAAAAAGTTTCCTACTGAGAGATATTTTATGAACAAAATTAAATATTATAAAACCATATTATTAAATTCTGTCAAAATGGTATTAATCTTGTTACTCTGGCATTGGTACCTTGTTTCTCCATAATTATGGATTAAGTCTTAAAACAAAAATATAGTGTGGAAGGTGTTTTCAAGGTTCCTGAAAAGGAAAATAAAACTTGGAAATATAAACCTTAAGACTTGCAATATGTCACTTTATTATTATTATTATTAACTTATTAAGTGCTGACTTTATGATCAACATCGTTCAATGCTCAGTATGTATACAGTCCCTGCTTGCAGTATGCAAACTGTGGAATCAATCCCAAAGAAGTCATGTTTAGTAATTTAAATAGTACAACACATGAAGTTATGGAAAAATCCTCCATTCAGTTGCATAACTTGTATGTGTCTGCTTTATTGCTCTTGCTTCCACTGTAGAAAGAAAATAAACTTTTTCAAGAAGAGACGGTTTCTTAAGATGACCGCATTGGTCTCAGAATACACTAAGTTTGGACATGAAAATGGAGTCATCTCATGTTTTAGACCAGTTAGGTGGACCGGTCTAGGCTAGCTATGTTCTCTAGTCAACAAAGAAATGGATGCTTGTTTTACCCTTAGAAATCTTCCCAGGACAGGAGAACAGACTTTGGAAGTGCCTCACTCCCTTCCATTAACAATCTAATGAGCCTAGTGTTGCTGTAGAAGTGACCTAGATCTCCAAATTTTTGTCCAAATTCCCAAGCATATTAAATACCAATGAAGTCTATAGAAACTATGTTCTAAACCCAATTTGGATATCTGTATCCAAATAGAGACATACAGGAAAGACTGATATGTCAGGCTGGATTCCTTGATCCATCAGGCCTGTGTCATACTTCATGCAAGGAGCAGCCATAGTTTACTTCCATGAGAATCCTCTTTGTACAGGGAAGGATCCACCATTAAACCATGTCTCTAAGTTCTACTTCCACACTCTTTTTTGAATACCGCCAGGGGTGGTGACTCAATTACTTCTCTGGACAGCCTGTTCCAATACTTCACAATCCTTTCAGTGAAGATTTTTTTTTTCTAATATCCAGCCTAAACCTTTCCTGCTGCACCTTAAGACCATTTCTTCTTGTCTTATCACTTAGTGCTTGGGAGAAGAGCCTGATTCTCACCTCATTATAGCCTCCTCTAAGGTAACTGTAGAGTGTGATAAGGTCTCCCCAAACCACCTTTTCTCCAGGCTAAACAACCCAGCTCCCTCAGCCACTCCACACAGAGAGACATGCAACAATGTCTTTAATGTTCCCAGTTTACTATGCATCCAATAACTGCTGTAACACGATAGAGAATAAATGCTATGATTTCATCAACTAAGTTTTTGAGAGGGAAAGAGTTAAAATACATCAAGAGATGTTTGAGATAGAATCTATGGTTTTAAGATCTCTACAGAGGATTTTTTGCACCAAGGTAAATTGTCCCTCACGATCTGTTTTAAACCCCCCACTACACCTAGTAAGGATATTCTGTAGATTTAGTACAGTCCTTAATTGGATTATCTCTGAATAAATGCAATAGGTAGATGTTCCTGTACTAGTACATTTACATCATAACTCTTTCACTCTTCTTTGTAAGTCTTTGTTAATGGATCATAACCCTGGAATTCAGTCAGCAATTTTTGCTATAATCCAGGTCATTTATTCAGATTATTTATTGTTAGTAATATGGCATGCTTGGGATCATTACACTTTCTTTACCCTGTGAAGCATGTGCAGGCAACAATTAAGCACGGGGCAATGCTCAATTACATTTTACTGTCTAATATTTATGCTGTTAATGCACTAACATAAGCAAAATAAACTCAGTAAATGTGTAATGAAGTGGATTTTTCTGTTATTTTTTTTTTCTTCCAGATTTATAGAAGACTAACCTGCTTACAGATACTGTCAACTCCAAGTAACAGCTTTGTAATCAGTTCAGAATGGCAGGTTTCTGATGGCAGCTAATTAGTCTAGGTAGAATGAGTTGGTTCAATCTATTTCATAGTGAGTATATGTCCACAATACACTTTTTACACATAGGATTGACTGGAGCACATGCTTTTAGCCTCTGTAAATGTGGCAAGAATTACCTTTTCACCCCACCTGATCCCTCTTGAATTCCCCTGATCCCACATGGGAGGACATCTTGCACTGCAGCTGCATACTGCATCCAGGTTTTTATAGCTAGAGAAATACAGAAAATTGTGTTCACTGAAATGTAAACACTAACAATTACACAAATTCTGCAGTGAATCACAAAGTTAAAAAATGTACCTTCAGATTACATCATTAATACATGACAGTGTTGAAGACCTTGGGAATTTCTGGATTACAGTACAGAGCTGTAGAATTTTGCACAAATACTTGTGTGCTTTAATTATTTTACTTTTTGCCAATATCAGGTTCCTGTTACCATGTCCCTCTAAAATTATTCTGTAGAAGCACACAAAGTTTGGGTGAACCTATATTGCAATTTAATCAAAATAAATTCTTTTCTTTAAAATCTTTTCTGTACTTTTTCATTATGACATCACTTTAGAACTGTGAAGATGCTTCAGAGACCATAAAATTTTGGGATTTAAAAGCTCAACACAAAAATTTAACACCCTATTCCATTTTCTTTTTGACCATGGACAAGTTTAGTGTATGATGTTCACTGTAATATGAATAACTGCCAAACTAAGGCCTGAGGTCCACTGCAGCCTTGCCATTCAATGGTGATTTGTTTTAATGTACTACTTATTACTCCTTCCTGCTGTTTACTTCTACTGCCAGGCACCTCTCTGCCCAAATTGATCATTTAGATTACAGCATAATAAACCGTTTGGGTTCACACTCGCTGGGGTAAATTTCAGAGAGGACAAGTGGAAAGGGATGATCTGAGTATTAGTGAATCAGTAAAGAACTTCTTTGACCTTTGATGTAACTACCAAAATCTTTGACACTATCTAGAACATTTTGTTTTGTTTTGTTTCTGTCTTGGTAGAAGCCAGAAAAAAGACCTGTCTCTAAAGCAGAAGCATTTTTTCCCATAAAGCATATGTCTCTGATGTTGCATATGCAGAGAAGATTAAATAGAATAGAATAGTTCAGTTGGAAAGGACTTTCAAAGATCATCTAGTCCAACTGCTTGATCTTTTCAGGGCTCACCAAAAGTCAAAGCATATTAGTGAGGGCATTGTCTGAATGCCTCTTGAACACTGACAGGTATGGGACATCAACCACCTCTCTAGGAAGCCTGTTTCAGTGTCTGACCACCCTCATAGTATGAATTTTATTTTCTGGTGTGCAGAACCTTCCCTGGCACAGCTTTGTGCCATTGCCATTCATCAGATGCCAGGAGAAGAGATCAGCACCTGCCTCCCAATTTTCCCTGCTCAGGAAGCTGCAGAGAGCAATGAGGCTGCCTCTTAGTCTCCTCTTCGCCAGACTGCACAACCGAAATGCCCTCAGCCTCTCCTCACATGATATGCCTTCCAGGCCTTTTAGCAGCTTTGTTGCCTTCCTCAGGATGCTTTCAAGTACTTTAATACCTTTCTTATATTGTGGAAACCAAAACTGCACACAATACTCAAGGTGAGGCTGCAGCAATGCTAAATATAATGGGAGAATCTATTCTTTTGACCACGTGGTGATGCTGTGTTTAATGCATCCCAAAATTATCATAGAATCATAGAATCATAGAATATCCTGAGTTGGAAGGGACCCTTAAGGATCATCAAGTCCAACTCTTGACACCGCACAGGTCTACCCAGAAGTTCAGACCATGTGACTAAGTGCACAGTCCAATCGCTTCTTAAACTCAGTCAGGCTCGGTGCAGTGACCACTTCCCTGGGGAGCCTGTTCCAGTGTGCAACCACTCTCTCTGTGAAGAACTCCCTCCTGATGTCAAGCCTAAACTTCCCCTGCCTCAGCTTAACCCCGTTCCCGCGGGTCCTGTCGCTGGTGTTAATGGAGAAAAGGTCTCATGCCTCTCGACACCCCCTTACGAGGAAGTTGTAGACTGCAATGAGGTCTCCCCTCAGCCTCCTCTTCTCCAGGCTGAACAGGCCCAGTGCCCTCAGCCGTTCCTCGTACGTCTTCCCCTCCAGGCCTTTCACCATCTTCGTAGCCCTCCTCTGGACACTCTCCAACAGTTTCACGTCCTTTTTATACTGTGGTGCCCAGAACTGCACACAGTACTCGAGGTGAGGCCGCACCAGCGCAGAGTAGAGCGGGACAATCACCTCCCTCGACCTACTAGCGATGCCGTGCTTGATGCACCCCAGGACACGGTTGGCCCTCCTGGCTGCCAGGGCACACTGCTGGCTCATATTCAACTTGCTGTCTACCAGGACCCCCAGATCCCTCTCTTCTAGGCTGCTCTCCAGCATCTCATCGCCCAGTCTGTACGTGCAGCCAGAGTTTCCCCGTCCCAGGTGCAGGACCTGGCACTTACTCTTATTGAACTTCATGCGGTTGGTGATCGCCCAGCTCTCCAACCTATCCAGATCCCTCTGCAAGGCCTTTCCACCCTCATCCGAGTCCACAACTCCTCCAAGTTTGGTGTCATCAGCAAACTTGCTCAAAATACCTTCTATTCCTACATCCAGATCGTTTATAAAAATATTGAAAAGTACCGGCCCTAAAATGGAGCCTTGAGGGACCCCACTGGTGACCGCCCGCCAGCCTGACGCAGCCCCATTTACCATAACCCTTTGGGCCCTGCCCGTTAGCCAATTGCTCACCCATCGGATGATGTTTTTATTTAGCTGTATGGTGGACATTTTGTCCAGTAGGATCCTATGGGAAACCGTGTCAACCGTTAACTTTGTTCTTTCAGCTGCCAGGGCACACTGCTGGCTCATATTGAGTCTGCTGTCACCATCACCCCCAGATCCCTTTCTGCTGAGCTGCTCACTAGCCACTTGTCTCCCAGTCTGTGCCTGTGTTTGGTTTTGCTCTGTTGCAGGTGCAGCACCCAGCCTTTTCTTTTGCTGAGCTTCATACCGTTACTGATTGCCCAATGCTCTAGTCTATCTAGATCTGTCTGCAAGGCTTCTCATCCCTCCAGGCAATCAACAGGAATTCCCAGTTTGGTGTCATCACCAATCTTGCTGAAGATTCATTCTACTCCTTCACCCACATAAATGATAAAAATGATGAACGGGACTGTCCCTAGAACTGAGCCCTGGGGAACACCAGTAGTGACCATCCTCCAGCCAGATGTAGCCCCACTCACTACAACCCCCTGAACTCTCCCATTGAGCCAGTTCAGCACCCAGTGTGGAGTGAACCTGATTGTTTCACATTTGGACAATTTGTTCAGAAGAATTCTGTGAGTGATGGTGTGAAAGGCCATACTAAAGTCCAGAAAGATTATATCCACTGCCTTACCTTTTTCCACCAAGCAGGTAACCTTATCATAGGAGATCAAACTGCTGAGGCAAGACTTTTCTATGGTGAAACCATGTTGACTATGCCTAATAAAAGCTTTGTTTTTTAAATGCCTTTCATTATCCCCTGGGACAATCTTCTCCACAGGTTTTTCAGGGACTGAGGTTGGACTAACAGGTCTGTAGTTTCCTGGATCTTCTTGCATACTGTCTCATACTATTCACTGTACAATGGTTTAAAATGTCATCTTTGTTGCCTCACCTTGAATACATAGCTTGATACTGTCACAGTTTAACATTTGTTTTTATTTCTTGTGAATGCAGCTAAAGAGTGTTTGAGTTTATTCTTCTTTTTTTTTTTAAGTTTGTTTATTGGAAAAAGAAATGGTATTGAAATAATTTAAAGAGGTGGAGATCTTTTCTGAAGATCTTTGCAATGATAAATAATGCTAACAATGTTAGCATTTCTTCACAATGATTAGAGGTCTGTCAATGACTGAATCATAAAAAGGGAGCTGACCATTTCCAATCTTTTTCACTCACATCTTAAAAAATAAAAAGTAAATAGATCAAAAAGTCATAAGTGATGAAAGTCGGCAGATTCCAGAATAAAAGTACATTCAATAAAATTACATGTACAGCTCTCATTTCTAAAGACCAAAAGGAGTAATAGAGCTGGGACACTAATAGTAGCAGTAGTAACAATAGTAATAGTAGTAAATAGTAATCGTAGTAAATAGTAATAGTAATATAAATAATAAATAGTAATAGTAGTAAGTGGTAATAGTAAAAAAAATAATAAATAGTAATAGTAGTAAATAGTAATAGTAATAAAAATAGTAATAGTCACCAGGGAATAGTTTTATGAGCTTCATGCCATCTTCTAAAATAGCTCTGAGTGTCAAATATGTAACAGTGGAATCTGACAGTGAAATACACAGCAGAAAAAAAAATACTTCAGATATTAAAATTTTGCTATTAGAATATTCTGACAAAATTTTGCTCTTCAGCAACTGGCAATCAGTTGAATCTAAAGCATGTTTGCTTCATTATGATTTTTAAAAATATGCAGCAGTACTTAGCAGAAGGAAATCAAGTGTCTGTAACACCTTTCAATAACCCAGGTACCAGGTTAAGGCTTTCTCTTACACTAGCAGAGAAACAGAGAGAGAAGGGAGGTGTGGGGCAGGCTTTATACAATTGTGCTTTCAAAATAGCTGATTCAAATGTTAGACAGAACATATATTAGTTTGAGTTTAGTAAAAAATATTTTAATTGTTTAAATGCTTAGAAAATCTAATGTACACATAATAATACACTTAAAAGTGTATTATTTTTTCATTTCTTTTTAATTTTGCATTGAAAATTTCAGAAAAGAGCATCTTCTGTACTGGAGAACATCTCAAAATTGTCTTGGGTAAAACTATTTGTAGAAGTAAAAGTTTCATTTAACTAAAAAGTAATCTGCTATTTGGATCAAGAATCTGACCTAATAACACTTTTCATTTGTTCTTCAGGAGCATACCAATTAATTGCTTATATAGAGATTCCACGTCTCCCAAGCTTTTAAATTCCCATACTGACTTTACTGCTGCCTGCTTCTTGACTGTGAGTGTGTATGCTAGCATCTCACTTCATTTAGGTGAATTTCTTTTTGAGTTCCCAAGAGGCACAAAAAATGCTTGGATCTGTATT
Source organism: Heteronetta atricapilla (assembly GCA_011075105.1). NCBI lineage: Eukaryota > Metazoa > Chordata > Aves > Anseriformes > Anatidae > Heteronetta > Heteronetta atricapilla. The sequence continues at coordinate 8,987,265 of CM021732.1, forward strand.
TACAATCTGTGCCCACCAGCTTACATTTACAGTACATAAAGAGCTTAACTGAGTCTTCCTTCTCCACACCCCCTTGCCTTGATGTCCATAACTCCATGTTCCAAGCTCTCTTTGTCTCTCAAATCTCAGTGACTACACCTGTTTGGCCTTGATCTTTTAGTCTCTCCAAGTCATTTTGTGTTTTCTTGTTCATGGATTTTGCACTGTCAGGAATTCTCCCACCTTCCTGGCCTTTTATTTTTCCAGACCATTGAAACAGAAAATGAACAAAAGTCAATTGCTGTGCTTGTCTGCATGGTGCTGTGACTCCAGGTTGGGCTCCACCTTGTGCTCTCCAAGGCAGCAGAGCTTTGAGAGTCACTAGCCTCTGACTTTGCCCAGGAGGATCTCTATGTATGCTTCCACATTACCACATCAAACAGTGCCAAGGAACAGTTTAGTCACTGAAATTTGACAATCCATACTGTGAAACAGTCAAATAATAATTAATTAATGTTGAGAGGGACCCCTGAGGTTATCTTGTCTAACTTCCACTCAATTTACAGGTGTTTTTTCATCCTGAGATAATGAACATTTTCTCAAACTGTTGCTGTATATGACTTGCAGACCAGAAAGTGCTCCAATAAGAGGTTTGCATGCATTCACCCTGCTTTGAAGGTTAAGGGAATTTAACAGTGTAAATATGGGCTCTTCCATGGCAGCTGAGCTCAGGGCTGGGAATTTGCATCAGGTATGCTTGATTCATTAGTGTGAGAGCAACCTCTCAACTCTATCAGCACAGAGTGTTCACCATCTGCTACCACACATTGGTTATGGTCTGTGCTTGCTTTGCAGTACTGTGCCACCAGTCATCTCCTTTCATCTTCTACGTTGTTCAAAGAGGGAATTTGCTTGCGTTCATAGAGGAACTTCTATGAAACACTGTGACGTCTGAATTAAAAATAAAACTTTCTGATATAGGAATAAGCTGTCTGATATATTGTCTTTCTCACAGGGAAAAAAGAAAGTAGACAGAATTGCATCTCAGTGCCCACAACAATGCACCTTGCTCCCGTGCTGGTGTTAAACTGATTGCCAGGTTAGGCATGGGGAGGGAATTTCTCTCTTCCCCAGTGAGAGATGGCACGGACTGTCAGGATTTTTCTTGTTGTCCTTCCCAGTGCTGGCTGTGGTCATCTGGATTGCCTTAAACCCTGGTTGACAGGAACTAGTTTTTTTTCATGTCCATCTAAACAGCATCAGTCTTTAAGACATGGGTAATATTTAACTGACCTTTAGGTGGTTGAGAAATTATTGTATCTAAACATGCAAAGCTGACAAGCAAACCACATCACGGCCTGGGTTCCGTATGCCGGTTGCTTGTCTGCATAATCCCAGGTCTGTCTATCCTTCTTCTGTTCCCCAGACATTCTCACTCTCTGGTGTTACCTGCAGAAATTAAATTATAAACTATTAACTTAAGTGCTACATCTTTCCTTACTCGGAGGAGTTTTATACTTCTACATAACCATTTGTATGTATTTTTTATAGCAAAGATCCTAACTTTTACGTGTTGAAAATAAACAGAATTTCTTGTGGTAACTTTTAAAATATTTTTCCTCTATCTTTCCAAGGAAAATATTTCTTTTTCTGTAGTGGAAGGGTTTTTGTTAATACATTTTCCTTGAGAATGCTTTTGGAGATGAAATGGCATTTGACATGAAGAATATTTTCAAATAGGAAAATTTTGAATATCTACACTTACTAAAAACAAACAAACAAATAAACAAAAACTGAAAGCAGAAAAGAAGAGTGAGATTTCAGTAGAAACCTGCACCTCCTTAGTTTACTCTGCCAAAATTCAAGATCTGGACAACTCCAAGCCTTCAGGGATCCTTATGGGGTCAAGATCCTTGTGGGTTCCTTCCAACTCAGAATATTCTATGATTTTATGTTTCTGCTATTGGGAGAAGAAATTCAACGCTTTATTTCATGAAGCAAACTGACACATCTCTCCCTGGAGGACTGATCTTTTAATACTGCTGCTATTAACAATTGCCACTACAAAAATTGAATATTAATTTTTTTTTATACTGGTTATCATTGTGATTTCTAGAAACAGTTCTAGGTAGTAAAATACACCAGCACAATGCTAGGTTGCTTCCAGGATTATTTAGTAATACCACACAAAAATGCCCAATTGGCTTTCAATTAGTCAACACAAGAGCAAAACTGATAAGGCAGAATGATGTGCTAACATGGCTTCTCTGCCTTGAACAGACAGACTCTTTTAGTCTGAGTTTGGGTATCACTGCATGAAATTGCATAATACAGTGTGTGGATATAGGAGTTTCACTGGCCTAGTTAGGGTGGTACAGATATCAGCAGAGTTATGCAACCAAACTGGGAGCACAGGCAGCTCCCGCCACTCCCTTCCTCCCAGAACATGCAGACACTCTTAGACATAACCTGCCTTTCTTGAAGGATGTGAACCAAAATAAGTTGCAGAAGGGCCAACGAAGCGCCTCTGTGCTGATCTTTGACAGTTTCCAGGTTCAATGTGGGGGGTGAGCTACATCTGACCTGCTTTGTGGCTCCATCCTGGGTCTCCCTGGTACTCAGTGCTTTTCATCAGCAGCAACTGTTGAGTTGCTCCATGGGACAATTTTCTTTTTCTGAAAACATATAATTTTTTTTGGTTAAATGTCATCTTCTTTGTAACTTTGCCCTCACAGTATTCCCTCCAACAAAATATTTAAAATGCTGGTCATAATACATTTTTCCCATCTACTTTAATTAAAATTAATATATGGCTGAATATGTCGATGTATTTTTCCTTTTTTTTTACTGCAATTACTATGAGATGGTTACAGTGGTTACTGATTTCTAAACAGCTTGTCCTTGAGATTACTTCAAAAATCCATTTCTGTGATTTGTATTCATCTTAAATAACCTGCAAACTGTCAACCACAATGATTAAATCTTTTACTAACAGTGTTTCTTTGCTTCTGTTAAAAAAGTTGTTTTTTAATTAATGTTTGTCTTTTGCAGTGCTGAGTATTTTCAGGTAGTCATTTACTAATGACAGTTTTTATTTATTTAAAATCTTTACATTCTTTTCCCTGTCTGCTTCAGTACTCTTGTTTTGGGCATTTTAAGCAGCTGATTACAAGTGTTGTAGAGGTTTTAGAGTTATTGTCTTATAAAATAATTGTTTACCTGGATAATTTTCGCCTGCCTTGATTTTTAGCATGCAAAAACATGCAAATTTTGAACTGAATCCATCAATACATAGGAAAAGAACAGGTGCTGTTTACTACTTTGAGGTGAAAAGCAGACTATTGAATCAAGTGTTCCCTGCGTTTTAGCCATACCTTATCCCAGCAAAGCAGTAGACATTTTTAATGAAATGAATGGTTGTTTTTGTTTTTTTTCTACTAAGTCACAGAAGAATGTATAAAGTACATAGAGCACAAAGAGCATTTACACAACAAATGTACAGCATGTATAGAATGCTTTAATATATAGAAAATACCCATCTTACGATATACAAACTACACTCAAACTAGGAGACACAGCTTTTTTAGAGCTGGGTCACCCTGCAGTAAACAATGAAAGACACTACTTAGTGATCAATTTATATTTAATAAAATACAAAAAAAAATGACAAAAACAAACTTCAATAAAAGAACAGTTCTGTGAGAGAGCACTGGGCCATAAATCTCCTCCTCCAGAGACAAATGCTATATCACACCTGATGACCTATAAAATTTCCTGGGCTCTGCTGTACCTGCTGATACATTCCTGCTTGGACATTCTCTCAGGATAATTGATAACTTGGTCTTCTGTCAGTCAGCTGGATGGATGTGCCTATTCAGACATGCCTAGGAAGATAAAGTCAAGAAAAAGCTTTGGGATCTGGTCCAAATCTCACATATGTATCCAATATAGACCAATAGAGAGATAATTTAAGGCTGACTTGAACATCCTTTTCTTACTCTTGATCTAAGAGCATCTCAGGCATCTTACTCTAATTACAAGGCATTTAATTACCTCTTTCAGTTTGGCCTTGAGTATTTAACACATTACCTATCCTAGAATCTACATCCTACCTATCCAAGGAGCTATAACTTAAAGTGTTAAAAAAACAAGAAGGTTTCAGTTATTCTTTCTGTCCTTTCTCTTCTGAGCTTTGTTCATCTAACAAATTGAAGCCTTTTGTTTGCTTTAAGTTGCCCATGAGTCCAGCTGAGTCCAATAGCACTTGAGACTAAAAAGTAGATTTATAGCACAGTGCAGGTCTCTTATCCCCTAAATCTGCAGGAAAAATAAATAAATAAATAAATAAATAAATAATTGCTCTGTTAAGTGGCTGAAGACAGATATGAATTTCTGTACATGTAGTCTGTATGTACACAGCTGGGCTTGAGCAGTCTGCAGTACACCTAAGCACTGCACCTAAGCGCTTATTGCCCTCCCTCCCCAAAAAATGTCCAAGCCACACCACTGATCCTTTTAGCCAAGTTACTAGCTTTCTTCCCATGAAAAACAAGGCAGAGAGGATGAAAGAATGTGTGCCAAGTTATTAGGCCAACAGCAACCTATTGGCAGCCAGAAGTCACATCCATGTTAAGAGCCAGTTAAGCCAGTTCTAGAAATTCAGAGCCTATTCTTCCTACCTTTACACCCTTCTTGGAACAATTATTTTATGTGACCCTGCTCTGTAATCACACATTTATCTTTTTGTAGATTACCTGATTCAAATTCTGAATCTTTGGGACAATAGGTTAATAATTTGTAAACTGCTGTCTCAGTAGATTTAAAAAAAAAAAAAAAAAAAAAAAAAAAAAAAAAAACTGAGAAAATTTATATAAAAAATGTGAATTTTAATACACACATATATATTATTAATATGTACACTCGATCACTCGATTGCACAACTTTGCTCTTCACAGAGTCTTCTCTCACCTGGGATATATTGCTAGCTGCAATTATTTTGTAAGTTATACTTAAAGCTAAGCACAGGAGAGAAACAGTGAGAGATGAGGAAAAAACAAGGGTGGATTTCTATGTTCATTCAGCCAATCAGCATTTTAAGAAAATATTTCTTTAATAAATGACAAACATACAGTTTGTTAGTTTTCCCCACAGATTACTCAGAACACATGGACTTTAATCTGATTTGACAGCCTTGTGATATTTTCTGCCATTCTTGTTCTTAGCAAAGTGCTCTAAAAATGCATCCATAATTTATTTATGGGACCATCTTTAACCCTTGAATAACTAGAATATACACCATACCTTTCATCCTGGAACTGTCAGTGCTGATTGCAGAAAGGGCCATCAGACATCTCTGAGGTTAAATGGATGAGCTTTACTCTTTCTTTCTAAAAAGATAAATAGCAAAGAAGCCACTGTTCTGTTGTCAGATTGCTGAAGAAGAAATACCAAACCCTCTAACACATTACATCTTCATAGCAAAATTTGCTAGCACCATAAAGACACACAGCAATTAATAATTTTGTAAAATACTTTAATTTCAGCAAAGGAAATTCCCAGCTGATTTATTTTTGTCTGTACCATGAACTATTTTTTTCCAGTAAAACATACTGAACTCATTTTAATGTGAATATACCATTACAAATCCTATACAGAAGGCTTTTCATAATGGGCATGCTTCATGTTTCTTGTAAAGCTCTTAACATGTAATATATGCCTCTCACTGTATTTGGATTTGTTGCAGTTATTTAATGTCAAATAAATCTATTTCTGTGATACCAGAAGTAACTATTCGGTGGAAGTAGACTAATTACCAAACTGGACAAACCATTATTATGATGATACAAGGAATGGCCTTGACTTTTACTTATTAATTCTGGATTTGACCTGACCACATTTTGTGAAATGATATGGTATGGTTTCTCTTCCCTTCAGCCCAGGAAATATTAGCAGATCAGTGTTAATATTGCAGATTGTGCTACATTCCTTTCTCAGTGTTGAGTGGAGGCCTGACTAATGCAAGCTTGTATTTCATAGAACCACAGAACAGTTGAGGTTGGAAGGGATCTATGTAAGTTGCCTTTTCTGACCTCTTCTCTAAAATAGTTCCATTTAATCATCCATGAAACCAACCATCTATGCTCAGGATCTTGTCCAGCTGAGTTGTGAATATCTCCAAAGATGGAGAGCCCACAATTTTCTTTTGCCCTATAACTGTGTTGGACTGCCCTCACTGTGAATATTTATTTCATAATATCTGGTCATCAAATCAATAATTTCCCCTGTTGCAAGTTGTGTTTGCTGCCTCATGTCCATTTGCTGTGTACCCCAAGAGGAGTCTCACTCTTCCCTTTTGAGTTCTGGGAAACACATCTTTATACCCCTACAGAAATGTCTGGGATTATTCACAGGTCTGGATGTTCTCATGAATAGCTGATAATCAGTGATCAACCCTGCAAGTGAGGAGATGGTTGAGGTACCTTGGGTATGTGACCTGGTTTTGCAGTGTCTTTCACATAAGTGAGGATAGCACAGGTGCATTTCCATCCTGTGCCAACTGAGGATGGTACCCATCAGATTGTACATCAGAAATCAAATACCTCAGTTAGGACTCTACCTGCTCAAAACATCTCTTATGCTCTACTAGGGTAGGTGCTGGGACATGGATTCTGTATGATTTGGGAAATCACCCTCCTGTCCTCAGGAGAGATGTTCTCAGCAGATGCTCTCAGCATTCAGGTCAGGTTGTAGATCAAGGACTGCACAGACTATGCAGTATTAAATTTATATGTGGCAGGGAAGACTTTGTTCCAAGAAATATACTTATTTATTTTCATCAGAGAAAAATGTTTCTCTTCTTTTTTCTCATGGCTGGCAAGTTTTGAACTCATGGCTGGTGGGCAATAGAGCATTCAACTTAATAAAGAAGTGCTTCTGGGAACACATCATCCTAAGTGAACCAGATGAGCTGCAAGGTGCCTTCCAACTTCAGCCATTCTGAGATTCTGTGTTAATTTACCTCAGCTTTGGTAGAATACTTTGTTTTTACTGGCTTTTTAAACTTAAGTGTCCTTTCCATATTTTGAAGCATTAGTACCTTTTTAACAAAGTATCTTAGCACACCTTTTCTCAAAAATACTACTCACAATCACATAGAAGTGAAAGATTTTCCTCATTTACTCTTTCATTTTATTTTATTCTACAGTATATTTTTGTGCAGATGTGTGACAATAAATAATGCTGTAACCTATTGGAAAATGTGCATTGGAAACTAAAATATATTTTTCATAAGCCTCATTCGAGTAATGCTTACCTACGATCTAATAATATTGACCAATTTGCTAGGTTACCTTGAGTCAAAATGGGAAGATGATTCCTTTAATATTGTTATTATCCTGATTTTGTAATAATAGATCTTGAGCAACCCTATCCCTAAGCAGTAAAGGAAATTACCATCTCAGTACTCTGTCAGATAGAAAACTCCTTGGGTAAGCAAAAATTAAGAGCTTTAGTCATTTCCTCAGCATGCTGTCTGCACCCCTAATGATTTGTTTGTCAACTCTCAGTTCATTCCTCGTGTGGGTATTTTTAAAAACAAATATTTAAAAGGTTTTATGGAATTCTCCCTGCCTCTGTCTCTGTCAGCCCTGCTTTCTGACTATGAAGCAGGATTAGTGTTTCATTAGCTGGCATGAAGACATCATTGGGAGACCCCAAAGCAAGGGATTTCTCAAAGCAAGGCACGAAAGTGAATATTTGTACAGATGGATGTAAGCTCAGGGCCAGGCTGGCCAGACATCAGTTCCAGAAGCTATGTAGATATGGCAGCATGAGAAAGTGTTCAAGTTCACAAAGCCTCCGAGGTGGGCACCATAATGCAAGTCTACAGGTGGCACTTTTTGACCTGTCCACATCTGACTGGGAAGGTACTTCTGCCTGGCTGATCAGTCCAGCATCCATGGTAAAGGCAGCCTCAGGTCTGCAGCAGCAGCTACAGCTGTTTTCGAGATGTACAAGGAGGAGCCAGGAATTCCCCATCACAATCTTGCTGCCAACTCCTTCATAGCCTTGGGCAAGTCATTTAACTCTTCTGACTCAATTTCCCCATCTGCTAAATGGGGATAATAGCAGAGGAGTATTGTAAGGATTAATTAATTAGCTAATGTTTATAAGGTGCTTTGAAGATCAAAAGCACTAAGCACTATTGTTGTTATCAAGGATGTTGAATTAACTTTCCTCATTTTGGCACACAAAACCCCAGCACTTGGACCATTGCCCCAGGGCATGTGCTGGCAGTAAGAACACTATGATCATCATCTATTCATAAACAGAGATATCAAAGCACTTCTGGAGTTGCTGCTAGTCTCTGAGACTGGAGCTCCCCAGGCAGAGATGCCATTTTCTCCCCACCTGGAGACAGTGCAGAGGTTGCAGAGTGACCTCTCAAGGTGTGCAGTCAGGGTGAGGACCAGAAAATTGTCACTGCTCCTCCTACTCCTGCAAACACGTCCACAAAGAGTTTAGTATTTTCTGAATCCATCAGGTTTTCTGGGACCCCTCAGATCCTTCTTTCAGCCTATCCCTAAGCATTTGTTTGTGGGTCAGACACTTTCTTCCTTCTCTGCTTCCTTTGAGCTGGTTGGCAGCTCACAGAAGAGGGAGCACATCGTGCTTTTCTGGCAGAGAGATCAGTAGTTACCATAATAGAGGCTATATCACACAGGCACACACACACACACACACTAGCTGCCAAAATAGCAGGTGTATCACCAGATTTATTGATTGCTGCAGCTCACAGACTGCCCTGTACATGACTCAGACTGAGGGCAATATGTGGTCTCCTTCACTGCTGGACCTGTGCACCCACTAGCACAGGATCTGGGCCCTGGTGCTCAGGATCAGGCACCTGAGATGTGGGAGTTAAATAACTCTCCAGCAAACACTGACTGCTCCAGCTGAGCTACACAGGCCTCTGCTACTGAACAAGAAACCCCCAAAATTTCTTAGTCTTAGAGAAGCTTGACCTTCTTGCTATCATCTTTGCACAGCTCCCAGAATAGATTAAGAAAATGCAAAGATTGTGATAATTACACAAAGAGAACAGAGGACAAATGCTGGCTGATAATGGAGAGTTATTGTCAAAATGTCACTTGAACTCATTCATCATCAAAACAAGCCTAGCTGTTGATAATAGCTAAAGACTGTAAAATGAAAAAATGATCAATTTCATAGAAAACAACAATTTAAATGACTGTGACATTTTAATACCACCTTTTATTATTGCTGAAGAAATCATTCACACCAAAACACAACACTTGCCCTCCCCCATCCATGATAAAGACAACAATTATAAAGCACAACACATAAGATTTTCCTTAGCCCTGCTAAGGAAAAAAATGTATTATTAGTGATAATGTAGTGGTGTGAAAAACATCTATAGATGGGCTTGCCTTCATTTACACTCTAATGGACTATGTGTGGGTCCTTTTCTTTAAATCTTGTTCAAGAACTATTTTAAAAGTGAGGCCATTAAAACAAAATGTTACACTGGTTATTAGTGCTGATGAAGAAAAAGGGAGTTCTGAAGGACACAAAGGTGCCCAGTTCATCAAAGTTTTATTTCAAGTTTTAAATTCTTTATAGTAACTATGCCCACTCAGTGTGGCACAAAATATGTGGTTTTGAAGTTTCCTAAATACATCTGAGTTACTGGGATCAGTCCTGTAATGTGATACCAAATCAAACACTTGCATTGACAGTTTTGCATCCTTAAACATTTGCAAAGGGTACATCTCAAAAATAAAAGGTTGGAAGATTGTCATTAAATTGAATGGCAACCAGGTTATATATTGATAGATACTATAATGAACATTTTACCTTTAATTTTTGTTTTTACAGAGTCATGAAGGGATAAAACTTTGTTGATCCTGTTTATTAGAGACGTGCCGAAATAGTTTCCAAAATGCAATTTCTCCAATTGACAAATGCCATGAAACATCTCTGTTTTAGAGAGGGAACAATTTTTCTGTATGGCTTTGATACTCCTGGGAGACTCCCTCTGATATACTAGTGCAGAGCATTTGGTGATGAAAGTTACCTCAGCTCAGCACCTGTAAGTTTTTTTTTTCAGGTTCTTAAGTGTGTTTTTGTAATTTATCCTCTATGTTCTCCACATATGTAGTCCTGAAACTAGGTATCTAGGAATGTCCACATGCATTTCTTACAGGAACAGTGAGATGAGAGGTGGAAATTGCAGTAGGAAATATCACTTCACACTCTGCCATAAAAGACTATGCTGCACCATAGCAGCCCCACTACACACTGCATCTGTATCATAAGATGTGTTTGTAGATTTCTGGGCAAAAGAAGACAGCTCCTTACATTTAAGCAATACAATAATTCATTACTAGAGAAGCATAGAACATGAACTGGAACATACACAGCTCTAAAGCCACCCTTTAATTAGTTAATTATGATTTCAGTGGTGTGTGCAGTATCAACACAAGGGTTATGAAACATCCTATAACAAATAATAAAAGCTAAATTTAGGCAGGCAGCAAGAGTTAGCTTTTTTGCCCTTTTCCTTGTAGAAGAACTAGCATGACTCATCTTCCCTTGGAATTTTGTAAATAAGCCCACAGCAGGTCACACACATAAATACACCTGTTGAAGTATCATCACCTTACTCTTGCTCACAGAAAGGTACGTAGAGTCCGTATGTATCCCAGAGAGTTAAAGGTGACACAGAGACATAAAAAATATCAGGGTAAGGACTTCTGTCAAAATAAATACAAACTGTGGGAGGATCTAGCCTTAATCTGAGCAGGGGAGATGGGTGGAGATTGCAGATGCACAGTAAATGTGCACATAGATATGAGGTGGGTGTGTTTTATTAATATTAAATTTTTATTTGCACTGTGGTAGGATTAAAGAGCCTATGTTTGGGTGGCAGCCCCTTGTACTGAGTTTTGTCTGAACACATAAATAGGCAGAGTCCCTGTCGCAGAGATCACACCATCTAATTATAGTCAATACTTCTGCCATCCTGAGGGTTCACAATTCCACAGTTCAGGCCCTCAAAACCTTGAGACTGGAAAAAAAAAAAAAAAAAAAAAAAAATCTGCAACTGGGGTTATTTTTGTTTGCCCTTCTGGTGTCTAAGCCTTTTCAATACACTTGAGTCATGGTTTCTCCATAGTTCTAAGGATCTTGCCTACATGGAATTATTTTTTTGGCATAACAGAACATGCAAATTTTAAAAAAGGTTGTAAGATCAGCATTACCTCTTCCTCCCATTGGCCACTTACACTGACATCTTGCTGATGTAGCAAAGTTGGGCAGAGTTGGGCATCTCCAAACAGTAGCCCAAATACTAATGGAGTAATGGAGTCATGGAGTCTGTTATATCAGTACAATTTTGGATATGCCTATTGACATGGAATACAACTCTTAAGGATATTTTGGCAAAACAAGGTGCCTGGGGAAAAAAAAATAAAAAAAAAAAAAAAAAATGAAAAAGACATGACTCCAGGAGATGAATTCTAAATGTTGATGTGAAAGGTTAGATGCAAGCCTCAAGAAAGAAATCTCAGATGTTGGCAGTGCTGCTGGTGAAGGCCGAAAATGAGTAGGAAGGAGAACAACGTGAACTGAGATTAAATCCAGCTAGGACAGAAGCCAAACTGTTCTGGGTCACTCACACTTAGCCTATTTATAATGTTAGTACAATTCAGATCATGAGCAATATTAAAATAAATAGCATGTGCCTTAATGACCTCCTCTTCTTGTCCCTGTCATGCAAAGAATTCTCTTATTCTCTGCCTACTAACAACCTCATGTTTAATTGTTTTTACCCCCTTCCTTATACCCTCCCCTTAACTACCTCTCTGTCTAGCACGGTAGTATCCAAGATTAAAGTTTTTACACTTTCTGATCAACTCTAAATCACTACATTCAATTCAAGCTATATATAGAATTGAATTTCTCTCCACCTGGCAAAATAAGTATCAATACAAGCCGAAAAGGGCTTTACTGCTATAAGTTTATTTTGGGGCTGTAAAGTAAGAATTTCTAATTCATCAGACTTATACTTTACTTCTGGTGTTAAAGACCATGGGTGTTCTTTTCCTTCATGACTCCCCATTCTTCACTTGCAATTGGTTGTTTTTCTGGATTACCCCTCCAAACCTGTGCCAGTATAACATTCCAGTATACTCACTACAATGGGATGAATTTAGAGGCAGAGCATAGAAAACCAAGTGCAGTACATTTTGGAGAGAAATTCTAAGGCTCTAAGTATGACTAGTAGAGATTTGCTGCTATTAACCAATCACAAATAACCCACCTTTCTTTGGTACTTTATGCCGTCATTCACCTCCACACGTGGATCCCACACTCCTCTGTTGTAACTCTTTGGTAGGCTGCTGGAGACGGACTTTTTTTCAGATGAGTTTGCTGATGTTATGTTCTTCTATTCTCAATGTAGCTTAACTATTTGGATGAAATTTCGCAACAGAAAAATTTCAGAGTAACAGCAATCCTGGCACTGTGAAGTTAATATAGCCCATAAACTAGGAAAGAGTAATGGCTTGCAAAAAGCCCCAAGGTCATTTTCTAATAAGCCAGATATTGTTACATGGATGGGTAAACAATAGATATTTATAGTTAAGTTTTCTTTCAGGTTGCTTATCTAAATCTCAGTCAAACCTCCTGGCACTAACTGAATCAGGCCAGAAATCCTGTAAAAATCTCTTTAGTATTTCTTTTGATGGCAATTACAGTCAGTAGAAGCCTGAGGTTTTTTGGATATTGCATTCAGGCATGGGTTTTAGAGAAAGAGAGCATTAGGAGAAGATACACTAGAGGCCAAAATCCTCATATGTCCTCACTTTGTAGCAAAAGTTTGTACTATATACTTCTGTATATAAGATTTTCTCCCTTCACACACTCACCTTTCTCTCCTCTTTGTCTGGTCTCTCCATTCTCTGTTCACTATTTCTTTCAGTTTTCATTTTTCAGTTTTCTTCCCCTTTTTCTTACCTACATTGTTTTCTTCCATATTCTTTACATTATGTTGTTTTTCCCTTGCTGCACAGTCAACACCAGATTTGCTGAAGGCAGCAGGAACTGAGATCACTGAGCATCTCTGAGCAGTCTCCTTTACCCCACAGAAGTTTTGAAACTGCTGGGACCCCTTGAATGAGCACTAGAGTCCCATTCTATCTGCATGTCGTTTCAACTGACCTTTTCCCTCTATTTTTTCCATCTACTTCTCTTTTTATTTAAATTTCTCTTTCCCATTTTTTTTCTGGTGATTGTTTTCTAATTTATTTGTTTATATATATATTTAGGCTGATCACTTTTCTTATGCGCAAACCTCCTGCTTATATATGCTGTAAAAAAAAAAGTTGGTTGTCAAGAGAAATATTATGCCGTTTACTTTAGAAGAGGATTTGAAAGAATGTGTAAAGAATTGGTGATTATGTCTAGAAGTATGATAAAAAAAATTTAACCCCCCCTGTGTTAAAGCTTGGTACTTCTCAGCTGTCATCCATAGATGACAGGTGAGCACAGAGATCTTAGCCTGTGCTTGTAAGTGTCTTAGATCTCTCTATCAATGCCTACCCTGCAATATTACTCCCACGTATCCAGGATTTATTAATACTTTATTAACACTTGCACTGATGCGCCTCTAGCATAGTTTACTGATGGGAATGAACTGAGGTTGCAACATGCTCTTGGAATCACTGACAGCCTTTAATAATGTTGGGTACAAGCTTGATATGAAAGGTAAAACACTAAAGCTAGGTACCTCTCTTCTGAGTTTTTCTGTTTTTCTTTTTTTTTTTTTTTCTGGGAGTTAAGCTGTGAAACTCTATGTTTAAAATAGCGCCTAGCTTTGCTCAAAATTTGGCTGGGCATTCAAAGAGCAAAAATATTCAGTGTCCAATCCAAATAAAATTATTTTAATTACAATTTTGGCCCTACAAAAGCTCAATTGACATGACAGAATTTCACTGTAAAGGGAATTTTGGCCCTACAAAAGCTCAACTGACATGACAGAATTTCACTGTAAAGGGAACTGTAAGTATTGCAGACCCTAGAAACAAAAGGAAAATGGCAAAATCCAGGCAAATTAATTGAAGTATTCAGTGAGGTTTGAATTTTTCACTGTATCTCAATGAAAAAATGAAGTGGTTTAAAATAAATTTGAAAATGAACTTTTTGAAAAGTCATCAGCCTGTTGTTACAAGATTGTTACAAGAAGACAGTGTGCTTCTACCTGGCTAATCACCTTGGAGGTCTAAGAATCTAGTCATTTAATTTTTATAAGGAGAGGCCTCAATCTCGACATCACTGGAACAGGTCTAAACTCCATTTGCAAAGAACAATATATCCAGTATTCTTGGTTGTGATAATAACCTCAGAATTAGAAACCACACATAACCCATTCCAGGTCATCCTCCTGACCTCTTTAGCTTACTGAAGATGCTTTGCAGTTCTTCATCCCCTCACACAAGTCTCACAGAGGATATAGCTAAATTTGGGTAAGCACTGAAGCTGTCAAATCAAGTCTCTAAAAGTTTTTTGGGTTGTTTTTGTGGTTTTTTTTTTTGTTTGTTTGTTTTGTTGTTGTTGTTTTTTTTCTTTCCGTTCAGTGAAAGTACTAGCTAACCTGCTATTCTCCTAGGTTCCCCATACACATACTGTTTAGTACTGCAGAGGTAAAGTTAACTAAGTCAGCACATATGCTATTATCAAATGAACAAACAAGGCTAGATTAAGTCTCTTCAGATACATGATTTCAGCATCAGAAGCTCTTATCTGATCTTTTATCTGAATTACTCTTTCAGGAAGACAGTGGGATCATTAACTTAAATAGTCATCATTACATGCTTCAGATATTCTCATTCCTGCCTGGTTTATGTACCTGAAGAGAACACTCTAATGTGAGACTGGTATCAAGATTTCCCGTAAGATCTGCAAACTTTGGTGGAAAAACAGGGCAGCGGCTATGGGACTTACTGACAGACACTAAACTCATTCTGCTCTCAGAGAAGGGGAGTCTAAGAGGATGTGCACATTGCCAAATAATTCCACTTGCTATTCAAACACGCAAAGAAAAAAGCAGGCTTAGTGTTTAGAGAAAGGGACTGAAAAATATGAAAGCAAAACTGATCACAGAAAGAACAAAACACAGGCTAGTTTACTCATGACAATGCTGTAAATCAGCTTTTAGTATAATGCTGGGGAAAACACACACACACACACACACACACACACCAAAAAAAAAAAAAAAAAAAAAAAAAACTTGTTAAAAAGGGTATGTGCTAAAGACCAGAAAGGAAAAATTGAATGTTAACACAACTCTCTTAATGTCTGTGGGGGTTTTCTGATACATTTATATAATTTATCATGCTGTACATGACCAGATGCAAGTGAAAAGACAGACTCACAAAGAACACTTCATGGTGGTTGATGGGCAGGAAGAAAGTCCAAAAGAGCTGCACCATGGCACAGTATCAGCTCTGCCTGTGCAATAAAATGCAAATGTGCGTCGTTGTTGTTGGCTACAGTGGTAAGACTGAAATTGGAGGAAGCAGATGCTGTAATCTGATGATGATGTTGTTCTTGCTGAGTCTGAAGAATCACTTCAAGAGCTAGTAATGAGAGTCGCTGAAGCTAGTGTTGATTACAGACTACATCAGAATGTAAAAAGATAAAGGTGATGACACTTCTGAAATGGCATATTGCAGCCACAATATAAAGAAAGACATTCAGCAATGAAGGAAATTCTGTTTCTCACAGACAGAGTAAAAAATGGAGAATCCCATTTCTAGGAGGGAGATGTCTCGTTCTATATTTGTACATATGAACATATGACTATTAAGGATCCCCAAAGGAGACTATGAACACAAGACCAGGTGAATCTCTGCACTGCTAGGAAGGAAGAATATATATGCACTAGCAACACAGGTTAGAAAAGCTGTGAGGAATTGTAACTTCAGGATCTCTCAAAATGCCATGAGAGTCCCATCAGAGTGGACTTAAGGGTAAAGCAGTGAAAATGCTTTTAAAACCATTTCTTCACAGGGGAGCAGAAAGAAGCAATGTGAGAAGAAAGCAAAAGGAAGTGTTTTGAAATGGCTACGTTTTAGCTGATTTAAGTTGAATTGGGGGTCCCAGATGGAGACTGAAACTGGTTTTGAAAGATTATTGGATGGGTTTTACAACCAACAAACCACCTAGCCTCAGGGACACAGTAACTTGTCAAACAGATCTAGCTTTAACAAAAACATACTGCCAGGGATCAACAGGAAAATTCTCTTAACAAATCCCTTCTCATTCCAGAGATCTAAGATACTGGTGATGTCCTCAGTGTCTCCAGTCTTTTCCCTGTGGAACAGATATGCACAATTCTCATCCAATGCTTTTTTCTACAGGTCAATGAGAAGGTTGCAATAAGCATAGAAGTGCTGTGGCCTGTTGCAAGTTAGAAAAGAAGAGAGGGAGGACACAGAAAGCAAAATATGCAAAGGATTTGGGGGAACATCTGTATGAAAAGGAGTCTTCAAGAAGTGACCAAGCAGAACCAGAAGACCCCAGTGCTGCACCTTGGAGTGGCTGAATATTTTGGACTTTCAGACTATTTGGATATGGAGTTTGGGATATTTTGGACTGGTCTTGCAGTCCAGATTTAGTAGTGCTCTGCTCCAATCTTTATAACTCCATTCTCAGTTAGGTCTGCACATGGGTGCTATACCCAGGAAAGTCAGTTCTCAGCTTCTTTAGCAGTGAAATATTAAGTCTCCTCACTGCAATATTTTATCATATTGCACATTGGCCAGTAGCCACATAATTTCCAGTTCATAAATGCACCACCATCAATCAGACATGACTGTTGAGAAGGTGAAAGAGTTTTTGCAAAATTAAAGGGATTCCTAAGTCCTTGCACTACAAGTGACTTCTGTTTTTTACACAGCCACTCATGAAATGAAGGATTTTCCATGATCATATGCTGCAAGACAATTGCAAAAGGTAACAAAATATCTCATTTGCATATTGGGACCAAGTGAAACTGGGAAAGCTCTTGATCGTGCCTTCTAGAAGATCTGATGGCCCAGCTCATGTCCCTTTAAATGTCACTGCTGTGTCACACTACTTCTGACACATTATGTCATGTGTGGTGTGATTTCAGAGAGCAGGCAGTCTCTGAGCCAAGCACACAGCAGATGTTGAAGAGACCAGGTGGCCATAAGAAATGCGTAACTTTAGATCTCTCCAAATAGTTCAGCAGCCAGGCTTCTTTGATGCTTGTGAATCTCAAGTCCAAATCTCTGACAGCATTGACAGCAACTTTGATTTCCCATTGAGCATCGTCAAACACATTTAATTGTCTCTTGATCCATAGGATTTACCCACTTGGATTTATATCAGAAGGATGGGTGAGGGACTAGCAGGGACGGTAATAGCAGAACAAGTACCTCTTAGCTAGCTACTTATCAGGCTAAATGTACTCACAATTGGCAACCTGCGTCTGCTGTTCCAACAAAGCTGATGTAGTTAACTCTGCCAACTTCCCACTTTCCATCCTCTCCAATACAAGTAATTTCAACATTGCCTCTACTCCCACCTTCCTGTAGTTCAGTCATTTCTTATCCTTAGATTCAATTTTGGTGGAGCTCAGGACAAGCTACCACTGGTGAAGTTAAAGATCTGACCAATTTGGTACTGCCATGTTGCTGTATCAGCAATGGTCATCCACACTGGATGTACCACATAACACCATTAATGTGAGCAAAGTTAATCTCATATAACTGCAACCATCTAAGTTAAGTGTTTGGACTAAGATAGCTGTCAAATCTCCCACTGCAGTATACAGAGAGACAGAGATGCTGTTCTAGGTTTTAATCCCATCTATCCCAGATTTTAGGACAAGGAAAATCAACTGTTTCTTTCTCTGTGTTTCTCTCTCCATAGACTGTAGAGAGAGCCTAGATGATAAGCATAGATTCAAAGGTGAAGGTTTACAAGTGCAATGGAATAAATCCTACCCCATCATATCATAATGTATGTTACCGTGTTACATTCCCTTGTCCTTTGTGAAAGTAAATCGGGCCCAGAAATGACCTCATACATATCTACTGGTGAGAGTTTATTCATGGTCAGAGACAGTTAAGAACCACAAGTTTTGTATTTTAGGTAGTAGTCTTTGGATATCTGCACCAATTTCCTCACTGGATTTTCAGCAAGTAACAAGGCAACTGCTCCCAGAGAATGTTTCTCTCCTTTACTACTGCACGATGATACGTCATGGCAGAAGTAAGGAGTTCAGGAAGTTTGGCAAGCTGTTTTTCTGCAATGCTCAATAAATGTGCCATCCATTATGTTGTTTTCAGTATCTTCCAGCAGTCAAAGTTCCCTGGATTTTCAAGAAATAGATTGCGCTGCACCAAGGTCTAGTTGCATATGTGCTACCAGAAGCAGAACTCCTTTTCACCTATAAATTTCAATAGATTTAAGATATTTGTGTTCCTGCCCAACTCTAGAGTTATAGAAGTATCACTTTACTTTTTCTTGGATCCTGTAGCCAAGGAGTTCATTTTAGGTAATAAATCCTGCGTAACAGTAGCATAATCCAATGAAGCAGTAACTGCAGTGATATAGAAAAGGTACTATTTTTCTCAGTCATGATTTAGGTCACAGCTTCATCAGATTGGTTATTGCTATAGCAACCACAGCTTTTGCCTTTGTACAGAGACTTCTAACAGTATTCCACAAGGTAAAAGAAACATTCTGAAACATAGGAGATGAACCAAAGATATAAAGGCATGCAGCCAATCAAGGCTAAAAGAATTAAAATTATTGTTAAAAAAAATCTACTTTTTCCTTAAAGATTAAACTAACAACTTGTTGCAAAAGAGAAAGCCTGGAAGTAATGAAAATAAATATAACAAGTGTTTCATGACCGCTGGTGGAAATGAAATCATGGTAAGGCTATTAGAGCTCAGAACACAAAGGACTCTTTCCTCTGGTACAGAAGGTCACAGATTTAGCTCCTGCAAAGGGCAAATCCAAGCATACTTCATTTACTGTACTACTACACTAGAATAAGCACCTTTAATTATTTTAGGCTCTCTCTCTTCTTTCCAGACAATGACAAAGCCACATGAAGGCAGGGTTTTTATTTATTACCTAGCTCCTGTGGGACACTTTATTTGACCAGCCTTGCCAACACAATGATTCCTTAGGAAACATTGTTCCTCACTGCAAATTATGCCCTATTAACGTAAAGAAGCAGAGACAAAATTAACTTTCTGCCCCTTTTGCCACAAACGTACTGCAGGGCATTAAAAATGTACCAATCCTATCTGTTAAAAGTACTTTAAGTTGGCTGGTCTAAATTAAGAAACCTCTGTCTAAAACAAAACAAAACAAAACAAGTAATGTTTTCCACTTGTCTTTTAGTTGGGCTTGAAAAAGAAGAAAGAGCCTAATAATGACTAATAGTCGGCACTTGCATAGTAGAGTCCTTTTCATCTCTGGAGTGCTTTATATTATTAGCTAATTAAGTTTAACCCATTCCTAGAAGGGGGACATTATGAATCTTTTCTTGATCAGGTAAACAAGAGCAAAGGTTTGAATGGCTTAGCCACCAAAGTCAGGTAAAATCAGTGAGAGCCACAGCTCCATGTTTCCTTGCAAAATGATCTCAGTATCTCATGTTTAACCCTTACTAAGGTGGTAACAGGGCATGGATCCCAACAGTTCTCTTGAGCACTTCTTAGGCCCATACAAGTTTGATAAAAATTGCTACCTAGAGTTTTCATTTAACAGACAATGAGGCCACAATCCAGCAAAGAAATCTGAGTAATTTAGTTAATATTTATCCTGATAGCCTGTGATGAAGACAATGCTTGGCATACTGATCTCTATGGCATACAACTCTAACAAAAGATAGACATCATACTGCTTAACAATAAACAGTGATGGAAGAATTCTACTGTAGTTATTTTATGTAATTTTCTGTATGAAAACAGACTGAAATTTGGGTTAAAATAATTGTTCCTCAACATGCCATCATATACAGCCATACTTTCATTCTTTTGACCAGCTGGGATTTGTTCAGATTTCATAATATTTATTTATTAATGTTTCCTTCTTTTGGCTGTATTTGCTAAACTATATAACTTTCTTTTATCTGTATATTTAACTGTATTCATTGCTGCAAATTGGTAGATAATCTAAATGTACCCACAGCTCTAAAATCTTCCAGCTGTTACCTCAATGAGGCCAAAATTAAAATAATTATGTTAAAATGTTGAAGTAGTTTCCCAGTACAATAATTTTAAAGAAGTCCCTCTGGACCTTCCCAGTTTGTTTTCTAAAATTATTGCAAGCTGAAATTTGCTTTACACTCAGAAACTAGACAGTTTGCTTTATTTAATACAGTTGTCTGTCAGACCACTTGTATTGCATCCAGTGTAATTACCTGCCTTCCTGACACAGATGCATCAACATATATTTTCAGTCTACATACCAATCTCTGAGTCCAGTGATCAGACATCACCCTGATCCCACAGATTTAGACTGTTGTGAGAACTGCCATGAAACACAATTTCCATTTAATTAAAGGCAGTACAAACATTCCAGTCTCTATGGCTACATCCATCCTAGTACATAAAACGGGCCAGGGCCCGTTCTTTGCCCAGATGGCAAGTGGCAAGGCACGGCTTGTAACTGTATGGCTAAATCCTCTTTTTTCCATCCTGCCTCTTGGGAACAGTCGGTGCTTTCCTAGTGATGTTGCCTGGATTGTGTCTGGGCATCCTGTGGAACCTGGAGTTTCTGCTAGGGTGGCTTCCTGACCCACCCTGACATGACCAAGTTTCTATTAATGGTGTGGTGATCAAAAGCCAGCCTCTGGCCATGTTCAGTTTGCCCCCATGGATGCAGCCTGTGTGTCTTTCTAGTCCACAAGATGACACAGCTCATTTCAAAATAATGAATATTTTTAAATGAGTTTAAGCCAGACTGAGTACGCTTCAAGCAACTGGCACATCTGTATTGCCAAAGCTGTATCTAGTCCTCTTTCACTAAGGGATGTGGCAGACAGGACCCCACATTTTGTCATTAATTGCTTAGAGAGTCTATCATTCTCGCCAAAACAACATGCTTTCAAAATTCAATAGCAGCTGGGAGAAGATACACCCAGGAAGAAAATACAATATCTTGATTCAGCAAAGGAAAATTTTATGGAATGTTTACAACACTGTATTTAAGTGTCCATCAGAATGAAAATGATGCCACAGCCTTTGATAAGTGCCATTGATGTATTCCCATAAATGCTGTCAAAATCAGCCTGTCCTGGGAGAACTTGTACATCAGTTGTCCTTCTCTGCCCAACGCAAAAATCCACAGTGGTAAAGACATCCCCATTACAAAGCCTTCACTGACACATGGCATCACTCTTTTACACCTTGTACTTAACACTAGATATAATGGTGGCAGCTTGGGGTTTACCCATAGTCACACATTAGGTGGCCAGAAGGGTTCAAGAGAAGATGCTCAACTGAGCATCCTCATCATGGATGCTCAGCTGCCAGAGTGCAAGAGCTCCCATGCTTCCAGGTGAAGTGGTTTGCCAGACACCCGGTGCTCTGTGTTTCTGCCTGGTCTTTCAGCCAGGCAACTATGATCAACATTTCTTTGAGCAGGTATCTGCGAGCTGGTTGTTCCTGCACTGTGTTAGGAAGGACAATGCTAGCATGAAAGCTAAATGACTGCAAGGGGAAAGAGAAATTGAGAAATTTCAGGCTCAGCAGTAGAGGCTTTTCCCTCTGTCTTTTAAAAATGCTTCAAAGCTAACTTGAACAACTGAAATCACAGACAGATATAATTCAAAACTATTCTGGGTTTGCTGAACTATTTTTAAAAATGCAAAAGCTTTTATTAGCTTAACATTCTATTTCAATCCGCATGAGTAAAGAGGAGCGTGTCTTCGTTATTCTCCCAAGATTATGCACATTTCCCTCCTGACTCACGACCACACTGATCATAATGGCTTTAATTGATATTCATGTGCATGCCATATTTACTTCTGCAGAGTTCCCATGTAATTGAGCAATAGTTAATGGGCACTTATGACTCTATTCACAGGAGATTACAAATGTGTGTGTATTTGGGAGCTTTTCCCTGAGGAGTTTCCATGTGTCTGGATAGGTGCATAATCAGTGTGCCAGTCATCAGACACAGCAGCTGACACTTGCAACCTGGTGAGGTCTTGAACGAGACAAATTCTCAGCTTTTTCCCAATTTGGATGGGGAGGGTGAGGGGCTGCGGCTGGGGTAGTTGATTAAGAGTCAGGGCTGCTCAGCAGAGCCCTAGACATCATCTATGAAGATCCAGCTGTTATTTACGTGAATTATAGCTCAAACCTTCAGTAAACCAGGGCTATCCACTTCGTTTTCAGTTTTTTAGGCAGCCTGGCAGCTTGTCTGGACTTCTTCTAAGCTCCCATCTGTGAGGCAAGAGCCTGACCTCATCCAGGGTTTTTGTAGGATTGGCCAAATGACTCATTCCTCCTGCCCCCACCTCCCCCCCCCCCCCCATTTTCAGTCTTTAGCTGTAGCCACAGACGTCTTTCCCCAAAAAAACATCAGAAAAATCAGAAGCTCTGAGACCCAGTAGTGCTCTGCTGTGCCTCGCTGCCACAAAACATTTAAGATGTAGCAATAACACATTTAGAGAGCAGACCTTACCAAGCAGAACCCCAAAGCACTTTGCAAATTACAGAGAGAGGAATTGCGTTAGCTCCCCCCTGACACGTTCTCGTTCCCAGTCTGCAATGCAGCAGCTGGTTCGTAGCCCAGAGCAGCGCTGCACGGTGGTTCTAGACAGCGAGCAGGACTCAGTGCAACATCCCCTGACACGGCAGGAGGAAATAAGGCAGGCGTGGTGTGACTCCGTGGGTTGGACAGTGTTTTCTGTGCATGCATTCAGGGAAGGTTTCAAAGGAGGCTGAGTGTGATGGGGTGTTGACTTCCCTGGGATTTGTAAGTTAATGGAATAAGGGAGAGGAATGAATGAATGAATAAAGATGAGCTAGCTAACACCACTGCCACATCAGTGTGTTAACTCAAAAACAATATCTTTGTTTTTTTTCCCTCTGTTAACCAGTACTGTGCAGGGTTCAGTCTGCTCTGGTTATGGAGATTAGTAACACCAAACTCTTGAGGTGGCAAAACAGGAATTGTTGTTTTATATTTTTGAGTTCACTTATGATTTTGAGCATCAATGGCTACTGATTTTACTGTTTACTTCCAACCTGTTTCTAGCTGTTGTGCTGCTACTGAGCTTAACTCTGACCCTGGGACTTGCACTTTCCTTCAGAAAGATGAAAAATTCAAAGCTAAGTTATGGAAAAAAAAATAAAAATAAATAAAAATAAAAATAAACACATCTCCAAAATGAGGGAAGTCAAACTAGAATCTCCACACTATAGGCTTGTGAAATGGCCAAAAAGAGCTTTATGAAAGTCCCATGACTGGCAGTTCTAGAGGAACCACACAATAGTCCTAGAAGTCATAGTCCCTGTCATATTTTCATGAAATCTGAAAGTTTCCCCCTCATGTATTTTTATTCTCCTGGGTCATACCCAGGGTCAATTTTCCATCAAACACACAAAAAAGGGCAATATTGCCTGGCAATACGACCTGTGCTTGTCTGTAAAACTACGACCTGTCACAGGAGCACAGTTTTGATATCAAGTCTGGAGACAACCTCTGGATCAGTGTGAAGCTGGGCTGCCTCTTGTATAGCTGCCATCAGCAAAGGTGTCCCACCTCTGGGGATGGTACAAATATCTGTGCGGTTCAGTAAACTTACTTCTCTCATTGGTCAGATAATGGTGAGTACACTTTCCTCTCTAGAAGAAGGTAGAAAACAGTTCTCTCTAGGTTTCAGAATTGCATGAAATTAGTATGGAAGAAAGACCTACTGTGATTTGTGGGGAGAAGTGTAAAATATCTGCTGTCAGTGTTAAAATACAAGATAGCTTACATTAGGCATTTCTTACACATGGGTTTCCCTGATGTGGGTGTACAGTTACCATACTGCATTCATGTGATGACAATCCTCAGGTGGAATACTCAGCAAGTATGAGTGAATGTGGGAAGCCTTTCTTATGTTTGTTGGTTTTGAAATAAGCCTCTACTGGTGAAAAGAGCAATAACAGCACTCCATCCTGGTCAAAGCAGTGTTGCCTTTATTACACCCAGCATGATGTTAAATGCAAGAACAATGCTTTGTAGAACTTTTCCAGACCATGATTTGATTGAACATAAAAACACTGTGTTTGCATGAGAAAATCTTGACTGGATGGAAAAGAGGCATTGTTACAACCCAGAAAAATTAGGATCCACCCAACAAAAAGATGCAATGCTTTTGCTCCACCCTGAAAATGGCAATCTTGTTTTCAAGGTATGCTGTGTTGGTACCAGTTCTGATATGCACACTACATTTCTCTTTGAACTACAGAGGCTGTTCTGTCTCCTTGCTGGCTGGTTACCTAGGTTAATTTTTCAGTCACTACAGTCCCCAGCTGGAAGTTGATTCACATATGTTAATTCTGAATTTTGTGGAACTGCAAAAGCATATGAGGTGAAAGTTCATTTTGGAGAGCCACAATATGTCCTTAGTGAATCTCAGCAAGTTTGTTTCACATATCTTACTGAATCTTGCTTTTCAGGTGAGATATGGAATAAAATACAGAGAAACTCTGTTCCACTGCTGCCTGATCTTATGAGAATTTTCAGTTCTTCACCAGTTCCTTGGGTTTTCTTAGAGTTTTTTAGAGACTAAAGTCTAGATGCATATAAAATCTAGGGAGGGAGATGATGGTCAGCAGTGACTTAAGAGTTATGTCACTCATCCTCTGTGTACAAGACAATGTTTTTCTCTGCATTAGATTATTTCTATCTTAAATTCCCACTTGAATGCTCCATCCTCCAAGGTAGAAAGTATTCTAGGATGAGATTTTCTATATCAGAACTTCTGATATAGAAACTTCCAGTTCCTGTGTAAGACTTAAATATCCACTGGATATCATGGATTTAGTCGGATTTACAACAATCCACCTATCAATTAGATATCGTATACCACAATACCTATAGTTCCATCATGCTTGAACCCAAAAGTCCAGTGATTACAATGTGCAGAATTATATAGTTAACTTCACTGTTATCTGCAGTAGAGGATTTGCTCCATTATAGAATAATTATCTCCTGGGATGGTAAATGCCAGTTTCTGACCTTATCAAGAGTTCTGAGAGTGAGCTGTACATCTGTTCCATGTTCTAACCAAACGGGCAGAGACATTGTGCTGTACTGTGTGGGTAATGATTAGTATAGAAAGGGCATTTGTGGGTTGGATGGTGACCTTTAGTAGTGATGAAACTGAATTGTTCATGGAACATTTTAGCAATACAAACTAGTCACATCACTTGGCAGAGTTGTTCCTGAATGTGTAGGAATAGCTAATTTTTTCTTAGAGGACCAGATGTTTTGGAGGCTCTCATGGGGATGTTGTTTTTATCTCAGCACTGTAAGCAACAGCAGTTTACAGAATCCAGCTCAGCTCCAGTGAAACAACCCAAAGTTTTTCTACTGTCATGGCAAGTAAAGGAAGCAAGGCCTGTCAGCCTTGTATTTCAGCACAAGAAATGAAGTATCACCTTGATAGCACTGATCCCAGGCTTCCATGAGCACAGTACTGGGTCCTAGTGACAAGCTGAAAGCATCCATCTGCTTCCCAGTTTGCTTCCAGGTTGCTTCCAGGGTTTGAATTCACCAGCGCTTGCCTGAGTCTCAGCTAGTCCCTCCTATCCAGGGACTCAGTCTCACTGAGGCAAGAAATAATCATTTGTATAGATGATGGTGAAATAAAATTCTGACCCAATGAAATATTTCAGTCTGAGCAAGCTTTACTGGGACATACATGTTCATCAAAATATAAACAGTCCCCTGGAGCAACTATATCTCTTACTGGTACAGATATACAGTTTGGACAATAATTCTAAAATGAAATACTACATAAGGAGATATTTGACTGTTTCATCTTGATAAAAGAGAAATAATTTTGATTCTTACTTTGCTTTGGTATCATATCAAGATACTGTTCAGTATATACATTTTTTTATCAGATTTTAAATGTGTTAATTTCTTTGACATGATCAAAAAATATGTCATTGCTCCAAATGAAGGAGGCAAAGTTATTATTCTACAGGAGATGTTTCAAATTTGCATGGGGAAATTTTAATATTTTTGGACCAAAATAGAACTTAAAAGGTTGAAATTTCCCAGAAATGTGGAATTCCGTTTTTGGTAAACTTTAATTGTATTTATGAGAAGCTCTCCAAACTTACATGAAGAACCCAATGAAGAAATTCTTGGAGTTAATTCATAAACTTCTGCAGAAGTTCTTTACAGAGTGTCAAGCTCACAGTCTTAAAGTTTAATGACAGAAGTTGTAATCCCACACAATGCTGAAGCTTTTGTGTAACTCTGCATGCACGGTTTAATGGAGCTGTTCCACAGAATCACAGAATTTCTAGGTTGGAAGAGACCTCAAGATCATCAAGTCCAACCTCTGACCTAACACTAACAGTCCCCACTAAACCATATCCCTAAGCTCTACATCTAAACGTCTTTTAAAGACTTCCAGGGATGGTGACTCCACCACTTCCCTGGGCAGCCTGTTCCAATGTCTAACAACCCTTTCGGTAAAGAAGTTCTTCCTAAGATCCAACCTAAAACTCCCCTGGCACAACTTAAGCCCATTCCCCCTCGTCCTGTCACTGGCATATGGGAGAACAGACCAACCCCCACCTCGCTACAGCCTCCTTTGAGGTACCTGTAGAGAGCGATAAGGTCACCCCCGAGCCTCCTTTTCTCCAGGCTGAACAAGCCCAGCTCCCTCAGCCGCTCCTCATAGGACTCGTTCTCCAGGCCCCTCACCAGCTTCGTCGCCCTTCTCTGGACTTGCTCAAGCACCTCCATGTCCTTCTTGTAGTGAGGGGCCCAAAACTGAACACAATACTCGAGGTGCGGCCTCACCAGAGCCGAGTACAGGGGGACGATCACCTCCCTAGCCCTGCTGGTCACACTGTTCCTTATGCAAGCCAGGATGCTGTTGGCCTTGGCAAACCTGGGCACACTGCTGGCTCATATTCAGCTGACTATCAACCATCACTCCCAGGTCTTTTTCTGCCTGGCAGCTCTCCAACCACTCATCTCCCAGCCTGTAGCTCTACTTGGGGTTATTGCACCCCAGGTGGAGGACCCGGCACTTGGTCTTGTTGAACTTCATGCAGTTGACCTCAGCCCATCAGTGCAGCCTATCCAGATCCTCCTGCAGAGCCTTCCTACCCTCGAGCACATGCACCTAACTTGGTGTCATCTGCAAACTTACTGAGGGTGCACTCAATGCCCTCGTCCAGATCATCAATGAAGATATTAAAGAGGACTGGCCCCAACACCAAGCCCTGGGGAACGCCACTAGTGACTGGCCTCCAACTGGATTTGACTCCATTTACCACGACTCTTTGGGCCCGGCTATCCAGCCAGTTTCTAACCCAACGAAGTGTACGCCAGTCCAAGCCAAGAGCAGACAGTTTCTTGAGGAGAATGTTGTGGGAAACGGTGTCAAAAGCCTGCAGAAGTCAAGGTAGACCACATCCACAGTCTTTCCCTCATCCACCCAGCGCGTCACTTTGTCATAGAAGGAGATCAGGTTCGTCAAGCAGGACCTGCCTTTCATAAACCCATGTTGACTGGGCCTGATCGCCTGCTTGCCCTGCAAGTGCTGCATGATGACTCTCAAGATAATCTGCTCCATGAGCTTCCCTGGCACTGAGGTCAAACTGACAGGCCTGTAGTTTCCCGGGTCAGTCCTCCGGCCCTTCTTGTAGATGGGTGTCACGTTTGCTAGCCACCAGTCAACTGGGATCTCCCCTGATAGCCAGGACTGTTGTTAAATGATGCTAAGTGGCTTGGCCAGCTCCTCTGCCAGTTCTCTCAGTACCCTTGGGTGGATCCCATCCGGCCCCATCGACTTGTGCACATCCAAGTGCCATACCAGGTCACCAACCATTTCTTCGTGGATAGTGAGGGCCACATCCTGCTCCCCATCCCCTTCCACCAGTTCAGGGTACTGGGTATCCAGAGAACAAAAAAAAAAGAAGCCAATCGAACTACTCAGCTTCAAGGAGCTTCCAGTACATTAGAAAAGCACTGGCATATATACAGCCCTTAAATATACAGCCAGCAAGGTGTACTTGGCTTTCTATTCTACAGAAGGGAGGCCGATAGGAATTTTTTTGCATCCTTAACACAAATAAGGGGAAGACATCCTGGTTTGATGGCATTTGTGTGCCCTGAACATCAATTACACCCTACAAAGTTGTTAAATTATCCTTCCTTAAGGGAAGTTGTTACAATTGTAAACTGGGAGCTTATGACTTGTATGACTGGAGGGTGTTGTAACTTAGCACCACATAAAGTCACGTAGTGTTGAGTGGGGTTCCTGGGTAACCCCAGGATATAATTACTAATCTTAAGGAGTTGAATGAGTTGTGTAAGTTAGCATAAAGATAACATCTAAAGCACTTTTCTTATAGTGTTATCTACTCATCTATAAATATTTATAGGTATTTAGAAGTCAAGTAACAGTAAAAATTGCATCTAATTCTCTTTCTTTGTGTAAGAATATATCAATATGCACAAAGAAAGAGTGAATATATGTATATATGTGGTATTTTTTCATTTTGTTTCAAAACAACTTGTTGTTAATGTTTGAACAGTCCCTTGGAGTCTTTAGATTTGAGACAAGTGGATTTTGTGACAATAACAAACATTAAACTGTTAGTTAAAAGTAATTCCAAAACCATCATATTTCTAATTAAGTTTGAAAGTGATGCATAACAAAAGGACTTGGAGAAACTTTAATTTCATATTCCAAACTAGTTAGTCCTATTTGTTTGCTTTGAATCAGTCATTTCAATAAGGTGAAAACTTGTGTTAATCCTCCATTCATCAGTTGCCTGGGTGCGTGTGAAATGAGTCATGTGGACAAAATAAACCACTGCTAGCCGCAATATTCCATTGTCCTTTAAGCTTCTTCAAGGGGCCTCTTCACAGGTACCAAAAAGCCACTCTAGACACTTCACATATTTTTGAAGATCCTCCCTTTTTTCACATCGCACATTACTCACTCATTGAAGAATAGCAGAGAACAGACATAAAATGAAGGAAAAGCTGAAGTAGGCCAAACTCATTTTCTACACAGAGAGAGATAATTGGCACTGCAGTAATTTTGGAGAACTGAATTAAATGAATAAATTGTGACATGGGAAAAACTGAAAAGGACAACAGTTTCCTGGCTTGCACATAATAGTTACTTTGGACAGCATTTTTCTTGGAGACCAATTGATAAAACAGGACAAAAATGTTTTTCCCATTAATTGCTTTCAAACATTGTCCTGCTAAATGCCCAATTAAAAGGTAGAAGTGTGAGCTTCTTTTTTGCTTATAATGACCACATATTGGGGGAAAAAAATCAGTAGCAATGTCCTAGCATTTTCCTTTGTGGATGTGGAATAAAAAGATCAATGGAAAAAGGTTCTTAGCTTACCTTAAACTAAAACAGCAGCTTCAAAGCCTGCAGAGCAGCATGGGGGTGAGGATGAGGTGGTGGATGCTAGGACACATACAGTAGCACTGCTCTATGCTTAAACTATCTTTTTTTTTTTTTTTTACTCAATTTTATACATTTGTAAAGTACATAAACATAAGTTCATAAATTGTCAAATTGCCAACTGGTATTTTGAATGGATTATGGATTATAAATGAAATTATTGTATGTCCAAGTGAAAAAAAAAAAAAAAAAAAAAAAGTTTTATATAGAAACCTTACACCAAAGATTTCCCACATTTGATTTTTAAAATACAGTAGTAAAGATATCAATTTCTGAGCATTAAAAATGTTCTAGTGGGTCAAATGAACAAAAGGCACTAGAATCAAAGCTAATTCTGAGATAACTCTGCTGAATTAAGGAGGGGTTAATTCCTTCTATTAATGATACTGCTTGAGATCTTAAAAAGCTGTCACTGCCCATCAGCACTATTAGCATTCATTACTTGTTGTAATGGTATTTTTAACAGCAGATTCATTGTCACAAGGAAATTTTCTACTTTTCCAGATGGGACTAAACTGAATTCAGAAAAATTAAATTAAAAGGAACATCCTCATAATAAAGTAGCTTTTATCTGTTCATAACTTTTACCTGTACGTCAGTAATGTCTCTATGTTTCACAGTGTTTTATAATTTCTCATAGACCATCATGAACACTAATCCTGAGCCTTAAAACTCAACTGCTGCAAAGATGAAATGGTTGTACAGATTAGTTACAAAATACCTAACATGGCCTTGCACCAAACAGTAATATGCAGGAATTCCAGGATGTGCATAGTTTTGTTTGGTTGAATTTAATGACATTTGACATGTGCTTTATATGAAAACAATTGTCTCCAATTTTCAGGTTGCTATAAACACTCTGGAATAGAGGATACAATATGTGGTGCTCCAAAATGAAGCATTACTGCTGGCAGGGACTTCAGTTACTCCCAAATGTGTACAGGCTTTTTGAGAGATATCACTGGGTTACAATGAAGATGCACAACTCTGTAGATAAACCATTAGTGGCATGCATCTAAATCCACCTGTGCTCTTGCAGGAAAGGTTAGAAAATAGGTAAAATGCAAGACAGAGGGAAATAAGGAGTAATAAATCAAATGCTAAGAGCTCCACATTTTATAAGACTGATTAGCAGTTTTAAATCTGGAAGCATGACTAAGCAAAAGGACAGTGGGATATACTTCTAAAATTGCAAAGATTCACACCAGAGATCTTGTACTTGTGCAGTGGCTGGATGGGCCAGTGCCAGCATGTCCAAGACTCATCAGTGGCCCTTTTAGATCCACTTCTAAACCACAAAAGATAAAGTTTCTGAGGATATCCAGATTACAGTGATCCTTACAAGTTTTTGCCTCTCTGCAGTCTACAGGAAATGTTCTTCCTTTGTCACAGAAAAGAGACTGGTCCCTTTGGGGCAGTAGATTTCTCTTCATCCTCATTGCCTGAGGCACCGAATAAGTGAAGTGCTTAAGTACCTGAGTGACTATGAGCACGTGAGAGATTGCACAGAGCCAGTTAAAAGTTAGCCAAGTGAAGAAAAAGACCTTGCTAAGTGAAAGTTGCTGTACAGAGCTACAAGCCAAAAAATACTGCATATGCATTTTTTTTCCAGTATTCAATGGCATTCATATATATAGAATGTGCTCATAACTATTGGTTGAGTTTCACAGAAGAAATTTTTTGCTTTGAGACGCTTATGATTTACCTATGTGAAGGTTTTACCCCAATAAGTTTTAATGTTTCAACTTCAAAACTCACACGTCATTCTCATGCATAAGTGGGGTACATAAATATGATATTCAAATATTGTAAAAAGTACATCAAAAGAAAGTTAAGCTAAGAGTTTTTAAGATTCATGTGCTATTTATAGGGTTTACCTCACTGTACAGAATATCTTGTTTGGAATGGAAAATTAGAAAAGTATCACAACAAAGTGCCATGACTGTTCTGTCCTGTAGCAGCCATGCTTGCCCACAAATGAACCAGATGTTTAATTAAAGCAAGCTGTTTTCTATAAAAAGATTAATGTATATTTTACCCAAGTCTTCAAGCAGAGCTACTTATGGCATTGTCTGTGCTTGTCTCTGCTTTGCCTTCCCTAGGTACTCCTCTGACTAAATGGGAAAGCCTCTTTTAGTTTCAAGAGAAGGAACTCATTCTGAAGTTGTTATCCAAAATTATTTGAATGGGGACAAACTGAGGCTGCGATCAGCTCATGGTATACCAGTGCTGTGCTTATCTGTAGGAGTCTCACCTCTCTTCCCTCTACCTGCAGAGCATATGTGGGCAGTGTTATGGACCAGACCACCTCAGGGCAAAGACCACCTCATCCCTTGATGTTGGAAAGTGTTTGCCAAATCAGAGGGATTAATCTCAACCAAGGCACTGATTAGTAATAAGGCAAGGTGAAGCAGGTAGTCAATTTCTAATGAGGTCTCAGTTCTTGGTCATAACCTCCAAACCTTGTCCCTCCATGTATTGCTCATCACAAGCCTGTTACACCTCTGGGTCTGAGTCTGCAGCTGAGGTTCAGTCCAGTGGGATAGTGTTAGTTCCAAGTAGCTTCCCAAGGCCCTAGTTTGACACTTCAACATGCAAGTTCCTGGCAGCGGTGGTTGGAAGGGACTTGGAGAAATGTGCTGGAGAAAGGAAACTTTCCTGCCTGGCATGTCTTACATCGGCTCTGTATAGCTCCCTTTCCTAAAGGTCATTTTTTTCTCCATTATAGCTTGAGATCACTGCTTCTGGAAGGTTTGGTGATTATTCATCATCTCATTTAAGAATTAGCTTGTAAATGGCTTTTTGATCAACAGGTGAGAACACATGTTTTGTCAGTCTCTGTAGATTTTTCTAAACATTACAAGATTAAGCTACTTTGTTACAAGATTTTGCTATGTTATGTCATACAGAAAGTGTAAAATTCTTCTGTATTCTAACTTGGGTGTCCTTGTTTATCTGTCCAAGGACTGCACTCTTACTTTTTCTAACATAAGTGCATCCAGCATTTTCTGTTGATTTTCAACTATTCATTATCTGGTACCACTCATATTCTAACATATTGTCTATCATTTTGAAAATATAACTCTTTTTTTAACCCTCTAGAATTTCACTTTATCAAGATCCTTAAGCTCAAATACAGTCAAGCCATCATTTTCTTCATATCAAGCCTGTATATAATGACATAGTGCTATAGATATCAATCAAACTACTCTAGTTCTAATATTCTTACTAGGAGTATTGGTATTTTTACTAAAAATTCTGGGTCATTTTTACTGTCCATGTCTTACATGAGATGATTTACATTAAAAAGTAAGGCACATTTTCTATTTTTGAAACACTATAATAATAATTTTAAAATGTTTAATATACAGTCTCCAACATTTGTGCTTTGCAATGCTTTGCCCTCAATCATATATAAATATATTTTGAAGGCTGT
The DNA here is from genome assembly GCA_011075105.1 of Heteronetta atricapilla. Taxonomy (NCBI): domain Eukaryota; kingdom Metazoa; phylum Chordata; class Aves; order Anseriformes; family Anatidae; genus Heteronetta; species Heteronetta atricapilla. The sequence continues at coordinate 9,020,432 of CM021732.1, forward strand.
AGATGAGTGGACATCTCTTTTAAGTAAAAATTTATTAAGCATAAAATGAGTAAAAGTCCAATAGCAGCATATCATTAACGTCTTCTGTGTCGTTAGATCCATTATGCATTAATGATTCCTCTGCATAGAACTAAAGAAGGCTAAATTTACACGTACCTTGCATATCAATAATAATCATAGTAGATGCTAAAATTATTGCATGTTTTTAACACTACCCTGCTGGTTCTTATAGCTTCTATGGGAATATAAAACAGATAATTTGTGTTCCCCAAGCAATTTATGCAATATGATTTTTTTATGTCCCCGCTGCTTTAAATGGCATTAGTGAAGGCAGTATGTTATCCTCAGTCAGCATCCAACAGTTACGTTAAAATTGATTAAAGTATTACTTATCTTAACTACTGTTGACCTACTTTCTTTCAAACCTGTCACACATACATGTAAGATTAAATATACAGTAGGAACTATACAAGGATGAAAATTTGAATTTCAGAACACTATGTAACAGCTGTTCATTTCCAGAACAGCCTCCAGAACATTCAGAAGATATTAATTGGATGTAATTGTAAAATGATGCTGGATGGTGGAAATTTTCCATACATTTACATACATTTTTTCCATATTCATCTTTATCTCATTCTTCTCTTTCCTATGCTTTTCTTTTTACTACAATCTCTCTCACACTTTGACCATAAGTCATTCCTCTACCTTAGCCTTTTTAACGGGTGCATGAAGAAAACCTGCTTCTCACATCTCTTTCAGAAAGAGCCTAACTCCAAAGCAGGGTTCTTAACCACAATAGGATACCAAAATGAAGGAGGAACATGACTGGACCTGACAGTAAATATTTTTTCATCTGTCCATTGATCTATCCATTGACTTTTCAACAATTCACACCCACCTTCAGATGCTAAGTAATTGTTGCATGAATAGAAACCATGACCTGCCATTCTATCATTGCAAGGCAAGGTCCTGAAAGTGCTTCAGAAGGACAGGAGTTTATGAAAGTCTTGCTGTGGGCAACTAACATTTTGGAGTGCTCACAAAATTCAAACAAGATATTTTTATTGGACATGAAATAGAAATGGAGGGGAAGATGGGATTCACTAAAACCTTCCTAGAAATGATCTGATGTCCTGTGCAAATGAGCTTTGAAAACTTAGGTCTTGTTTTGGTTTGTCAAGTACACAAACAAAAGGTGATTAATCCTCTCAGTTCTGCACTGGTGAGGCTGCATGTGGAAAGCTGTGTCCAGTCTGAGATCCCTGTGTACAAGCAGGATTTTGGCAAACTAGAGTGAGGATCAGTAAGATGGTTGGGAGGATGAAGCACATTATGTACAAGAGAGGCTGAGGATGCTGGGCTTGTTTAGTCTGGAAAAGAGAAAGATAAAAGGGAATCTAATTGTTGGTTTCAATTACCTAATGAGGTGTTACAGAGAAGACAGCAACATTTTTTTTCAGACCTGCACATGAAAAAGAGAATGTGTAATGACCATAGGGTGCAACAAGGGAAACATTACATGAACATAAGGAACAAGCTGCCCAGAAAGGCTTTGAGATCTCCATCTTTGAAGACTGAAGTTGATCAGATACATGCTTCAGGAACATGCTACAATGACAGCCCTGCTATGACAGTGGCATTACACAAAACGATTTTCAAGGTCCCTTTCAGTGTAAGTTATTCTATGCCATTTCTACAAAAAATCAGTGTGGTTAAGTAGGTTTTTGTAATAAATACTGGAGACTGATATCTAGATTTCATCCTTTGATCTCCTCAAATACTCAGCACAACCTTATCTTTACTATAGAGACTACCCTTTCTTGTTTTATGCACATTAGTTTTCAGAACCTTATTTTCTTGTTGCACAAGTTCAGCCCACTTGAGTTAACAAGGTCTGTTAAGCTCCTGCCAACTTGGTGGACTGAAGATGAAATTGTGTATTTTCCACATTTCACAGATGTCAAGGGTCTTCAGTTCATCTTAACTTCATCTCTTCTTAGAAGGATCCAGAAATCTGTAGTTAAAACAGAAAACTGTGGTTATATCTTTGTCTTACAAACTGTTTATTAGGTCTGAGGGTAGTCCCATTATATTTGTAAAATACTAAGGATCCTTATAGAAAAGAGAAAGGGAATTTCAGTGTTGTCCTTACTCTTTTATTTCCCATTCTCATACACATACTAAGAGACAATGTTCTCTAAGCTTTGCTGTCTCTTATCAGTATGAGGTAGTTCAATAGATTTCATAAATTACTACTTCTACATTTAAGACATAACCTACCAAAACACAAAATAAAACTGCCTGGACAGTGAACGCCTTTTCTTGAGACTGAAAATATTGTTCACAAGACAATTCAGTCCTACATGTGAAAGTAGAAATCCCTGACCAGTCCCACCACATCCAGAGATTGCCACATGCTATGCTACACACTCAAACTGTGGTCCAGGTCAGAAATAAAACCTTTAGTTGTCAGCAAATCCAGAACACATCAGAAACTCCACTGAATTTGGTGGGAAAACAAACAAACAAACAAAAAAAGATTATGTTTTTTATTAAATTCACACCTCAGGGTTGTTGGACTTTCTCGGTTTCTTGGTCTCATAACGGGTCTATGTGCTCACATGGATCTTGGCAGAAAACTTGGCAAAAATAATAAATAAATTAAAATAAACTATTAAGTTCTTTATGGTCTTTTTGACAGTAACTAGTAGCAACATAATAATGTTCATCTGCCTTCTCTGTCAAGATATAAGAGGACTTTTGGGACTTTCGGAGCAAAATGCTTTATGCCTTGGCCATGCATCAGTGAAAGAAGTGGAAATGAACAAAGTCTGATCTGTGAAAACAGAGTTAGAATTAATTTTCTGTATGCAAAGTCCTTGCGAATGCTATGGGTAGCAATCCTGAAAATATCATTCAGCATTGTACCTTAAAAAGAAATTAATTTTAATAATTAATTTCCTTTAGTTCTATACATAGCAATTAATAAAGATCAAAAACCAAAAATCAATCAATTTCAAGTACATTTCTTAATGAATTAAAACTTTTCATTCTTCTGCTGAACTGATTAGTAATTTTCCCTGAATATTTCAATTTTTTCAATGTGCAGTGTAGTCTATATATCTTTTAGATCTTGTACCAGCTCATTGTGTCCTTCCTAGTACCTGCAATGAGCAAACCTAACAATCATCAAAGGGTAAAAGTCAGACAAACTTACGCTGTCTATTCTTATACTTTATTTATTTATTTATTTATGTTATGAAATACTATAGAAAGGTACATTGTTTGGCATTTTGGAAGGCAGTTTTGTATAACAGACATTTTGGTGAAACATGGTGCATTGCTCTCTCAATATCTCAATGGCATAAACATGAATCTTAAAAATACAGATGTAGATTTTGGCAGTGTGCTCCAATTCAGGCTCAAAATTCCTAAGATTTTCAACTTCTATATTTACTTGCTATAGCCCAGTTTTTATGACCTGCAGATTATTCTAAGTAAGCTTTACCTAAACATTGCATGAAAATAAATAAATAAATAAATAAATAAATAAATCAAACAGCTAGGATGACCTCTTTTCACAGTGAGACAGTAATGCAAGATCACATACAATTTCTCTTGTACTGCAAGGACATATATATTTATTTTTCCCTCTTGCTTTCTTCAGCTGTCAATTCAAGGAGACTTTGCTGGTTTGACAGGCTACCCAAGCAGTGCTGAACATGCATGAAAGTCTGCCTGAGTACCTGGCAGAGATGATCATGTGTAAGTTTTTTAGAGCAGGTTGGACAAACATCTGTCAGGAATGACACAGGTAGACATGATCCAGCCTTAGGGCAGAGAGATGGACTAAATTACCTCCTGTGGACCCTTCCAGCCTTTTATTTTTCCTTTTTTTTTTTTTTTTTTTTTTTTTTTTTTTCACTCCCTTGTGGTAATGTGACACATCTTATTCCTTGGAATGTCCAAAAACTTTTACATTGGTTACATATGGCTACATCATACCCTTCTGACCACTACTTCTTTATTCCTGTGTTTTACCTTGGGGCTATACACAAAGTCACACACTTCCTCAGATGTCTTATTAACCTATTATTAAACCATGCAAGCTGAAAGCATAATAAAACAATAAGAATATTAGAGGCTGAAAATAGCGTTTGGCATTTCACCCATTTTGCAGTCTGTACTTTCTCTACTGGAGTCTGTTGTCAGGAAGACTAGTTGCATTTAGGATTTTGATATGTTTTGCAGCCTGCAGTGTCATGCTGGTGTTATAGTATTTGTGGAGTTTCCTGGCTAGTTCTTACAAATTATTTTGTAGAGCCAGAGATTTGTAATTCTGAAATACTGGGCAACAGAGGACTGCAAATGGGGGAAGGTAGCATATTTGTTAAGGGGACTCTGTAAATGCTGCTTCTGCCCTCTTTTGGAAGAATTCATGCATCTCTAATGTCTGTTATTCAGCTCTGGGAGCAAAACCCAGTTTGACATTGCAGAAACAACTCTCTCCCTATCTCATTACAGTCCCCAGCATCATTATCACTGGCTTCAGGGATTCCTGTAGGTTTTACTTATACAAGTTTTCTTATTTCATTCAGTAACTGCTAATACAGAAACGACATGAAATGTTATGTCTCCACACAGGGCCACACTGCTGCAAATGAAAGAAAAAATAATCAAAGAAAAACAAGGTTTGTACATGAGCAAAAATGTATCCTGTTTGTTTATCTCAGTTTGTTAAGTACCTTCTCATGGTCCTATCAGCAAGAAGGAACCTGCATCGCACCATTTTCTGCAGTCTGTTCGACTCCCAGCACATGGTTATGAATATTCAGTTCTCACATATAGTGCCTGGTATCTGGGCACTCATTCTGGGTCTGGATTGTCTTGTCATCTCCCTTTTCCCTGAAAAGAACTACTGTCCAAAGAGAAAAAAAATAAATGAAATACTATTTAAACTCACACAAACAATGTGCTACAACCAACTGCTTCAGATTAAAGTCATAAAAGCACACTTTTACATCCTGTCCTGAAGGGAAATATATGTATTTTCTTTAAGAAACAAATACATGTAGATTCATTTGCACAAGAAAGCAGATTTATTTTGTTCTTTAAGTCTTGATCCAACTCTAGATTAAGTGCCTAACTGTCATTGAGTTCAGCTATCATTTGCTTCAGAGCACAGTCCACTCCTTAATGTGTATATATTTCTATACTTCAATCTTGAAAGATGTCCATTCTATGTTTGGTAAACACTACAAAGAAATTTAAGTGGACAAGAGCACAGACTGTAAATGTAACATAACGAACAGCAAGAGCTCATTTACTTTGTGTGGAACAGTAATTGTATGTTTATCCCTCTTCATTTCCTTTTATTTTATTTCTTGATCCCTGGAGAACTCACATCTATTTCTGGTTTGATATTTGTAAGTGTTTGTAATGTACTTTTTGAGAACAATTTAAAGCTTACAAGTTCTCGCACACTCATTCTCTGTCAGCATTCACCAGATGCTCTCCAGGCTGAATTGGAGGGTTAATCTAAGATGTGGAATTATTTCTGCTCCCTGACAAGACAATTTCCATTATTTAAAAAGAGGTAATAAAAAATGATTTTTGAGTGACACACTTTGCCTACCACTTGTAAATATTCATTCCTGGCTTACATCCACAAATCCTACAGAACACACAGTGATTTCATGATCATGTGAGCAACCATCTGAAGATTCTCTAATACCCTGGATCGCAAGGAGAAGAGGAGTGATTATATTTATGTGCTTTTTTGTCCATTTGTCAACAAGCTCTGGTTTTTAATGTGTGATAAAAAGATACACAGATGTTTATTTTTTATGCTTATTTTTTTGTATTCCCTCACATTCTAAAGAGCTCACTAGAAAGGCACCTGCATAAAACCATATCACAAAGAATGGTCAATAACGACTGAAAATAGTGTTAGTACAGGTGTTGTATGAATATCTTTGATCTTGAAAGCTTTGCTTCTTTTAAAAGCTTTAGGAAGAATGAATGTGTTTAAGTCAAAGAAAGAGCCTATGAGTATTGTTTTCTAAAGTAGACAGGAAGAAAAATCACTGACTTTACTCAAATACCTACTACACTACAGCAAGAATAAAGGCTGAAAAGAAGCTAAGGCTTTATATACATATAAAGAAATAAGAGTGGATTAATTCAGTTAACAGTACCTCACCAATGGCAAATATATATATATATAATACATTATTCATAACCCTCTGATGAGCTACTGGTAGGCAGCCTCAGAAATTTCTGAGGCTGATAAGTCTGATAAGCATAAATCTGATAGAGACACCTTTCTCTATATTCATATCTGTCAATTTTCTAGTAGTTTGCATAGTAGGATTGCAAATTACACCCTGATTACACCCTGAAATGCTGACTCTGTTCCTGATGTTGTGGTGAGATCTGTAGAGGCTCTGTATATTTGTGAAGATCTCTGAGCTCATGTGGAGTCCGTGTCATAGCCAGGAGCTATGTGTATTCATTTCCTAGAATCAGCAAGACAATACAGGTATGAAAATACCTATCTGACTTGTAACATAAGTCCTGTGACAACTTAGGTGCACACAGCCTTGAACATCAGGACGCTACTGGATGACCCAAGTTGCAGGCATGTGGCCAGGAGAAGGAGTACTATGTACTGAAAGATGAGCCCTGAAGTAGATAGGTACCTGAAGTCAGGAAATTCACAGAATCACAAAATCAATTTCTAGGTTGGGAGAGACCTCAAGATCATCAAGTCCAACCTCTGACCTAACACTAACAGTCCCCACTAAACCATATTCCTAAGCTCTACATCTAAACGTCTTTTAAAGACTTCCAGGGATGGTGACTCCACCACTTCCCTGGGCAGCCTGTTCCAATGTCTAACAACCCTTTCGGTAAAGAAGTTCTTCCTAAGATCCAACCTAAAACTCCCCTGGCACAACTTAAGCCCATTCCCCCTCGTCCTGTCACTGGCATATGGGAGAACAGACCAACCCCCACCTCGCTACAGCCTCCTTTGAGGTACCTGTAGAGAGCGATAAGGTCACCCCCGAGCCTCCTTTTCTCCAGGCTGAACAAGCCCAGCTCCCTCAGCCGCTCCTCATAGGACTCGTTCTCCAGGCCCCTCACCAGCTTCGTCGCCCTTCTCTGGACTTGCTCAAGCACCTCCATGTCCTTCTTGTAGTGAGGGGCCCAAAACTGAACACAATACTCGAGGTGCGGCCTCACCAGAGCCGAGTACAGGGGGACGATCACCTCCCTAGCCCTGCTGGTCACACTGTTCCTTATGCAAGCCAGGATGCTGTTGGCCTTGGCAAACCTGGGCACACTGCTGGCTCATATTCAGCTGACTATCAACCATCACTCCCAGGTCTTTTTCTGCCTGGCAGCTCTCCAACCACTCATCTCCCAGCCTGTAGCTCTACTTGGGGTTATTGCACCCCAGGTGGAGGACCCGGCACTTGGTCTTGTTGAACTTCATGCAGTTGACCTCAGCCCATCAGTGCAGCCTATCCAGATCCTCCTGCAGAGCCTTCCTACCCTCGAGCACATGCACCTAACTTGGTGTCATCTGCAAACTTACTGAGGGTGCACTCAATGCCCTCGTCCAGATCATCAATGAAGATATTAAAGAGGACTGGCCCCAACACCAAGCCCTGGGGAACGCCACTAGTGACTGGCCTCCAACTGGATTTGACTCCATTTACCACGACTCTTTGGGCCCGGCTATCCAGCCAGTTTCTAACCCAACGAAGTGTACGCCAGTCCAAGCCAAGAGCAGACAGTTTCTTGAGGAGAATGTTGTGGGAAACGGTGTCAAAAGCCTGCAGAAGTCAAGGTAGACCACATCCACAGTCTTTCCCTCATCCACCCAGCGCGTCACTTTGTCATAGAAGGAGATCAGGTTCGTCAAGCAGGACCTGCCTTTCATAAACCCATGTTGACTGGGCCTGATCGCCTGCTTGCCCTGCAAGTGCTGCATGATGACTCTCAAGATAATCTGCTCCATGAGCTTCCCTGGCACTGAGGTCAAACTGACAGGCCTGTGAGTTTCATCTGCCTGTGCGTTTCATCTGAGATTCATCTGCCTCTGTCCCATGAAGGTGATAACATGGTGTTTTGTGCACTATTTTTGCTGGCAGCTCCACCTTGAGAAAATGGTGCAGCCATTTATGATATGAGTACAGCAGTATAGCACAGGGGATTTATTTGCCTGTACCCTGTTCATTTTCAGACTCACACTACAGATTTCTTTAATTAGCTCATCCCTACAAGCAAAGGAAAATATCAGAAGTTAAAACAGACAAGTACTGTAGCCAGTTCAGGGCTAAACCCTAGGGGCTCAGCAATAACCTGTAGCTCCACATCATGTAACATCCGGAGTTTCAATTGAAGACGGAAGTTACTATCTGCCTTGAAGAACGAACTAAGCTTAATTCTTACATCTCTTGACAGCAGCCTTGGCCTGAGAATAAAGGCAGAGACCTTCTCCTGAACTATTTGATCCTGGATTTTAGTAGCTGAGATCAAGGACCAAACCCAAACCTCAGACCAGTGAACTGAGAGGGTTTTTTATTCACTTTGGTCAGACAAGAGTGCAATCTAATTCCCAAAATGTGAAGGAGTTAAAAGATAAACATAATGGTTATCTTTCTGAGTCTTCCCTGTAGTTAGACACTACACAAGTGCCTCAGACATAGAGTCACTGTTGAAAATTTTGATACCAGTACTTCTTAAAAGTTATAATAATAATAATAATACTTTAATATATATATATATACATTATATGTCTATTATATATGTAATATATGTATATATATGCAATATATACAAAAAATGTATACTTTTTTGAAGACTAAATTTAGTCACACATGATGGTCAGAGTTTCAGGAAATGCAACCGTATCAACAAGGAATAATATTTATTGGAAAAAAATAAAGACTGATTGGTTTCAGAATAGGCTATTTCCATAAGGGAACAGTGAATTGTGGAGAATGCCCCTGTTGAGATTTCTCCGTGAATTATAGAGTGGTATTAGCAGAAAATGCAAGCAAATTTGCATTCAGTCTTTCAGCTGACTATAGCCCCTACTGAAGTAACTTGGCTCTGGAAGGAAAGAGAGGAGGTGGGTGTTGAAATACTTCAGCAGTGAGTCAGCAGCCTGTGGAGTTTGATACTAAAGACCCCCTCTTAACCAGCTGATTGAACAGCAAAATTTTCATTAAAATGGATCTATTATTACAGTTTTCTTAATATTATGGCTAAAGGCTGGAGTTACAGCTACAATCAAGCTTAGAACAAAGTTCTGTATTTTTAACAGAAGCAAGAACACAAAAGATGAAAAAGCAGAAGAAAAAGAAGTATTTTGTGTCTCTGACATTTGTTTCAGAAAGAAAGCCAGGCTAGAAGACAAGAAATCAATTAGTTTAGATTTAACATTAACTAGAACTTTCATCTAATTGCTTTTGTTGCACTTCAGAGCTGACATTTAAAACCTCCTTACCCCTCTGTAGTTAAAGAAACTCCGCTGTAAGTTTTCCTAAGAAGAGACACTGCTTTTTAGGATCCCAGTAGTAACTCTGTTCCATTGTCACACTAATCCCCAACAATGAGATCCTCAACCTCAATAGCAGGAGAAAGGTTTTACAATACCAAATTTTCACAAAACCAAAGTGGCTAAAAGCTACTGTAGCTCCACATTCCCTGAGGTGTCTTGTGAAAACATTCAGAAGCTTAGCATCGTACTTAGCTAGTTGGTTTTTTGGTGGTTTTTTTTTTTTGTTTTGTTTTTTGTTTTTTTTTTTTTTAAGTTTTGTCTACTCAGCCCATGTCTGCATTAAAAAAAACATTCAGCATCTCGGGATTACAAGAGCAACAATTAAAGTAAAGCCTAAAAGCTGACCTCTCTTCAAAACCTTGAGCTATTTCTGTGCAGGAAACTATTTTATACTTAGGTGCCAATCTTTGCATAAGCCTTAAGCTTCCCAAAGCAAACAAAGACTAAAGAAACATTCGGCTCCACCAAACACCAGTGGCAAACATAAACATAGTTTTTTTGTGTATCTGGTGAAAAGATGGTTTGGGAACGGAACCATAATTCACTCTAATTGCAAGATCTGACTTCTGCTCTTTCAGAACAAAAAGATAAATTTGAAGCCTCACAATCTCTTTGGTCAACTCACCTACACCAGACATCAGACACTCTCATTTTCACATAGTCTCGTGATTAGTTTAACTTGAAAGTGTCCTTTAATGTCCTGGATGAGAAAAGTAAAGTGAAGAAATATCTCTGACACCTTAATGTTAGACCTCTTAAAGCAAATAGTATAAAAAATAAGTTTAAAAATAAATCCCGATGATCAGCTTTTCAGGTTACATTCCCACTACACAAACTAATTTTCAAATAAAAGTCCACTATAAAACAGTTGCCAAATGCTTTAGTAAAATCACTTTTAGCTAACACGATGGAAAGCTCATAGAAAACTATTTTCACTGGGATATTATAATCAGGGATATAGACCACTGAGTTATACATGTCACTACTGGATAGCTCTGAACTAGGCAGTGACCTGGAGTGTGTGTCTTTCACTCGGTGAGGATACTGGTAAGAGAGGAGGGGCACTAGTGTAATTCCAGTAAACTGAAACACACTTTTTCAGTGAATACAATAGTGATCAACCGTGCCATTTAAATAGATCTGAAAGTGATTGTAAAGTAAGGCTAAACTGATAATTAAACCCAGAATTCTTACTCTTCTCCCAACAAGAGTCAGACAGTCAGAATAATGCATTTCAATATTTTGAAATAATCCATTTTACTTTTTCATTTTGAATTTTTCTTTTTAATATTTTGATGGTTGAAGAATCACATATTCACAGAGACTGAAACATGCAATGTTAAACCAGGAGAAGAAAGCCACTACATCCAGTGGCTTTTAACTTAACCTGACTGGAGAAGGAATTGAGATCAGAGAAAGCAGGTAGCCTAGAAATGATATTTATCCTTCAGATATTTCATTGAAGAAGAAAAAAAGATTGAACAGAATGAAGTGGTGTTATATATGATTTATTTATTTGTTTGTTTGTTGTTTTGTTTTGTTTTGTTTTGTAAGCCTAGAATTATAATCAAGGTGCATTTTATGGTGGTTTTCAATCCCCAGCCCCCCATCCTACCCCTGCCAACCAGCAATGGCAGTTGTGATGGATGTGCCCGGTCATAGCGACTGCATCCTGGATTTGGGGGAGAAAGAAGACAAGCAGCCATGGGCTAATTTGAGCAACACCCTCCACATAACCATCTCTTAACCACAGTGCTGGTCAAATTTGGAAGAAAGTCCAACTCAAGCCAAATTTGGAAGAAACTAACATCTGTATGCAAACATGACCATAAGTCAATCATCTTATCCCATAAATAGTGATCAGACCAAGAGCCCTTTAGGCTCTCCTGACCCAGGAACAAGCTGTATGCCAAGAAACCCCCTGGGCAGGGATGCCTCCCAGGGGGAATCTCTTCTGCAGATGATGACCGTTATAGCTACAGATAGTAAGTGAATTGGGAAATTAACAGCATGCTAACATGTTGTAACAGTGCTTTGTGATCATGCTTTATAATCTTAGCTAAGTAGCATGAAGGTTTTGTGTAACACATATAATCCTTTAGACATAAACCATTGACCAAGTATGGGACTAGGAGCAGATTCAGCCACTACAAATCTCTTTATCTGTTCAGTTCAACAAGTTTAGAAAGCAAGGGAGTCCAATCTAAAACTCCTGACTCAACAGGAGGGTTTCCTTGGTGTAATGGTGCCTAACCCAGTTCCTTATGTAGTACATAATGTCTTTCATTTAGTGTCTTTGAGTAGTATGAAACATCTTTTATATAGTGTGTTATTAAGTGTATCTTCCAATTATAATCAGGTGTACCTTGACATAATTGAATCTTTGTTAAATCACATAAGCTTTGTTAAATCATTACTTTATATCAGTAAATTTTATTGCTTCACTCTTTTCTGAGTGAAGTGCACATCATTTTCACTCATGAAACATTTACAGACAAGAAGCTATCACTGATGGACTGTTTGGGGAAGATAGTTTTCCAGGATTGTGGAAGAACAATAATCACCATTTGCATAGCACTTCGAGTTAGCAAAACTCTTGTAGGGATAGCACATAAATATTAGGTGAATAAGGCAAAATGTTTTGGAGGAGGAACACTTTTCTGTTGAGAAGTGTGACTCAAAATCAAGGACTTTTATATGGCAAAACAAGGAAATCATTCAAATTGAAATAGGATATTTGGCAAAATACCTCTTCAAATTTCTGATGCTTTTCTCCTGTATTATTGTTGCAGGTAGTTTTTAGTCATATCAATCAAGCTGTCAGTAAACAAAGGAAAGATATAAGTAACCACTTACAGGTATGAAGCCACACTGGGCATGGTAGGAAAGCACTCCTACACATACAGTATATCACATGTGTTTAGTACATTTAGTCTGGACACACAAAGGTAATTCCTCTGTGAATCACCCACTTCAGATACCTGAGCTGGGGGATAAACAAATGGGCAAAGGCTGCCTGAAGAAATTTCCTGGAAGGCTGCAGGTTGCTGAGGACGTTCAGGGCTGTCTCAAAAAATGAAATGACCTCACTCAGCAGCCATCCAGAAGCTTCAGGAGAGACTGAACTATGTGGCCTCTTCAGATTCACCTGAGATGATCGTGGTCCTTCAAGTAGGTGTATAGCTTAAGCTGCTGCTAAATACCCATTCGGTGGATGGAGAAACACAGGTGTAGGTGTCTGCCCATCACAGCAGAGGTGGGTGAGACACAGGGCATGGATTGCTTCCTCTTGGCTTTTAAGGGAACCAAAGTGAACAACTCAACTTAAGGCCTCATACTCACACATCAGAACTAGGTAAATAATACAAAACAGCTCTTGAGACATCTATTATAGCCAAGGAAGAAGGAATATTTTCAAAGGGTGATTAATTCTAGTTGAAGAAGCAGAGTATCCTAGAAGTGAATGTCATAGGGAATGTCTGTCCATCTCCCCTAGTTAATGAGGGAGATAGAAAACCTAGCCAAGGTGCCAAATTTCTGCACAAATAACATCAAAATTAAGCATTTTGTTAACATTAATTAGTTTTTGTTGTTGTTGTTATTGTTGTTGTTTTCCCTGAGGAATACTCACACAATACCTTCAGCCTGCAAGTGAGTTTTAGTGTCATAAAAAAAAAAAAATCTTTTATATATATATATATACATATAATTTTATCTCCTACTAGGGAAAACAGTTCTTTAATGATGATAAGCTTTCACAGTTCTCATCCCAATAAATATTAAAATTGAGAAAATAGCTTGTTTTCCATATTTTGTTCTGTACAGCTCTTTCATGATAGATGCTTGCCTTTATAACACTATCTATGTCGTGAACTAAATCAATGCACAGTTTTCCTGATACTTCTACTTAAAGTTTAAACCATCTCATGCTACTGTTAAAACATGGATTGTTAGCATCTGCTGCATTCAAATCGACGGAGTACATTGAAGAGGTCAGGAAAGTTCCTAATGCTTGTCCTCACTGTAGAAAAATGACCAATAAGAGATTTCTAGTTCTTCTCTGAGGGGTTTTCTGGGCTCCTTTTATTCTTGCACAAGAAAAGTTGGTAGAGCAGAATCACCAGTTCGCTGGGAGTTTCAAAGCAAAGCTAACAATTGCTATTTATTAATTCAGTTACTTACAGTATGCTTAATGTAAAAGTTTTAGAATGAAAAATATGATACAAACATTAACATATTTTCAAAGAAAAAGCTCCTTTTCCCAAATGTGTTAAAGAATATTGAAGTAGTCTGGCAAATCAAGCACATAGCTAATAGACCAACAGGATATCAACAACTTTCTCTGACAAGTGAACAAGTGTAAAGGTAGGCAGTAAATGTGAGAAAATCAAGAGAAAGGAGGAGAAAGTACTCAAATGAAAGAAACAACAGAGGATGCAAACAAGGACATTTCCTTCCTCCCACTCTCCCTTTTTCAGGAGTTCTCTCAATTTTACTAGAAATTTACAAGAACTAGAAGCCATTTTCTTTGAAAACAAAATAGGATGTTCTTATGCTGGTCTAATGCCCTTGATATATCTAAATTGATAAAGGCTGGAGCACCAAAAGTGTGGGTATTGACAGTTTATAGACAGTTGGCTGGAGCTTTTAAATGAATGCACTTTTAAGTAGATATTAATTCAGGCAAGCTAAATATAATATTAGGTGCGTGGTCCCTGGATATATTTGAAGACAGTTTGAAATTAGCTAATCCTAAACCACGTGTTCAGTATAGTATTTTCACACATTTTTCAAAGCAAAATGAAATAGCCGGGGGGGGGGGGGGGGCCGGGGAGGGGAGGACCACCTACGTGTTACCATCTCTGTATGTTATCATGTAAGCATATGCCCAAGCTGCACATGATGACAGACACCCCCAAGAGGGCAGTGGCCAAGTGGTTGTGTTGAGATAGCACAACACATGCACTTCATAGATTTGCTGAGGGATATGCTATATTTGCTTGAGCATAACGCGGAACTCATACAAATTTGCTATGCAGGTATCACTAGAAGTATCACAGAAGTGTGATGCTAGTCTGAGGGTCTCTGCAGGGTCTCCAGGATAAAGTGCAAGCATGGTCATATATATAACATTCTTCAGCTTTGCACTGCTATGCAAAACAGGGTGTTGAACCCATATAATTTCTAGGTATTGTAAAATTATTAAAATATGATGTCTTTACTTTTATGTCGTTGCTGTGGGAGCCCACCAACAATATGATGAAGTTCACTTACTATCATTTGCTCTTAACTCAAACATTGTGGCATTTTTTCAATTTTTTCATCAACATTTGTTTTATCAAGTGGGACTAGAAGTTGGGAAGATTAAAAAAAAAAAAAAAAAAAAAAAAAAAAAGGAAGAACAACCACCAGCTCCAGCTGTGTTTTCTTGAGAAAGAGACAATTATTTTTTCTGTCATCCATTTGGGTGTACAGATATCAAAATCCAAGTTATCTCAGTAAAACAAACAGCAAAGGCATTCAACATGAAATGGTCACATAACCAAGTGGCAGGGTTTCTTGAATGTCTCAGGTTTGTGGGAATTCCAGAGACTGGATGTTGGGAGTAGGAGACAAGCGGAATGTGATGTATTTACAGAAAATGGGGGCCTAGTATGGAAAATGTTTCAGGTCAACAGTATGTGGAAGATTTCTTGCACAATGTCTATGGTATTATTTTTTATTAAACAGTTAAAAGAGAATGTGTGTCTGTATAGAACAGGTAAGTAATTAAAATTCTTAACTGCATAGTCAAATACATACAGCAGTACATTGCCAACTACAGACAAAAGTAGGGCTATACAAGTCTGAACATGCATCTATTTATTAAATCTTATTTAAAACACTGAAGTAACTGCAGTGTCTGATGAAATATTTAGGGTGTTTAAACGTGCTACAGCTGACAGAAAGCATTTATATATACATATATACCAGCACAAGATTATTTTGTTTTGCTTTTTCTCCCTTGTTCTTTCAAAAAAATCAAGGTAAATTATAAGAACTTATCTAAGTACAAGATACGCTTTTCATGCCTCCAGTTACAGCATGGGGTTCTTGCAGTGTTTCTTATTAATTGAATAACTTTTTGTTTTGCTGGAGTTTAATCCGTAGAATTTCCTATGTATTTCTAAAGACACAAGTGTTTGCATATAATATGACATTGTGTTACTTAATATCACTGCATAGTTGTGGATTTGGCCTCAAGTATAATTTAAACTTAGACAAACTATTCTTTTGAAGCGGATGTCCTGGTAGTGTTTCTGGCAAAGCTAAAAAAAAAATAAATAAATAAATAAAAAAAGACATTGTATTATAAATTCTTTGAAATGCAGAGGTCTTTCCATCCCCCGTTCTTTCTTCAAGCAAGAGTAACCATTAACACTACTACTAGCAGACCCAAACCTTCTCATAGCCTTGCTGTAGCATAGCAGCCCAACTGATCCCATTCTGGTGAGTCTTCCACAATCTCCTTTTCAAAACTACCCTTTCCATGGCACAACCTCCCAACAAAGGCACCCTCTTCCAAAAACATGCCCATTCGTTATTGACATTTTATGTATACCAAGAACTGAGATGACCACCACAGAAATTGTTTTTTGCTACTTTCACCCCTCAACAGACTTCTGCCCCTTGGTTGGCCCTGGCTTTGTAAGCTCCACTCAGCACATCATCAACTTTTTAACTTTGTGTAAAGCTCCAAGAACCCTGAGGTCATTATCACACAATAGTTAATAGTCATTTCTGCTTTAGTAAGTATTGTTTCTTTTACACTGGTCACAATCTATTTCATGCCTCTGTGCTTACAGAGTTTCCTGTCAATGGCAGTAGTTGCCTTGGTGTCTATTGGTGCAAGATATATTCCCCAGTGGATAACAGTGGGAATTATTTGCATGCACATGCACAACAAAAGTCATCTGATCTCTACCTCCCCCCCAAATTTTTTACAAATTATTTTTGATAAGGTTATTAATACATTGCATTTGAATGTGTTGTCTTCAGTCACTCCATAATTACTCAAGTCCCCTTTTCAGTCTTCCAGTTACACTGCCTATTTTGCATGTTATTAATTATGGGTATACTGTAAATTATCCAGAAAAGTACTGAGCATTTCTTAATTCATTTTGAGACAATTCTCATTTACTGAAAGTCTAGTGGTCAGCTTTCTCACTGATGTGCATCCTCAGCTGCAGTCCCCACCAACAGAAAGGTGAGGAGGGAAACAAATTTCAGTGAACTCTGCCAGACTTTGTCTCAGCTACTGCTGTTGGGACCTGGCTTTATTGTGAGAAGAGAGAAACAGATGAGGAGAAGGCAAGCCAAGGTGGAAAAACTGGGAAAAATAGAAATGAGGGAAAAAAAGCAGGGGGAAGGCGGAGAGGGAGTGGGAGGGGGGTGGGGGTGAGGGGGGAGAAGTGGAGTAAGAAGATGATAATGCCCATCCAAACTGGACTACAAAGCTCTGATGTAGAGCTGGATCCTCCCATGACTTGCATTGTTGGATGCAAACGTAGGCATCACACCACATGGGGAAACCCTTAGAAGAAGCTGAGCAGAATGACTTTTTCAAACCCTTGGAGGAAACCATGGAGGAAAAGTCTGAAGGAACATTTTCATAGAATCATAGAATCATGAAATGATTGGGGTTGGAAGGGCCCTTAAAGACCATCTAACTCCAACTCCAGGAACCTCTCACACCAGCCCAGGCTGCCCAAAACCCCATCCATCCTGGCCTTGAACACTGACAGGGATGGGGCAGCCACAGCTCCTCTGGGCAACATGTGCCAGGGTCTCACCTCCCTCACAGTTTATAATTTCTTCCTTATATCTAATATAAATCAACCCTTTTTTCATTTAAAGCCATTACAACTTGTCCTGTTACTACTCTCCCTGACAGAGTCCCTCCCCAGCTTTCCCCATCTAAGATCTTATTTATTCTCTGAGTGCTGTCCACAGGATTGCAGCCTTCAACACAAAACTGGGATGCCTAAAAGATGCTGTGATGTACCTCAGCACAACACCAGCATCTCATCACTGAAAAAAAAAAAAAAAAAATCTAGAAAAAGTGGCTATATTTCACTCTGGACATGCAGAATCATCAGTGAGTATTGCTGGTTAACTATGTCAAATCCAAGAAATGTGTCTCTATCCTCTCTTGTAAGTAAATGGCTTTAAAGCCTGAATGAGAATCATAAGATCTTTGATCTTATACCCACTAGATTCAATGGAAAATTTATTTTGCGGCATTTGTTGGAGCAGATTTTAATGGAAAATTCCAAAGACTATACCAATTTATATTGAGCAACCTAAAAGACTGCAAAAGATGAGTTTTTCTGTTTTTCTTTGGACACCGTGAATGTATCATCAATCTTCTAGATGCCATCTTAACATGAGTAAGTAATTTATAACTTATGCAGTTAATGATTTCACCCTGGTATACTATAATATTGAAGCTTTCTCATGATTGTTCATCCTTCAGATTAAAAAATATCTGTTTACTTTTTGATTGTTCTAATGGGTCTCTGATATGAAATTTGGGTTATTTTGTTCCATTGTGACTAATCATAAAAGTCATACGATCTGTGTAATTTCAAATTCCAGATTGGATAAGTGAAAAGCACCCACATTTTCAATTTTAGAACAGCTTTTATAACTGGCTTTTCACAAACATTTATAAAGAAAATTGTCCACTTCAAACTGAAAATAAACTTCCTTTCCAAATTGCTTGATTACTTTAACTAGTTGCCATAACAGCTGTTAGACAAAAATTGCACCATATTTTGTGTTTTAATAGTCTAATAAAAATTTCAGATTTTACAGAGAAAATACTGAAATGAGAAAACAAAAATGATATTGCACTTGCCTAGTATTTTCAAGCCCAAGAGTACATTTAGATTATCATATGAAACAGAGAAAGCCAGTCCTAAAGTTAGGCCTGAAGTTAACACAGTTTTAACAATCATAACAGCCAACTGCTCATTTTAATTGCTGGCTCCCTTTAGATGTGACAGTTTCAATCCCTCTTTTGCGAAGAAGTGGGCTGGAAAAATATTCTGTAAAAACTGAAAGGTGAGATCCTCATATAACAATAACTCCAGGACTATTTAAAATAAATAAAATAAAATAAAAAATAAAAATAAAAGTCCACATTGAAACTAAGACTAATTGAGATACCCATGCAGCAGGAATTATTAAATTATTTTCCTGTGTAGGCTGAAAAGACTGAAGCAGAATCAGGTCTACATCTTTTCTTCTTGGCAGAAGAAAGACTACCAAGTCACGTACCCTTGGGCACAAAGCACCAAATGCAAAAAAAAATTGCGTACATGACATGTGCCTTGATGCTGCTTTAAAATAAATTCTTCATGGGCCCTTTGGCGTGGATATGAGGCTTTGTATTGGAGACAAAGAAACTGCTTCTGTGCTACTCATACTTGTGCTGGGGAAGGCAAACGTTTGCCATAGCAGGCATTGTAGGTCTGCCAAGCCTTCTGCCATCTAGCCAGGGAGGAAACACCTGGAGACCCAGGTGCAGAGAAAAAAAGGCTTGGGCTAGTCACAAGGAAATGGCGATGGAGAAGGGACCAAGAAGGTGCCACTGATCCCAGATTTATGGCAATTATTGCTGTACCTCATCGTATTTTAGGAAAAGGTTCTGTACTCAGAGGTGGTTGGGCACTGGGACAGGCTGCCCAGAGCAGTGGTCCTGGCACCGAGCTACAGGAGTTCAAGGAGCATTTGGACAGTGTTCTCAGACTTAGGGTCTGGTTTTTGGGTTGTCTTGTGTGCACCCAGGAGTTGGACCTGATGGTCTTTGTGTGTCCCTTCCAATTCGAGAAACTTTATGATTCTATGAGATATGAAGGCAACATCCTGCTTGCTACCCAAAACACCAGTCTTCTGCCTGCTTGGTGGCTTTGCAGCATGCAGGGCAGATGCTGATGCAAACTTAACAGGGTATTTGGAAGTAATATGAGACGTTTCATTTGTGAAATAATATACATTTACTTATAAAATATGTCTGGAATTATTCATATTGTAAGGAGAGACTTTACTCATAGAACCATGCCATATTAGGTGACACATAAGTATTTAAAAAACAAAACAACAAAACAACAACAACAACAACAAAACCACAACAGTTTCCAGTTTCTCCTCTAAAGACCTCATCATTTTTGCATAGGGTGAAAACAACACGTGGATACAACGAAGAGGGAAGTAAAGGAGTTGGGGTAACAGCATATTTATCATCTTCAGCAGAATAACTAGCAGCACAGCAGCTGCTTGGTATTGTCAGACATTGCCAGCCACCAAAAAAAAAAAAAAAAAAAAAAAAGTGAGTTTTAAGGAGAGGCTTGAAGGAGAATAGATTAGCAGCCTTGTGGCATTTTTATGAGGAGATATGCATATGCATAAGGAGTAGCTCTGAGAAAGTAAGAAGGCTCTTGGACTAACAAGCAGTGAAGAGAGGCATCATGGGGACTCTGGAATGTATTGCATATTGAACCTGCTTTCGTATGTAAACCTGCAACATGCTACAGTCTCGCAGGATCACTGTTGCCTTTTATTCAGCATCCCAGTACTTCACATCGTGGTGGCTGCACTGTGAGTGATACATGAAATACATTAGGTAAATAAATATAATTAAAAATGTCTCATCATTTGAATACTGAACACAGACATCCAGTTAAAGTGTCGTGAAGGCAAAAGAAGAAAACAGCAACAATGAAAATCTGGTGCCACTGAAAATAGTGGCCAGATTGATGTTGGAAGTAATGTCATTGGAAGCTAGATTACACTCCAAGCATTTTGGAAGGGGTAGAAGCCCTTTAGCTTCAGGACATAAGCAAGCCTGCAGCTGGACTTAGGGAAGGCTTTCCCTGCGGACAGGTTATTTTACAGCTACTTTTGAAGGATTTCCACCTTGCTCTTGCTCAGGAATGTGCAAACCAAAACGCAGACTCCTTGCAGCAAGCTTTGCATTTCGAAGTAATTTATTGACATAGCTGCCTCTTAGCATAGAAATGTTGGAAAATATTTTTTAATAAGTGTTGCAAAAATTAGGTGAAATGTTCTCCATTTTTCAGATAAAGCTCATTTTTATTTTATTTTTCTATCAACCCTTTGCATTGATAATATTGGGAAAAAGAGGTGGTTTTCTGATCACATTATTCACTTTACGACAGTGAATGTGCTTCCACATGAAACACATGGGCCATGTCGGTACATGTCCATGGACTGCACATAACCTTTTCATTTGAATTGTACATGTGTTATGAACATATTCACTGGGGCTACAGTAGATGCTGAACACCAATATTTGCACAGGAGGTTCTGTTCCTGCCTTTATTCCTCAGTGGGCAGGCTCCTGCCCTCGTTTGAAGGCATTTACAGGAGTGTGGTTCAAACAAAATGTACTGTAGGCTGAAATCACACAGTGCAAAACAATAGATGAAGGCTGTTCTCTATAATGCATTGCCCTGAGACTGAATCATACTGCCATGGGAAGCCATAGGGAGTATGCTGTATTTTCATTAGACGCTTAGATTTTCAATGATTTGAAAACTGCATTTAAAGTAGAGGAAAAATTTGCTGGATAGCCTCTTCACCTACCTTCTGTGAGCTTTCCAGTATTTCAGATATTTCCACTAGCAAATAAGCACTTCTAGAATATCTCCTATTATTTATCATCAGTAGTGCTCTGTATAGAAGGCCACTGGAGTGCCTTGGCATTCTGCAAACACACTGAACAATTTAGAAATGCTATTTTGCCTCCTTATCAAATGAGGGAATTCATTACAAAGCCCAGCCCTGATAGAGAGCTCCTGCTCACACAAATAGTGGACCTAGCATCAAAAAGAGATTTTTAACCGTTTCCCCTCCCCTGGCACCTACCACACCAAGTTCTTACATCAAGACTGCTAAAGACAGGTAAGAAAACGTGCAGGGAGACTTCCACTGTGGCAAGCATTTGCTGATCTCACCCAGGACGCACAGGAGGGCAGGAGCTTCCTCCTTGCACTGCCAGAGCACACACCTGAGACCAGGAATGCAAAGCCAACAGGGGCTGAACTGCACCATTCTCAGGATGTTTTCCAGGGTTCTTTATCATTCCAGTGGAACTGACCCCAACTTGTTTCCAAGCAGTTAAAACACTTTCCCAAGCTGTTTGATTTAGTTTTGTGTATGTGTTTCCATTTACTTTTATTTCCAAAGCAGTCAAGGCTGCATTTACCTCTCTGATACACGTTCCAGAGTGGCTGATGTATTGAACATAGGGTGAACTAATAAAGACCAGGGGATTAGACATCTCCCTTCATGTTTAGGAATGTTATTTAATTTCTATGCAACAGACTCAGAGGCAGAGTCCTCTAGAAGGCCTGAGAAGGAAAAATGAATTTCATCAGATTGGTGAACAAACTGGTGGGCAAAACCAGTTAATCTCAATGTCTTGCATTTCTTGTTGTTTTGTTTTTGTTTTCTTTCTTTTTAATCACTACCATGAGCAATATCAGTGGTGTAGCCCTATCTGTTTATATCTGATAAAATACAGGGTGGATTTTCAAAGGATGGGCAGGAATTCAGCTCCTGCCAGCTTTCAGTGGGTATCTTACCTTCCCAAATAGATACAAAACATCTATCTACAGGTGGAAAAACTATCGAGGAGGCATGCACATTCTGCAGCCTCCTACACCCAGGCTTATGCCCTTCTTTAAAGCTTATTCCTGCCTGCATGAAATCTGCAGAGCCCTGTGGCTGGGATCGTAGGCGTGACCTCCACTTCCAGGCAAGTGAAGGGCAAAGTGGGAGAGGGATGAAACCACCTCATTAACCCCCCCTTCCCCTAGCAGCAACAGCAGAGCTCTGTTTGAACAGGAAAGTCCTTTTGTTGCTCCTCTGCCATGACCTCTGTCTGTTTGTCTGTCTGTCCACCCAGAGACTGAAAGCCCCAGATCTTCCTGAAAGCCTAGAAAGTGCCTATAACATTGTGGGTACTACCACAAACAAACATTAGCAAAGACTAAGTCCTATAAGATGTTAATAGGAATGTGAAGGCAAATAGTCTTGCAAAAAGCAGATCAGACTCAATTATTCAAAGAGTCTTTCCTGGACCTTGTTGTTTATCATTCCATGATAAGGGATATATTTATCTTTTAAATTCTTACTAGTCAAACAGAGGAGCTTTGCTTTCCCAGAGGAACTCTTTTCCTCCATCCCACCATGAACACGGCAGCCTCCCTCCCACCCTCCCCTCTTCCCGACACACACAGCTCCTTGTGCATGGAAACAGCGGTGGGACATGTCAAGTACATTTTTTCTCCTTAAAGCACGTGTACCTGGGAGGTCACAATCTTTACAAAGTCAAAGTTTTGTGTGTTTGAGAGCTTTGCCCTACTACCATGTAATTGAAATCAAGCTTTTAAAAGCTCACGTCAATGTGTTTGTTCTTTAACCTCACCCAGCGAAGAGAGAGCGCTTTGCTGAGAGAAGCCATTGTTAAGCTCCTGCACTTAACTGATAAGGCACTGATACAACCAGTAGCAAAGAAAGAAACTAATAATAATAATTTTTTTAAAAAAAAGATTCACATGCCTTCCTTCCCCAGTACATTAACGCCCTGCCCATATTAATTTCCTAAGTTGTTAACAAATGAAGTGCATCATCTTTAAACATATTAACATACTGCTATGAGATGTATTTAATAACAGGCAGATGGAGTGAGTTCTCATTTCAGACAAATGAGGTTTTTTTTTTTTTCAATTTGGAGGTCTGCTCATTATCCATTCTCACAGTTTAATGATATATGTGTCTATTACTGAAAAAAGCAGCGGGTCTACTCAGACACTTTGTGAAAAGGAATGACTGGAAGAACACATAAACGCTTAAACCATCTTACACCATCTACCATGTATATAGGACACTTATGCCATTATGTGAAGAATTCTGAGCAAATTGGAAGACAATGTGAAGACTTAAATGGGGCAGGGCAGAGTTGTTGTGTGTCTGATTTCAAGGATATGAGATGCAGGCTGTGAGATTGTGTTCAGCAGTCCAAGCAATCACATCCTTCCTGGTTCAGGAACTAGGAGTTCATGAACAAAATTCATAAGTGTTTGGATTCAGATTATTTTTTTATTCATGCCAAAGATTATTCACAAAAGCCTTTGTTTCCTCAGTAGAAAGTTTACAGAAGCATGATCACGTTGTACCAAGTCACACCTCTGGTGTGCCGTGCAATTTGTAATTGAGATTTCTACTAGCATGAAAACACCTTGCAAGAATTCAACCATCCCCACCCTGTCTAGCTTGATGATCCCTAAGTTTTCCTTTCCTTGCATTATGGTATCTATGTGAAAACAAAGTCCTGGTAAAGCCACAGTGGAACAGGATTTCAGTATAAGCCTTCCATTGGCCTCAGCCTTCTATAACACTAAAAGATACCTGAGATTCAGCAGTGAAAATCCGAGAATGATGGTATCTGTAAAGAAGAGAAGTTTCCAAAGATACTAATTGAATTAAGCTGGTAAATATTTTTAAAAGGAAAATTGCTAGTAGCCAAAAGATTTTTCCTGGGAAACCACCCAAAGATAGAACTTTGAGCTGACTTCATCAAAGGAGATTTGCAACAGTGGAAAATGATAACACCCCCATGGCAAAAAGAGTCTCAAAATCAAATATGCCTTGGAATAGTAGTAACTGGAAGGGGTGTTTGTTGTGATACAGCAAATATCCATGTGCTGAATCTGTGAAGAAGCACTGTGAGTCTTTGAAAGGGGAAATTTCCACAACAGTGTAAAGTCCTTCCAAATAATAATAATAATAATAATAATAATAATAATAATAATAATAATAA